>CM035161.1:53110487-53800635 GCA_020205615.1 Panax quinquefolius | reverse complement strand
TTTACATTACTTTCCTGAACTATAATAGTTATAGGATAACATCAGCATCATAAATCCCATTGGTTATATCATACTCGGGATTTACATTTCATTTATTTTCTATTCACATGTCAATTACATTCACTACGATGTCCTACTAAGATACTGTGTAGCCTTACGACGCTCTTCCTCCATAATTCGGAACATTGTTCGGTGATCCAATATGTATGATGGTAGCGTCTTGAACTGAATTGGGTAACTCATGACCCGATCTTGAGCTCGGTTGATCGCGGTGTTGAACACGTTATTCATCTCTTCCATCTTCCTCCTCTTTGTTTGTGTGTCCCTCTCCGCTGTTCTGGGTCGTTGATAAGCTTTACTGTACGCGTTTTTGGCTCTTGCCCTTTTTGCAGATTCTTCTCCCAAATTGTTCTTCAACTCTGCAATCTCTGCCATCATTCGCTCGTTCTCTCCTTCAGTGTTGACCAGCTTCTCTTTAACGTTGTTCAGTCGTTCTTCTCGATCCTAGATCTCATCGTCTTTCTGTGTCATCGAGGTCTGTTGTTTAGCTACTATCTCTTGTAACTCCTCGATTGTATCCTAAAGTTCCACATTACGGTCATACACCTCGTCGTACATATGGGCAGCTATCGAGTTAAGTGGAATCTCCTCCTCCTAATCCTCCTCATCCCCCGACTGTGGCAGCTCCACAGGGTCCTCCTCATCCGTCTCTATCTCATCTTCCTCATCAGGTACTCTCTCCTGCTCAACTACTGTGACCGACGGAACTGTTTTCCGTGGCAGTAGTTGTTCCCAAACCACCTGAATATCTCGATGCTCCTCCTCTCTAGCCTGACTGGATCCTCCTACATTAGTCATCTTGTCAACCAAAGTTTAAGTTTTAATTACTAATCATTACTACTCGACACTCACGAGCACATAAGTTGTAAACATATAAGCACATAAGTGTTTTATTACTTTCTCTTTCCTAAAACTCGATAAGAGTTTAACATCACTATCTTTTCAAAGGATACTTCCTAAGGTTTTTCCCCACATAAGGTTCATAACCTAAGGCTTTGATACCAACCTGTGACACCCCCAAATCTAGGTACTTCATTCCCACAAGATTTGGTGCTCACTATCCAAACATCCATACTATCTACCCAAATAAAATAATATTTGAATCATAAAACCTCCCCTTAAATAGGGTTACATCATTAAGTTCAAAAACATCACAAGTTATCTAACCTTAAAACATCATTCAAATGCGGAATTAAACTATTACATTACATCATTATTAAAAGTCTATGATCGTAACAGTAATCACAAGTACAAATCAGCATCACTTGTACATTTTTCCCTTTCCTTTTCTAGTTGAAGGCTCGTCTACCTTCTCAACTTTAGCTGCAATGAGTATATAATTATGCAAGGGTGAGCAAAACAATTGCTCACTGGATATAATAATGAATCAACAGGAGAACAACAATAATATCTGCCAACAAATAGGCTCATCAAAAATGAATAGTACTCTAACAATGATAATTAAGAACTAAATTCCAAAATATGGAATATACATAACTGAGCGTCATAAGACCATGAACTATGTCCACAGTTGTGAGTAATCTTTCAACTCCAACTTTAACAGTCGTAAGACTATAAGGACTCCTCGTACTTAGGGGGATCAGCCCTTCGTACCATGTATTGTGCACAAACATATAACACTACGTGTAAGTTATCCCCTAATAATAGTAATAGGGTTTTTCATCTCAGTATTTAGAGTACAAGTTCGCACCAAAGAAAGTTTGGTTTGGATAAGCTTTCAAGGATAATTTGAAGTTTAACGAACATCAACTATAGGACTAGTTGAATCAATAGTGTTTGATAACACAATAGATGTTTAATAACAACATAACATAGAACATTTGAGAATCACAAATGAACTGATTATACATTTAAAACTCATGCTTGAAGCAACTATAGAGCATAAGTATTCAACCAAATGAATAAAATGGTAAACTTTTTCTTTGAACAATGAATAAGCTAAGATTAGGATCTTATGACATTAGAAAAAGAAATTACTGAATGTACATTAACTGGAAACTAAAACTTGCCCAACATGGTATTAATTAATGCAAGGATTAAAACAGTTCAATAATAGAGACGAGAGTTCAAAAGTTACGTTCATTATACAATAATAGAACTTAAGAAACTTGCTTAACTATAAACAAGTTAGAATGAATCAACCGAATGAGAATTTCAAATAACATTAGAGTTAAAGTTTACTTGAATAAATTTTAGGAACAAATGACTTATTCAACAATAGCTAAGATAGAAAGCTTACTCAATAAAAAGAATAAAGTTACACAATATAGTAATAAAACTAACTCAATGAAAGTGTAGAGTCAGAAACTTTCTCAATATAAAAAAAATAGGGTTTAGAAACTTGCCTTGAGCGTAAGCTATAAAATTAAACTCACGATCACCTACATATAGGTTTAGAACCACAACACCTATTAGATATGCTAACATACCATAACATAACCATTACCATTTACATTTCAAAAATTCTAAGTGTTTTACTTCGCAACATTTGTCTGACACTCATTAGGTATACTAAGTTACCACATAACACGTTCTCGATTTACTAACCATTTTTGCAACTTTGAACTTTCTAACCCCAATTCAATATGCTATGTTAACCTTAACATTACACATTTAACATGCTAACATAATTTCAGACCATGCTATGATGCCAACCCAAGACTGCAGCAGCAGCAGAAAATCAAAATCTCAACCCAATGTATGGTAGCAATTGCGCTACCATACAAAAAGCATGGGACCGACGCAGCGATTCTTTATTTTTTCCTTGGGCCAGCGCAATTTGCGTCGATTGTTCGAACAGACATTGCAGAGAGGCTGATGAATAGTAGCTGACTTTAGCCTAACAAACATAAATTTCACCCACCAAACAGTGATAATAACACGAAAAATAAATATACAACTATCATAAACGTGATTGCTAACATATTCAACCACTTAGCACAATTTAACAACAGCTAAAACCATTTTAATTTCTCAATTCTCACGTTTTTCATATAAAACTCCATTTTTGATATTCATCCCCAAAAATCATCACGGTAAATTCAATAATTGGCCAAAACACCTCATTCAAATTACATTATGCTCGTAACTCATAGAACTAACATATACAAGCTTCAATTTATAATTTCATATACCAATTGGCCACCAAGATTGATATTTTTCATGAACATATGAAAAAAATACATATAAATATACACTGTCGAACTTTTCTTCTACTGTAAACCGAAATTAGCATGCCATTATTATTTAAACATACTTTCTAATCATCACTATATCTAATTACCATCAACAGATTACGTAACACAATTTACAGAAAGCTAAAAGTCACAGAGTTTGAAACTTCACGCCATAAACTCATCCCTACACATACAAATATATACATACTATATATATTATGGAGAATTACCTTCAATTAGCTTGCACAACCTTGCTAATCACTGAATTTGCTGTGAAAATTATTAAAACTCTCAACCTTCTCTGAAGCTCTCAACTCACTCAATTCTTTGAACTCTCAATCTTGGAAAATAGAATGCGTGAAAACAAGAGCTAAACTAATATCCAATTGGTATTCGTAACAGCAAAACACAAAACTGATATGACCATAATAAGCCTCATCAGTTACAACAAATAACGTCTGTAACATAAATACATTATATTTATTATTTATTTTATTTTTATTTGTTTTATTTAAATTAGAAATTCAAAAGCCATAGCCACGAGGCTTTGTTTAGCAAATCATTTAAAATTAAAGAGTAAAAATACTTAGGCCTTGTTTGACAAAAAATCTAATTTAAATCCTTTTTAATTTAGTCTAATAAGCACTTTCGTATATAACTATAATCACATACTATATTTTTATTAAATATAACATTTTAGCAAATATCACAAAGTTATAACACCTCATATTATAATACAAATCTCTAAATTATAATTTAATTAAATTTAGAAAATTCTCTAATAAATTTAGATTCATCAATTCCATAATAGACACATCAAATAAATATTTATATTATTCAATAAATATTTAATATTACACTTTATAATTTCGGATCGTTACATCCTTCCCTCCTTACAAGGATTCTATCCCTAGAATCACAATTCAAATAATTAAATTGTCACATTCTCCCCTACTTACAAAGATTTTGTCCCCAGAATTGAAGACACAGACTAAACAAATAACTCAGGATAATTCTTCATCATATCAACTTCAAGTTCCCACGTAGCCTCCTCGACATTGTGGTTCCTCCATATCACCTTCATAGAAGGTATCACTTTATTCCTGAGCACTTGTTCTTTCCTGTCCACTATCTGGATAGGAATTTCTTCGTAAGACAAATCTTTACTGAACTGCAATGGTTCATACTCGATCACATGCTTGTAATCGGGGTTTATCTGATCAACATAACAAACACATGAAAAATGTTGTGCACATGCTTTCAATTACGGAGGTAAAGCTACCTCGTAAGCCACTTCTCCCACTTTGCGTAGAATTTTGAAAGGTCTAATAAACCTTGGGTTGAGCTTTGCTTTCTTGCCAAAATGAATTTTTCCCTTCCAAGGAGAAACTTTCAGAACACAAAATTTCTCGCTTCAAATTCACGACTTCTGCTGTGTTGATCAAAGATACTTTTTACATCGATCTTGGCGACTACTAGTCTTGTTACGATGAGTTTGACAACTTGAGCGATCTCTGTTGTACTGATTGCGGGCCAAAACTGTTGGCGTTCACCAACTTTATCCCGTAGTGGAGTTCTACACTTCTCGTCATTATAACGCCTCGTATGGCGGCATACCAATGCTTGCATGGTAACTGTTGTTGTATGAAAATTCCACCAATAGTAGATTGTCATTCCAGTTTCCCTTGAAATCCATAATGCATGCTCTAAGCATATCTTCAAGCGTCTGAATCGTTCGTTCTCTTTGCCCATCGGTTTGCGGATGATATGTTGTACTCATTTTCAGTTGTGTTCCCATGCATTCTTGAAGTTTCTTCCAGAAATTTGATGTGAACCTCGAATCTCTGTCTGATATAACTGACACTGGAACTCCATGTCTTGAGACGATCTTCTTAATGTATATCTTTGCCAGCTGATCAAGATTAAATCTAATCTTTATTGGCAAAAAGTATGCAAATTTTGTTAATCTATCCACTATCACCCATATTGCATCGTATCCTTTCTAAGTCGTTGGAAGACCTACCACAAAATCTATTGTAATATGCTCCCACTTCCATTCTGGTATCTCCAACGGTTGAAGTAATCCGCTTGGTCGTTGATGCTTAGCTTTCACTTTCTGACACGTCAAACATTTCGCAACGCATTCTGCAACATCTCTTTTCATGCTCGGCCACCAGAAATGACGCCAAAAATCTTGATACATTTTCGTACTTCTTGGATGAATCGAATATCTTGAGCTATGAGCTTCCGTCAAGATGTCTTCTTTAATATCCTGTACTGCTGGAACCCAAATTCGTCCCTCAAATCTTAGCATTCCCGTAATATCGACCTGGTACTTCGTTTCTTTACCATCGACTATACTTTGCTTTATTTTCTTGCATTCTTCATCCTGTAGTTGTGCGTTCTTCAATTTATCCACCAAAGTTGGACTAGCTTCTATTTGGAATAATTTTTCATCGGATTCTTCTGGAAATTTGATTTCCAGCTCTAACCTTGCTATTGTTGTAATAAGCTCCTCCTTATCTGTTAAAACATCAACTTCTCTCTGCCTTTCCTACTCAAGGCATCTGCAACCACATTAGCTTTGCCCGGATGATAAAAGATCTCACAATCGTAATCTTTTATCAATTCCATCCATCTTTTTTGCCGCTTGTTTAGGTCTTTCTGTGCGAAAATATACTTCAGACTTTTATAGTCTGTGTAGATCTCACATTTTTCTCCATAGAGATAGTGTCTCCATATCTTTAGTGCGAACACAACTGCCGCCAACTCTAAATCATGAGTTAGATACCCTTTTTCGTAGTCTTTTAATTGCCTCTATGCATACGCAATAACCTTATCGTTCTGCATAAGGACACAACCCAATCCTTTGTGTGACGCATCACTATACACTACAAAATTTCCTGTATTATCTGGTAATGACAACATAGGTGCCACACTGAGCTTCTTCTTCAGTTCTTGAAAACTTTCTTCACATTTCTCCTTCCAAACAAACTTTACAGATTTTCTTGTCAAATTTGTCAACGGAGTGGCAATCTTGGAAAACTCCTAAATAAACCGTCTGTAATATCCTACCAACCCTAAGAAACTTCTTACTTCAGATGGAGTTCTTGGTTGTTCCCAATTTATCATAGCTTCAACTTTTGATGGATCTACGGAAATTCCATCCTTATCAATTACGTGCCCAATAAATTGTACACGTTCCAGCCAAAACTCACATTTCGAGAATTTTGTGTACAACTTTTTCTTTCTTAACGTCTCCAACGTCAGACGTAAGTGTTCCACATGTTCCTCTTGAGTTTTAGAGTACACCACAATATCATCTATGAACACCACTACAAATTTATCTAAAAATTGTTTAAACACCCTGTTCATCAAATCCATGAACATTGTAGGGGCGTTTGTCAAACCAAACGACATCACCAAAAATTTGTAATGCCCATACCGAGTTCGGAATGTCGTCTTCGGTACATCCTCCTTCCTTACTTTCAATTGGTGATACCCACTTCTCAAATTTATTTTTGAGAAATATCTAGCACCCTTCAATTGATCGAACAAGTCATCTATTCTTGGCAACGGATATTTGTTCTTAATAGTGACTTTATTCAATTCCCTATAATCAATGCAAAGATGCATTGATCCATTCTTCTTCTTCATAAATAACACCAGATCTCCCCATAGTGACACGCTCGGTTGAATATACTTTTTATCCAGCAGTTCTTGCAGTTGCACCATTAGTTCCTTCATTTCCACCGAAGCCATTCTGTATGGGGCCTTCCATATTGGAGCGGTTCCTAGCGCTAAGTCGATCACGAACTCAATTTCTCAGTCAGGTGGAAGTCCTGGCAAATCCTCTGGAAACACGTCCACGAACTCCCTAACTACTGGTATTTCCTTTAATTTCATACACTTCTCCTTTTGAGTATCGACTATGTAAGCTAAATACCCTACACAGCCTTGACTCAATAACTTTTTGGCTTGCATCATCGTCAAACATTTCATTTGTCTAGGAGATTTGCTACCATGAAAAACTACCTTTGACGGAGTCATAAGGTTTACATATTTCTTTTGGCAGTCAATTATCGCTCCATAATTAAACAGCCAATCCATTCCCAAAATAATATTGAACTCTCCAAGTTTTATCGGAATTAAATCTACTTTCATAACATTCTCCTTAATGTTCACCCTATAGTTCTTGTATACGAATCTAATAAGAACCACTTCCCTATTCGCAATTTCTATGTTTAAAGGGAATTTCAACTCTTCGCTAGGCATTTCTAACTTCTTAGCAAAATCATCAGATATAAATGAGCAAGTAGCACCCGAATCAAATAATATATATGCATCTATTTCATTGATTGGGATAATACCTAACATGACATCTTTTGATTGCACCGCGTCCTGAACCGTCATGTTGAAAGTTCTGGATGTGGGCTTATTTGTTGTTGTTGGTCCAGCAATAGCCAGTGCACCTCCACTAGCATTTCCCTTGCTCCCATTTGTCTCACTAGGTCTCTTCTTAGGGCATTCACGAGCAAAGTGATCCTTGGATCCGCACATGAAATACACATTCTTCTTAGCTTGAGTGCAATTTGGGGCGACGTGACCCTCCTGGCCACAATTGAAGCATACTCGTTTCCCCAGCAAGCACACTCCCTTATGAAATTTTCCACAAGTAGTACATGCTTCAAAATTCTTATTTTGCTGGTTTCTTTGCTGATTTCCAGCTCCCCCATTCGCATTCCACTTCCTCTTCAGGTGGTTGTTGCCATTTCCACCGTTACCACCACCACCATTTTTAGCATCACCTTCACTTTTCTTCTTCCTCTGTTCTTGATTATGTTTTGTTACCACCTCGCCTGCACTTTCAGTGAGAATCGCTTTCTCCATCACTGCTGTAAGCGTCTTCAACTGGAACAGGGAATCCCTACTGTACAACCAGGGCCTCAATCCTTGCTCAAACCTCTTCGCCTTACGCTCGTCTGTGCTGACTTGATATGATGCAAACCTCGCCAACTCGTTGAATTTTGCGGCATATTCGCACAATCGACATCGTTCCTACTTCAATTCCAAAATTGTACTTCTAGTGACGACCCTTTGAACTTTACGGAAAATAAGTCTCAAAGAATATCTCTTTGAACCTTTCCCAAGTCATCACTCCTGGTCCTTCCTGAGTTTTGTTGGCCTGCCACCAATAACTGGCCTCTACTTTCAACATGAATGTTGCAAAAGCAGTCTTCTGATTATCTTCTACCCTAGCAATATCAAAAACCTTCTCGATTTCCATGATCCAGGTCTGTGCTTCAACTGGATTCATGGACCCACGGAATTCTGGTGGTCCAACCGCCTTGAAGTCCTTAAACGTAGTACCTTGGTTCTGAGGTTGATTATTCAAAGCACCCGTCAGTAACGTCACTAGCTGTTGAACCGGGTTTTCTTCCACATTATTGTTCTTGTTTTCCTCAGTGGTTCTCCATCTTGGTGGTTGACGTCTTGAAGCCATTTTCTGTTAAAATACACCCATTAGCTTTTATTCAAACTTTTTAAGTAATATATGGTTACACATCATAAAAGTTTATCACATAACACTTAACACTTTTGAATAAAATAATAACTTTTATTCATTCATCATCCTTTAAAAAAACATCAAGACAATAGCATCACTTCTATTTACATTACTTTCCTGAACTATAACAGTTACAGGATAACATCAGCATCATATATCCCATTGGTTATATCATACTCGGGATTTACATTTCATTTATTTTCTATTCACATGCCAATTACATTCACTACGATGTCCTACTAAGATACTGGGTAGTCTTACGACGCTCTTCCTCCATAATTCGGAACATTGTTCGGTGATCCAATATGTATGATGGTAGCATCTCGAACTGAATTGGGTAACTCATGACCCGATCTTGAGCTCGGTTGATCACGGTGTTGAACACGTTATTCATCTCTTCCATCTTCCTCCTCTTTGCTTGTGTGTCCCTCTCCGCTGTTCTGGGTCATTGAAAAGCTTTACTGTACGCGTTTTTGGCTCTTGCCCTTTTTGAAGATTCTTCTCCCAACTTGTTCTTCAACTCTGCAATCTCTGCCATCATTCGCTCGTTCTCTCCTTCAGTGTGGACCAACTTCTCTTCAACGTTGTTCAGTTGTTCTTCTCGATCCTAGATCTCATCGTCTTTCTGTGCCATCGAGGTCTGTTGTTCAGCTACTATCTCTTGTAACTCCTCGACTATATATTAAAGTTCCACATTGCGGTCATACACCTCGTCGTACATATGGGCAATAATCGAGTTAAGTGGAATCTCCTCTTCCTAGTCCTCCTCATCCCCCGACTGTGGCAGCTCCACGGGGTCCTCCTCATCCGTCTCTATCTCATCTTCCTCATCAGGTACTCTCTCCTGCTCAACTACTGTGACCGACGGAATTGTTTTCCGTGGCAGTAGTTGTTCCCAAACCACCTGAATATCTCGATGCTCCTCCTCTCTAGCCTGACTGGATCCTCCTACATTAGTCATCCTGTCAACCAAAGTTTAAGTTTAAATTACTAGTCATTACTACTCGACACTCACGAGCACATAAGTTGTAAACATATAAGCACATAAGTGTTTTATTACTTTCTCTTTCCTAAAACTCGATAAGAGTTTAACATCACTATCTTTTCAAAGGATACTTCCTAAGGTTTTTCCACACCTAAGGTTCATAACCTAAGGCTTTGATACCAACCTGTGACACCCCCAAATCTAGGTACTTCATTCCCACAAGATTTGGTGCTCACTATCCAAACATTCATACTATCTACCCAAATAAAATAATATTTGAATCATAAAACCTCCCCTTAAATAGGGTTACATCATTAAGTTCAAAAACATCACAGGTTATCTAACCTTAAAACATCATTCAAATGCGGAATTAAACTATTACATTACATCATTATTAAAAGTCTATGATCGTAACAGTAATCACAAGTACAAATCAGCATCACTTGTACATTTTTCCCTTTCCTTTTCTAGTTGAAGGCTCATCTACCTTCTCAACTTTAGCTGCAATGAGTATATAAATATGCAAGAGTGAGCAAAACAATTGCTCACTGGATATAATAATGAATCAACAGGAGAACAACAATAATATCTGCCAACAAATAGGCTCATCAAAAATGAATAGTACTCTAACAATGATAATCAAGAACTGAAATCCAAAATATGGAATATACATAATCGGCGTCCATAAGACCATGAACTATGTCCCACGGTTGTGAGTAATCTTTCAACTCCAACTTTAACAGTCGTAAGACTATAAGGACTCCTCGTACTTAGGGGGATCAGCCCTTTGTACCATGTATTGTGCACAAACATATAACACTACGCGTAAGTTATCCCCTAATAATAGTAATAGGGTTTTTCATCTCAGTATTTAGAGTACAAGTCCGCAACCAAAGAAAGTTTGGTTTGGATAAGCTTTCAAGGGTAATTTGAAGTTTAACGAACATCAACTAGAGGACTAGTTGAATCAATAGTGTTTGATAACACAACAGATGTTTAATAACAACATAACATAGAACATTTGAGAATCACAAATGAACTGATTATACATTTAAAACTCATGCTTGAAGCAACTATAGAGCATAAGTATTCAACCAAATGAATAAAATGGTAAACTTTTACTTTGAACAATCAATAAGCTAAGATTAGGATCTTATGACATTAGAAAATGAAATTACTGAATGTACATTAAGCGATAAAGAAGTTGAAACTAAAACTTGCCCAACATGGTATTAATTAATGCAAGGATTAAAACAGTTCAATAATAGAGACGAGAGTTCAAAAGTTACGTTCATTATACAATAATAAAACTTAAGAAACTTGCTTAACTATAAACAAGTTAGAATGAATCAACCAAATGAGAATTTCAAATAACATTAGAGTTAAAGTTTACTTGAATAAATTTTAGGAACAAATGACTTATTCAACAATAGATAAGATAGAAAGCTTGCTCAATAAAAAGAATAAAGTTACACAATATAGTAATAAAACTAACTTAACGAAAGTGTAGAGTCAGAAACTTTCTCAATATAAAAAGATAGGGTTTAGAAACTTGCCTTGAGCGTAAGCTATAAAATTAAACTCACGATCACCTACATATAGGTTTAGAACCACAACACCTATTAGATATGCTAACATACCATAACATGATCATTACCATTTACATTTCAGAAATTCTAAGTGTTTTACTTCGCAACATTTGTCTAGCACTCATTAGGTATACTAAGCTACCACATAACGCGTTCTCAATTTACTAACCATTTTTTCAACTTTGAACTTTCTTACCCCAATTCACTATGCAATGTTAACCTTAACATTACACATTTAACATGCTAACATAATTTCAGACCATGCTATGATGCCAACCCAAGACTGCGTGACGAAAATCGAGAATCTCGACTCGGTGTATGGCATGAATTGCGCCATACAAAAACTTTGGGACCAGTCTTCTTCTTGGCAGCGGTCAGTCTCTGCTTGGCCTATGACTACTTTTTTTGCCTTAACCTACAAGAAAAGCGCTTGGTGTTCGATATATGCAGAGAGGCTGATGAACAGTAGTCAACTATAGCCCAACAAACACAAATTTCACCCACCAAACAGTGATAATAACACGAAAAAAAAATATACAACTATCATAAACATGATTGCTAACCTATTCCACCACTTAGCACAATTTAACAACAACTAAAACCATTTTAATTTCTCAGTTCTCATGTTTTTCATATAAAACTCCATTTTTGATATTCATCCCCAAAAATCATCATAGTAAATTTAATACTTGGCCAAAACACCTCATTCAAATTACATTATGCTTGTAACTCATAGAACTAACATATACAAGCTTCAATTTATAATTTCACATACCAATTGGCCACCAATATTGATATTTTTCATGAACATATAAAAAAAATACATATAAACATACACTGTCAAACTTTTCTTCTACTGTAAACCGAAATTAGCATGCCATTATGTTTAAACATACTTTCTAATCATCACTATATCTAATTACCATCAACAGATTATGTAACACAATTTACAGAAAGCTAGAATTCACAGAGTTTGAAACTTCACACCATAAACTCATCCCTACACATACATATATATACATACTATAAAGATTATGGAGAATTACCTTCAATTAGCTTGTACAACCTTGCTAATCACTGAATTTGTTGTGAAAATTATTAAAACTCTCTCAACCTTCTCTGAAGCTCTCAACTCACTCAATTCTCTGAACTCTCAATCTTGGAAAATAGAATGCGTGAAAACAAGAGCTAAACTAATATCCAATTGGTATGCGTAATAGCAAAACACAAAACTGATATGGCCATAATAAGCCTCATCAGTTACAACAAATAACGTCTATAACATAAATACATTATATTTATTATTTATTTTATTTTTATTTATTTTATTTAAATTAGATTTTCAAAAGTCATAGCCATGAGGCTTTGTTTGGCAAATCATTTAAAATTAAAGAGTTAAAATACTTAAGTCTTGTTTGACAAAAATCTAATTTAAATCCTTTTTAATTTAGTCTAATAAGCACTTTCGTTTATAACTATAATCACATACTATATTTTAATTAAATATAACATTTTAGCAAATATCACAAAGTTATAACACCTCATGTTATAATACAAATCTCTAAATTATAATTTAATTAAATTTAGAAAATTCTCTAATAAATTTAGATTCATCAATTCCACAATAGACACATCAAATAAATATTTATATTATTCAATAAATATTTAATATTACACTTTAAAATTTCAGATCGTTACAGGATTAACTTTCTGTCAAGTAAATTGCGATGATCCGGGGACCTTAATGCCAAAAAACCGTAAGATTAACCTAAGATAGGTTAGCCTCTGATAAACCAAACGCGGAGGAAAGTTTCTTCATACTTTCCCATTTCATTTACTTGTAAATTTAATTACTTGTAATTTCATTCCATGTCAATCTCATTGTAATGGAAAATATGAAGGAATATGTGTACATGCATTCCCTTTTATATTAAAACATGACATGATATCTTACAAACAGCTAACATCCATTTTGTAGGATAATACTCCTAAAATGGACACATCACATAGCATGTAACATTTATACATTCCCTAAGACTAAACTATATAAGTTTTTTGTACGGAAACAATTGGGCCTATTACCCGTTCAAAGTCCAAAAAAGTAATAAGCCTACATCCAATTATGGCTTTATCTGGCCAGTCTAGTCCTACTCCTGTCTCTCGTGAAGAGTTTGAAGGATTAAGCAAACAAATTATAGATTTGGTTGTTCTACTTAAAGAACTACACTAGTCTACTTAGGGTCCACGAATACCCATACATACAGAATCCTCTGCACAGAGAGGAACCTAGGTTCCGGACAAAGAAGTTCTCGTACCTAAGTCTCAATTGGATAAAACCACCAAACCCCTGAAATCAATCATCTCAAAAAAGATCCAAACACAGGTGATATAAGGAAGAAAGTCCTTCAAATGGAAGAGACCATTCGGTCAATCAAAGGGATTGGAGCACACAGGAATGTTTCATATGCTGACCTTTGTATATTCCCTGGTGTTCATTATCCGAAGAAGTTCAAGACTCCTGACTTTGAAAAGTATGATGGGTTGGGGGATCCTTACACACATTTAAAGGTGTTCATTAGAGAACTTGGATCTTATGCCGAGGATGAGAAGCTCAGAATGAAGCTGTTCTAGAAAAGTCTGATTGGAGAAGCCCGATCGTGGTACACCAGATTAGACAACTCCAAGATTCATAGCTGGGAAGAGTTGGCTCATGCCTTCCTTAGTCAGTACAATTTTCAGTCTCAAATGGCTTCAGACCAGTACCAAATTACCAAGGTTAAGAAATAAGCCAACGAGTCTTTCAGCGAGTATGCTCAAAGGTGCAGGCGCTTTGTTGCTCAAGTTATTCCATCTATAATTGAGTTTGAAATGATGATGACCTTTATAGACATACAAGAAACTCCCTTCTACGAGAGAGTCTTAGCTGGCATTGGCAAGCCATTTTTTGAAATGATTAAACATGAAGAGATGGCTGAGATGTGATTAAAGTCACGAAAGATTCAAGACCTAGCCACTTTGAAAGTTGTTGTTGAGCACATCCAGTCTGGAAGTTATGGAAACAACCTCTAGAGGGTCCATAAGAAGAAAGAGGAGGATGTTTGTGACGACCCCAAATTTAGATACTTGAAACCCGAACTCCGTGCTTCACGATACCATTTCTTTGAGCGAAATAATAATAATAATAATAATAATAATAATAATAATATAAACATTAAAATTAATTTACATACATCAGAGTTATCTAATCCCCAGTTTCTCAACCTTTATTACATTACATTACATGATAATTATAAATATCATTGTCTTAATATAGTCTAACTATTACATAAGATACCACAAAGTTTATTCTTCTAGCTTTCCCTTTCCTTTGTTCTTCTCTGAACCTTCAGGTTGATCACGTTTGGTTGAAAACATTTACATTTAAAGAAAAAATGAGCATTTGGGTGCCCAGTAAGTAATAGCAGACAATAAACGTTAGCTGAAAGAAGTAAATGTTTTCTTTGAAAGGCATTTCTACAACGAATCAACAGTTGTGAAGTAAACTGAAACAATTCTAATCAACATATCAATTTTATTTCAAATTTTGAAACTATGTACTGACTATAATTGGTGAGTAGTCGACAGACTATGAACTTTGTTTTCGATTTTCGATATTCAATTGAATAACAAGAATTAATTATACGCAATAACAAAGTGGAATATTTTCCAGAGTTTATGCTGAGTGATCCCTAAGGATCTTGAACTTCTCTTCTTAAGTAACTATCAAAGATTTACTTTGATATACCCAGGTGTATCAGATAACCATAAAGAATAAGTCATACCCCTCTGCAAGTATAATAAGTGATCAACTTCATTATACCATATATTATGCATACTACTTAAAACGCGCATAATGGCCGAATATACGACCAAAAGTTCCCCTTTTATATAAAAAGGTTGTTCTTCTCAGTCTTATAACCAGAATTTGAATCAAAACAACGAAATTCTATGATTTCAATATCTAATCGCTTTTTCGATCTAGCCGAAACAATTAAAATCGACCTGTTAATAATAATTGAGTTCTCTTCTCGAACCTATCAAGTTTTAACAAATGTTCGTCTAGCCAGAATAATTAGCTAAGACATATCTCAATGCTATTTTTAAATCTATGTCTAGCCGAGTCAAATAGCTTAGACAGCTTTTAATCAATGTATACATACCGAAATTTAATAAGTATGTATCAACAATTATAAAATTATCCAAGTGAGGACACTTGTATAAACAATTTTAAAAATTAATGAACAAAATAAATATCTGAATTATACAATAATACTGTATTGATAATCAATGTTCGGATAGAATTCAAAAACTGGCATATCTACAAAAGTATAGATACATGAACAATAACAATAATATAGTTCTGAAACTGACTTACACATGTCCATTGCATAAAGTAAATGCAAAAATTAAATACTTGCCTGATCCGCTGCTTACATTACACGACTTAGTTCTACCTTTAATACAACGACCTATCATTAATAAGATCATTCTTTCGATTATAATAATATATCATAACACATAGTACTACTATTTGCAGTTAACACATAGCCTAATCACATTATCACATATGTTTAGCTGTCATTGGATCATAAACAAACACTTATCTATTCAAATTATCTAAGTCTAAATCAATTTCTGAAATATTTCGGGGTACCGACGACTTTATCGGGTAATTATCGAGTCTAAAACTCTATTTCGCAGTTCAATATTCGTTTAGATAATTTAAATGTCAATTATATTATTATTATTATTTAGACTTATACTAATTTTTAATCAATTTGTATAATTTATCATGATTTTTCAAACACTGGAATCATTATTAAATGAATTAAATATTAAATAATTCTATTATCATTAATATTAAAATATTAATGAAACCATTGTCAAAATATCAAAGTTATTTATAATAACTCAAAATATTTTTAAAATATTAATATTACCCTTAAATGATTTTTAAAACAATTAAAATTATTTTTAAATAATTACCATTAATATTTAAATATTAATGCATTATTCATCAAAATATTAAAAGTTATTTATTATTAATTAAAATATTTTTAAATCACTTATATCCTTTTTAAATGATTTTTAAATAAAAAAATCATTTTTAAACTATTTATTTAATATAATTATTAAATAAATCTAATTATCATTAATATTAAATTATTAATGAAATTATCCTTTAAATATTAAAAGTTATATGTTATAACTTAAAATATTTTTAAACTCTTTATTTTCATTTAAAATGATTTTTATAATAATGAAATCATTTTAAAACTAATTTATTTAATATAATTATTAAATAAATCTAATATCATTAATATTAAATAATTAATGAAATTTGCTTCAAAATATTAAAAGTTATATTTTATAACTTAAAATATTTTTAAATACCTTATTATAATTTAAAATTATTTTTAATATAATAAAATCATTTTAATTAATTTATTTAATGTATTTATTAAATAAACTAAATACCAATAATATTTAAATAAATAATAAGATTTATGAAAAATATTACAAATTATTAAAAGTTAATTTTTATAACTTAAAAATTATTTTTGTAATTTTTAGAAATTATTTTCTAATTTTAATGAATTTTTCAAAAATTAGAAAACTAAAATAATTAAATCCGTCACTAAAGGTTTTAGCGACGGTTTCTGTCGTGGTTGGTGTTCTTGAGGCTCAAGAACATTGACAATCAGTGTTCAAGAGGCTCCCTTTGACCATCTTTAATTCACAGTTTAAACATGTTCTGGACAATCTTAACTATTGATCATGTAGTTTGTATGTAATACTACATGAATCAAGCATTATCTAAGTCATATAATCATGTATCATGAAGATCTGGCCCTTCAAAGTTGTTGTCTGAGCTTTCTGGGTTTTTTGGGTTACCCAGAAACCCAGTCAGCTTCTAGTAGGCATTTTGAGACTTAAAATTCTTAGGGTTCTGGTTGATGTTATGGTAGTCTAATGGGTCAAACTTGTAGTCTACATGAAGAGGTACAAAAACCATTCATCAGATCAGTCAAACTACATCAGAATCACAAGCTACCATCCGGTCAAACCTTGTCAAAAGTGGTGTTCATACGTTTTCTGGGTTTGCCCAAAAAATAGAATTCGTGTTCTTCTTACCTACTTTGACCAGCCACTACATTAAATATATTTGATGTTTAGATGTTCTAAAATTTGAATATACAGTCCATATATCAAATAACAACCTAGATACAACAGCAAGAACAAATCAATAAACACACAAGATCTGGAGGTATAAACAAGCTGTCAGACGGTTCTGAAAATTTTCTGGGTTACCCAGATTTATCATGTCATGGTTGGTCAACGAGGTTTGTGAAAGTAGTATGCACACAAGCTAATCATGTTTGATGATAAAGCATATACTTTGTAACAATCTTATTCATTTATTAATAAAAAGTATTAATTTATTAAAGGCTTTTAATTATCTACGTGATCTTTGTTTTATAATATGTGATAAACCCATAGTTTTAAGCAATGCTTTTAGAATAATGATGATGATCATTCTAATGAGATCTAAATTCTTAGAAAGCTTAAAACTAAAATAGTTCCCAATCGTTGGATTACTAAATTGGGGATTAGTGAATCCAGGATAGATTGGTACATACGTTGTTTGCTTTCGTTGGATGAGGATGATTGATCTCATGATCATTTGTGTGGAGACACTAAAAAGCAAGTATGTAGGTGCTTATTAGAGAATAAGTTCTTTCGAATTGGCTCGCTAAGGAATACCTAATGGAGTTTTATTTGCTGTCAATAGGAATTCTGTAGTGATAGTAAAGACAAGTAATCCTTGGACTTGAGATCATCATAGTATCTTGTGTATGATGAGTTATACTTTGACTTATTCCTTAAGACCCTTAGGGTATATCAAAGGGTATGCTTGGGTATAATAAGTTGTACGTATGGAGATAATGTATGATCAATAAAGAATCTACCACTTCTAATAAAAGAAGAGAAATGTCCTATGTGATTCGATAAATGACAACCCAAGAGTCCTCGTCTTGGCAGTAGGTAATGAAATTAGAAAGGAGTTTCTAATTTGCATTATTTGAGTTGTGCATTTAAGGATCGAAATACATATAATTAAATAAAATAAGACTTGTGAGTAATTCCATGTCTTATATTTAATTGGGACATTGTATGGTGGAAGGATTGAATTTATGCGGTAACTATTTACTCAAAGGTTCTTTTATGATTAATGTTGAAATCTATATTATCTGGAAAGTCGTTGATCGCTAAGGAGGCTTATCCCTATTGTAGAATAAATATTATTTATTTAAATAAGATTAGAATTGTTCTAATTGATTTATTCACAACCGGTTTAATATGGAGAACCTAAAGGGTCACACCATAAAAGGAAGAATAATTATTTAAGAAGTAAATGGCATAATCGTAATAATATGTTATGTATATTTAATTTAATCTACGGTGATAGAATAAATTAAATAGCTTAATATTTATTATTTAATATTTTAGAAATATTAAATATAAATTAATAAGAGGAGTCTTATTAATATTATTACAATTATTATTATTTTAATTTCTAAAAGAGTTTAGAAATTAATTTAATATAAGTACTCTCATTTATTCCTAATTGGATTAGGAAGGAAAATTAGTTAAATGAGTTTAATTAATTATCCCTAATAAGATTAGGGAGCTTAATTAATTAAAAGAATTAATTAATTAAAACCCAATTCCTTAATTGTTAAGGTGGGTTGCCCACATCTATAAATAAGAGGAGTCTTATTATGGGTGGTATGGGTTGTTGACTTTAACAAAGTACGTAATAATTCCAAGTTGTTGGGAGTACACCTTTTCTATAGAGATAGAAAAACTAGGGTTTAGCCAACCACCCTTCTTCTTGAATTTTCTTCTTTCTTGGTGGATCACCTCTCAGAGGCCAAACATTTGGGTGGCTAACGTTGATCAAAGGAAGGAACCAAACCGGTGGATTCAAGATTGAACGCGAAAGGATTTGGAGGTGAACTTTGCACGAGGAAGCTCGATCTTCAAGGGTATGATTTATTCTTTATCTTTTCGTTTAATTAATAATTGTGCATAAAGGGTGATCCGGGTATATGGTTTGTAAATTTTTAAACTCGATTTTACACGCTTCGCATTAATTTTGCAATTTGATTGCTTACATGAATATTACAAACCTAACAGTGGCATCAGAGCCAAACCTTTATGCGAATTATTAATTGTTTTAATTTGATATGTATATTGATATGTGTTTAGAACAATTTAATTGGGCATAATTTTATTGTATAAAATTTATTAAATAAATAAAAAAAAAATCAATTGTCTGATTTCTACTGTATTTTCGCTGCTAGTGCACGGTTTTTTAAAAAAAAAGGTTAGCAGGTCATGTTTGTTCTATGTCTAATGGTATAACGGAAATCAAGGCTGGAAACTTTCAATGATGCGCACGGATTTCAAGAGAAGTTGATAACAGGATTTCAAGAGTTTTTTTTTTTTTTTTTTGAGATTTCGGCGCATTCGGTTTTTAGTTTAAATGAAAGCCGGCAGGATTATTATTGAAGGGGAACATGTTATCATACTATATATATATATATAATATATACCGTATTATATATATATAATATATATATACCGTAATATATATATATATATATATATAATATATATATTATACTAATATATATATATTATTATATATACTGGTTAATATATATATATATATTATTCTAAATAATTTTATAATTAAAATAAAAAGGTTTATTTTAATCTTAAAATAAAAGGTTTATTTTAATATTAAAATAAAAGATTTATTTTAATTTTAAAATTAGAATTTCATGCTAACTAATTAGAGTTGGAATTGGATTCCATGATAACTAATTGGAGTTGAAATTGGATTGCCTAATTTTCTTAAATAAAGGAGTTTGTTTAGATATGAAATAAGATTTCATATTATTCAAAATAAAAGAGTTTATTTGTGAATAAGAAAGAGAATCCTAATTTCCTTAAATAAAAGAGTTTATTTAAATATGTAATAAGATTTCATATTATTCAAAATAAAGGAGTTTATTTGTGAATAGGAAAGAATATCCGTGTTTCCTTTAATAAAAGATTTTTTTTTTACATGGAATTGGATTCCATAATTAATTAAAATAAAAGAGTTTATTTTAATTAAAGATTTTTTTTTATTACATGGAATTTGATTCCATAATTAATTAAAATAAAGGAGTTTATTTTGATTAAAGATTTTGATTAAAATAAAATAGTTTATTTTATTCAAAATTGGATAAATTAAAATAAAATAGTTTTATTTTGATTTAAATTTGGATTAAAAGAAAGGAGTTTATTTTGATTCAAAATTAGATTTTATACTAACTAAATTTGCCCATTAAATGATATCAATATATATATTAAATGTTTATTATTCATAAGATGAATATTATTTATTGATGCATATGGTGATGTGTATGATAATAAATGGGATTGATTATGGACTATTGATTAAATGTGATTGGATTTTATTTTAGTTGGATGCATGAATGTATTTAGTTTTATTAAATGGGAATCACAGTACCTCGTCCTCTCTAATTTTTTTTCGAATGTAAATTCTATCTCCTCCTATGTACTTTCCCTCGATCACGATCAAGGTTTCTATTTATTTTAAATAGTTTTGTAATAGGAATAGTTAGAATTAATTTTGAAAAATTGGAGATCAAGAAGCAAAGGAGCTTGAAGACCCAGGTTTGTAATGGAGCCGGGTTTAAATGTAATAGTTATATTTAAATATTATTTCTTGCACCCCTAGGGTTTGACCTTTTGGTTCACTTGGTGGCTCTAGTGAACCAAACTAGAATAAAAGTCCATAATCAATCCGGGTAGAATATAGTATTCTATATGTGCATGCTTATACTATATATATATATATATATATTATATATTATGCAAACATGCTTCGCATGTTAATTAATATGACGCGTATTTTATATATATATGTGCATGCGCGCTAAACAAGATGAGACAAATTAATAACAAACCCCTCAATTTTTTATATTAAGTCCTAAGCGTTCAAAGATATTTGGAATATCGAACGTCGCCTTCTAGCATGATAAAATTAATAGAGTATTAAATATTTAATATGAGTTTGTTGTGTCACCACAAGGCAAGTATTAAGTATTTAAGATGTTAATTTATCACATTTGATGCTTATAAAGAAAATTGAACAATATTGTTTTGTTGTGTCACCACAAGGATGATATTTTTCTTTTTGAATATATGGAGTGCTAGGGTCGGACTTAACTTGGATAATTTTGATTCGGATGTGCCACCACTTGATCAAAATAATCTAAGAGGCGTAAGAAAAGGAGTTGCGATAGTTGATGTAATTGACAAAAGTTGTCTACCTATTTATTTATATATAGTTTGTTGTGTCACCACAAGGCTATATACATTTGAAATGGGATCCTTATTCTCACTATCAAATCTTTAATCGATTTTGCCGAACTATATAAGTTGAGGGTAATATAGTTTGAAGAAAATAGTGGGAGATACCAATTTAAAACAAGACCTAATTTATTTTGGTAATTAATAAAAGAATGTATGTTAAAATGTTGTTAATTACAAATTCATTTCTGAGAATTTTACAATGTCTAAAATTACTATCATCATGAAGTATATTAGATGCTAAATTAACTGAAATCAATTAAACTGGATTTGGTTAAGGAATTTGAGAATAGTTCTCATATTTGAAAAGCTATCTTATGTCCTTAATACGCTTATCCTCGCAATGGTTGCGCATAATGCCTTTGAGGAAGACATTGCTACTTTTAGAAAGTGGCAAGATGATGCACGATTGGCTCAATGCATCATGCTCAGATCTATACGACGAGTAACGAGCTTCAGACACAAGATGAAACTATGGATGCTCCTACTATATTCCCGCACATCAAGTAGTTGATGGTGAGGAAAGTGGGACCGATAGATATCGAGATATCTAAGGAGCTCTTCCGATCTCTACAATGACCAGGATGACACTACTGAGATGATAAAAGTCCTTAACATTATCAATTTGATTGATCAATTAGACAACGAGTTTTGTCATGGATGGAGAGTTGAGCCAAGATTTGATCTTGCACTCACTCCCGGACTCCTTTCATAATTGTTATGAATTTTCATATGAATAAGCTAGATATCGCCACTCGCCGACTTGCTTAACATATTGAAAAATGTTGAGAGTCACTTTCAACCAAGAAAGATCAAGTCTTATCGGTAGGGGCCAAAGGATCTTCTCGAAAAGAAGAACGATTCAAAGAAGGTAAAATAAAGGCGTAAACAAAGGATAATAAGAACAAAAGCGATACGGATAGCAAAGGAGTTTGCTTCCACCGCAATAAGCCTGGACTTTGGAAAAGAAAGCTCATGAGAAGCATCTTGCGCAGAGGCTAACCAAAGAAGCTTAGTGAAGTTTGGCCATAATACGCTTTTTGTTCATGATTGAAATAAATTTTTCTTTAAGTCAAGGTTCTACTTGGGTATTGGATACCGACTTTGGTTATCATAAATATAGATTTATGAAGGACCAAACCAGTAGAAAGCTAAATAAATATAAGTAAACCTATGTGTGGAAAATGAAGCAAAGGTTGCAACATTAGCCATAGAAACTTATAGTTTAGCAATGCCTACAGGCAAATCTATTAAGTAAATAAGTTGTTATTGTATTTTAGGTTCTTGTAAGAAATATTATTTCCATTTTATTGTTGGACAATAAAATTTTGGTATTATAATTAAGAACAATTGTTGTTCTATTTATAATAATAATGTTTTGTATAGAATGGAATATTACTTAATGGATTTTGTATATACTGACTTTACGTGAAAATATATTTTGCAAATTGAACAAACTAGTATAAGAAAATGAGATGATCATTCAAAGAGTTGAATGTGTGTATTTTCTGAAATACAAGTATGAATTATTTGAAAGGTTCAAACAATTCAGAAGTGAAACAAATTGGCAATGTATTAAGATTCTTTGATTAGATCAAGGAATAAATATTTGTGCAATAAGTTTTTAGATCATCTCAAATGGTTTTCTCATAATGGACACATCCTGATACATAATAATTGATTGATGTATCTGAAGGAAAAATCATACCTTGTTGGACATGGTGCGGTCCATAATGATTTTACCGACATTTCAGTATCCTTCTAGGGTCATGTCCTAGAAATGGTTGCATATCTACGGAAAAGGTAACCTCAAAATCCAAATTTCAAGACTCCATAAAAGTTATGGATGGGGAGGATTCTAATCTTAAGTATGTTAAGATAAGGGGTTGTCCAACTTATGTGAAAAGGTTTCAAAGGATAAGCTTGGGACAAGATTTGACAAGTGTAGATTTGTGGGACATCCTAAAGTAAGTTTAGGGTAAATGTTCTATAATCCTACTTAGCAAAAAGGTGTTTATCATGAAAACACCACGCCTTCTAAGATAAAGGTGTTTATCATTGAAGGGCTAGTGGGAGGATAATAGATCTTGAAGAGTTCAAGAACCACAAAACACTATAAGTCAAATAAGAGGAACTCAGTAGATGGACCTATCACACCACAACCTAATCGTAAATCGGAATAAGCATCAAGATACCTAGGAGGTATGGATTCATCATAGATGATGATGATGAGGTACACATCATAGAAGATGATGATCCGATTACATACGATGAGGTAAGAGTTCTAGTGTGTACAAAAGGGACGTTGGGAGCATCGTGACATTCCTAGTACTATATGTTGATATACTACGGATAAGGAATGACATACCAATGCTACAATCAATTAAAGATAAAGTTGTCTAAACATTCCTCCATGAATGATTTGGAAGAGTATCTTAATTGGGGATATAAATCTATATAGATAGATTTAAGAGGATGCTCGACTTAACCCAAGGAACGTATATTCATTTGATGCTAAAGTCGTTTAGCATGGCAAACTCAAGAGATGTCTCATGTCGATGAGCTATGGAGTGTATCTCTCTTAATAGTCCCCACAGACTCACGAAAAGAGAGGTCGCATGAATGACAATCATGTATGCAATGAAATATACGAGACCGATGTTGATCGGTCATATTCGGAGAAGTTCACTATGAGTCGCTGAAAACATCTTAAAGTTCTTAAGCGACACACAAGGATGTGAGCATACATGGTGGGTCCGAATTAAAACTAGAGGGCTTTACAGACTCAAGTTTTCGAGACGCACTA
This sequence comes from Panax quinquefolius, assembly GCA_020205615.1. NCBI lineage: Eukaryota > Viridiplantae > Streptophyta > Magnoliopsida > Apiales > Araliaceae > Panax > Panax quinquefolius. The sequence goes on along the minus strand of CM035161.1, from coordinate 53,775,938 downwards.
AGACGACAGAAAATCCACTTTAAGGTAAAGCGTTATCTTGAAGCAATTGGTGCGATGAATTAGAAAGGTTCCAAACAAAGAAAGAGTTCTTTGGTTTAGTGATAAAGACAAAGTACATAGCTATAAATGAAGTCGCAAGTTGATTGTTTGGATTAAAAGTTCATTACAGAACTAGGAATAGTTCCTAAGTCTCATCTTGGATCTAAACATGTGTTGTGGCACTTTCATTTGATTATTAGAATCATTGAAAGATGGGAAATCACTATAGAGATAGTGGACTCTCATGAACAACATTACATATCCATTAACTAAAGCTTATCCAACAGCAGGATAATCGTCACTTAGAGAAGAAGAATATAAGATACCATGACGATTGGCTTTAGTGCAAGTGGGAGATTGAAAGTAGTATGCACACAAGCCAATCATGTTTGATGATAAAGCATATACTTTGTAATAATCTTATTCATTTATTAATAAAAAGTATTAATTTATTAAAGGCTTTTAATTATCTACATGATCTTTGTTTTATAATATGTGATAAACCCATAGTTTTAAGCAATGCTTTTAGAATAATGATGATGATCATTCTAATGAGATCTAAATTCTTAGAAAGCTTAAAACTAAAATAGTTCCCAATCTTTGGATTACTAAATTGGGGATTAGTGAATCCGGATAGATTGGTACATACGTTGCTTGCTTTCATTGGATGAGGATGATTGATCTCATGATCATTTGTGTGGAGACACTAAAGCAAGTATGTAGGTGCTTATTAGAGAATAAGTTCCTTTGAGCGTGGCTCGCTAAGGAATACCTAATGGAGTTTTATTTGCTGTCAATAATAGGAATTCTGTAGTGATAGTAGTACAAGTAATCCTTGGACTTGAGATCATCATAGTATCTTGTGTATGATGAGTTATACTTTGACTTATTCTTAAGACCCTTAGGGTATATCAAAGGGTATGCTTGGGTATAATAAGTTGTACATGGAGATAATGTATGATCGATAAAGAATCTACCACTTCTAATAAAAAAGAGAAATGTCTATGTGATTCGATAAATGACAACCCAGTAGTCCTTGGGTTATAGAGAATGAAATTAGAAAGGAGTTTCTAATTTGCATTATTTGGAGTTGTGCATTTAAGGATCGAAATACATATAATTAAATAAAATAAGACTTGACAGTAATTCCATGTCTTATATTTAATTGGGACATTGTATGGTGGAAGGATTGAATTGTACGGTAACTATTTACTCAAAGGTTCTTTTATGATTAATGTTGAAATCTATATTATCTGGAAAGTCGTTGATCGCTAAGGAGGCTTATCCCTATTGTAGAATAAATATTATTTATTTAAATAAGATTAGAATTGTTCTAATTGATTTATTCACAACCGGTTTAATATGGAGAACCTAAAGGGTCACACCATAAAAGGAAGAATAATTATTTAAGAAGTAAATGGCATAATCGTAATAATATGTTATGTATATTTAATTTAATCTACGGTGATAGAATAAATTAAATAGCTTAATATTTATTATTTAATATTTTAGAAATATTAAATATAAATTAATAAGAGGAGTCTTATTAATATTATTACAATTATTATTATTTTAATTTCTAAAAGAGTTTAGGAATTAATTTAATATAAGTACTCTCATTTATTCCTAATTGGATTAGGAAGGAAAATTAGTTAAAGGAGTTTAATTAATTATCCCTAATAAGATTAGGGGAGCTTAATTAATTAAAAGAATTAATTAATTAAAACCCAATTCCTTAATTGTTAAGGTGGGTTGCCCACATCTATAAATAAGAGAGTCTTATTATGGGTGGTATGGGTTGTTGACTTTAACAAAGCACGTAATAATTCCAAGTTGTTGGGAGTACACCTTTTCTATAGAGATAGAAAAACTAGGGTTTAGCCAACCACCCCTTCTTCTTGAATTTTCTTCTTCCTTGGTGGATCACCTCTAGAGGCCAAACATTTGGGTGGCTAACGTTGATCAAAGGAAGGAACCAAACCCAGTGGATTCAAGATTGAACGCGAAAGGATTTGGAGGTGAACTTGTATCTGAGGAAGCTCGATCTTCAAGGGTATGATTTATTCTTTATCTTTTCGTTTAATTAATAATTGTGCATAAAGGGTGATCCGGGTATATGGTTTGTAAATTTTTTAAACTCTGATTTTACACGCTTCCGCATTAATTTTGCAATTTGATTGCTTACATGAATATTACAAACCTAACAGTTTGACCACCCATAACTTGAAATCCGTAAATGATCTAGGCTTGATTTCAGTTCTAGATCGAAGACCACATGACATACTACAACTATAAACTTTTAAACAAACAAAATCATAAACAGACAAAGATTTACAAGGTCTGACATTCGGTCATCAGACATCGTTTTCCAGATTTCCAAATTTTGAAAAACTTCAAATTCAAGCCTATAGATGTTATGGATCTATCATGTACCAACCCAGATCACTTAGTTACATATCGTACAATATGTTACAACACAAAAACATAACTTTTAATATAACATTAAGGATCAGATTTGGTTCTAGGGTTTTATACCTTTCTTGAAAATGCTTGATTTTAAGCTTTTGATTTGTTAATGGAGGTAGTGGGGACTTACTAAGGGACTGAAATGATAAATATTTTTGTGGGTTTGAAGAGAGAGAGAGAGAGAGGTGGTTGAGTATATGATGAACAAATGGGCTATAATGCACACTTTTCTCTCTCTTGGACTATATATAATGTTGTAATGTATATGGCTAATGATATATAGCTGAAGTGCTGATAATTTGGTCAATTGGTAAGTCAAGAGTGGTTGAACCACTAAAGTTTTAGCTAGATCTACAAGCAACTATTAAAGAATGCGCAAAAGGGTATATTGGTCTTTTGACTAGCAAATTTAATGGTTAAAATGTAACTTGGCAAATCCTTAGGGTTTAACCCTAAGGTCTCACAAATTTTAATTTTTTTTCTAGGATTTCTAATTAGGCCAAAAATGTACAATTTAGTTTCCTAAATTATAATTTAGGGTTTCTAAATTAGTTTAGGTTTCTAATTACTTAGAATTTAAAAATTAAGTTTAAAGATTCACTAATTAGCATTAAGATGACTAAATTAGCGATTAGGGTTTCTAATTAGCAAATTAGGGTTCCTAATTTGACAATTAGGATTTTTCATAATTAGCGTTAAAACCTATAATACAAATCATATATCTCATAACACAGTGACTTATCAAATTTTAAAGTCGTATTTGACTTTCATATTAGGGTTTATCAAAGCAATGCTAGGATTTTCTACTGTCATACCATAATTGGCCAACCATTATCAATATGTACATACAGTACCTATTTATAGCACTGAAATATTATTAATATTATATTAATATTCTCATCCTTTGTTCAAAATCCAGAATTAGGGTTTTGAACCAATATACGACATAACTTCATATATACCTTTATTAATTATGTTAAAATAATTAACTTAACTAATCGAATAAATTCATATACTAAAATAGTTATTATAATAATTCTAATAATCATATCATATATTATTTAAATAATATATAATCATATTTTCATGGAAAATAAATAATAAAAATATTTTACTACAAAATTAATTTATTATAAAAATATAATTTATAATGATCAATAATTCTAAAAAAAATATTATTTACAATTAATCATGTAATAAATAAATTTTATTTATCACATATATGCATACGCTTTACCTTGCACATATTTCCACCTTTAAAATAAATAAAAAATACGCAAATTTTTTTATTTAATTATATAGAAAATATCAGGTTATTACAATGTTTCCTTGATACTACAAGGCCAGAAAGGCAGTCAGAACATGTCTATCCAGAGGAGAAACCACTCCCCCTTTTAAGCACAGTTTTCAAACCCTCCATTGCCAAAGGGTGGAGAAGTCAAATGCACTCGAGTGTTCACACCCTTAGGGGACTCACTCGAGAATATTCTCAACCTTCTGACAACTCAGAAAAAAAATTACCCATCTTCTTCCACCAGCTAACCCAAATGGGAAGGGTTTCAATGCTAACAGGAAGTGTGCCTATCATGTTGGAGCTCCAGGACATGATACTCAGGATTGCTGGGCCTTGAAACATAAGATCCAGGATTTAATTGATAATAGTGAAATCGTGGTGACCAAACCCGACCAACATCATGTGCAAGATAACCCTCTTCCTCAACACAAAGAAAATGAGGTTAATATGATTAATTGGAGCAATGGACAGAGTTCCAATTACGGTGGTGAATCCTCCCAAACCAGCAAGGATAATGCTGACAAATGGGATTCTTCACAGTTCCAGTTTATGATGGAACGGAAGATGAAATCTATTTGTAAGCAAGTCAAACAATTGGCAGAATTGGTGATCCATCAGCACCAAGTCACACGCCAATTAGTCAGCCGGGAGTATGCTAGTATCCTTCCGCTTATTATGAATACTCTATTAACTCTAGAAAGTGAAACACTGGACGATAAACCTGCAAAAAGAGCAAGTGCTAAAGCCCTTCGGGATTTTGCTAATAAGAGAGAATTTACCTATCTGGGCCAACCGATGGAGGAGATCTTTCAGATGCTGGTCAATAAAGGAAGAATTATAGCTCTGCTACCTCCAATCAATTCCCGTTCAAGACGGTTCAATTCTAATGGAGTATGTCAGTATGACTCCCACTCTTGTGAACACAACACTGAAGAATGTTGGCACTAGTACAAAACCATAAAAAGACAACACTTAAAAGATTACGTTTTTATAAAAAACGTTGTGATTTTTTTTACAACGTTTTTTAACAAAACATTGTAGATACATATAAAAAAACGTTATGTATTTACAAGGACAATTTTTTAGTTTTAAATAGATAACGTTTTAAAAAAAATATTATCTATACGAAAAACACGGAGCAAAAAATAAAAAGCCGGAACCGAAATTTTGAAATTAAAAGAAGGATTAGATATACTTTCTTCTCCCCTATCTCTTCGTTACTTTCTCTCTCTACAGGAGCTCTGCTCAATTGACTCGTTAAGCATACCAGTATCATCTTCTTCAATATTCTTTAGACATTGATCTCAGTTCAAGTCTCTGATTCACCAACTACAGTAATCATGGCAACTCCGTCGGCATCATCGTCGGCGCCGAACATCATGCTAGCAATTTATGAGAAGAAAACAGTCTCACTAGATCTCTACCATCCCCTTCGCAACTACATCGTCTTCAATTACTCCGAGCGCGAGGCCCAAAACCTTGAAGACGATCTCCAAACCCTCAAACAACTCCGCTTCGATCTGGAACGCGCCGGCCCTGCGGATTCTCTCCTTCCACGAAATGACCTCCTCTAAAATTACTTTAAAGCCCTCATCGCCGTCGTCAAAAGTTTGGTGATTATTGCCACAGTTTTGGTTTTCAGGAATCCGGTTAAGCCTTTGAATGCCCTTGGATCTGCCATTGCTATATTTGGAACTTTTTTGTACTCGCAGGTAACATTAAAGAAAAAGACAACCGGAGGTGAAAAGAAGAGTTAATCTATTCTTTTTGTACGACCTTATAGTTAATTTGATCATATTAGAATTTTGAGCATGCTTTGAACAAGCCCCAAGTGTTGGCTCAAAGCCATTTATTTTTTTCTTGTTTGTGTTTTTCTCCAAGACTTGAATTAACAGAAACCCTCGTCAGTCTGCATCTTTTATTTGCATTTTCTTAAATGCGCTTGTGCATTTTTACATTTTTAGAGGCATAATTTTACTCTGCTCATTCGTTTTAGGGTTTATTTGAGCGTTTGAAGCATTATGTTTGAGGTGTTTGGAGCTCCAAACGCAACCTCATATTTTTTGGGCTTTTCGTTGAAGCCAGATTACTTGCTTTTGTGACCAAATAAGCTCTTGTGTTTGCTCAAGTGTGTTTAACCTCCGAAAGTCGCACATGAACCAAACCCACATGCACTGATTCATGCATATATTTGCGAGTATGACTAAGCCAGACTTGTTTTAGGAATCTTTTCTTGAGTATTGTTAGTTCACTTGATTGACAAGACTAAATAAGGCAGTTGAATTGACAAGATTTTGTGATCATGAATGGGATGGGGGTCACCAGTTTGAGGTTAGTGACATAGAAGAAAAAACTTGTTCTTGTTATTGTTGAGGGACTCATAAACATATGCTTTAATGACTGAGCTTGTTGGATATATTTGTCTAGTTTCGAGTTTTCCTATTTAATTTTTGTAATTCTTTATGGAACATGCAGTTAGGGACTACTACTTAATTGTGAGATTATAATTCAATAAGATGGACAGAGAAGCAGGAGGACTATTATTCACAAGAAGCTGATGGGCTGGCCTTGGCTTTTGATGGAGAGTAACTGAATTTTGGCTCTTCTTTTTTGCTCAATGTTCTGATTTGGCTGGTTAAGTTTACTGAAATGTTTATGTAATACATGAGACAAATTCTTCCTTGAAGGCAAGTTATAGACGACACTACATCAAAGACATTCGAAATTTATTAATAATATGAAAGGTTAAGTTACAAGTGCTATTGTTATTCTGATGTTGTTTTGTTCTAATTCTCATAATGTGTTGATTTCTTACTCTTATTAAATGTATGTCAGACTGTTTATGAAGGGCGCATCTATCAGTTGAAACTTTTCTGTGGTCTGGAATATCATGATAAACCACCAACTGTAAGGTTTCAAACTCGAATAAACATGAGATATCTTAATCAAGAAACTGGTATTGTAAGTATTGTGTTCTCTGATTATGTTTTATGCCATGATATGCTGTAAAATAAGCTAATGTGATACCAAATTACCAGGTTAATCCAAGACTTTTTCCCATGTTGTTCGATTAGCAAAGGGAAAACACGATGGAGGATATATTAACTCAACTGAAGAAAGAAATAACGTCTCCTCAGAATCGAAAACTAGCTCAGCCTCTAGAAGGTATGGTAATTAACTTGTGTTTTCTCTCACTATTCTAATTTGAGTTTTAATCTCCTTTAATATTTCAACTTTTGCAAACTAGGGTACGCGTGTCCTATTTTTTAGTTTATGAGATGTGATTTAGCGTCTCTTGCACCAGGAGGATTGGTTCGTCTATTATGATCATGAGTTAATATGTAAGACAAATTTGCCTATGAACTGCTTTACTTTTTTGCATAGGTCTGTAAATATCTTATTTTTCCAGTCAGGAAATTAAGATTAGAGTGTGCATTAAATGCTTTTAATTTTGGTCATGTACCATGGATATCTAAATTTTTTAGCCTGGAAAACACTAGATGATATTTGGTTAAATTAATGGAATAAGGCTTCAAATGCTGGCCTTTGGCTATTTGATGTATATAACTGAATGCTAGTATAAGTTCCCTTTGAAAGGCATGCAGTTGCGACTGCTTCATGCCATTAAAATAACTTTATTCCAATAACTAAATCAGTAGATAGTATTTATCATTAGTATAACAAACCACAATTAATGTAGTTACACAAGTGTATACTATTATTTCCTTTCACCGTGCGATGGAGACAGTAGAATACTTTTTTTTCTTTTTTTTTTTTCAGGCAATGAAGAGACAAGGGTTGATCACAAGGGGCTAGTGCTCAAGTTTTGTTGGGAAAAAAAATTCATTTCTAAAATGAGACTTACTATTTGACCTATTTTTTTAATTTATTTATTAATGATTAAGATAATAATTGCTTACAAATGAAACTTATTCTTTTATGCTGCATACAAAATATATTAGTAGTTGATCCCAGCTTATGCGTTTCATTACTCGGGTTATTAATCGGGTACTTAGCTTGATTTATATTATTCAAACTGGCTAGAGGCTGAGACATAAAGCTCCCACTTGTTAAATAAGAAATTGACTCATGACAATTCTCTTACATGTTATAAGTTAGAATACATGTGAAATCTTGATTACATATCCTTGTGAGTTTTGGTTTAGGTATGCCACGACAGGGCAGATAACTCAGAAAAGTGATGTTTATAGTTTGAGTGGTTCTTCTTGAGCTTTTAACGGGGAAAGAAGCCGATTGGATCACACAATGCCCAAAGGATGAAAGTCTTGTTACTTGGGTAAATATTGCCTACTAATTTAGCCTCTAAGCATCTCTCTTTATACATGCATGTGTGCGCGTGTAAAGTAATTTTGGTTTGTAGGCAACTCCAAGATTGAGTGAAGACAAAGTAAAGCAATGTGTGGATCCAAAGCTGAATAATGATTACCCTCCAAAGGCCATTATTAAGGTCCTTTTTGTTATTCCTTTCTCAGTACGTTGTTTTTGTTTTGCATAAAATTCCATACGGTTCTGCACAAGTATCTACGAAATATTAATTTTTAGGATGCACAAGTTTAAGAGCCCTGCATTACTGCAACAATATATTAAGAGACCTGGATTACTGCTGCTTTCCACAGCTAATAGGTGTAAAACAACTATCATTCATATATAAATAGGATAGCTGATAATGCTTTTACAACAGCTTTTACAGACTAAGAGTAAGAAATCATGATGATCTCATAAAACTTGTGCATCCTAAAAGAATCTGTTTTATCATCTCTTTCTATTGCAAATTTATAATCTTAGATGGACTCTCCTTGCAGCTGTGCCATCTGCTACAGCAATACCATCTCTCGACAAAGTTGATTTTCTTAAGCTTCAAAACGGCAGGTACAACATTATGCTATCACAGGTACATATACTTGGTTCATAATTTTCAGCATTTTTTGCTTCTATGGTGTTGTCTTCATCCATTATTTTTATTGTTATTTGGGTGAATGGTTTGTGCTTGACCAGTTCAGCTTGTAAAGCTAGTCACTCATTATATAACTTAAAAAAATACCACTTAAAGTTAAATTTCTTCTTAATATTTGTTGCGTTTCCAAATGGTGCGGTGTTTCTATGTTCTTAAAATGATGTCAAAGTTATTGCGGTCCATCGTAAACTAGGGTGTAACATGTTCATTTCAAATGGTCCGGTGTTTCTAGGTGTTGTACATCACATCTTTCACTAACGTGTTACTTCATTTTCTTTGTTGTAGCTTCTTGGGAGGAGCGATTGGATTTCATGTGGCATCAACTCATCGGTAGTGTACGAAAGGTCTTTGGCTATGGAGTACTCCGCTTAGGAGGACAACTCTTGATGGCACGAATCTGACCTCTTCTTCGCTAGATAGTGAACGGATTGATGCTTATGATCAAACGGTTAGCTTTTGACTTGTCTTTATGAGATTGATGCGATTGTGGGTTAGATAGCGAAGGATTGATTCTTTATTAGCTTCTTTTTTCTTTTAATAATTGTCTTATATAATTGTGTTTTGACTCCTTCTCTAGGTGTGGGTTAGATAGCGAAGGGATTGATTCTTTATTGGTGCTTCTTTTTTCTTTTAATAATTGTATTATATAATTGTGTTTCAGCTCCTTCTCTAGGATTTTTTGACAGGGAACTTACATGATATTTTCCTTAGTTGTCCTCTTATCCAGCATGTTCATTTACAACCAGGTTTGAAAAAATATAATGGTTGGCCTTGATTGTTTTCTTTTGAAGGCTCCATTTCTTTGGACTAGTTCCTTATCTGCCTATATGTGTTCATCCTTCTCAGATGGGTGGAATTGATGAAGCTGCACTTGATCGCCTTTCTCTTGTCATTGAAATGAGTAAACAGATTCATTTGATTATTTTTTTTGTTTTTACATTGACATAAATGTTTCTTTTCATGATCAGATTCATTTCTAGTTTCTACAGTGTTATGTAACATGTTCATTTATATTTATATTGAAAAGTGAATTTGAGATGCATATGTTGATAGTTTGGTATATATTTTATGGATGTAGTAATTTGAAACTGTAAATGAATTGTATTATTGGGATGTATTTTGAATGGTTGATACATTTTGGTTTTAAATTTAAATGAGAATTTAGACCTTTTAGCTATATATCATGACATTAGCATATTGCAGGTGCATTGGTAATGTAGGTGAACCACAACCTTTTTTTTTCTTTTTCTTTTTTATCTACAACATTTTAAAAATGTTGTGTAAATGTGCCTAAATATTGTCTGATATATTAAACTACAACATTTTTAGCCAAAAAAACGTTGTGGAATCATACCTTCTACAACGTTTTTAAGCATCTGCTAATTTATGAAAAATAAATCTACAACATTTTTTTTCCTAAAAAACGTTGTGTATTATGCTTAACTACAATATTTTAAAAACGTTGTGTAAGGGTGTCAAATAGATGATACCCTTAACCACGACGTTTTTCTAATTGAAACCATAACATTTTTTCTGCGTTGTCTATTTACTATTTTGTAGTAGTGTGGGCATTCCGCCATCTTATTCAGAACTTAATTGATAGTGTTGTTCTGCAGTTGGCAGATAATGACACTGTGTTACTCGAGAGTAGGGACACATTTTCTACAAAATGGAAGGAAGTCGTAGCAGTTATATCCGCTAAGGATGATTTGGCTGCCAGACCACCCACAATACAAGTAATTCAACTCAAAGGTATTGACAATCCTTTGAAAGTGGATGCACCAAAGCTAATTCTCTTGCCATACAGAACACAGTATCCTATTGTCAGCCTACAGAAAGTGCCATGGAATTATGGAGAGGCTGAAGGATCCATATCTCACATAACTGTTGCAGTGTTGAAGGAGAATCCACTGTATCCTCCCCAATGGGTGATAAAGCCTACCATCAGATCAAAGGGGAAAGTTCCCATGGAGAAGATTGAAGAGTTCCTTTGTACTATGGGCCATAATGAAGCCAAAATGGTTTTAACCATGAAAAAAGCTCCACAACAAATTTCCATATTGGACTTGCTTTTCTCTTCCGAAGATCACCGAAAGGTCTCGCTAAAGGTTTTGGAAGAAGCCCACTTGTCGAAATCAGTGGATGTCAAAAAAATTCAGCGTTTGGTTGATCACATTTTCAACAATAATGTGATATCTTTCACTGATGACAACATACCTCCCGAAGGGACTGGTCATTATAAACCATTGCACATAGCGGTTCTGTCCTCCGGATACATGGTGGGAGGAGTTCTGATAGATGGGGGATCATCTTTAAATATCTGCCCTTATGCCACTTTGGAGAAGATGAATATAAATCTCATTAAGATCAAAAGCAGTCATACGGTTATCAAAGCTTTTGATGGATCCCGGCGAAATGCTTTCGGAGAGATTGATCTGTCTGTGGATATTGGTCCACATACATTCTATGTATCCTTTCACGTGCTCAAAATAGCCACAGGATATAACCTGTTCTTGGGGAGACCGTGGATTCATGTGGCTGGAGCCGTTCCTTCCGCCCTTCACCAGCAACTCAAATATATCATTAACAACAGCCTAGTCACTGTCAATGTTAAGCCGGAATGTCCTGAACAAGGTGCCATACCACTCATCAGCTTCAAATCAGAAGTTAAGCCAGTCAGTTTCCATGCTCTAGAGGTGAGCAACACTCACTATCATCCCCTGAGGTAATAGGCGAAGTTATAGGAAATGGGTAAAATCTTAGCCAAGCCTCCGTCAAGCCCTACGAATGCATGCGCATGCCCCTGAGGTAATAGGCGAAGGTATAGGAACCCCAGTCATACTCTCCAATATGGTCTACATCTCATGTGGCGCTGACCAAAGCGAATGATACCGTGGAAGAGTCATTTGCTATGAACCATCCCCTAATGATTATCAGGAATAATCACCAAAGAATGCGATCCCTGACTCTCACATCATCGAGTGTAGGCTCGCTCAATAGCCCGCTCATAGCATCCACGCTCAAAGGACCTGTATGAACTGTCCTGCCCTTGAGCGCCTCTGTCGGGACTACTAACAAGGATCTAATGGCAGTTGGGGTAATATTTGTTGTACAAGGCCTTGGCGCCCCTCCAAACTCCATACCTGTGATAAATCGCCAATCCATCGGTGTCATCATCACCTCATAGTCCAATAAATGGAGAGACTGAGTTTGATGAAACAAACGCTCAGACAACGCCCTGAGATAACACCAGGGACAACGACAGGGGAGGATGGAAAAGAATGCCTCGAAGCCCCAGCCGTGCACAATCGCTCGATAATCAGGATGCAGAGCCTGATATATAAAGAGAATGCTGAACCAAATCCCTCAAGGCTGCGTAAAGCCGGGAACCTACATCACAAAAACAAATCAACATCAGAATCCTTACTCATTAATAGGAAAAAGGAAGATCAAATCCAGTTGTACCACGTTTGCATGCAAGTAAACTGAGGGGTGTCGACTCAAATCACTCAGAAGCTCTGGGATCATCACCTGAATGCCTGCAAAATCCCTTTGGGGAACATGAGCAGCAGGAGCGGGGTCCACAACTGGAACATCCTCCTTCTCATCCTCCACATCTGGTACATCAAATCGGACAGGACGGATCACCACCTCCACCAAACAACGAGGTTATCTAACTGAACGGGATCGAGGCACATCAGAAGCCCTCCTCCGCACACCTGAAGTGGTCCTGCGAGAACTACTCGATTGATCTGAATCCATATATCTAGACACAAGTCTTTAAATCACCTCAGAAAGGGTGTGGTAAACTCTAACCTAGAGCTTTTTTTCAAATGCATTTTATGACTCTATGCATGCATGCATTACTTTAACATACGCCTACAGTAGAGTTAAAAATGCATGTCTATCCAATGGCTACATTTTGGAAAAAAATTTCCATAGTCTCCTTTGTAAATAAGACTATCCACATGCACATAAGCATGACTATGTGGCCATTCAGTAGCACACCTACCCACAGTCATAAACATCCTATATGCATAACACTATCAAAGTTATAATCCGTAAGGGTAGCCTAATTACCAGGATTACTTTGCTTTACCACATTTGCTCATTTGTCCTCAAATAGGATAAGAAATAGTAGAAAAAAGGTGTCCATTTGACTGTTTTAAATGTCAATTTTTTTCACATCATTATATTCAGCATGGTTAAATATTAACATTTACTGTGTTGAATATTTTTTATCATGTCATATGAGCATGCATATTCACTATTATGTGTTTAGATACATTTCATGTGACAACTCATTTTCCAACGGATAAAAACTGGAAAAGAAGACATGCATCGTTCTTGGGGCGGTGTAGAACACTTATGCGATTCTGAAATTCTGAAGGATGACGCCGAACTCAAAGATTTGAAGAAGAGCTCTCAAATTCTCTGTGTGGCGTAACTTGAAAATAAATTATGAAAGCAACAGGCCACCCATAGTTGGCCGCAGGTGTACCTGTGGCTCCCCTGGGTGGGGCCCACCCCTCTGACTCGGTCCAAATTGAGTTAGAAAGGAGGTTTCACAAGCTAAAAAAGTTAAATCAAGAAAAAATATGCTACGCGATTGAGCGAAAAAAGCCTAAAATCCTAGTTTTCAGAGACCAAACTGCGGGTCTACATATCACTCATTGGTATTCGCCCAGACACATGGTTTTCTATACTGATGATCACAACTATTGCAAACTACGCTCGACAATACCTCATGAAGGTCTGATGCCATCAGTTCGGGGTCATAATTCCATAACATTCCATCAGCGGAAACTTCATACAAGTTCATCCGTTGATGCACATATCAATGAAGGTCAAGCATCCTTGACGACACTCAACCACTGGCAAGTAAATCCAGTGAAGTATTAGAAATCATCTGACGGTTCCATCAGTTGATGCACACGTCAACGAGGGTCAAGAATCCTTGACATTACCCCCAGCAGGGATCTCATCTATTGATGTACATTTTAGCGAGGGTCAGGCAGCCCTTACAACATAAACTATTGGCAATAACTCTGACAGAGCAGCGGTAGTACCTGGCGATACAAACTAGGAAAGACCATCCTCATCGGGGAGGATCGATGATGGAATATGTTATACAAGTATTCCTTAGACAAAACACATCCCCACAGGTCTCTCATACGTGAGAGGTACATCCTCAGTGGGAAATCTGCACTAAGGATTAAGGACTTTGGTGATAACCCCAACGTCACATCCTGGAAGCTTTGGATCACACATCCAAGTAGATCATTAGAGTCATCAGTGATAACTCCAATCCCCATCAGAAGCCGTGGGAACAGTCATCACACCTTGTTGGAAAACAATCCAACAAACCACATACATCATGCATATACATCATGTTGTAGTACATTGCATCATGATTATCTTGTCACATTTAAAGTGTCTAGTATTCTTTATCCTATCCATGCCATTACATTACATGAATATGATAAAGAGGGGCATCTATAGACAATCAAAATTTTGCATTCCTGTTACTAACATTGCAGGAGGGAAAAATTGCCTTTTAGAGATAACCCTGGAGAACAAAGCAGCTCCAATTCCGGAGACAACCCCGGAATTATCTGTCCTTCCATCTCGGAGACAACCCCGAGATACCCAAGTTCTAATCCCAGAGACAACCCCGGGAGGTTCAGTTTTAACCTCAGAGGCAACCCCGAGGAATGTCATTCCAGTTCTAGAGACAACCCCAGAATCATCAATCTTACCATCTCGGAGATAACCTCGAGATACTGAGTACCGAAGAAAACCCCAAGAGTTCCAGTTCCAACCTCGGACATAACCCCGAGGAGTGCAGTTGTAGTTCTGGAGATAACCCCAGAAAAGCTCATTTCAACCCTTGCAGTCAGCTTCAACCTCGGAGATAACCCTGAGGCACTCAGTTCTAACCCCGAAAAAAGCCCTTGGAGAACAGGCACACCTCAGAGACAACCCAGAGGACCTTCAGTACTCGCAGCATCCTAATCTCAGAGATAACCCTGAGCAACAATTGCTACATCAGCCCAAACCGGAGATAACCCTGGTGAGGGGCAGAATCATCATTTTGCCAACTCGATCCCACATTGTGCAATCTCAACAACATTTCAACATATATTACACACATCAGTGTCCTAAAAGAACCATAGCTCCAATCCTGAGTGACTACTACACAAGACAGCACACCGGATAAAATTTGAAGCCTGAAGACCTGGGCAAGGTCCCATCTTCTTGACTTCGTACAACCTCTAATCCCATGTCATTGTTTAGCTCTCGATAACAACATTTTGAAAAAGGTCTTATACACCTCAATCGAATGCCCGGATTGAAGTTCTGAAAGTTCGAGCGGACATCGCGTTGCATACGTGCATGTACTTTGAGACAGCGGGACCCACTTGAGACTGAGGCACCCTGCGAGCACATGAAGTGCATCTCAATGGTACGCATATAGGTACACCTACGGCTCCCTACTCTATAAATAGAGGGCTTAGGGTGGCTATTATGAATAGAAAAAAAAGGCGAGGAAGCCCTGCTCAATTTGCTTTATACACACTATAAACTGAGTATTTTCTCATTTTAAACACTTGTGAGATTATATTTTGCTACATTTTACCGGTGAAAATAGAGTGTTCATTCAATTAAAGCTATTTGAAGTCTTCTTGTCAGCCCACTATAAGACTTCTTACATTTCTTAAAGCCTTTTCTCCACATTCTGCACACAATTATTCACGTTGAGAGTTGTGTTATGTGCGTATGCCCGGACTTCGGTCCATGGATTTTTATTTCTTTTGTATATATATATAGGGAAATGATCTATAGAATATGTTAACCATCGGGACTATTTCAACTAACGTTCATCTAGTCATCCAAAATTAGAGTGAATGACTGAGATGAAGGCCCAACCGCATTACTCCTACAGCGGCCACCAATTTTTTTTGTTGGTATTACTCCCTCTATGACCACAATCAAAACTAGTGCTTTGTTGGCATAGAGGGAAAATAATACCAACAAAAAACCCACAACAATTACTTGATTATCCTTGTACATACTACTTATTAATCGGTAAAATAAAATAATAAAAAATTATAAGGATAATTATAAGGATAATCAGTAATTATCTTTATACTTATCCTTATACTTATTAACAAATTATCCTTATATATATTACTTATTAATCGGTAAAATAAAATAATAAAAATTATAAGGATAATCGGTAATTATCTTTATATTTATCCTTATACTTATTAACAAAATAAATACGTATAAGAATAATTATTGATTATCGTCTTATGATTTTTAATTATAAATAGGAAGCGATGATTGAGATTATATATTTGAGTAGGAATATAATATAAATTCAATCAATATTTTCTATTTATAATTAAAATTATAAGACGATAATTATTAATTATCCTTATACATACTTATTTTATTAATAAATATAAGGACAATTCTTGATTATACTTATAATTTTTTATTATTTTATTTTACTGATTAATAAGTAGTATGTATGAGGATAATCAGTAATTAAGCCAAATTTTTTTTTGTTGGTAGCATTACTCCCTCTGGCGGACCAAATAAAAACTCTGATCGTTTTTAATTGGGCCGCTAGAGGGAGTAGCGGTTGGGCCCTCATCTCAGTCATTCACTCTAATTTTGGACGACTAGATGAGCGTTAGTTGAAACATTCCCTCTAACTAACGTATTTTATGGATCATTTCCCATATATATACATATATATAAACTGTTGTCGAACTCTGTTCGAGGAGCCTGGATTTTATATCCGGAGTGTTTATTGCTTTTATATATATATTTATATATAAACTATTGTCGAACTTTGTTCGATGAGCCTGGATTTATATCCAGTGCGTTTACTGCTATATATATATATATATAAATACTTATATATATTTACATTTTTGTCAGGCCTGGAGTTTACTTCATGGCCTTTTATTGCTTTCTTTACATTTAGTCCCGCTTGGAGTTTACTTCGTGGTGATTGATCGTTTTTATTGCTTTATTTACATTTCGTCCCGCATGGAGTTTACTTCATGGCAATTGATCGTTTCTATATATATATATATATATATATATATATATATATATATATATATTTATAGCTTTTATATATTTACATTTCCAATCCCCCATGGAGTTGCTTCATGGTGGTTGATCGTTCATATATATATTTACTGACTTTTTATATATATAGGCGCTTATGACTTTCATATATAAAGCTGCAACATCATGTGAGCCTAGGAATCATGTGATCACAGATTCAGTCTCCTGAATCTAGATTCGGTTCCCGCGATGGACATTTTCAGCTATAATCAGTTTGTACATTATTCACGGTGTTTGAATTTCCTTATATGACTCTCATGCCCACAAAGAGTTTGGCACTGCTATATACCTTATTTTCTCAAAGATGCCTCGCATCTCGAAAATAAATACAATCAAGCTGAACATATAATAAAATGGAAGTACCAAACGCCTCAATTACTATTGAGCATAAGGGTTTAAAAAACCTCTTTTACAAAACATCACTGCTATATCTTGTTAAAACTGAACTTTTATACAAAATTCAAACCCTTTGTATATAGGTGCAAACGAGGCATAGCACTACTTCCAGATAATTACACAATGACCACACACACACACACACACACACACATTCATATAATAGTTTAATTGAAAAGTGGTGGTCACCGTGGTAACATGGATGTCGGGGGGTGCGTAATACCTTCCCTCTGCATAATCAAGCCCCCGGACCCTAACGAATCTCGGTTCCACAGACCCGTTAAGCAGTGTCACATCACTGGGTTAATGTGCAAACCTTTTCTCGGTTGAGTTGGTGCAACCATATAAAAATACCAACTGGCGACTCTTACAGTCCAATCATCGACATATACATGTTGAACCTTTTCATAACTTGTTTTTTCAAATAAATCTCACCTAACATGAGAGCACCAAAGGATAAGAATAGAAAAGGGACAGTAAAAATCCCAACGTCGACAGTCAGTACCCTGGCTTTCTCCTTGTGTAGAGGATTCTATTTGAGCGGGTATTTGTTGACCCTGAGTCTTTGTTTTGTTCTTTCAGAAAGACAGCCAATTCTGCTATCTGATTTCTTAGTCCCTCGAACTTCTCTCAAGAAACATGAGTAGATTCAGGTTGGGCACTTGCAGCCATGTCTGAAGGTGGGCTTAGTGCCTTTTTGAACTTTGAACGGGTAATAGGACCAATTTTTTCCCTATAAAAAAACTATGTAGTTTAGTCTGGATAAACATTAAGAGGTTGCATGCTATACAATGTGTCTATTTTAGGAGTTTTTTAATGTTCTCGTGCAAAATAGATGTCATTTATTTTGATGACAAGATAGCATTACAGGTTTTGATAGGGAAAGGAATGCATATTTACATTTCCCTTTATATTACATGGAATTGGGATTTACATGGAATGGAATTTACATGGATTTGAAAGGGAAAGGCATGAAAAGACTTCCCTTCGTATTTGGTTTATCAGAGGCTAACCTATCTTAGGCTACTCTCATGGCTTTTCGGCATAAAGGTTCCCAAATCATTGCAATTTACTAGATAGGAAGTTAATCCGATCTTTAAATTGGAGCTTATCTGGGTGGTGCCTTTCCTAAGCCTCGCGGTATTAGTCTCCTTTGAGTTCAGTAATCAAACACTGACGGGTTTGCCTCTAGGTGGAGGAATCACACAACATACATCGTGTCTCACCAAATGAAATGATGACATTGTGCGAAGAACTAATACAACATGCAGATATTGTGCGAGGCACTAAAGTGCGATAAATAAAGTATTCATTTACATCCATTCAATGTAAAGGAAACATTCACACACAAGTAGATGAAGAAGGGTTTTTGAAAAGGTTAAAATGCGGCTTAAGCCCTCTACTGTCCCCAGCAGAATCGTAACCTGACGACGTCGGGAAAAATTTACTCTTTTCTTTTCTACCATTTATATTCTCTATGTTGTTGAGTTTTGTTTGAAAAGGCAAGTTCAAAAAGAGTATGACATAAAATGTCGACGATTTGAAAATTCAGAGTCGCCAGTTGGTAGTTTTGAAATGGTTGTACCAACTCAACCGATTTTGAAAAGTTTTACATAAAGGCCCAATGGTTGGACTCTGTTTAACAGGCCTTGGAAACTGATATTCATAGAGTTTTGGAGCTTGATTAAGCGGGGAGAAGGTGTTAGGCACCCCCCGACTTTCGTGAAAACACAGTTACTGAAACTTTTCAATTTCCTAATTAATCTGAATGTGTGTGTGTGTGTGTTTATTGGGCCTATGTGCAGTTATTTGGAAGTAGTGCTATGCCTCGTTTGCACCTATATAAAAAGGGTTTGATTTGTATAAAAGTTCAATTTTAAGCAAGATATAACAATGATATCTTGGAAAACAGGTTTTCAAAACCTTATGCTCAATAGTAATTGAGGTCTTTGATACTTCTATTTTATTCCATATTCGGCTTGATTTGATTTTATTTTCTAGATGCAAAGTATCTTCAAGTAATTTAAGAGAATAAGATACCTAGCCGTGTTGGGCTCCTTATGGCCATGAAATCCATCGAAGGATATCCAAACACCATAAATAATTTACAAGCTGGCTGCACAGCTGAAAAGGGTCCATCGTGGGAACCAGATTTAGATCTGTTAGCTGGATCTTAGATCTCATGGCTCCTAGGCTCACATGATTGATTAATATATACAAAAACTTG
Source organism: Panax quinquefolius (assembly GCA_020205615.1). NCBI lineage: Eukaryota > Viridiplantae > Streptophyta > Magnoliopsida > Apiales > Araliaceae > Panax > Panax quinquefolius. The sequence continues at coordinate 53,756,393 of CM035161.1, read as the reverse complement.
AAAGAAAACTAGATTTATATAAATCTTAGCCATTCTAGCTCAACGATTTTAGTTTTACAACTTTTGAACCAGTTAAAAGTTAGATATAGCTAGATTTAGATAAATCTAGTCCACATACTTGAATATTAAGGATTTACATTGAGTAAGCAGTTAAAACGGATATTTAAAAGCATATATATATATATATATGAAAGTGGTAAAGATATATATTATATATATATATATATATATAAGATTTAAATATATATGGATATGTAGTTATATATATATATATATATATATATATAAGAAAAAGACATGGATATATATCCCATGTGTCAAACAAGAATTCACATATATATATATGTGTGTATATATATATATATATATATATATATATATATATATATATATATGTTAAAGCAGTATAAAGCTTTAAATCTGAAAAAATCTTATAATGGGCTGCCAAAAAGACTTCAGACCGCTTTTGAAGCTTGAAAACTCGGTTTTCACAGGTTAAAATTTGATATGTTGTAGAATATGTGTTTACAAATGTTTAGAAAGAAGAATAACAAATTTTAGAACACTCTAGAAGAGGTTAAGGGCTAAAATGGACAGAGTTTTCTTTTTTTTTTTCTCTTTTCTTTTTGGCGGATTGGGGGGTCTATTTATAGACCAAGGTGGCCACAAGTAAACTTACGGAAGCCGCGGGTCTACCTGTGGCCTCCCAGGTTACCCCGGGCCCCTTGGGTCTCATTGTCTCAAATTATGTGCACTCGAGCCAACGCGTTGTCTGCTTAAACCTTCATAACTTTCAATCTTGGAATCCGGTGGAGGCGTGCTAAACATTTCCAAAAAGCCCTTGTGATGCCCCCAAATTCGGGTTCTCTAACCTCGGGTTTGGTGCTCACGATCCATCCTCATCAAGAATTTTATAAACTATTGCGGAATAATAAATATACAATGTTCATTATAATAAAGTCTTACAACAATATCCCAAGGTCTATTAACGTTAACTTAAACATACCATACTTAAGTTGCCCTTAATAACTCAAAAGGCTTACAATACCAATGTACATAAAATAATATAATATATAAACATTCGCATTATCTATTCCTGCACTTTTTCTTTTCCTTTGTCCTTCTTGGACGTCTCTGTCTTAGCTGAAATAAATGTCATGATATAGCAAGGGTAAGCAATGAATTTGCTTAGCAAGTTTAAATACAAGGGAGATATATCATGATTAGCAAGGAATTTATCATTCAATGTTCAGCAATAGAAATCAATTGTGAAAGAACATGAATTAAGTCTTGATAACTGAATATTCGAATAATTGGATAATAGATGTTGAGTGGTCATAATGACCATGAACATATGTCAAGGTTGTCAGTATTTAAACTGGTCCATTCAATAAGTTTTGGTAATCAAGGGGATCAGCCTTTCATACCCAGTGTATTATGCATACACTTAATATACGAGAAATAATTGTTTTCCAATAATGCTTTAATAAAATTATACTTTTTCTCAATCTTGAGTCCTTACCAAATCAATTGGTGAAGAACAGCTTTTAAAACATATTTGTTTTAACAAATTTAAACATACTTGATCTAGCTTATACAATGAGCATAGATCCATATCTTAAACGGTTCATGAATGAAAGAAATTTAACTAATTCACATTTCAATAATAATAGAATATGAATTTAATTGCACCAAGTGTGAGTATCAATAACAAATATAGAAGTGAATAATCAATGATAATTATTCACTAGCATGTTTTGAAAATAATAACTCGAGTTTGAGTTAGAGAACTTGCCTCAATTATGGTCTACTGTTACGCAATTTAGTTTAGTTCTTGGAGAAAAGACCTATAATTTATCTTTCAATTAGTCACAGCATATACCCACTTATACTATCATTATTGTATATTAAATTATCTAACATTTAGTCACATAGTTAAATATTAGACATTACATTAGAGTTTTAGTATTATTATCGTCTTTTGATAATATTACAATCACTTCATCGCTTAATGTTTTATTTTATAAGTTGCTCTTTATAATTCAACAAACTGAATACCTATATTCAGGAAACCGAATTCCTGAATCCAGCAAACTGAATTGTCAAATCCAGTAAACCGTATTCCTGAATTCAGTAAACTGGATTGATCTGACTTCCAATCCAGTAACCTGGATTCACTAATCATTCAATCCAGCAACCTGGATTCAAACTATATTCTCTTCCTAACATTTTCAGTTTCCATTCAACACCCTGAATTGCTCAATTTAGCAAGCTAAATTACCCTCTTCACGAAAATACCAAATCAACTTATTATTTTCTATCCTAAGGCTAAACATATATACATATATTCCATACACAAAAGGAATTTTTCTGTCATTTTTCAACTCTCTTTAGTATTTTTCAAAAATCCATTTTTAGCTTGTAGCTTAAGAAATTTGCCCTATCATGCTCAACTCCAGAAATTCCCATCTCTTGGCATAATCTTACACGTATTAACGTGAACCTCCAATTTAAATTTTGTGGCCATCGGAGTTATAGAACTCCAGTTATAGCGATTTTCGTCAAAAAAAACCCAAATATTGAAATGACCATAACTTGGTCAATTTAAGTCGGAATGAGCTCATTTTTGGACAGAAGCTACTTTATATCATCATGTCCAAAAGGCTAAAATTTATTTCAAAAATTAAATGGCCAAAAATGCCCTTGCAAATTTTTGGATAATTTGTTTTTGGTATTTTTAACTTTAGCCTACTCATTTTTCAGTGATTCCACTTGGGATTGAAAGATAACTCATCATATTTTTATCCCAAATTTTTCAAGATTTTTTGAAGGTCTAAAAAATTACAAAACTGCCTCTGGCAGTGACTGGCCCAAAACAGTTTTGTTTCTTTTCTAAAAACAAAATTGTTTTGGCTAAAACAACCACTACGACTTGTGAACTCAACATTTTTTAGTGATACCACTTGGTTTTAGTAATTAACTTACATATATAATACCCCTCTTTAATGGATTGTAAAAAGAAGGTGTAGATCAAAAATGGTAGTTGACCAAAGGAAAAGAAAACTAGGGTTTTCTAACTAAAAAAAACTAGTTTCTTTTCTATCCTTTTGATCCACTTTCTAACACTAAAATTTGTTAGATCTAATATGAAACACTATAAATCATATAGATCTATAGTTTTCAAGTTGAAAAACATAAAATCCATAATCCATTAAACAAACAAAAGAAATGGAAATAAAAGCTTTAAAATTAGAGTTTATACCTTAATTTTTGGGCTACTCTTCTTTCTCATCCAAAGTATGAGATAAACTTTGGTTGAATCAAGATCCAACTTCTCTCCCTCTTCTTCTCTTCGAACTGAATTCTCTCTCTCTCTAGTTTTGCTTTGATAGATAACTAGAAAATGAACTAAAATAAAATATGAAAGAGAAAGGAACTAGATTTTTGTTGGAAGTAATGTATAGATATAAGATATATGTCTATACACATCTCCCCCACCTTCTTTCTCTATCTCTCTCCTTTAATTATTACAATATTACTTACTATATTAGCTAAATGGTGTGGCTCCTTAAAAAAAATGACACCTAGCTAAGTTTGGAAATATCTTTTGAAAATGTGGAGCTTGTAATGATGAAATACATTCCCCTTTTCCTTCCCTCTTATGGCCAGCCAAGTGGCCTTATTATCCTCCATTTTTGTTTTCTTTTAATGTACTATTTGATTAATTCAATTACTAATAAGTCCCTCTTCCATTGGGCTAAGTTTAGGCCATTTTATTTGATGTATTTGGGCTCTCAATTTAATTCCTTGGGCCATGAAAAATTAGCATATTCGAATACTTTCCATTTTATCTTATCCTAATTATTTAATTAGGGTTTTCATTCCACACATTTAGAATTCAAATCATTACTCTTGTACATTAAATTTTATAACCAATTAGACTTGCTTAAATTAAGTTATAAAATTAATAAATTGATATAGTGAAGATATATCTCTTAAATTAGTATAATTTTAAATATTATTATACTCCCACACCATAACCCTTGGGTTATTCAAATTTCCATACCTAATGTATAATTACGTTATGAAACCTTTCCTTTTAATTTCTTTCTATCGAATAAATAAACACATATTTATTTTACTACCTAATCATTCCACATAAATCATACAGTTTTTGATATCATTAATATTTAATTAATATATCTATTTACAAAGTGACTTGGAATTTTTGGTTATTACAGCCCTTGACGAGAGCTACACAATGACATGGGATTTGACATTTTCCAAATCCGGGAGGATGGGTCCATAACCAGATCTTCAAGTCTTTGCAGTCTATTCGTTGAGCTGTCTTGTGCTATCTTCACTCAGGAATAATATTATGGTTCTGCAGGACTTCTTTTGAAGTGTTTTGGGTTGATTTAATGTTAAGTTTGAAAAATTACTATTTTACCCCTCCCAGGTTGGTTCCGGGTTTGATGCAATTATAGTCGTCTTTTCTCAGGTAGTCTCCGAGATTGGATTGTTGTTAACTTTTGACAGTCCTCAGGGTTATCTCTGGGGTTTGTTTTATGTCCTGGGGTTTTCTTCGGGCTTAGAACTTGATCTCCCGGGGTTGTCTCTAGGGTTTGACTTGACGTCCTGGGGTTATCGTCGGGGCTTGGATTTGATCTCCTAGGGTTATCACCGGGGCTGGATTTGATCTCTCGGGGTTATCTCTGGGGTTGGATTTGATCTCTCGGGGTTGTCTATGGGGCTGAGATTTGAACTCTCGGGGTTGTCTCAGGGGCTGAGATTTGATCTCTTGGGGTTGTCTCTGGGGCTGAGATTTGATCTCCCGGGGTTATCTCCGGGGTTGGATTTGATCTCCCGGGGTTGTCTTCGGTGCTTGACTTGATTATTTGACTTCCAGGGTTATCTCTGGAAGACGATTCTGCCCTCCTGCATGGTTAGTAACAAGAATGTAAAATTTTGAGTGTCTACAATGAAGATCACACAAGAAGAAGCATATAGAAAAAGGATATACTCTGATGTTATCTGAGTATAGTTCTCACTGGAAGGGATATCCAGAAGGAATCTATAAAGGTCACATTGCAAAGGTATTCTTCCTTATCGTAAATCTTGTAATAGAAAACATAGAGTAAGGTCCACTCTACGAGCAGAGAAATGTTCAATGTTGCCAAGTACAAAAGAAAATGAGATTAAATGTAATCTTGGCAGCACCTCATCAGATAACAAGAAACTGATGAGCACATGGAAAAGTTAGAGTCGTAGAAGAAAAGACAAAGAGCTAAAAAGCCAGAGCTACAGAGTCAAATACAAAGAGCTTAAGAGCTAAAGAGCTAGATTCGTAGAGCCAAAAAAGTGAAGGACATGGCAGAACTGAAAGTCCAAGTATGGAGAAGCCATGCAGTTGATGCTGATAATGTGAGAGTGGCAGATCGGAAAGCAAATCTCAAGAACCACTTTACGTTCCATCAGGAACATCAGAGCCAATCAGCTAAAAATGTAGAGCATAACTATATTATCTAAAAGGTCTTCAAGGCTACTAAGCACAAAAGATGTAGAGCTAAATTTTATAACTTAGTAGCCCATTAACTATGATCATGAGGAGCTATTGATGATCAGAAGAGTTCACGCTTCAACAACAAGGTTTAGTAAGCACCAAGAAGATGGTCAACAATGCTGCTAAGTACCATAAGATGAAGAGCATGAAAGTAGTATGCACACAAGCCAATCATGTTTGATGATAAAGCATATACTTTGTAACAATCTTATTCATTTATTAATAAAAAGTATTAATTTATTAAAGGCTTTTAATTATCTACATGATGCTGTTTTATAATATGTGATAAACCCATAGTTTTAAGCAATGCTTTTAGAATAATGATGATGACTATTCTAATGAGATCTAAATTCTTAGAAAACTTAAAACTAAAATAGTTCCCAATCATTGGATTACTAAATTGGGGATTAGTGAATCCAGATAGATGGGTACATACGTTGTCTTGCTTTCATTGGATGAGGATGATTGATCTCATGATCATTTGTGTGGAGACACTAAAGCAAGTATGTAGGTGCTTATTAGAGAATAAGTTCATCGAACGTGGCTCGCTAAGGAATACCTAATGGAGTTTTACTTGCTCGTCAATAGGAATTCTCAGTAGTGATAGTAGACAAGTGATCCTTGGACTTGAGATCATCATAGTATCTCGTGTATGATGAGTTATACTTTGACTTATTCCTTAAGACCCTTAGGGTATATCAAAGGGTATGCTTGGGTATAATAAGTTGTACATGGAGATAATGTATGATCAATAAAGAATCTACCACTTATTAAAAGAAGAGAAATGTCCTATGTGATTCGATAAATGACAACCCAAAGAGTCCATGGTTAAGAGAGAATGAAATTAGAAAGGAGTTTCTAATTTGCATTATTTGAGTTGTGCATTTAAGAGTCGAAATACATATAATTAAATAAAATAAGACTCGAGCAGTAATTCCATGTCTTATATTTAATTGAGACATCAGATGGTGGAAGGATTGAATTGCACAGTAACTATTTACTCAAAGGTTCTTTTATGATTAATGTTGAAATCTATATTATCCGGAAAGTCGTTGATCGCTAGGGAGGCTTATCCCTATTGTAGAATAAATATTATTTATTTAAATAAATTAATTGTTTAATTTATTTATTTAAATAAGATTAGAATTGTTCTAATTGATTTATTCACAACCTGGGTTTAATATGGAGAACCTAAAAGGGTCACACCATAAAAGGAAGAATAATTATTTAAGAAGTTAATGGCATAATCGTAATAATATGTTATGTATATTTAATTTAATCTATGGTGATAGAATAAATTTAATAGCTTAATATTTATTATTTAATATTTTAGAAATATTAAATATAAATTAATAAGAGGAGTCTTATTAATATTATTATAATTATTATTATTATTTTAATTTCTAAAAGAGTTTAGGAATTAATTTAATATAAGTATTTCATTTATTCCTAATTGGATTAGGAAGGAAAATTAGTTAAAGGAGTTTAATTAATTATCCCTAATAAGATTAGGGAGCCCCTTTAATTAAAAGAGTTTAATTAAATAATACCTTATTTTAATAGGTTACTTGATATCTTTATAAGATGAGTCTTATATCGATATCAATACTACGTGATAATTCCAATGGTTGGAGAGTACGCTCCTTTTCTATAGAGATAGAAAACTAGGGTTTAGCCAACCACCCATCTTCTTGAATCCTTCTTCTTCCTGGTGGATTACCTCAGAGGCCAAAACACTTGGGTGGCTAACGTTGATCAAAGGAAGGAACCAAACCCGGTGGATTCAAGTTGAACGCGAAAAGGATTGGAGGTGAACTTCAGACTGGAGAAGCTCGAGATCTTCAAGGGTATGTTTTTTATTCATCTTTTCGCTTAATTAATAATTGTGCATAAAGGGTGATCCGGGTATATGGTTTGTAAAATTTTAAACTCCGATTTTCCACGCTTCTACTTATTTTTTGCAATTTGATCAAGGTTTCATGAATATTACAAACCTAATAAAATGGTATCGAGCCAAACCTTTATTCAATTATTAATTATTTTAATTTGATATGTATATTGATATGTGTTTAGTAACAATTTAATTGGACATAATTTTGTTGTATAAAATTTAAATAATAAAAAAAAATTATTCGCGATTTTATAAAGGGATTCGCCACATTTTTTTTTTCCGCTGAGTCCGTGTAAGATAAAGTAGTCAGATTATATATATGTGATCTAGTGACTACATGTTTTTGATTCACGTGAAAAGCATATTACTAATATATATATATATATATATATATATATATATATATATATATATATAATCTTTATCCCTGTAGCATATCAATTATTTTAACTTGAGTTACAGGATTTCTTTTATCTTGATTCATGTGATTAAGAACTCTTTAAAGCTGGTCACGTGATGAGTACCCACACGTATTACACGGAAACGGTTTTAAAAAAAATGGCGATCATATGTGCATGTTCATATGATTATGCCGTAATATATATATATTATTTATATAGATAATATATATTTTAATGATTTTATAATTAAAAGAAAAGTTTATTTTAATTTTAAAATTAAATTTCATGCTAACTAATTAGAGTTGGAATTAGATTTCATGATAACTAATTGGAGTTGAAATTGGATTTCATATTATTCAAAATAAAAGAGTTTATTTGTGAATAGGAAAGAGAATCCGTATTTTCTTAAATAAAGGAGTTTATTTAGATATGAAATAAGATTTCATATTATTCAAAATAAAAGAGTTTATTTGTGAATAGGAAAGAGAATCCGTATTTTCTTAAATAAAGGAGTTTATTTAGATATGAAATAAGATTTCATATTATTCAAAATAAAAGAGTTTATTTATGAATAGGAAAGAGAATCCGTATTTCCTTAAATAAAAGAGTTTATTTAGATATGAAATAAGATTTCATATTATTCAAAATAAAGGAGTTTATTTGTGAATAGGAAAGAGAATCCGTGTTTCCTTTAATAAAGAATTTTTTTTTACATGAAATTGGATTCCATAATTAATTAAAATAAAAGAGTTTATTTTGATTAAAGATTTTGATTAAAATAAAATAGTTTATTTTATTCAAAATAGGATAAATTAAAATAAAATAGTTTTATTTTGATTTAAATTTGGATTAAAATAAAGGAGTTTATTTTGATTCAAAATTAGATTTTATACTAACTAAATTTGCCCATTAAATGATATCAATATATATATTAAATGTTTATTATTCATGAGATGAATGTTATTTATTGATGCATATGATGATGTGTATGATAATAAATGGGATTGATTATGACTATCGAACCAATGTGATTGGATTTTATTTTAGTTGGATGCATGAATGTATGGGTTTTATTAAATGGGGTCTGCGTACCTTGTCTTCTCTAATTTTTTCTTAATGTAAATTCTAACTCTCTCCTATATACTTCCCCTTGACTGCTGATCAAGGTTTCTATTTATTTTAAATAGTTTTGTAATAGGAATAGTTAGAATTATTTTAAAGAATTGGAGATCAAGGGACAAGAAGCGCATGAAGATCCGTTTGTAATGGAGCCCGGGTTTAAATGTAATAGTTATATTTAAATATTAATTTCGCACCCCTGGGTTTGAGCTCAATTTTTGGTTCACTTGGTGGCTCTAGTGAACCAAACTAAAATAAAGTCCATAATCAATCCGTAGAATATAGTATTCTATATGTGCATGCTTATATTATATATATTATATATTATGCAAATATGCTTCACATGTTTATTAATATGACGCGTTTTTTATATATATATATGCATACGCCGCTTAAACAAGATGAGACAATTAATAACAAAACCCTCAATTTTTTATATTAAGTCCTAAGCGCTCAAAGATATTTGGAATATCGAACGTCAGCTTTCTAGCATGATAAAATTAATAGAGTATTAAATATTTAATATGAGTTTGTTGTGTCACCACAAGGCAAATATTAAGTATTTAAGATGTTAATTTATCACATTTGATGCTTATAAAGAAAATTGAACAATATTATTTTGTTGTGTCACCACAAGGATGATATTTTTCTTTTTGAATATATGGAGTGCTAGGTCGGACTTAACTTGGATAAATTTTATTCTGGATGTGCCACCACTGATCAAAATAATCTAAGAGGCAAAAGAAAAGGAGTCAGATAGTTGATGTAATTGACAAAAGTTGTCTACCTATTTATTTATATATAGTTTGTTGTGTCACCACAAGGCTATATACATTTGAAATGGGATCCTTATTCTCACTAGCAAATCTTTAATTAGATTTTGCCGAACTATATAAGTGAGGGTAATATAGTTTGAAGAAAATAGTGGGAGATGCCAATTTAAAACAAGACCTAATTTATTTTGGTAAATAATAAAAGAATGTATGTTAAAATGTTGTTAATTACAAATTCATTTATGTAATTTTACAATGTCTAAAATTACTATCATCGCGAAGCATATTAGATGCTAAATTAACTGCATCAAAGGAATTAAAACGGATTGGTTAAGGAATTTGAGAATAGTTCTCATAGTCGGGTGAAAAAGCTATCTTATGTCTTAATACGCCTATCCCTCGTAATGGTTGCGCATAATGCCTCTAAGCAAGAGATTGCTACTTTTAGAAAGTGGCAAGATGATGTACTGATTAGCTCAACGCATCATGCTCGCATCCACGAGTAACGAGCTTCAACACAAGATGAAACTATGGATGTCTTATTATATTCCCGCACATCAAGTAGTTGATGGTGAGGAAAGTAAGACCGACAGATATCGATATCTAAGGAGCTCTTCCGATCTAGAATGGCCAATGGCACTATAGTACAAACAAAAAGTTCTTAACATAATCAATTTGATTGATCAAATTAGGACAACTGGTTTTGTGCATGGATGGAGAGTTGAGCCAAGATTTGATTTTGCACTCACTCCCGGACTCCTTTCACAATTGTTTAGAATTCTTCATATAAACAAGCTAGATATCACCTCATTGATTTGCTTATGATTTGAAAAATGTTGAGTCACTTTTCAACCAAGAAAGACCAAGTCTTATCGGTAGGGCCAAAGGATCTTCCAAAAGAAGAACAATTCTAAGAAGGTAAATATAAAGGCAAAAATAAAGGATAATAAGAATAAAATGACACGGATAGCAAAGGTGTTTGCTTTCCACCGCAATAAGCCTCGACAATCGAAAAGAAATCATGAGAAGCATTCTTGCAGAGGCTAACCAAAGAAGCTTAGTGAAGTTTCTGCATAAATACAAATTTGTTCATGATTTAAAATAAATTTTCTTTAAGTCAAGGTTCTACTTGGGTATTGGATACCGACTTTGGTTATCATAAATATAGGTTTATAAAGGACCAAATGTAAGTAGAAAGCTAAACAAATATAAGTAAACCTATGTATGTAGAAATGTAACAAAGGTTGCCATATTAGCCATAGAAACTTATAGTTTAGCAATGCCTATGGGAAAATCTATTAAGTCAATAAGTTGTTATTGTATTCCAGTTCTTGTTAAAAATATTATTTCCATTTTATTGTTGGACAATGAAATCTTTGGTATTATAATTAAGAACAATTGTTGTTCTATTTATAATAATAATGTTTCAGATAGAACTCGAAAGATTACTTAATGGATTTTGTATACTGACTTACGTGAAAAATTATTTTGTAAATTGAACAAACTAGTATAAGAAAAGGAGATGATCATTCAAAGAGTTGAATGTATGTATTTGTTGAATACAAGTGTGAATTATTTGAAAGGTTCAAAGAATTCGTAAGTGAAACAAATTGGCAAAGTATTAAGATTCTTTGATAATATCAAGGAATAAATATTTGTGCAATAAGTTTTTAGATCATCTCAAATGGTTTTCTCATAATGGACACATCCTCGATACGTAATAATTGATTGATGTATCCGAAAGGAAAAATCATACCTTGTTGGACATGGTGCGGTCCATAATGATTTTACCGACATTCCAAAGATCCTTCCGGGATAATGTCCCAGAAATGGTCGTGACATTCATTTAAAAAAGGTAACCTCAAAATCCAAATTTCAAGACTCCATAAAAGTTATGGATGTGGAGGATTCCTAATCTTAAGTATGTTAAGATAAGGGTTGTCCAACTTATGTGAAAAGGTTTCAAGGATAAGCTTGGGACAAGATTCGACATGTATGATTTGTGGGACATCCTAAAGTAAGTTTAGGGTATATGTTCTATAATTCTACTTAGCAAAAGGTGTTTGTTACGAAAAACACGCTTTCTAAGATAAGGTGTTTATCATTAAAAGGGGCTAGTGGGAGGATAATAGATCTTCAAGAGTTCAAGAACCACAAAACACTATAAGTCAAATAAGAGGAACTCGTAGATGTAACTCTATTGTATCACAACCGAATCGAATCGAATAGTACCAAAGATACCTAGGAGGTATGGATTCATCATGGATGATGATGATGATGAGGTACACATCATAGAAGATGATGATCCGAGTTACATTCGATGAGGTAAGACTTCTAGTGTGTGTACAAAAGGGTCAATGGGAGCGCCGTGAAATTTCTAGTATTATATGTTGATATACTACGGATGAGGAATAACATACCAATGCTACAATCAAGAAAGATAAAGTTGTCTAAACATTCCTCCAATAATGATTTGGGAAGAGTATCTTAATTGGGGATAAAATCTATATAGATAGATTCAAGAGGATGCTCGATTTAACCCAAGGAATGTATATTCATTTGATGCTAAAGTCGTTTAGCATGGCAAGCTCCAAGAGATGTTTCATGTTGATGAGCCATGGAGTGTATCTCTTAATAGTCCCCCACAAACTCCTCGAAAAGAGAGATCGCATGAGTGACAATCATGTATGCAATGAAATATACGAGACCCGATGTCGATCACCATATTATGGAGAAGTTCACTATGAGTCGTTGAAAACATCTTAAAGTGCTTAACCCGCACTAAGGATGTGATCATATTCATGGTGGGTCTAAATTAAAACTAGAGGGCTTAATGCGACTCAAGTTTTTCGATAAACCAAGATGATGTAAAAATCCACTTTAAGGTAAAAGCGTTATCTTGAATAAAGGGTGCAGTTGAATCGAAAGGTTCCAAACAACAAAGAGTTGTTGGTTTAGTGATAAAGACAAAGTATATAGCTATAAATGAAGTCGCAAGTTGATTGTTTGGATTAAAAGTTCATTACGTAACTAGGAATAGTTCCTAAGTCTCATCTTGGATCTAAACATGTGTTGTGGCACTTTCATTTGATTATTAGAATCATTGAAAGATGGGAAATCACTATAGAGATAGTGGACTCTCATGAACAACATTACATATCCATTAAATAAAGCTTATCCAACAGCAGGATAATCGTCACTTAGAGAAGAAGAGTATGAGATACCATGACGATTGGCTTTAGTGCAAGTGGGAGATTGAAAGTAGTATGCACACAAGCCAATCATGTTTCATGACAAAGCATATACTTTGTAACAATCTTATTCATTTATTAATAAAAAGTATTAATTTATTAAAGGCTTTTAATTATCTACATGATGCTATTTTATAATATATGATAAACCCATAGTTTTAAGCAATACTTTTAGAATAATGATGATGATCATTCTAATGAGATCTAAATTCTTAGAAAGCTTAAAACTAAAATAGTTCCCAATCATTGGATTACTAAATTGGGGATTAGTGAATCCGGATAGATTAGTACATACGTTGCTTGCTCATTGGATGAGGATGATTGATCTCACGATCATTTGTGTGGAGACACTAAAGCAAGTATGTAGGTGCTTATTAGAGAATAAGTTCATCGAACGTGGCTCGCTAAGGAATACCTAATGGAGTTTTACTTGCTCGTCAATAGGAATTCTCAGAAGTGATAGTAAAGACAAGTGATCCTTGGACTTGAGATCATCATAAGTATCTTGTGTATGATGAGTTATACTTTGACTTATTCCTTAAGACCTTTAGGGTATATCAAAGGGTATGCTTGAGTATAATAAGTTGTACATGGAGATAATGTATGATCAATAAAGAATCTACCACTTTTATTAAAAGAAGAGAAATGTCTTATGTGATTCGATAAATGACAACCCAAAGAGTCCTTGGGTTAAGGCGTAATGAAATTAGAAAGGAGTTTCTAATTTGCATTATTGGAGTCAGGCATTTAAGAGTCGAAAATACATATAATTAAATAAAATAAGACTTTGACGTAATTCCATGTCTTATATTTAATTGGGACATCAGTATGGTGGAAGGATTGAATTGTATCGGTAACTATTTACTCAAAGGTTCTTTTATGATTAATGTTGAAATCTATATTATCCGGAAAGTCGTTGATCGCTAGGAGGCTTATCCTATTATAGAATAAATATTATTTATTTAAATAAATTAATTGTTTAATTTATTTATTTAAATAAGATTAGAATTATTCTAATTGATTTATTCACAATTAGGCTTAATATGGAGAACCTAAAGGGTCACACCATAAAAGGAAGAATAATTATTTAAGAAGTTAATGGCATAATCGTAATAATATGTTATGTATATTTAATTTAATCTATGGTGATAGAATAAATTAAATAGCTTAATATTTATTATTTAATATTTTAGAAATATTAAATATAAATTAATAAGAGGAGTCTTATTAATATTATTACAATTATTATTATTATTTTAATTTCTAAAAGAGTTTAGGAATTAATTTAATATAAGTACTCTCATTTATTCCTAATTGGATTAGGAAGGAAAATTAGTTAAAGGAGTTTAATTAATTATCCCTAATAAGATTAGGGAGCCCCTTTAATTAAAAGGGTTTAATTAAATAATACCTTATTTTAATAGGGTTACTTGATATCTTTATAAGATGAGTCTTATATCAGATATCAATACTACATGATAATTCCAATGGTTGGAGAGTATGCTCATTTTCTATAGAGATAGAAAAACTAGGGTTTAGCCAACCACCCATCTTCTTGAATCCTTCTTCTTCTTTGGTGGATCACCTCTAGAGGCCAAACACTTGGGTGGCTAACGTTGATCAAAGGAAGGAACCAAACCCGGTGGATTCAAGTTGAACGCGAAAAGGATTGGAGGTGAACTTGTACCTGAGGAAGCTCGGATCTTCAAGGGTATGTTTCTTATTCATCTTTTTCGTTTAATTAATAATTGTGCATAAAGGGTGATCTGGGTATATGGTTTGTAAAATTTTTAAACTCTGATTTTTCCACGTTTACGCTTATTTTTGCAATTTGATTGCGTTCATGAATATTACAAACCTAACAGAGCATACAAGCCATCTTAGCAGCACCTCCAATAGTTCAAACTAATAAGAAAAAGTGTTAATGGATCTTGGTTTTAAGCAATCGATTTAGAGTCGGTGGATCCTTGTCCTAGGGACTAAATATCCAAGTCTACTCGCCTTCATGAAAGTAGTGTGTCTTGCTCTTGGTGATCGAATACTTTAGTGAAATTCCTACTTATGGAGTAAAAGAGTGAACTAGGAGTTATTCAGTCTCTAAATGACTTAAAACCTCTTGTGTTATTTACTTTACGTCATTTACATTATGCAATCTATAACTGCTATATCTGCTATGTGTTTTCCTATCTATTGGTCAGATTACCGATCACTAAACAGTAATACGCGGTCTAACAAGTAATATAGCTAAAAGTAGAGTGTCGAACCCACAAGGAATTATCATTAATATTCACCAAATACCGACATTGTATCGCTTAAGTCTTATTCGAACAGCAGAATAACATATGTGTAATTAATCTAGTTAAATTTAATTATCAAAGCATGTAAATGGATAACGATGGTATCGAAGGTGCTACACGCTAAGATCATAACTTTACCCCACACTAGCATTTTATCAAACACTTGGTGTGTTATGTTTCATAAAACTTCCTAAATTTCTCTCTTTGGTCTTAGTGGTCACGACGGTTTGTCGACCGAAAACACACAAGTGCTCATATAGCTCTTCCGAGGTATGTATAAACCTATTCTCTCAAGATCCACCCGATAAGAAATTAATAGAAAAGAACATCCAAGCTAGGTAATAATCATACACATTCATATGCGAATTAACCATAACAAGGAATTTAAAGCATAAGTTCTAAATTAGGTCACATGACGCATAGGTATATTCCTATCCTATACACAAATTATGCAGTCGAATCAAGTAGATAACTCATAATCACATGCCAATATATCAAGGTGTAAATCTATAATCCCTTTTCCAATTTCATATAGATTACCAAAATCATCACTAATTCCTTAGCAAGAATCATTAAGCATAAATATATTGATCCAAACCATATGGTGCCAACCAAATAGATAAGATATTCAATTCAAGTTAACAAAGGGTTCCATTATAACCTTAGAGCCAATAATTAGCTCATAGCTCTTAAACTAAACATAAGTAGCAATATAAATAACATTTATGGACTATAAAATCAAAGGAAACAAATAGAGAAGAATAAACTATGTCAAAGCTTCTTCGGTCTCCAAGAATTTCAATCCTTTCAAGCTCTCCAATCCATTTTTCTAAGTGCTCTTGAGCTCCATGAAATCCCAAACATCTCCTTAATCAACCTAAACTATATGTACAATCATTATCTACTAGAAGATTAGAGAGGGAACTAAAAATGAAAGAAAGATAGAGTATCCCAAGGGGATAATCTAATATATCTCAAGGAGGTTCCCCCCTATGAATATATATGTGTTATATCTTTTAGCTAGGTCAAATCCTGCTCTTGTTTGCCTAGGAACCGGAGGTGGCACTGTAGTGCCAAGATTTAGCCTTGGAACAACACTACAACGCTGAGTCAAAATCTTTGGTCAGTAAGTGGCGCTGCAGCGCCAATTTGTAAAGGAGCTAAGGCACTGCAGCTCTGCAATGATGTCATTATTGGCCAGGAAGGAGTCTTTGCGATTGCTGCTTAAGTCAGCAATGGTGTCAGCAAAGACCTTGCAAAAAATGGCCTTTTTGCCTTTAAAAGCTGGAAATGACCTAATAAGCCCTAAAACACATATATTAATCAAAATAATACAAAAGCAATATAATTACGACGAACAAGAAATTTCTTAAGCAATAAAGGATTCGATTTGCAGGTATAAATCTCACTCATCACCATCCATGGAACTTGTTTTAAAACCAGGGGCAGATCTATTCATGGGAAGCATAGGCAGCTGCCCCCTGTTGGATTTTTTCATGATTCAAGCCTCTCCCTCTCTGTATGTGGAATCCTACCATTCTTAAATTCATTTCATAAGGCTTCTACTAACTGGGCAAAAATCTCATTATAGTTTAAGCATGTGAGTGTCCCTCTCATGTGCCTTGTTGCTTTTTAATTGGTCAAATTGACTCTAGCTAGTACAACTTTTGGACTTAGGTAAAGTTATTTCTATTCAATTAGTTTATAATGAAATAGGGGTAACATGAACTAATAATACCACTAAAATCTTAAGATGACATCTCATCAACAAATGAAATGAAATGTTACCCCTCCTCTAAACTTTTATTAATAAGAAATTATCTATTTTCATTTTGATTTCACATCTTAATCCAACTATCACTATATATATATATATATATATATATATATATATATATATATATATAATAACATATGATTACATATGATTATTATTTTAATAATTATTAGTATATATATAGAAAGTAAATTTGGTTTAAACCAACACATGGTCCCTGGGGCGGAATTGTTCATTTGCATAGATTGTGTGTGGTTTATACTTTGAAATTAATTCATGATTTTATTTGAATATATAAAGTAAATTTGGTTTGAGTTTTTGAGTATTTGGGAAATCATTAAAATTAAACTATGACAAGCCTAACTAAGTTTCTAAATTTTATCTAAATGTTATTTTTTAAATTCGTTTTTTAGTTTGGATTATGAATATTTATTATAATTTGTAAACATCATTATAATTATTTAATATCATGATTAATTCAAGTTTTCTTTATTTAACTTCAACAAAAAAATAGTTATAATATGCCCCTACTGGTAAAAATTCCTAGATCTGCCCCTGTTTAGAACTGAGATTTCTTAGTAAATCTTCAAGGGGAGTTTTCAAACTTATATTTTGCTGTGAATAGATAAAATTTGATTAATTAATAATTTAGTAAAATTTAATTAAGTAACAAAAGAAGTTTTAAAAATCTATTCACCCCCCTTCTAGATCTCTATTGTGCCTTTGGAAAATTACAAAATCAATTTGTAGTAGGAATTTTATTTTAGAAGTTTTCTATTTTGAATAGAAAGAGGAGATATGTAGGTACTCTATAAATAGTGTATTATGTTAAGTTGTCGAAATGTAGCACAATCAAAATTCATGTAGCATCCTCAAAGTTGAGAGAGGATGTGAGTGAGTTTTGTGTTTGTGTAAGGGAGAGGGTTTTTACAGATTTTATATTATGTGCAAAATAATTATATTATGGGTAGGAGGGTTTTCCAGCTTTTAGTTTGTACAAAATGTTGTGTCGTGGTATTGTGAAACCTCAAGTTTTAGGACGTAAAACTTGGGAGGATTATTGTAAGCCCATTATTTTGATATAGTGTAGATTCTGAGTTTGGCCTGTGGTTTTTCCCTTTTAAGGGATTTCCACAATAAATCTTCTCTTGTTTTATCTCTCTTTGTTTTATTGTGTGGTTTGCGTTGACTCAATTCCCAACAAGTGGAGTCATAGTTAGGTTGATTGGATTCAAGATAGAAGGGGAATTAGTTGTGTTGGTGTGACAAATAAAGAGAGTGAAGATTGAAGGAATTTGGTGATCATCGTGATGTTAACAAATAAGAGATTTTGCATTTCTGGAGGATCACCATTGTAGTCGCTAGATGAAGATCATGAAAATGTTGATGAGATGATGATGATGATGATGATGATGATGATGATGATGATGATGATGATGATGATGAAGGTGTTGGTGTGTATGTTATGGATGACGTAGATGATGTGGATTTTACGAATAATGCAGATTATATGGATTATGCAGATAGTGCGGGTGATGAGGATGATGGTGATAACTACAACAATGGTGAAAGTGTTGAAGTTGAAGTGTTTGTGGATTTGAGTGGAGGGAGGAATTGTTGAGGCACTCCTTGAATCCTATTCAGAAAAGAATTGCAAATATGAAAAGGAAGAACTCCTATTTTTAATAGAAGTATTATTTTAGAAAGAAATCAATTTGTAGTAGGAATTTTATTTTAGAAGTATCCTATTTTGAATAGGAAGAGGATATATGCAGGTACTCTATAAATAGAGTATTATGTTGAGTTATTAAAGTGTAGTACAATCAAAAGTCATGTATCATCCTAAGAGTTGAGAGAGGGTGTGAGTGAGTTTTGTGTTTGTGTGAGGGAGAGAGTTTTTACAGCTTTTATATTCTATGTAAAAAGTCGCGGTATTGTGGAACCTCAAGTTTAAGGACCTAAAACTTGGGAGGATTATTGCATGCCCATTATTTTGATATAATAGAGATTCAAAGTTTGACATGTGGTGTTTCCCTTTTAAGGGATTTCCACATTAAATCTTCTGTTATTTTATCTCTCTTTATTTTATTGTGTGATTTGCGTCGTGCCGATGTCGGGTTGATTTGTGTCTCTTTCTGTGCTTTTCTTTTTGTGTTCTCATTTTGGGTGAGTTTTGTTTGAAAAAATAAGTTTGAGAAGGTCCGACATGTGAATGTCTACGATTTGACTTTTAAAGTCGCCAGTTGGTAGATTTGAAATGGTTGTAGCAACTCAACCGATTTTGGAAATGTTTGCATAAAGACTCACGTTTGCTTCACTTTTATTAATACACTTCTTATCAATTATGATCAATATTCTGAATTGTTAATCAAGAACACATAAGTAAATATGACCATCTCTCAATGCATCATACTCAAATCAACTTAAATCCACAGATGATAGAATTAAGAAGAACACCCTAATTAACTAATTCATTATATCTCTATGTGAATTACAATTAAAAAGGATTTTAAGCACAAGTTCTTTATCTAATTACATGCGATGTATAGGTATATCTCTATCATAAAAATAAATTATGTATTCCAACGCCATGCAGAAAACACAATCACATGATATTACGATCAGATCTAAATCTATAATTCATCTCTCGAGCTCATATAGATTATCACGGTAATTGTTAGCTAGGCAATTAAACAATTCATCACAAATCATAATAGATAATCCAAGAATAATCACAATAATTGATAGAGAAGCATACTAAAATAAACTATGCAATAAGCTCCATTGTAATCTTAAACAAAATATTTAGTTCATGATTAATGAATTAAAACTAAGAATCCACAATTGAATAACCATTAAAAGACAAAGATAGAAGAAGAGAAAAAGATAAAATCTGTTATCTGCAGATTTGATGCTCCCTTCTTGCTCCTACTTGAAATCTTCAATTGTCTCCAAGTTGGTTCAATCTCCAAATCTAATAAGAACTAGGGTTTTGGTCCTAATATACTCTAATCTAATCTCATGGAATCCTCCCCAATCCAAGTTATAATCATGTATTTATAGTTCTAATGGAAACCCTAGCACGTTAGGCAACTAACAATCCTATTCTAGCTCACATTGGACAATATAACACCCAAATTAAATCTCCCCGTCGACCACAAGGCGTCAAATAATTGTTCCTAGGTAAATTTGGGTGCACCCTCGACCATCAGAAAGAGAGAATCTGATTGCCGTGCGCTACCGCACCTCTTAGTTCATTTATAGCGCGCCCCTTGCCGGTCAATTTTCTGCTGCGATGCCTTTTTGTAAAATAGGCATAACTTTTGATCCGCTAAGAGTTATGGGGCCTGCCACCTTTCAAATCGAAGAAATCGACGAGATCTACAACTTTTATTCTTTGATAATTGAGAGATACGGATTGGATCAAGGCTGAAATTAGGCTTTTATTAGATGCTAAGTTAATTGCAAGCATGACAACTTTGAGCTTTGATCTTTGTTGATAAAAAGGTGATAACTCTCGTATCCGAACTCTGATTGGGACGATTCAAGATGTTCCAGAAAACTATTAATTAGATCTACAATAAATTTCAAATTCTAAGCTAATAAAATGCATCCAACTTGATGTTAAAAGCCCTGTAATCTTCCTTTTTTGCATTTGCTTGCATATTTTAGTCCAAAAAATGTCCTAATTGCTTTTCCTTGCTTCCTCATGCCAATGTTGTGTCATAGCCTACAAAATAACATAATATGTATGAAATGAACACACAATGCATGCAAAATAACTACGAAACATAGGTTTAAGCAACTAATTCAAGTAATAGATACCGGATAAGTAGGTATAAAACCTACTTATCAAATACCCCCAAACTTAAATAGTTGCTTGTCCCCAAGTAACACAACATAATGCAATGCAATAAAATAAATAAAATTCCATCTAATCTGACATGCTAACGAATCCAAATATCAGCCAGATTGAAATTCACAAGAATTGCCTCATAGAAACTACAGAATTTTCAAACCGAGAATCCAACCAAGAACAAGGCCATAATGAATATTATTTTGCAAATCAAAACTTGTCATCACTGATGTAGTGTGTGTGTTCTTAGCAACCATTAATCTCGTTACAGAACAAATACTTCACATAATATGCTTCTTTGAGGGAAAATACAGTTTCAACACAAGAAACACATCAAACAAATTAAGTTCTAACAAAACTACACAACAATTAAGCTAAGAGTCAACAAGGGGTTTATTGTGCTTTTATTCACTCACGAGGGCGATTTTCGTACATTCCTGTGGTTACACTTGACCGTACAATGTCTAGTCTTCTTAGGCTTTTCAGTGATACCCCTTAGCGAGCTTTCAACCAACGACTCTCAAACCGTCAAGCTTTAGGGCGTTAGGTGTAGAGACATCCCCTCGGGCGTACTTACTCAAGTATCAAAGGCCACAAAACTAAACTAGCCAAAGTGTTTTTTCATATAATATTTTTTTCCTTTTTCTGGATTTTCTATTTTTTTTAGCACACATACCCAATGAATTCCCCCAAACTTAAGCTTTTGCGTAATCCTAGTCATTACTAATTGTTTACTAAATCTAGTTCATTAAAACACACATTTCCCACTATAAGACAATTATGTGACCATTCACACTATGCAAATCATAATGGTTACTCTAAAGTGCAATTCGGTTACATCAGATTCAAACAAATAAAGATTTACATCATGCTATGACAATACAACCAGGCCTAAGTCATCAAAAATGTTTAAAAATCATGTAATTCCAATCTCATCATAGGCCAAAAGAATTTCAAAACAACTGAAATCTTGGGTTCATGCAATGTAACCTATCTACACTAAATGCAACAATTTAAAATAATTTTTTTTTGAAAGATAAGCTAAATAACATGTTAACATATGCAATAAACACTAAACTAAAACAATAATACTAACTATATGTAATCAACATGATTATACTAAATATGTAATCCTAAACAATAAGAATAATCCCCTAAACTTAAACTAGACATTGTCCTCAATGGCTGAAATAGAAAAAAGTAAAGTAGAGGACTTCCCTGAAAATATAGTAATCTTCCTCCTTGTTTGCTCAGTTTGAAGAATAGTCTAGGCACATTAGAATGAATCGGGCACCACACTTGAATTAGACTTGACTAACCTGTGAACACAATAGAAGTAAGTTTATTAAATCCTAAGAAATGCAAATTTATTAACTACTAAAAATAAAAATTTAAATTTAAATTTAAACTTAGGTTGCCTCCCAATAAGCGCTTGTTTTAGAGTCATCAACCTGACTTTGTCTGGTCAATGCTATCCAATTCCTCTACGAAAGTTGAGGAATTCTCTATCCATTAGGAGCAATGTAGTATCCACGAGATTCCCCAAAGTGATAGCCCTGAAATCAAACCCACCAAGCTTGTTATTTGGAGATAGGGTCCCATTTATGAACATCCAACAACTAGGTGTTTTCTCTATAATGGTTTCCTTCTCTACCCTCTCTTTTTCATTTAACCATGTCTCTAACATTGCATTATCACTCATGTTATAAATAGTCTTATTGATGATATGACTATAAAGCCGGCATGGATTTGAAAATCTAACTAGATCCTTGATCTTTAACAGAAAAAGCTCTTGGGGGACCAAAAACATTGGCTCATCTTCGTTGGTACTCACGGTTAGTTCTTCATCGACCTTGTTTTCATTATCCCCATTTGTCTCTTTTTTTCATCATCTAGTGGCTCATCCAGTTGTAGATTTGGTTCGAGCACCTCATCAATTTTAGAAATCCATGTCATAACACCAATTATTTTGAGGACAGTTGTTCAAGGCTTTGAACATTTGATCTATCTGATTCTGAAGATTTTGAATAGTCATCTCTTGATTTTGAATTTCCATCTCTTGATTAATCTTCCTCTCCTCATTTAATGCTACAAACTTGGACAATAATTCCTCCAATCTTGAATTAGTTATTTCAGTTTCAGAATCCATGTATTGAGGACCATGGGTTGAAGTTGTGATGAGTTGTTCCATCTGGTTCTAAAAATTATGTCTTGATATTTCTTGACTCATCATTCTCTCCTCTTGGTTTGCTATGAGCTTCGACATGAATTCCTCCAAGTTTGACTTTTTTTCTTGTGGCAATGGAGGTGGAAATGAAAATTCTGGTGTGTATGTTGGATTTGGAGCGTAGTATTGATTTTCATAATTGTAGCTCCCTGAAGAATCTGGGTGATACCCCCAACCTTGATGATAATTTTGATAAGCATAGTTGTTGAGGTAATCACCCCCATACTGTACTGGTCCAAATATGACGATGCATTGATGACTCGGATGATTACCAGAGTAATAATTACAAACTATTGCGATCTTTTGAATACGTTGGGCTGCAAGAACATCCAACCTCTTCAAAAGTGTTTCAATTTGTGCTGATAATGCAAAAAATGCATTGAGTCCATCAATTCACGTGTCCCTTAGTGGAGTCATATTCGTATATGGCCATTGATAAGCAAAGTCATCCATGGTACCTGAAAAGAGAGAAAAAAATAAAAGAGAATTAAATAACAAATAAAAAGAAAGAAAGAAAGAAAGAAAGGTTGTTTAAAGTAAGACTAATTTGATTGAAGCTAATATTGGCAAAAAATTATTAAACTAATTCCCCAGCAATGGTGCCAAAAACTTATTGGGTAAAATCTAATTACGCATAATCACGCAAGTATACGTGGTCAACAAGTAAAAAAAGTGTAAGTAGAGTATCGTTCCCATCAGGAATTATTAATACAAAATACCAAATACTAACTCTTAATCAATCTAATTTTATTTAAACAATCAATTTAAGATTATGAATTAAATTATTTAATTACATTAATTCTAATTACCGCTAATTAAAAATCAGATTATGGAGATTTAAAATCACAACTTCACTTATTGTTTCACTTATATTAATACACTTCTTATCAATTATGATCAATATTTTGAATTGTTAATCAAGAACACATAAGTAAATATGACCATCTCTCAATGCATCATACTCAAATCAACTTAAATCCACAGATGATAGAATTAAGAAGAACACCCTAATTAACTAATTTATTATGTGACGCCCCCAAAATTAGGTATACATCACCCATCTTGGGTCGCCACTTACATGGTACATAAATTCAAATACAACTTACTAATATAAACTGCTAGGTATACAATACGACATAAACCGTGAGTTTGAATACAAATATTGTCTACTAGATATTATACAAACTCAAAAGGAGTCCTCATTACAACTATTATCACACTATTTCACGTAATAGTGAGGACTACTAATGCTATCCTCTCGACCATTACTTCGCTCCCCGACTCGTCCCGCCTATGTTCTCATTTCTCAAGAGAACGGTGAAAGAAAGGGTGAGCTCAACTAGCCCAAGAAGAAATATTATGACTAAGATAATGAAGAATAAATTATCATTAGCCTTCAACAAATGTTAAACCGATAAAATACAATAGACAACCGGTTTAACTACAAATGAATAAGCAATCCATTAAAAGAGTCAAGTAGAGAATAAAGTCTACTATCTTTTAGGGTTTAAAAGGTTTTCATCAATTTTTATCACGAGACTCATTTTAATAAATAAACCACCACATCTAATCATCTCTCGTACTACACGGCCAAGGATTTTCATCAAATTATCAATGGTCACGACTATACCGAATTACCCCGGTCATAATCATACCAAAACTTTCCATCATTGCATTACAAAGCCACCGAGGACTTTTGTCACATCATTTATATCAAGTCATGATTATACCGAATGATCCTCGGTCATAATCATACTAAGTTCATCTATGCACGTAAGCCAAAGATAACATAATATAACATGAGGATGATGACAATGACATAGTAATTCAATAAAACAAGTTCAAGAATTATTTAATCCATGAATTATTAACGCCCAAATTGTCAACATGACATTTGCTTCAGTAGAGTAAAATTCAAGAATGATCAAAAGAATATTTCCATGAAAGATATTGGATGAAACGTAAATATCAAGGATATTCTACTAATTTCATGGAGTATAGAAGTCAAAGTTTTAACCAACCTGGGTATAATAAAGAATGGAATAACAAAAGAAATCACCATGCATGCAGATTGCCCAGATAGACAAAGTTATTCCAATGTAATAATAATAACGGAAACGGTCGGTGAAATTCACACCAATGGGATGTTCCAATGTAATAATAAAGATGGAACTGATCCGGTGTAAAACACATGATAGGATATTCCAGCAGAATGATAAAGAGCGGAACCAGTCAGGTGTAAAACACATGCATGAGGATGTTCCAATGAGAATAATAAAATCGGAACCAGTCGGTGTAAAACACATGCATGTGATGTTCCAATGTAATAATAGAAGAATGTCACCAAGTATAGGGTAAAGCGTAGATACAAGTTATTCCAATGTAATAATAAGCAATGGAATAACATAAGGATTTCACCAAGTATAGGGTATGTCTGGCGTGATACAAAGTTATATATAGGTATGCCACTTTTTACAAAGTTATTCCAATGTAATAATAATGAATGGAATAATGTAAGTTCTCTTCAAGAAGAAAGAATAACACCCTTTACCGTAAAAGAACCTAATATAGAAGTAGTGAAGTAGCGAGAATACTCTTCTTCTTTCTATAATTTTCTCTCTATAGCTTCTCTCTATAATTTCTCTCTGAGAGTTTCAATGAATTCGTAAGAAAATAATGAAGGAATGAGCTTCTATTTATAGGAAAATGGAATGCATAGTAACTAATCCATGAACGGTCCAGATTGATTTACTTTAATCGACGGTCCATATTTAAAGAAAAATCTTTTAAATAAAATATAATATATTCTATTTATATAAAAACATTTTACTATGCAAACACTATGCAATACTATGCAAAAACACTATGCAAAACACTATGCAACACTATGCATAATAAAATATAATATATTCTATTTATAGAATAACTTTAATAAAGTATTCTATTTTATATAAAAGATGTTTCTATTTTATTACGTTAATAATACGAATAAAACAAAACGTCATTATCGCTTATAATAATTCATATTATTAATCGACAATAATGGAATCAAACTGAGTGACTTCTCACATAAGCATCAATAATCAATACTGGTAATGCTACTATGCAACCACACGACATCGTACTTTTACTACTAAAAGTAGTTCAACAAGAACTACGGTAAAACTTCCGCCGTTATTTCAATAAAATATTTTTGTCGTTTTTCAATCAAACAATAATTACATTGCTAGGGTCCACCAATGATTGAGTAGTTGTATTTAATATTCCTTGCTAAACCGAATATTCCCCACCAATCGAATATAATATAACCACTGCATACTTTGCAAAATTTATAAATACTACCCACAACTATAATATTATCTCAAATTCACACTATAATATTAAAAATTATTTCGACAAAATTTAAATCTTTATTGATAAAATCTGGGGTCTCACATATTATATCTCTATGTGAATTACAATTAAAAGGGATTTTAAGCGCAAGTTCTTTATCTAATTACATGCGATGTATAGGTATATCTCTATCCTAGACATAAATTATGTATTACAATACCATGCAGAAAACACAATCACATGCTATTACGATTAGATCTAAATCTATAATTTATCTCTCGAGTTCATATAGATTATCACGGTAATTGTTAGCTAGGCAAATAAATAATTCATCACAAATCATAATAGACAATCCAAGAATAATCACAATAATTAATAAAGAAGCATACTAAAATAAACTATGCAATAAACTCCATTGTAATCTTAAACCAAAGATTTAGTTCATGATTAATAAATTAAAACTAAGAATCCACAATTGAATAACCATTAAAAGACAAAGATAGAAGAATAGAAAAAGATAGAATATGTTGTTTGCAGATTTGATGCTCCCTCCTTGCTCCTACTTTGAATCTTCAATGGTCTCCAAGTTGCTTCAATCTCCAAATCTAATAAGAACTAAAGTTTTAGTCCTAATCTACTCTAATCTAATCTCATGGAATCCTCCCCAATCCAAGTTATAATCAAGTATTTATAGTTCAAATGGAAACCCTAGCAAGTTAGGCAGCTAACAATCCTATTCTAGCTCAAATTGGACAACATAACACCCAAATTAACTATCCCCTCGCCGACCAGCGCCCCATGCTGCTCCTATGCCAATTTGGATGCTCCCCGCGCTACTGTAGCAAAGAATCTGATTGTTTGGCTCGCCTCGTGACGCTCTTAGTTCATTTATGGGGCACCCCGCACCGGTCAATTTTTTATTGCGACGTCATATGGTAAAATAGGCATAGCTTTTGATCTGCAAGGAGTTACGGGATCCGCCATCTATCAAATCGAAGATATCGACGAGATCTACAACTTTCATTATTTGAGATTTGAGAGTTATGGAATGGATCAAGGATGAAATTGGGCTTGAAGTAGATGATATGTAAATTGCAAGCATGACAACTTTGAGCTTTGATCTTTGTTGATAAAAAGGCGATCACTCTCGCATCCGAACTCCTATTGGGATGATTCAAGATGTTCCGGAAAGCTAAGCATTAGATATACAATACATTTCAAGTTCCAAGCCAACAAAATGCATCTAACATGGTGTTAAAAGCTCTGCAATCTTCCCTTCTTCCATTTTCTTGCATATTTTAGTCCAAAAGATGTCCGAATTATTTTTCCTCACTTCCTCATGCTAATTTTGTGTCATAGCCTACAAAATAACATACAATGTATGAAATGCACACATAATGCATGCAAAGTAACTACAAAATATAGGTTTAAGAAACTAATTCAAGTAATAGATACCGGATAAGTAGGTATAAAACCTACTTATTAATAAGTAGTAAATACCATAGATATTCTATTCGGGCATGATTGATCAATTTTGAGGATATATATATATATATATATATATATATATATATATATATATATATATATATATATATATATATAAGAAAGAAAAAGTCACGGATCGACGATCCGGGCGTAAATATTCGATGAGATTGTAGATGTTAGTATATATATAAAAGTAATAGAAAGCTTAAAATTTTGAAAAATCTTACAGTGGGTTGCCAAGAAAACTTCAGATAGCTTTGGGGGTCTGAAAACTCGGTTTCCACCAGTTATACTTCAGTATATTACAGAACACGAGCTTACAAGTGTTTAGAAAGAAGAATCACTAAGTTTGGAGCACTCTAGTAGGGGTTACAAGTTAAAATGGATAAAGTTTTCTCTCTTTTCTTCTTTTTTTAAAATGAGCTGCTGAAAGCTCATATTTAAATACTAGATGGTCAGAAGTCATCCCATGGCATTGCTTGGCCTACTTCATGAACGCCCCTGAGCTTTGTGGGTCCCGTCGTCTCAAAGTACGTACACTCAGGCTACTTGTTGTCCGCTCGAACCTTCATAACTTTCAATCCAGACATCCAATGGAGGAGTGTTATACCTTTTAAGAAAGTCGTTGTCGAAAGCTACACAATGTCATGGTAATAGAGATTGTTCGAAGCCGGGAAGATGGGTCCATGACCAAATCTCCAAGTCTTCGTTGTCTATCCGTTGTGTTGTCTTGTGCAGTTGTCACTTTAGATTTGAGATATGGTTCTTGTGGGACATCCTTGTATGCAATTTAAGTTGAACTATGTTGAGATAATGTGGATGTGATGTTGAGATGGAAAATGACAATTTTGCCCCTCCTGGGGTTATGTCCAACTTTGACACAGTTGTAGCAGTTGTTTCTTAGGGTTATCTCTGAGATTGGTCTACTGTTGACTCTGACTATCCTCCGGGTTATCTCTAAGGTTGGCTAGATCTCCCGGGGTTATCTCTGGGGTTAGAACTTGATCCCTCGAGGTTATCTCTGAGGTTGGAACTAACTTTTCTGAGGTTATCTCCAGAACTTGGACTGTATCTCTTGGGGTTATCTCCGAGATTGAAACTAAATCTTCAGGGGTTATCTCCAGGGTTAAAAATGGATTTCTCGCGGTTGTCTCCATGGTTGGTATTGACTTGACTTCCAGGGTTATTTCTAGAAGATGATTCTATCCTCTTGCAGGGTTAATAACGGGAAAACAAAATTTTGAGTGTCTACAGATGCCCCTCGTTATCATATTCAAGCAATGCAACGGCATGGATAGGATAAGGACTACTAGACACTTGAAATAAGATAAGTTTAGGATGATGAAAATGCAATGCAACACGATGTAATGTTATGCTGAATGTTATTGTTGGAATGATTTCCAACGTGATGTGATAACTGCCTAATCCCTCCACTTCTATTGGGGAATGGAGTTGTCAATGATGGCATCACTGAACCGCTTTGATGTCTACTCTAACTGTAGTTTACAAAGCTCTTGTCACCGAAATATCCTGATGCAACGCTGGGGTAATCTCCAGTTGCTTAAAATATCCATCAGTGCTATCTGAGCCTGATTTTTTGATAATTTGCAAAGATGACTTTAAAATCCCTGTAGTGGAGGTTTCTCAATGATTGAAACTACAAGATGTTGATATTGGGGTTCTCACCAAGGTCCTTAATCCTTTGGAAGGGATTTCCACCTAAGATGTTCTTCTCTTTTGTGAGCGACTTTTGGGGATTGTTGATTTTTTATCCAGATGATGGCTTAGCCTTTTTGTCATCATGGGATCTTTCTTGCCATTACGCTGACATTATCACCATTGTTCTGACTTTCTACCAGGTCATTGCTGATAGTTCCTTTGGGGATAGCCTTTAAATTTTTGGGGATCTATATAACAAATTCCATTATCGATCCTCCCTGATAAAGAGGGTTTTCCATGGTTTGTGTCATCATACTTCTCTGATGCTTCGTTGGGGTTATCACCAACGGCTTACAATATCAGATACTCTGATCTTCATTGAAGTAACTTACAATAGCTTACATCACCGGATCATTTCTGATGCTTCGCTGCAGTTATCACCAATGGCTTGTAGTGCCAGAGATGCCGGACCCTCGTTAAAATAGCTTTCAATGGCTTATGATGTTTGAAATCTTCGTTGGGGATGTATTTCTGACGAGTTATACTATTGATGAGTTTAGATGTTATTGATTGCAAACAAAACCCCCAGTTGATGGCATCGGACCTTCGCGACGCGCTTTCAAGGGCCACTCTCAATAGCTTTTATCATCGGCTTTCTAAACTCTGTGTCCAGGTGAATACCAATGACTGATATATAAAGCCGCAGTTTGGTCTCTGAACTCAAGATTTCATGTTTTTCTGCTTAATTGCGTAACATCTTTTCTCCTGATTTGACTCTTCAGCTTCTGGGACCTCATTTGCAACTTAAATTTGATCGAGCTGAAGGGGCTGGGGACCACCCTGGGTAGCCGTAGGTAGACTTGCGGCCGCTACGGGTTGACACGCGGTCGTTCGTGGGTTATATCTCACTTCCCATCCCTTTCACAAGTTATTTTCAAGTTGAAGGCACACAAAGAATCCGAGATTTCTTCTTCAGATCTACTGAGTTCGGGCTGGTTTCTGCAAAATCCATCACCGTACAATTGTTCTGCACTATCCTGGTAACGTTTACATGTTTTCTTTTCCAGTTTTGACCATTGGAAAGTGAGATATCATACAAAATGCTTCAAAACACATAGTAGTGAATATGCATGCTCATATGACTTGATAAAAATTATTCAACGCAGTAAATGTTGGTCTTTTACCATGCTAAACGTATTGATGCGAAAAAATTGACTTTTGAAACAGTCAATTGCCACCCTTTTCTGGTATTTTTTTCATCCTATTTGAGGATAAATGAGCAAAGGTTTTGAAGCAATTAATCCTAGTAATTAGGCTACCCTGATGGATATGACTTTGATGTTTTTTCATGCATATAAGATGTTTATGACTTTGAGTTGGTGTGCTACTGAATGGCCACCTAGTCATGCCTACGTGCATGTGGATACTCTTTTTTACAAAAGAGACTCTGGCGAAAAAAATTTCACGAGTCTAGGCATTGAATGAACATGCATTTTTAACTCTACTGTAGATGTATGTTAAAGTAATGCATGCATGCATATAGTTATGAACTTAATTTAATAAACTCCATGTTAAAATTTATCACACCATTTCTAAGGTGATTTGGAGACTTTTATCCAGATATATGGATCCAGACTAGTCAAGTAGCTCCTATAGGACTTCTTCAAGTTTGAGGAGAAGAGCTTCAGATGATCCTCGGCCTCACCTAGCCCGACAACCTCGTCGGTTGACTGAGTCAGTGATTCGTCCTATTCAGGTTGAGAGACCGGATGTTGAGGACGAGGAGGAGGAAGAACTCATTTCGGATCCTGCTCCTTCTTCTTCCATTCCCCGCAGGGATCTTCTAGCTATAAATGTGACAATTTCAGATCTTATGGATGATTTAAGTCATCACCCCTCGATCTATCTTCATGTGAATGAGGTAATAGCCGTGTTGATCTTCCTCTTCCCATTTGTGGGGGCAAGGGTTTTGATTTTGATTCACTTTGATGCAGGTTCACGGCTTTACGCAGCCCAGAGGGAATTGGTTTAGCATACATTTTCTGTACCAGACTCTTTATCCAGAGTACCGAGAGATTGGTTATGCCTGGGGCTTCGAGGCTTTCTTTTCCATCCTCCCATGTTATTGTCCCTGGGGTTATCTCAAGGCTTTATCTGAGCACTGGTTTCACCAAACCCAGTCTCTCCATTTGTTGGATTGTGAGGTGATGATGACACTGATGGATTGGCAATTCATCACTAGGTTGGAGTTTTTAGGGCCACCAAATGCCTTTGGTGGCTAACATTTCCCCGACTGCCGTCAGATCCTTATTGGGAGTCTCAGCCACGGCTCTCAAGAGCCAGACAGTCCGTTCTGGTCCCTTGAGTGTAGATGTCATGAGTGGGGCTCTAACTGAGTCATTTCCCGATGATTTGAGGGTTAGAGATCGCATCCTTCGGTGATTATTTTTTACCATTCTCTGTAACATCCCCAAATCCTGGTCCCAATCACCACAAATTTGGTATACTAATTCTATAACTATTGCGGAAGATATAAACATAAATTGTTTATACATTAAACTTTACACATTATCCCCAAGGTCGATAACCTTCACTTATACCTGAATTTAATATCCTATCTGACATACAATGTCATTATCATACAATACTGTTACAAGTTTAGTTGCACATATAATCCAAGACTGGATTTGTCCTTTTCTTTTCCTGTATCCGACGTATTTGTCTTAATCTGCAATATATATCATGATATAGCAAGGGTGAGCAACAAGTTTTTCTAGCAAGTTTAAGTTCAATAAAAGATATAACATGATTGAAAGAATGAACAATAAGTTGGCTGACTTTCAATAATATAATATTTGTGAAATAGCATGAATCAAATTTTCATAGCTGAACGACCAAGACAATAAAATGAATGGTCAATAATGAACATGAATAAATCAAATGGACCAAATGGTAATGAAGGTGATCAACCTTTCATACCCGATGAACGTATGCAATATGCACAATGTGCGAATCAATATTTCACAGACGTGATATAATCAACAATGATTAACCACTATTTAAAAGAATAGTTCAAGAAAACTTGCCTTTATCGCTGACTACTGCTACACAATCTATTTAGCTTCGTCTGAAGACCTAATATTAATAATATTGATCTCTAAATTAGAATAATATCATCACATATATTACTGCTAATTACAGTTATAAAATAATCTAAACTCATTACCATATAATCCTAATAGTCAATAAAGCACATAAGACCTATTATCAAGTCAAACTATTTCAGTTTGAGTTGAGTTCAGTACTATTTTGACCTTCCGATTGCCTAATCGGATAATTATCGAGCCTATTATCAATAAGACTCTACTTAAAAGCTTAATTATTATCGTAGATAATTTATTTATTAGTCAAAATATTTTTCAATAGCTCATAAAAATTTTCAAATAATTATTATCATTTAATAGTATTTTATTCATTATCTAATATTATTCATCATTTAATAATATTTGAATCATTTACTAATATTATTAATCATTTAATAATATGTTAATCATTATCTAGTATTATTAATCATGTAATAATATTTTACTTGTTTCATAAATAATAAAGGTCTCACACATTTTAAGATATAAATATTTTACATCTTGAAGCTTAAATCATTTATATTCCTTTTTAGAAAAATCTTTTACCTTTACTCGCAAATTTGGGGTTTAAACAGCTAATACATAGCTTTTATAGTAAAACTCAACGTATTATAAAAGCTCAAAAACCACATTTTGAGCACCGAAAACCTCAAAATATCATTTTTATAATTAATACAATTTTTAAAAGGTTTTACGTTCTTCGTTACACCATAAAATAATTTTATAGGAAATTGTAGTTTTTATTTCACTTAAATATGTAATTTATATTTATTACATATTTTTATTGCTTTTATTTATGCTTGAAAAGAAGTTTCTCGGCGTAAAATATCATTTATAGCCAAATCTTACCCCGTAGGACTTTATTAGATTTATTAATACATATTATTTCGCCGGAACGCGATTCAGAACGTCGAACATCAAAGTCAATCGATGAGCCGACGCTCGGCGTTCGCTCATTTACAAGTTCTAACATGCTCATTTGCTCATTTTTAACTTTCAAACCATAAGTCCTATAACAATAAATTTTTGAGCATGTTATAGATCTTATGTTATATTATTTTAGAAAAATTTCTAACCACGAAAACCAATTACGAAAATCCATCAAAACATTGAGCAAAAAACTTGTTAGGCAAATTGTCCAAGAGTACTCACACAAGACGCCTAGCGCCAAGCACACGCCTTCCGCCAATTTGGCCGCTGCTCTGTTTCCCAGATTTACCCTCTTTCGCTAAAACAGTCATAACTTTTTCGTTTCAAAACATTTTTGAGCGATTCTTGAGCCCGCGCGAAGCTAACTTCCGGGACTACCACTTTTCCCTACTGTTATGTTTCCAGATTCCGAACATATCAGCCCATAAATTCCGTTCAAGTGGACTGCACCGCACTTGTTGGACAATTTTGATGCTACTACTTTAAAATGTCATAACTCTCTCTTCTGAAGTCGGATTTAGTCCGTTCTAGAGTATATGGAAAGCTTATTTAGTGTAATATAACATACCAAAACTCAGAATTTTCTGAACATCCTAGCTAATCCCGAATTTCCTTTTAGGGACAGCAGTCCACTAGATTTTTTAAAGTTTGAAAATTGTTTTGCTTTACTTGTTTGATTAAACTTTTAATACTCAAAATAGTTAGATCTAAGTATAACACACCATTTAACAAGTAGATCTATAGTTCTCATGTTCAAGATTATAAACTTCATGGTTCAAAATAACCAAAAATCAAATACATAAACTAGTTAGGATTTTATACCTTTTGTAACAATCCTCTTGATTTCTTCTTCTCTTTTTTTCTTTTTCTCCATCAATGGCAACCTTCTCCCTCTTCTTCTCTCTCTATTTGGTCGGGTATGTGGTGGAAATGAAAAGAACAAGTTCCTTTTCTTTCCTTTACGTAGTTAAATGATATTTAAGAGAGAGAGAGAGAGTAGTTAAGATTAGGTGAGAGTTGGTGAGGAGTGGGTGAGGTTAGGTGGCTGCCCATGTGCTGGAATTTCCAGTAGATTTGGCCTTTATGGGTCCCGCTATTAATTTATCGTTTTGCGTGTTTAATCCCGTCTTTAACTTTCGGACCCGAAAACTTAAAGTTTTGAGTTTATAGTCGATTCCTACTAAATTTGATACTCCCAACATCATGGGCACCTCCGTTACTTCAAATTCATCTACAAATTTTAAGTTTGACATTTCATAAAAAAAGTCAACTGTTGACTTTAACCAAAAAGTCAATCCCGACACATTTTTTGTTTACAGCCTTTTCTGACTAATCATGACGTTCCGGACGCAACCGAACAATCTGTGCTTCAAAATTCTTTCCCTAACTCAAATTTTGAGTTTTAACTTACTCCCCTTTTTATTATTAATCATATCAACTAGTCATCTATTGATTATTATTCATTTCATTGATTTACTAGTACATAATTAAATACTTCAATTCTTCAATTACTATAACCATTACGTTATTTAATTCTCATTTCTAATATATAATATTAGGCTAAATAATTTTCTTTTATTTGTTTATATAATAAACAAATATAATCAATCACATAAGTCCTGCATAAAAATTTTAAATCCAAACTCTATTTCCAATCTAGGTGTGACGCCCCCAAAATAGGTATACATCACCCATCTTGAGTCGCCAAATACATGGTACAAAATACAAATACAACTTAATTATACAACCGTCGTGTAGTATACAACAATACATAGTTGAGAGTTTAAACTGGAATATTGCCTTCTAGACAATATCCACTCTTAAATAGAGTCCTCATTACATTTATTGTCACACTATTTTATAGAATAGTAAGGACTACTAATACACCATCTCGGACCATCACTCCGTTCCCCAACTAGTCCCAGCTACGTTCTCATTTCCTGAAGAGAACAATGAAAGCAAAAGGGTGAGCTCAACTAGCCTAGTAAGAAATATTATGACTAAGATAATGCAGAATAAAGTATCATTAGTCTTTAACAATGTTAAACTGATAAAATACAATAGACATCAAGTTTAACTGCAGTAGAATAAGCAATCCATTAGAAGAGTCAAGTAGAGCATGATATCTACTATCTTCTATGATTTAAAAATGTTTTCATCAATTTTTATCGTTGAGACTCAGCTTCATAAATAAACCACATCATCTAATCATCCCCGCACTACGGGCCAAGGATATTCATTAAATCATCAATGGTCATGACTATACCGAATAATTCCTGGTCATAATCATACCAAAAACTGTCCATCAATGCATTATAGGCCACCAAGGAACTTTACCACATCATTTATAACATTATAGGTCATGATTATACCGAATGATCCATGGTCATATTCATACCAAGTCCATCTATGCACGTAAGCCAAAGATGACTTTCATCACAATATAAGCATGAGGATGATGACAATGACATAATAATTCAATAAAATAAGTTCAAGAATAAATTTTAAAGATTTATAAGTTAATTTATCCTGAAATCAATTACGTCCAAATTGTCAACATGATACTGCTTTGTAGAGTAAAATTCAAGAATGCTCAGAAGAATATTTCCATGAAAAGATACTGGATGAAGCGCAAATATCCAGTATATTCTACTAATTTCATGGAGTATAGAAGTCAAAACATTAACCAACTAAGTATAATAGAATATATGAAACTGCAAATAGATTTTCGTCTGCCATGCGGTAATCCATGTAGACAGATCATTTCCACAATTTAATAAGGAATGAATACGAAGAATCATTCACCATGCATGTGGTAATTCACATAGACAGATTATTCCAATAGAACAATAAGGAATAGAATAATGTAAGAATTCACCGTGCGCGATCGATCGATCACAGTATAAAGTTATTCCAATGTAATAAAAAATAATGGAACAAGTCATGCGAACGCACATACACATGGATATTCCGATAGAATAATAAATAATGGAACCAAAGTTACGCAGAACTCACATGCATGTGATATTCCGACGAGAATAATAAATAATGGAACCAAAGTCATGCGTAAACGCTTGCACGATGTGATATTACGACGAATAATAAAGAATGGAATGATATAAGACTTTCACCATGTATGCAGGTGATTGCATAAAAGTTATTCCAACATAATAATAAAGAATGGAATAACAGAAGAATTTCACCATATATACGGTAGTCTGCATATGCAGTTTATTCCAATAGAATAATAAGAATGGAATAACAATAGCTCTCTTCATGAATACGAAAGAAATAATACCCCTTACCTCAAAAGAAGATTGGATACTGGAATAGTGAGGTATCAGACTTCTCTTCTTCTTTCTCTTTATAATTTCTCTCTATAATAATTGCTCTAAAGCTTTAGTGAATTGGTGAGAAATGAAGGAAGAATGAGCTTC
This sequence comes from Panax quinquefolius, assembly GCA_020205615.1. Classification (NCBI taxonomy): domain Eukaryota; kingdom Viridiplantae; phylum Streptophyta; class Magnoliopsida; order Apiales; family Araliaceae; genus Panax; species Panax quinquefolius. Next base: position 53,719,248 of record CM035161.1, on the reverse strand, counting down.
TATTTATAGGAAAATATGGTTTCAATAATTGCACGTTTTGGGGCTCGAAATATAATAGTACAATACCTCCAACTTTTCTTTCATTTTTAATTTAGTCCTGCAAGTATTATCAAACTTGCACCACCTCCCCTAATATTAAATAATGTGAATCAATAGTTCAAACATGTGAACCAATAGTTATAATCATGTGAAAATATGAATTATAGTATAATACCTCCATCTATACCTTCATTTTTAACTTAGTCATGCAAGTATTATCAATCTTGCACCAACTCCCCTAATAGTACAAGAATGTGAATCAATAGTACACACATGTGAACAAATAGTTATAATCATGTGAATTAATAGCAATTAATTGCTCATTTATCCGATTAATTACCCGACTGGTTAGTATAACTTCCAGACATCAATTAATATCGAAATAAATGTCGATTTTCACTAACACTAATAATTCCAACACAATGGAACAATCAATTTCATCTTCAATCAACACGAACTTATTCATCATTAATATTATAACTCATAATATTTAACAACCAGGTAGTTCCCAGGAAAGAGGGGGCTTTTCGATATGGATTTCTCCTTATTGGCGCGCAATTAGATGACCAAACCTCTCCTTAACAGAACTTCTAGATATTGTAAATATTGCAATTTAATAATATGAATAACTTTGCCGTCTCAATTATTGATTTAATAATATATCATATTATGCAGATGATATTGTGACAATAATCGAATCAATAATATAAGAGATATGATGCAGCAATTACTGTAGCAATAATTGAGTATAATTGAGTGACTTCTCACGTAAGCATCAATAATAAATACCGTGTGCTACTATGCAACCACGCGTATTACTGTACTTTTACTATCGAGTAGTTCAACAGTTTTAACGGTAACACTTCCGCCGTTATTTTTATAAAAAGATAATTATGTCATTTTCTTACTACGACAATACTTTCGTTGTGGGGTCCACCAATGATTGTGTCGTCATACGAATATTCCCTGTTAAAATGAATATTCCCCGACCAATCGAATATTATATAACCACTTGCTTACTTTGCAAAATTTGTAAATATTACCTACAACTATAACATTATATCAAATCCACAACATAATATTCAAAAATATATTTTGAGAAAATTATTCTTTATTAATAAAACTTGGGGTCTTACAACCTCCCCTTCTTATGAAATTTGGTCCTCAAAATTAGGGTTCGTACCTGGTATATCTAAGAGGTGAGGATATCTTGACTTCATCTCAGATTCTAACTCCCAGGTCATTTCCTCCACATCGTGGTTTCTCCACAAAACTTTGACTTGAGGTATAACCTTGGAGCGTAGAATATGATCCTTCTTGTCTAAGATTTTAATAGGTAACTCTTCATATGTTAAATCTTCCTCTATCTCATCTGGTTCTAGTTCAATAATATGGTTCGAGTCTTTCACATATTTACATAACATAGATATGTGAAAAACGTTATGAACACGAGACATACTTAGCGGTAAGGCGAGTCTATAGGCCACAGTTCCTACTCGATCGAGGATTAAAAATGGGCCAATGAATCGAGGATTGAGCTTTCCTCACTTTCAAAATTTCGTAACTCCTTTCCATGGAGAAACACGTAAAAACACATGATCTCCAATATTGAATTCCACGTCCTTTCGATGAAGATTAGCATAGCTCTTTTGTTGATCTTGTGAGGTTTTTATACGTTGTCGGATCGTTTGAATCTTTTCCGTAGTCATACATACCAAATCCTGTCCCAACAATGTTGCTTCACCCACCTCATCCCAGCATACTGGAGAATGACACTTTCTTCCATATAATGCCTCAAATAGAGCCATGCCAATACTTTCTTGATAACTATTGTTGTAGGAAAACTCCACCAATGGTAAGAACTTGTCCCAACTTCCCTTGAAGTCAAGGACACAAAGTCTTAATAAATCTTTAAGAGTTTGAATAATCCTTTCTGACTACCCATCCGTTTGAGGATGATATGCTGAACTAAATCATAAATCCATGCCCATAGCTTTTTACAAACTAACCCAAAATCGTGAAGTGAATCTTGGGTCTCGATCAGAAACTATAGAGACTGGCATACCATGTAATCTTACAATCTCGTTTATGTACATACTAGCAAGACGTTCAAGTGTATAAGTTTCTCTTATCGGTAAGAAATGAGCAGACTTGGTCAATCTATCAATAATGACCCAAATCGCATTTATGCCTTCAGAAACCTTGGGAAGACCAGTAACGAAATCCATGGTATTGTGCTCCCACTTCCATTCTGGAATTTTAAGTGGTTGCAATGGACCTTTTGGCACTTGATGCTCTGCCTTGACTCGTTGATAAGTTAGATACCTTGAGATAAACCCCGCTATCTCTCTCTTCATATTGCTCCACCAAAATGTATGTCGAAGATCACGATACATTTTGGTACTCCCAAGATGGATTGCAAACGGTGTGTTATGTGACTCCATCACGATTTTATACTTCAAGTCAGAATTGTTAGGAACACAAAGTCTGGAGTTGACTTCAAAGTATTCCTTCTTCATCGATTCTTGCTTCCGGAATAGCACCTTCTTGTACTTTCTTCCTCATACGTATCAGCTCCAGGTTTGTAGCTTGAGCAATTTTAACTTTATCGATTAAAGACGGTTCCACTCGTATATTTGCCATCATCACATGGGTCCCTAGAGTCTTTAACTCTATTTCCATTCTTTCCAAGTCATAAAAAATGGGCCTTTGTGTTAAAAATATTGCACTCGTGCCCGCATATGATCTTCTACTCAATGCGTCAGCTACTACATTCACTTTTCCAGGATGGTATTGGATGGTATGATCATAATCTTTCAACAACTCAAGCCATCATCGTTGCTGCATGTTGAGTTCCTTTTTGAGTGAAGAAATAATTGAGGCTTTTATGATCCGTATAGATCTCCACCTTCTCTCCATACAGGTAATGCCTCCAAATCTTAAGCGCAAAAATGACTGCGGCCAACTCTAGATCATGAGTAGGATAATTCCTCTCATATTCTTTGAGTTGTCGTGATGCATAGGCTATGACTTTCCCATGTTGCATGAGAACACATCCTAACTTTTTGCCCGAAGCATCACTGTAGATGACAAATCCTTCCGAGCCAGATGGTATTGTCAGAACAAGTGCTGAAATGAGTCTCCTCTTGAGTTCTTGAAAACTCTTCTCACATTCCTCGCTCAAACCGAACTTTGTATCTTTTTGAGTTAGCTGAGTTAGTGGAGTAGCGATTCGAGAAAACCCTTCTACGAATCTCCGATAATAACCAGCTAAGCCGAGAAAGCTACGTACTTCGGTCATTGACTTAGGTTGCTCACAACTTTGAATTGCTTCAATCTTTGTTGGGTCAACAGATATTTCATGATTTGATATCACGTGCCCAAGGAATACAACTTCTTCAAGCCAGAACTCACATTTCTTCAACTTAGCATATAGCTTGTTTTCATGAAGCTTTTGGAGTATCTGCCTCAAGTGTTGCTCATGGTCTTCATGGGTTTTGGAGTATATGAAGATGTCATCAATAAAGACGACCATAAAGTGATCCAAATATTCCTTGAATACTCGGTTCATCATATCCATGAAGGAAGCAGGAGCATTAGTCAATCCAAAAGACGTGACTAGGAATTCATAATGCTCGTACCAAGTTCTGAAATCAGTCTTTGGAATGTCATCCATTTTAATCTTCAACTGATGATATCCGGAATGAAGATCAATCTTTGAAAAGAATTTGGCCCCTTGCAACTGGTCAAATAGGTCATCCATGCGAGGCAACGGGTACCTATTTTTGATGGTGACATGATTCAACTCCCGATAATCAATACAAAGTCGCATACTTCCATCTTTCTTCTTCACGAATAGAACAGGAGCACCCCAAGGAGACGTACTAGGATGAATGAAATCGATGTCTAACAATTCCTATAGTTGGGTTTTTAACTCCTGAAGTTAAATAGGAGCCATTCGATATGGGGCTTTGGAAATGGATTTTGTACTAGTTTCAAGGTCGATACAAAATTCAATTTCACGCTCTGGGGGTAGGCCAGGAAGTTCTTCAGGGAATACGTCGGGAAATTTATTAACAATAGAAATATCATTCAAATCTGACTTATTTTTATTTAAATCCATGACATGGGCTAAGAAAGCTTGACATCCGTTTTTCAATAAACGAATTGCTTTATGGCTTGATATGACAGTGATTGATTTTAGTGGTTTGGTTACATGAATTCGTATAATAGGTTGGTTAAGAATATGAAAGCTAACAACCTTACAAAAATAATCGATTTTAGCATGATGAGTAGTTAACCAATCAATCCCTAAAATCACATCAAATGCAAGTATTTTCAAAGAAATAAGATCGATAGGCAACGTGCGGTTACCAATTTGAATCAAACAAGACTTATAAACCGTGGATGTAATGAAGGTTTCTCCCAACGGAGTTTTAACAGATAAGTCAAAGTCTAATTTCTCCAGAGTCAAATTTAAACATTGAGCGCAAGTAGGAGAAATAAAGGAATGGGTAGAACCGGTATCAAATAACGTATAAACTTCGCTAGAGTTTATGATTAGCTTACTCATGATCACCTCGTTCGAATTCCTCGCTTTTTGGGAGGTTACGACAAACGCTCTCCATTGAACTATCGATTTTATCTTGTCTGGGACACCCTTTGATGCCTCCATCCCAGCTGGACTTGACTTTGGTGCATGAAAAAATCGGGCTAGGTGACCATCTTTTCCACAATTATAACACGCTTTGGACTGCATCACGTAGTTTGGACTGATATGTCCCTCCCCTCCGCATTTGTAACATACGATCGGTGGTCGTTCTCCTTCCTTAACAACAGGTGTTGGTGATGACGTCTTTCTATCCTTGTTGAATCTCCTCTTCTTGAAATGTCCACTCTTATTGTCATGGCCATGATTACCACCGAAGTGATTATCATTTCTGGTATGTTGATTCCCTCCACGTTTGTTGTCACCGCTTCGACGACCGCTACCACTGGTATTATCGACTTGTCGGTTGCTCTCTCTTGGTTGGGTTGACTCATTATCGCGCTCCAATAACTGAGCCCTATTCACAACATCTGAATACAAACACAGTTTATGAGAGATAAAGTATTGACGTATCTCGGGTTTCAAACCTCTTAGAAACATCCGCGTCATTCTCTCCTCATTATCAACCAAGTGGGACGCAAACCGAGACAACTCGGCAAACTTAGCTTCGTACTGCGCCACGGTCATATTGTTTTGCTCAAGATTGATGAACTCTACCTCTTTCATGTGATGAATACTTTTAGGAAAGTACTTGTCGTTGAACAGCTCTTGGAACTTCTCCAAGACATCTTCAGTGCAGCAGGTTGAGTATGCTTTACAGATTCCCACCAGTAATCTGCCTCTGCACGCAACATGAAGGTGACAAAGGGAACCTTTTGCTCCTCAGAGCATCCCAAGACATCAAATATCTTGTTGATCTGCTTTATCCATGTCTCCGCCTTAAGTGGTTTTGACTCACCAAAAAATTCTGGTGGTCCCAGCTCCTTGAACTACTTAGCGGTGACCATCCGAGAGTTGTCAGTGTTTCCACCTGCATTTTGGACAGGAGCCGCTCTCGCCTGATGTTGCATGAATTGCATAAAGCCTCTGACCATCCCATCGTTCACCGTTTCATTAGTGTTATTGTTTATATGTGGATTATTGTCTTCTTGTTGCACATTATCCTGGGTATTAATCTGTGGTGACTCCACGATCTCATGTGCATCATTGCTTATCTCCACATTTTCGGATGCCATTTTCAAATACTGCCACAAAACAAAGTTTAATTGACATGTCACATATTATCCATATACTCTGACCAACCAATTAAATACCAAATAAACTTAGGTAGGTCATACTAGTGAATGAATTCCCCATCTCTCCCCTCCTAGTTCTTGTCTCACATCTCAGCCAGGGATCATATCCCTAAGCTTTGATACCAACTGTGATGCCCCCAAAATAGGTATACATCACCCATCTGGAGTCGCCAAATACATGGTACAAAATACAAATACAACTTAATTATACAACCGTCTTGTAGTATACGACAATACATAGCTGAGAGTTTAAACAGTAATATTGCCTACTAGACAATATCCACTCTCAAATAGAGTCCTCATTACATTTATTGCCACACTATTTTATAGAATAGTGAGGACTACTAATACACCATCTCGGACCATCACTCTATTCCCTGACTAGTCCCAGCTACGTTCTCATTTCCTAAAGGGAACAATGAAAGCAAAAGGGTGACCTCAACTAGCCCAGTAAGAAATATTATGACTAAGATAATTCATAATAAATTATCATTAGTCTTTAACAATGTTAAACTGATAAAATACAATAGACATCAAGTTTAACTGCAGCAGAATAAGCAATCCATTAGAAGAGTCAAGTAGAGCATGATATCTACTATCTTCTATGATTTAAAAATGTTTTCATCAATTTTTATCACTGAGACTCACCTTCATAAATAAACCACATCATATAATCATCCCTACACTACGGGCCAAGGATATTCATTAAATCATCAATGGTCATGACTATACCGAATAATTTCTTGTCATAATCATACCAAAAACTGTCCATCAATGCATTATAGGCCACTGAGGACCTTTACCACATCATTTATAACATTACAGGTCATGATTATACCGAATGATCCCTGATCATAATCATACCAAGTCCATCTATGCACGTAAGCCAAAGATGACTTTCATCATAATATAAGCATGAGGATGATGACAATGACATAATAATTCAATAAAACAAGTTCAAGAATAAATTTTAAAGATTTATAAGTTCATTTATCCTGAAATCAATTACGTCCAAATTGTCAACATGATACTGCTTTGTAGAGTAAAATTCAAGAATGCTCAGAAGAATATTTCCATGAGAAGATACTGGATGAAGCACAAATATCCTGGATATTATACTAATTTCATGGAGTATAGAAGTCAAAACTTTAACCAACTGAGTATAATAAAATATATGAAACTACAAATGGATTTTTGCCCGCCATGCGATAATCCACGTAGACAGATCATTTCCACAATTTAATAAGGAATGAATACGAAGGATCATTCACCATGCAGGTGGTAATCCACATGGCAAAAGTTATTCCAATGTAACAATAAGGAATAGAATAATAAGAAAAATTCACCAGTGCATGCGATAACGCGCATGTAAAGCTTATTCCAATGTAATAATAAATAATGGAACCGTGTCACGCGTAAATGCACAAAACAGGATATTAAACGTAATAATAAATAATGGAACAAAGTTATGCCAGAACGTTACGTACGTGATATTCGACGTAATAATAAATAATGGAATGATAGAAGACTTTCACCATGTATGCAGATTTGATAAACAAAGTTATTCCAACATAATAATAAAGAATGGAATAACAGAAGAAATTCACCATATATACGGTAGTCCGCGTATACAAGTTATTTCAACAGAATAATAAGGAATGGAATAACAATAGCTCTCTTCATGAATACGAAAGAAATAATACCCCTTACCTCAAAAGAAGACTGGATATTGGAATAGTGAGGTATCAGACTTCTCTTCTTCTTTCTCTCTATAATTTCTCTCTATAATAATTGCTCTAAAGCTTTAGTGAATTGGTGAGAAATGAAGGAAGAATGAGCTTCTATTTAAAGGAAAATATAGTTTCTATAATTGCACGTTTTGGGGCTCAAAATATTACAGTACAATACCTCCAACTTTTCTTTCATTTTTAATTTAGTCCTGCAAGTATTATCAAAATTGCACCACCTCCCCTAATATTAAATAATATGAATCAATAGTTCAAACATGTGAACCAATAGTTATAATCATGTGAAAATATGAATTACAGTATAATACCTCTATCTATACCTCCATTTTTAACTTAGTCATGCAAGTATTATCAATCTTGCACCAACTCCCCTAATAGTACAAGAATGTGAATCAATAGTACACACATGTGATCAAATAGTTATAATCATGTGAATTAATAGCAATTAGTTTCTCATTTATCCGATTAATTACCCGACTGGTCAGTATAACTTCCAGACATAAATTAATATTGAAATAAATGTCGATTTCCACTAACACTAATAATTCCAACATAATGGAACTATTAATTTCTTCTTTAATCAACACGATCTTATTCATCATTAATATTATAACTCAAAATATTTAACAACCAGGTCGTTCCTAGGAAAGAGGGGGCTTTCCGATAAGAATTTCTCCTTATTGGTGCGAAATTAGATGAATAAACCTCTCCTTGACAGAACTTCTAGACATTATAAATATTACAATTTAACAATATGAATAACTTTGTCGTCTCAATTATTGATTTAATAATATATCATATTATGTAGATGATACTGTGACAATAATCGAATCAATAATATAAGAGATATGATGCAGCAATTACTATAGCAATAATTGAGTATAACTGAGTGACTTCTCACGTAAGCATCAATAATTAATAACGTGTGCTATTATGCAACCACACTTATTACTGTACTTTTACTACCGAGTAGTTCAACAGTTTTAACGGTAACACTTCCGCCGTTATTTTTATAAAAAGATAATTATGTCATTTTCTTACTACGACAATACTTCCGTTGTGGGGTCCACCAATAATTGTGCCGTCGTACAAATATTCCCTGTTAAAACGAATATTCCCCGACCAATCGAATATTATATAACCACTTGCTTACTTTGCAAAATTTCTAAATATTACCCACAACTATAATATTATATCAAATCCACACCATAATATTCAAAAATATATTTCGAGAAAATTATTCTTTATTAATAAAAATTGGGGTCTTACACTAGGTCTTATTATTTATTCTTTATTTAATCAATTAAGATTTTATAAATCCTATAAATTCTCGGGTTTTCACATCCTCATGGTTTGTTTCCTGGCTGATAACTCTTAGACGGTGTCGTTCGCTTTAGTTAGCGCCACTCAGGAGGTGGGCCGTATCGGAGAGTTTGATTGTGGCTCCTACACCATTGCCTACTTCCTCAGGGGATGCGCCTATGCTCAGAGGGTGTGATAGAAGCTTGGTTAGGGTTCTACCCATTCTTACTGGTGAGCATTTTCTCTTTTGATTTTCATTCCCCTTTGTTTGGGTTGCTAGTTTGACTGACCGCAGATATTTGATATTTGTATTCGTAGTTTTGGGACTATGAGAGGCTCCCATATCTTTGTCCCGTTAGCACGTTAGGTTTGGACACATATCCACGGGGACGGTGATGGCATTACTCCACTTTGGCAGAAGTTCCTGTAGCTGAGGGTTTCACCTATTCTTGCCTATAGTTGGAGTTGTTGACCATAATGGTCATTACATGGGCTCCTTACTCTAAGGACCACTTGACAGTTGTCTTCGAAGGGGGTTTCCCAACTAGTGTCGAGTATGTATTGTCCACCTGTCGGATTCCTCTCCCTATTGATGGAGGTTGGGAGCTCTATTTGGGATAGCGTTCTATCAGGAGCACTATAAGAGAGATACGTATTCCATTCTTTCTTCATGCCAGGCGTCATTGGCCTTTGTTGCAGCCGATCACTGAGATCCCATTAATGGGCGTGGATAGCTTTACTTTGTCAGAGGAAACTTTTATTCAGGAGGCTTTTTACCACTGGTGGTTCCCTCGCACCATTGGAGCTTAGACCCATGCCGTACAGTTCATAGGGGATATGGTTCTTGGCTCTGTTATGATGACAGATTGGATTGCATGCGTCCGAGAGCTGACTCATTTAACGTAAATTGATAGTTTGACCCAGCAGTTGGATCAGGCACATTTCTTTATCGCATTTGGGCAGAGATCCATCATAGGCGGATACTTTTGATCCTTCCAGCTCTGGGGATGGCCCTTCAGGTGGCCCATATTTAGATGGTTTTACCAGAACAGATCCTCTATTGTATCAGCCAAATATCCGTTCTAGTAGAGATTCAGTAACTCAGGAGGAGTTACCTCAGATGGATAGATTGGATGATGTGGACATCAACATTATTGACTTCTTCTGATGAATTTCTCGTTATTTTTTTGATAGGCCTTTGTTAGATATTGGGCAATTATGCCCTAGTTCTTGTTATATATTTTGATAGGCCTCTGTTAGATGTTAGGCGGTTGTGCACCATTTCATTGTATTTTTTAGTTGTATACAAAGATGATGTATTTAGACGGTGATGTACTTGGGAATATATGTATAATGTTTTTTATTCCCTACATCATATTGTCATCTGTCATTTCTTATATATGAAGTATATCATTGATATGCATTTCCAGATATGAGTTTAGCATTGACCCCTGGATGGTCTTTTGATATAGCTCTACAGATGTCTTCCTCCACTGTTTGCCGGATAGAGCATACCCCACCCATGTTGGTGGCATCTTCTTTGAGATCTTGGTATGGTAGTTTATCTTCCCTAGATCGGGTGATAGTTGATCAGTTGTTGAGGCACTCCATGACCCTCCTAACATTTCAGGTTCCGTCGGGCTTTATAGAGGGCATGTTTGAGCATTGGATACCTGATAGACAGGTGTTCAAATTTGATACCCATGAGTTAACTCCTACATTAGAGGAGTATGAGCTTCTTACAGACTTGCCATTAGATAGGCCTTGCACTCTGATGGCTATCGGCGATATGAGCCAGTAGTGTATGACCTTGACAAGCTTGAGCTACAAAGTTACCCTAGACGAGATTACCTCGGGGCTATCTGTTATATTCTGGGGACTTCACCATTTTTGAGGATGATTGGCATGTCACCCGTGTAGATAAATTCTTGATGTGCATAGTAGCCTATCTGTACATGTCATTGTACATGGACCATCTGGATATCGGCGTGATTATGGTAGTCCATGCTCTCAGGGAGGGTCATACCATCTTACTGAAGATTTTTGGAAAATACCTTGAGGTCGGCCACGTATTTCCATACCCATTCTGTGGGGATGTTTAAAGGCAGTGCGGTCTTGTTATACGTGTAGTTTATGACACACTTGAGACCGATTGGCACCTTCAGACGTCATGGGTATTATTTTTCCCATGAGATAGCCATGTCGTATTCCTTTCAATCGGCTGAGTGTACAGACGCAGCATCATGGTTAGCTTTCATGTCAGGGATCGAGGACCCATTTGATATTTTGCCATGTTCAGGGCTCAGCTCTCCCTATAGCTTTATCACTCATATAGCCAGCATGGACTATCTTCCCCTGGCCGGTTTGAGAGGGGTGACCACATATCATCCACTGGTTGTCATGCGAAAGTTTGACCAGTTTCAGGATATTCATCTCTTTGACAGGGCAGTGGGTCAGAGATTGTCATCTCGGCTTCTATCAACGGAGGATTTGACTAGGATTTATGATTATTGGACTCATCGAGAGAGGGCTGTCTTTTCGAGTAGCCATCCAGGTTGTTCTCCAGAGTGTTCTACATAGTTGGAGGCAGAGGTTACATCGGCTTGGGATGTATCCTCAAAGTCGATTATTGATTCTAATGATTGGGAGCCTATGGAGTACTTTGATTCTCCCATCGAGGATCAGCTGTTTACTGGTTCGTCGGTAGCTCTAGTTGATTCTCCCAGTATCCCTACTGTTGTGGCTCCATATTCTACAGAGTATTTAGAGCAGAGGTTACATCTAATGACGTTTAAGAGGGATCAGGCTAGGGCCTTGATGTGGATAACTCTTTCTGATAGAGATGCCGCTCTTGTGGAGAGAGATGATGCTCTAGCTCGCAGGGATACCATTGTTGTTGAGTGGGATAAGGCTTGATCATCTAGGGATGTAGCTGTTGTTGAGCGGGATGAGGCTCTATCATCTAGGGATGCTGCTGTTGTTGAGCAGGATAAGGCTCTAGCTACCCGAGATGCTGCCACTACAGATATTACTGCACTTAGATCTCGTACTGCTGACATTGTTGTAGAGATGAGTGCATTCATTGATGAGCATGGTAGCACAATGCAGATGGCCATAGATCTACTAGATCGTATGGACACCCTGAGGCATGAGCTCATAGATTCACCTCCATCTACTGAGAGGGATGCCATGTTGGACTTGATGGTTCTCTTATCCACGGGTTTGTAGATTAGCTTTGATTTTCCTGCATAGACTGGGTTAGCCATTTTTTTCATCTACAGAACTCATTGTATATATCAAATAGTATTATATGGCAAGGAAATATGTTTTGATTAACTTCCCTTTTAGATATGCCTTGTTACTTGCTTGATAGTTACCTTTTCTCCGGGACTTGCGATCTCGATGTATTCTAAACTCCTCCGTGATGGATGGACATTGAGATATCTCAGGATCTTTCAGAATGGATCATTGATATTTGTATTTCCCAGCTCTTTGGTGCCTTGGTACTAGTTTCTGAATGTGGTTATGGTTTGAAGAGAGGATTTTGGCTTTCCTCTCTGAGGGTGACCGCACCACAGATGGTCGCCGATTTTCTCCCACTACTGAGGGGAGACCATGTAGTTCCATCTCTTATGGATTGGTATTTCTCTTTGAGGATTCAACCACAGCATAGATGGTCACTAGTTTTTCTCCCATTTGTAAAGGGAGACCACGTAGTTCTATCCCTTTGGTGTAAGACGATGAGGTATGGTTTGACCACGCCATAGATGATCACCGATGTACTCCCGTGTATGGGGGAGATCAAAGAGTTCCATCTCTTATAATTTGGTTTGAAAGGTTGAATGATGATCCCAGCACCATTAACAGAGTTTTGTGATTTCGCAGGGGTGAGACCGCACCGTAAATGGTTGCCTACGTACTCCCATTGATGAGGGGAGATAAGGTCTGCGTAGTTCTAACCTAGCATGAAAAGGTTGAAAGTTGTTTGTGGTGAAAGGGTTTTTTTATAGAGGTTAAACCGTACCATAAATGGTTGCCTACGTACTCTCGTGTAGGGGGAGATCAAGTCTGCGTAGTTCCAACCTAGCATGAAAAGGATGAAAGTTGTATATGGTGAAAGGGGTTTTTTATTTTTTATTTTTTTGTGAAGGTTAGACCGGACCATAAATGGCTGCCTACGTACTCCCGTGTATGGGGGAGATCAGGTCTGCGTAGTTCATCCCTTAGGGCGAATTGATGTGGTAAGAAAGGTTTTGAAAACCTGAATTAACTGATGGATTAATGATCCAGAACCAGTATGCCAGTTTGTAGGTAACTGAGTTGATAAGCTGGAGAAATTCTTTGTCATCCATTTCATGCAATCTGAGGGCTCCTCCTGTCAATGCCTCCTTGATAATGAATGGGCCTTCCTAGTTTGGGGCGAATTTTCCTTTAGATTGATCTTGGTTGTCAAGGACCTTCTTCAAGACTAAGTTATTTTCTTTGAACAGCCATAGCCAGTCTTTCTTGTTGTAGGATCGAGTGATACTTTGTTGATATAATTGACCATGAAAAATGGTTGTGGCCCTCCTTTCATCTATCAGAGATAATTGGTGGTACCAATCTTGTAACCATTGGTCTTCCGCCATTTGAGCATCTATCAAAACTCTCAGGGATTCCATTTCTACCTCTATGGGGAGCACTGCTTCCATGCCATAGGTTAATGAATAGGGGGTTGCCCCAATGGAAGTGCGCATTGACGTTCTGTAGGCTAATAGAGTCAGAGGCAACAAGTCAGGCCATCCTTTGTGATTAGCGGACATCTTTTGCATAATCTTTTTAATATTCTTATTAGCCACTTCAACAACATCATTCATCTTTGGTCGATAGATGGCGGAGTTGAGATGCTTGATGTGGAATTTATTGCATAATTCCTCCATCATTTGGTTGTTGAGGTTTTTGGCATTGTCTGATACAATCACCTTTGGTTGTCCATATAGACAAATGACATTATTTCTGATGAAACCAATGATCACCTCTTTTGTAACTCCGGGAAAAGAGGCAGCCTCTACCCATTTTGTGAAGTAGTCGATCATGGTGAAGATAAATCGATGACCATTATTGGCATTGGGCTTGATTGTCCCTATAACGTTCGTTCCCATCATTGAGAAGGGCCATGGTGAACTCATATTGTGGAGTTCCCTTAGAGGGGCGTGGATAGCATTTCCATTAATTTGGCATTGATAACATCTCCTGACGTGATCATCACAGTCAGCTTTGAGAGAGATCTAATAATGCCCTGTTCTTAAGATCTTCTTAACAAGTAGAGAACTGCTCATGTGTAGGTCACATACTCCACCATGAATTTCATCCACGAGTCTCTGGGCTTGGTCTTTGTCTAGGCATCTTAGAAGGCCTAGTCATGTATCTCTTTTATAGAGTGTATCTCCGCTCTGATAGAATTTCATGGCCATTCTATGGATCTGCTTTCTTTCAACTTGACTTGCCCTAGTGGACATAGATCCATTTCGTAGATACTCCTTAATGGAATGGTACCAAGGGCGTTAAATGGGAGGTAGTTCATCCGATACTTCTCCGATGTAATTCCCATAGGCTGTGGCCTTTTGGCTGGCAAATTTGATATTTAGAATGTCTCCCCTTTCACATATATTGATCAAGGAGGCCAAAGTTGCTAACGCATCTGTAAAGTCATTCATGTTTCGAGGAATGTGGAGGAAGGATATTTCTTCAAACTCCTAAGCCATCTGGATAACTTACCGATGGTAAGGAAGCAAATGCAATTCATTGGTGTGATAGACCCCAGTGGTTTTTTTGATTACCAGCTCAGAATCTCCAAACATAGCTAACCGTTTAACACCCATAAATTGGGCCAGCTTCAACACTATTATACAACCTTCATACTCAGCTGTGTTATTGGTGCTGACAAATTGCAATTGGATAGCAACGGGATACTGTTCTCCCAAAATAGACACCAGAACAGCTCCTGCCCCGACACTTTCCATGTTTATAGCTCCATCAAAATACATTTTCCACGATCGGACTGTATTCTCCTGATGGTGTTGCTAAATTTTCATTACCCCTTTATCAGGGAAATATGTTTCCAAGGGTTTGAAATACCCTAATGGTGATGTAGCCAGTTGATCCACAGTTACTTGACCTTTGATAGCTTTTGGGTCACGTAGATGATGTCAAATTGTTGTATGATCAACTGCCATTTGGATAATCAATAATTCATCATAGGTTTGCTGAATACGTATTTGAGAGGATCCATGTGGGATATGAGATGGGTTGTGTGACCATGGAGATAATGTTGTAATCTCATGGAAGCCCATGCTAATGCACAAAAAGTCTTTTCAATCAAGGAACACTTGTGCTCACTGATGCGAAATCTTTTGTAGAGGTAATAGATAGCTCTTTCTTTGCCTCTATTATCTTTTTGTCCCAGTATGCATCCCATGGCATTGTCATTGATTGATAGGTACATAAATAAGGGAACTTCATCCCTAGGAGGTACCAAGATGGGACCTTTGATCAATTGCTCTTTGATGGAAAGGAAGGCTTTTTGACACTCTTCGTTCCATTCCTTGGAGGAGTTCTTCCTTCACAACTTAAAGATGGGCTCACAAGTTACTGTGAGTTGGGAGATGAATCTACTTATAAAATTGATTCTTCCAAGAAATCCTCGTATTTCCCTCTCTGTCTGGGGGCACGGGCATCTCAGTAATGGCTTGAATTTTGGCAGGATCCAGCTCAATGCTTTGTGGCTCACTAGAAATCCCAGCAACTTGCCTGACTTGATGCCAAAGGTGCACTTGGCTGGATTCAGCTTCAAGTTATACTTGCACAACTGGTTAAAAATCTTTTTAAGATAGTCTATATGGTCTTCTTCCCTTCAAGATTTGACAATGATGTCGTCCACAAAGACTTCTATTTCTTTATGCATTAAATCATGGAAAAGAGTCATCATAGCTCGCTGATAGGTAGCTCTGGCGTTGATGAGGTTGAATGACAACCGTCTGTAGCAAAAGGTTCCCCAGGGAGTGATGAATTTTGTCTTCTCCCAGTCCTCTTCAGCAACCATGATCTAGTGGTACCCAACAATGCAGTCAGCAAAGGAGTACATGACATACTGAGCTGTATAGTCTATGAGTATGTGGATAAATAGTACCGGGAAGTTGTCTTTGAGATGAGCTTTATTCAAATCCCTGTAATCCACGCATACTCGCACCTTCCCTCAGGGTTTAGGTACGGGAACTATGTTGGATAGCCACTCAGGGTATGTTGATACCATGATGATATGCCGGTTTTGAATTATTTCATAATTTCTTCCTTGACTTTCAAACTCCACTCTGGTTTCAATTGCTTGAGCTTCTGTTTAACTGGCTTGAATCCCTCTTTAATGAGCAGGTGATGAATGACGATATCAGTTGACAAATCGACCATGTCTTCATGAGACCATGCAAACACATCCTAGAATTGGGTTAATAAAGCAACCATGTCATTCCTTTAGCTTGGGGTAAGGCCCATGCCAATCTGGATTTGTTTGGGGTTTGATGGAGGGGGTTTGATCAAGGTTTGGTTTGGGTTTGTCTTCGACCCATTCTTTGTTCTCCTCAGGTATCTCATAGTCCTCTTCCTCAATCTCCATCAAGTTGGAGTCCAAATTTACATCAAAGTTGGAGTCATTGTGAAGAATTGGCATTCCATCAGCAAGTTTAGACAAATCTAACTCTGAAGTCCTGAAAACAAAATGCTTTCATTTAATATATGAAACTATTTTATCATACAAAGTGTTAGTATGGCATGACAAAAGTAACTGCTAATACTATGCAACAAAAGTAAGCAGTTAATGATATCTACAGGGAAGAGGGATTTTCTACCCATATTACCATTTTCAGCAAATGCAAGGAGTGCTACTCCAATTGCCTAGGGTCAAGTCCTGATGGACAGTTGTGATGAAGGGGTGGCTATCATCCTCCTCTTATTGGATTATGACCATGACGTCTGAACAGTCATCATCTGGGATATCATCATTCATACCCTCTGTATGTACTAGGAAGTACATCTTTCATAACTGTCTCTTTATGTCTGGTTTTCGCCTTTGATTCCTTTCCTCAATGTCTAGGTTTGGAATTAGGAATTCTTTCCCACGAGCTAGTCTGGGCTTAAGAAATAACATACCCACTACGGATATAAAAAATTTCCTTAGAGGTCGCATCTATAGGTTTAGGCAATAGAATCGTAGATGAAGGAACTGGTGTATGTTTGTGCAGGTTCATGTGACTTGACCTAGAGGAATAGCCTAATCCGGCCTTCCCTATCTGGCTGGGATTTTTAATTGGGCTTTTGATTCCTTACTGATTTTTTCCTCACCCTTGTCCTGGTTGGAATCCCAAGGATATCATCTCTTAACTGACCAACATTACCTCGGCGAAAACTCTGGGTTTCAAAGTTAGAGCCCCGATGGAATGGTGCTCACCTCAAGGGCTTGGAAGTTGACAGACTCAACTTCTTCATTAAAACTGATTAGAGGCATATCACTTTGGACAGGATACTCTCGTTCAGCATTGACAGTGACCAGATTATTGTTGATGATATACTTAAGTTGTTGATGAAGAGTGGATGGACGACTGCCACCATATGGATCCAAGGTCTTCCCAACAATAAATTATATCCAGTAGTGATTTTGAGCACTTGAAAGGATATGTAGAAGATATGTGGATCGATTTCCACTGGCAATTCAACCTCTGCTACAGCATCTCATCGAGACCCATCGAATGCCCTGATGACTGTGTGGCTGCTTCAGATCTAGTTGGGATTGATCTTCAATCTTTCCAATGTGGCATAGGGGTAGATGTTTAGGGATGATCCTCCATCTATTAGCATGCCTCCGACCACATATCCGGAAGACATCACTACTATGTGCAGTGACTTGCAATGACCCATCCCCTCGGGGGGTATGTCATCATCAGTGAAGGAGATCACATTGTTGTTGAAAATATGATCTACCAAATGATAAAACTTTTCAACATCCACCGTTTTTAACAGGTGGGCTTCTTCCAATATTTTCGTTAAGACCTTCCGATGATCTTCAAAAGAGAATACCTAGTCCAGAATAGATATTTGTTGAGGTGTTTCTTTCAAGCTTCGCACCACCTTGGCTTCATTATGTCCCATCTTACGGAGGAATTCTTTGATTTTATCCTTAGATCTGATGACTGGCTTCATCACTTGTTGAGGGAGATACTACGGGTTTTCCTTGGATACCACAACATTTGTATTTTATGTTGATCCTTCAACCTCGCCATAGTTCCATGAGACTTTCTTCAGGCTGGTGATAGGATATTGCAGCCTGAATGGCAATACTAGTGGTTTTGTGCAGCCACCTTCAAAGGGTTTTCAACTCCATTAAGCCTGATTGTTTGAATTGTAAGGGGTGTTGCAGCTAGGTCTCCCTCAGAGGATATGACTACTATGATCTCCCTCCATTTTTGCGATCATAGAGGAAATGTCTATCCACTTTCAGTCAATACGGTGTCATTATGTGCCATTTATAGGTCATTGTTGTCAATCATGTTTTGGATGAAATGATGAAGTGCCCAACATCTTTCAGTGTTGTGTCCACGAGTATTGGAGTGGTATTGACAAACCCCGGTAGCATCACATCTCCTTGAACGTGGATTGACTAGGGGCTATGATTTTTCCCTCATTGATCAGCATTTGTAAGATTTCTTCTATCGGTTGGCCCAAATGGGTGAACTCCCTTTTGTTAGCAAAGTCCCAACGAGCTTGTGTTCTTGATTTTCTTGCAAGCTTTTCTTCCAAGGTTTCATTCTCTTGGACTTATGGTTGATATTTTGTAATGAAGGAGAGGATATTCGCTTGCTCCTGACTGAACAACTGTCGTGTGACTTGGTACTGATATATTACCAGTTCTGCCAGTTGATTGACCTGCTCATCAATAGACTTCAACTCTCGTTCTATCATGAACTAGAACTCTGAATAATCCCATCGATCGAAATTATCTTTGCTGGTTTGGGGAGAACCACCCACGTATTTGAGGTAATTGAAACTCTCTCCACTCCCTTTGTTGATCATGTTAACATTCTCTTCCTTCTGTTGAGGGAGATGGTTTTCTTGAACATGTGGTTGTTCGGAATTTATCACCATGATCTCATCACTATCTATTAAGTTATGGATCTTGTGTTTGATGGCCCAACAATCTTGGGTGTCGTGGCCTAGAGCTCCAGAATGGTAGGCACACTTCTTGCTTGTATTGAAGCCCTTTCCACTTGGATTGGCTGGTGGAAGAAGATGGGTAATTTTCTTATGAGCTGTCAGAAGTTTGAAAATGTTTTCCAGTGAGTCCCCTAAGGGTGTGAACACTCTTGGACGTCTGCCTTCTCCACTTTTTGACAAAGGAGGATTTGAGGATTGTGCTTTAAAGAGGGAATAGTTTCTCCTTTGAATAGGCAAGTTTTGATTGCCTCTTTGAGTTTGTCCTTGCAGTATCAAAGAGACATCCACTTCTTTCTTCTTATGGACCCTCCGGGGGTTGTTCCCATAATTTCCATATTGGATATGCTCAGCTACGGCTTTTAAATCGGCAAGGTCTTGAATCTTCCCAGATTTTAACCCCATCTCTGCCATTTCTCCGTGCTTGATCATCAGTATTAGGACTTCTCTGTCCAGACCCTGGATTCCTCTCTGTGCAGAGGATTCAGTTTGGACAAGGATTTATGGACCCTGAGTTGATTTGTTTAGTTCCTTCAAAAGAACAGCTAACTCTATTATTATATTCCTTAATCCTTCGAACTCCTCGTGGGAAATACAAGTAGGATCATGTTGGGCACTTGTAGCCATGTCTGACGGTGGCCTTAGTGCCTTCTTGGATTTTGAACGAGTAACAGGACCAATCGTTTCTCTACAAAAAGACTACGTAGTTTAGTCTGGGAAAACGTGGAGATGTTGCATGGTATGTAATGTGTCTATTTTTTAGGAGTGTTTTAATGTTCTCCTGTAAAACAGATGTCAGTTGTTTTGATGACATGATA
The DNA here is from genome assembly GCA_020205615.1 of Panax quinquefolius. Classification (NCBI taxonomy): domain Eukaryota; kingdom Viridiplantae; phylum Streptophyta; class Magnoliopsida; order Apiales; family Araliaceae; genus Panax; species Panax quinquefolius. Next base: position 53,699,261 of record CM035161.1, on the reverse strand, counting down.
GCATGATAGGTCTTGATATGAAAAAGGAATGCATATTTATATCTTCCTTTATATTTTCCATTACATTTAGATTGACATGGAATTAAAATTACGTGTAATTGAAAGGGGAAGGTATGGAGAGAATTCCATTCGCGTTTGGCTTATCAGAGGCAGGCCTATCTTAGGCTACTCTCGCGGCTTTTCGGCATGAAGGTTCCCAGATCATCTCAATTTACTGGATGGGAAGTTAATTCGGTCTTTCAATTGGAGCGAATTTGGGTGGTGCCTTTCCTGAGCCTCGCGGGATTAGTCTCCTTTGAGTCCAGTAACCAAACATCGATGAGTTTGCCCCCTAGTGGAGGAATCACACAACATACATTCACATACATCATGTCTTACCGTATGGAAATGATGACATGTGTGAAGCACTAATATCACAGGCAGATATGGTTCAAAGCACTAAAGTGCGGTAAATAAAGCATTAGTATACATCCATCCAATGTAAATGTAATATTCACACATAAGCAGATAACAAGTTTTGTTTTGAAAAGGTTGAACAGCGGCTTAAGCCCTCTTACTGGAATCCCCAGCAGAGTCACGACCTGTCGATGTCGGGATGATTTGTGTCCCTTTCTGTGCTTGTCTTTTTATGTTCTCATTTTTGGTGAATTTTGTCTGAAAAAAAAAGTTTGAAAAGGTCTGACATGTGAATGTCGACGATTTGACTTTTAGACTCGCCAGTTGGTAGATTTGAAATGGTTGTACAAATTTAGCCGATTTTGAAAAGGTTTGCATAAAATCTCAATGGTTGGACACTGTTTAACTGCCCTTGGAAATCGAGATTCGTAGGGTTCAGGGCTTGATTAAGCGGGGGGAAGGTGTTAGGCACCCCCTGACTTCCGTGAAAACACGATTACTGCAACTTTTTCAATTAAGTTGTTTATCTACATGTGTGTGTATTTATTGGGCCTGTGTGCAATTAACTGGAAATAGTGTAATGCCTCGTTTGCACCTATATACAAAGGGTTTGACTTGTATAAAAGTTCAATTTTAACAAGATATAGCAATGAAGTTTTGGAAAACAGGTTTTCAAACCTTTATGCTCAATAATAATTGAGGCCTTTGATACTTCCATTTTATTTTGTATTCGGCTTGATTGCTTTTATTTTTGAGATGCGAGGCATCTTCGAGAAAATAAGATACATAGCAGTGTCGAACTCCTTATGGGTATGATAGCCATCCAATGATATCTAGATACCGTAGATAATTTACAAGTTGGCTGCAGCTGAGAAATGTCCATTGTGGGAACCGAATCTAGATTCAGAAACTGAACATTCAATCACATGATTCCTAGGCTCGCATGATAAAGTATATATGTACAAAAGCTAGAAAAAGAACTAGATTTAAATAAATCTAAACCATTCTAGCTTCAACGGTTCCAGTTTAGTCACTTTTGAACCGGTCAAAGTTATAAATGGCCAGATTTAGGCAAATCTAGTCCACATACTGGAAAATTAAGTATCAACATTATGAAAGCAGCTAAAGCAAATATAAATATATATATATATTGTAGACACTTGAAATTTTGCATTCCTGTTACTAACTTTGCAGGAGGGCAGAATCTTCTTTTAGAGACAACCCTGGAAGACAAAGCAGCTCCAATTCTGGAGATAACCCCAAAATTATTAGTCTTACCATCTCGGAGACAACCCCGAGATACCCAGTTCCAATCCCGGAGACAACCCTGGGAATTTCAGCTTCAACCTCGGAGACAACCCCGAGGGATGTAGTTCCAGTTCCGGAGACAACCCCAGAATCATCAGTTTTCCATCTCAGAGACAACCCCGAGATACTCAGTCCCGGAGACAATCCCGTGAGTGCCAGTTCCAACCTCAGAGACAACCCCGAGGAGTGCAGTTGCAGTTCTAGAGATAACCCCGGAAAAGCTCATTTCAACCCCTCCAGTCAGCTTCAACCTCGGAGATAACCCCGGGGCACTCAATTCCAACCCCGGAGATAGCACCGGGAGGTCAGGCACACCTCAGAGACAACCCTGAGGACCTTCAGTATTCACAGCAGCCGAATCTCAGAGATAACCCTAAGTAACGACTGCTACATCAGACCAAACCGGAGATAAACCCGGTGAGGGGCAAAATCATCATTTTGCCACCTCGATTCCACATTGTGCCATCTCAAAACATTTCAACATACATTACACACAGCAATGTCCTACAAGAATTAGAGCTCTAATTTCGAGTAACTATTACACAAGACAGCACATCGGATAGAATTTAAAGCCTGAATACCTGGGCATGGTCCCATCTTCCTGACTTCATACAACCTCTAATCCCATGTCATTTGTATAAATCTCTAAAATAGCATTCCAAAAAAGGTCTTATACACCTCAATCAGATGCCCGGATTGAGGTTCTGAAAGTTTAAACGAACATCGCGCTGTATGCGTGCACGTACTTCAAGACGGCGGGAACTGCAGAGCCCGGGGCACCCCGGGCAATTGCAGGTGCATCTGCGGCTACTGCAGGTACACCTGCGGCTCCCCCTCTATAAATAGAGGGCTTGGGGTGGCCATTTTGCATAGAGAAAAGGCAAGGAAACCCTGTCCAATTTGCTCTGTACAGACTATAAACTGAGTGTTTTCTCATTTTAAACACTTGTGAGCTTATATTTTGCTATATTTTATTGGATGGAACCGAGTGTTCATCTACTTAAAGCTATTGAAGTCTTCTTTGGCAGTCCACTGTAAGCCTTCTTACATTTCTTAAAGCCTTTTCTCCACATTCGGCACACACAGTTATTCACGTTGAGAGTCGTGTTGTGTGCGTATGCCCGGACTTCGGTCCATGGCCTTTTATTTCTTTTGTATATATATATTTATACTAATATTATCAAGTTATGCCTCAATTGAGCCTGGATTTACATCTGGAGCATTTATTACTTATATATATATATATATAAATTGTTGTTGAACTCTGTTCGATGAACCTGAATTTTATATTCGGAGCGTTTACTACTTTTTTTTATATATAAATACTAATATATATTATTAACATCAAACTCATTTGATTGAGCACAGATATAATATATAAAGTGCGTTTCGCTTATATATATATATATATATATATATATATATATATATATATATATATCCTCGAGTTATTTAACCGAGCCTGGATCGATATATATCCAGCGCGTTTACAGCTTTTATATATATATTTACACTTCTGTCAGGCCTGGAGTTTAGTTCGTGGCCTTTTATTGCTTTCCTTACATTTAGTCCCGCCTGGAGTTTACTTCGTGGCGGTTGGTCGCTTTTACTACTTTATTTACATTTCGTCCCGCCTGGAGTTTACTTCGTGGCGGTTGATCGTCTTTATATATATATTTACAACTTTTATATATTTACATTTCCAATCCCCCATGGAGTTGCTTTGTGGTGGTTGATCGTTTATATATATATATATATATTAACAGCTTTTATATATATAACTGCTCACAACTTTCATATAAACTGCTACATCATATGAGCCTAGGAATCATGTCATCACATATTTAGTCTCCTGAATCTAGATTCGGTTCCCGTGATGGATATTTTCGGCTGTAATCATCTTGTACATTATATACGGTGTTCGAATTTCCTTAGATGGCTCTCATACCCACAAGGAGTTCGACATTGCTATATATTTTATTTTCTCGAAGATGCCTCGCAACTCGAAAAAAAAAAAGCAATCAAGCCGAACATATAATAAAATGGAAGTATCAAAGGCCTCAATTACTAACACAAGAGTTTGAAAAACCTCTTTTACAAAACGTCACTGCTATATCTTGTTAAAACTAAACTTTTAAACTAAATTCAAACCATTTATATATAGGTGCAAACGAGGCATAGCACTACTTCCAAATAACTGCACATTGACTCACACACACACACACATTCATATAATAGTTTAATTAAAAAGTGGCGGTCACCGTGGTAACAAGGATGTCAGGGGGTGCCTAACACCTTCCCTCTGCATAATCAAGCCTCTGGAACCTAACAAATCTCGGTTTCATAGACCTGTTAAATAGTGTGACATCACTAGGTCAATGTGCAAACCTTTTCTCGGTTGAGTTGGTGCAACCATTTAAAAATACCAATTGGTGACTCTTATAGTCCAACCGTCGACATATACATGTCGGACCTTTTCACAACTTTTTTTTTCAAACAAATCTCACCTAACATGAGAACACCAAAAGACAAGAACAGAATAGGGACAATAAAAATCCCGACGTCGACAGGTGGCGACTCTGCTGGGGACATCCGGTAAGAGGGCTTAAGCCGCTACTACAAACTTTTCAAAACTGTTATATGCTTGTGTGTGGATGTTGCATTTACATTTGAAAAAATGTGTACGGATGCATTACATACTACACTTAGTGCTTCACACTATATCTACTTGTGATATTAACGTGCTTCGCACATATCATCATTTCCATAAACGGTGAGACACATTGTATGTGAATATATGTTGTGTGGTCCCTCCACCCGGAGGCTGTCCTATCGATGTTTGATTACTGGACTCGTAGGGAGACTAATTCAAATGAGGCTCGAGAAAGGCACCACCCAGATTCGCTCCAGCTGAAAGATCGGATTAACTTTTTGTCAAGTAAATTGCGATGATCTGGGGACCTTCATGCCAAAAAATCGCGAGAGTAACCTAAGATAGGTCAGCCTCTAATAAACCAAATACGGAAGGAAGTCTCTTCATACTTTCCCACTTCAATTACTTGTACTTATATTCCATGTCAATCTCTATGTAATGGAAAATATTAAGGAATATGTGTACATGCATTCCCTTTTATATCAAAACATGACATGCTATCTTACAAACATCTAACATCCGTTTTACAGGATAATACTCCTAAAATGGACACATCACATAGCATGTAACATTTATACATTCCCTAAGACGAAACTACATAAGTTTTTTATAGGGAAACAATTTGGCATATTACCCGCTCAAAGTCCAAAAAGGCAACAAGCCTACAGCCAATTATGGCTTCATCTGGCCAGTCTAGTCTTACTCCTGTCTCTCGTGAGGAGTTTGAAGGATTAAGAAAACAAATTACAGATTTGGTTGTTCTGTTAAAAGAACTACACCAGTTTACTCAGGGTCCACGAATACCCATACATACAGAATCCTCTGCACATGAAGGAACCCAAGGTCCGGACAAAGAAGTTCCCGTACCTGAGTCTCAGTTGGACAGAACCAACAAAACCCCTAAAATCACCCATCTCAAAGAAGATCCAAACACCGGTGATATCAGGAAGAAAGTCCTTCAAATGGAAGAGACCATTCGGTCTATCAAAGGGATTTGAGCACACGGGAGTGTTTCATATGATGACCAATTTGTATATTCCCTGGTGTTCATTATCCAGAGAAGTTCAAAACCCCAGACTTTGAAAAGTATGATGGGTTGGGAGATCCTTACACACATTTAAAGGTGTTCATTGGAGAACTCGAATCTTATGTCGAGGATGAGAAGCTCAGAATGCAGCTATTCCAGAAAAGTCTGACTGGAGAACCATGATTGTGGTACACCAGATTAGACAACTCCAAGATTCATAGTTGGGAAGAGCTGGCTCATGCCTTCCTCAGCCAGTATAGTTTCTAGTCACAGATGGCTCCCGACTGGTACCGAATTACCAAGGTTAAGAAACAAGCCAATGAGTCCTTCAGAGAGTATGCTCAAAGGTGGAGGCGCCTTGCTGCTCAAGTAGTTTCCTCTATGACTGAGTCTGAAATGGTGATGACCTTCATAGGCATACAAGAAGCTCCCTTCTATGAGAGAGTCTTAGCTGGCATTGGCGAGCCATTTTTTGAAATGATTAAACATAGAGAGATGGCTGAGATGGGATTGAAGTCAGGAAAGATTCAAGACCTAGCCGCTTTGAAAGCTGTTGCTGAGCACATCCAGTCTGGAAGTTATGGAAACAACCCCAGAGGGTCCATAAGAAGAAAGAGGAGGATGTTTCCTTGATACTACAAGGACAGAAAGGCAGTCAGAATATGCCTATCCAGAGGAGATATTACTCCCCTTTTCAAGCATAATCTTTAAACCCTCCATTGCCAAAGAGTGGAGAAGTCAGACGTACTCGAGTGTTCACACCCCTAGTGGACTCACTCGAGAACATTCTCAGCCATCTGATAACTCAGAAGAAAATTACCCATCTTCTTCCACCAGCCAACCCGAATGGGAAGGGTTTCAATGCTAATAGGAAGTGCGCCTATCAACCTGGAACTCCAGAACATGATACTCAGGATTGCTGGGCCTTAAAACACAAGATCCAGGATTTAATTAATAATGGTGAGATCATGGTGACTAAACCCGACTAACTTCATGTGCAAGATAACCCTCTTCCTCAACACAAAGAAGAGGAGGTTAGTATGATTAATTGGAGCAATGGACAGAGTTCTAATTATAGTGGTGAATCCTCCCAAACCAGCAAGGATAATGTTGACAAATGGGATTATGCACAGTTCTAGTTTATGATGAAACGGAAAATGAAGGCTCTGTGTGAGCAAGTTAATCAATTGGCAGAACTGGTGATCCATTAGCACTAAGTCACACACCAATTAGTCAGTCAGGAGCATGCTAGTCTCCTTCCGCTTTTTATGAATACTCCATTAACTCTAGAAAGTGAAACGCTGGAGGATAAGGTTGCAAAAAGAGCAAATGCTAAAGCTCATCGGGATTTTTCCAACAAGAGAGAGTTTACCTATCTAGGCCAACCGATGGAGGAGATCTTTCAGATGCTGGTCAATGAAGGAAGAATTACAGCTCTGCTACCTCTGATCATTCCCCGTTCAAGATGGTTCAATTCTAATGGAGTATGTCAGTATCACTCCCACTCCCGCAGACACAACATTGAAGAATATTGGGCACTCCACCATCTTATTCAGAACTTAATTGACAGTGGTGTCCTGCAGTTGGCAGATAATGACACTGTGCTACTCGAGAGTGGGGACACATTCCTTACAAAATGGAAGGAAGTTGTAGCAGTTATATTCGCTGAGGATAATTTGGCTGCTAGACCACTCACAACACAAGCAATTCAGCTCAAAGGTGTTAACAATCCTTTGAAAGTGGTTGCACCAAAGCCAATTCTCTTGCCATACAAACCACAGTATCCTGTTATCAGCCTAAAAAAAGTGCCATAGAATTATGGAGAGGCTGAAGGATCCACATCCCATATAACTGATGTAGTGTTGAAGGAGAATTCAATGTATCTTCCCCACCGGATGATGAAGCCCACCATCAGATCAAAGGGGAATATTCACATGGAGAAGATTGAAGAGTTCCTCCGTAATATGGGCCATAATGAAGCCAATGTGCTTTTAAGCTTGAGAGAAGCTCCACAACAAATTTCCATACTGGACTTTATTTTCTCTTCCGAAGATCACATGAAGGTCTTGCTAAATATTTTGGAAGAAACCCACTTGCTGCAATTAGTGGATGTTGAGAAGTTCCAGCACCTGGTTGATCACATTTTTAACAACAATGTGATATCTTTCATTAATGGCGACATACCTCCCGAAGGGACTGATCATTACAAATCATTGCACATAGCGGTTCTGTCCTCCGAATACATGGTGGGAGGAGTTCTTATAGATGGAGGGTCATTTTTAAATATCTGTCCTTATGCAACTTTCGAGAAGCTAAACATCAATCTCAAGAGGATCAGAAGCAGCCATATGGTTATCAAAGCTTTTGATGGATCCTGACGTAATGTTGTCGAAGAGATTGAACTACCTATGGAGATTGGTCCACATACTTTCTGTGTATCCTTTCATGTGCTCAAAATAGCCACAGGATACAACCTGCTCTTGGGAAGACAGTGGATTCACATGGCTGGAGCCGTCCCTTCCACCCTTCATCAGCAACTCAAATACATAATTAACAATAACCTAGTCACTGTCAATGCTGAACCAGAATGTCCTGAACAAGGTAACATACCATTCATCAGCTTCAATTCAAAAGTTTAACCGATCAGTTTCCATGCCCTATAGGTGAGCAACACTCACTATCATCCTATTAGGGCGCCACCTCTGATCCCCAAGATTTATGCCGAGGTAATGTCGGCAACTCAAGAGATGATGTCGTTGGGTTATCAACCTGGACAAGAGTTGGGCAAAGATCATCAGGGCATTAAGTGCCCAATTCAAATTCCCAGTCAAACCGGGACAGCTGGACTAGGCTATTCTGTCAGTTTCAGTCATAGGAATCCTCATAAGCACAAACAGATTCCATCAGTTTCAGCCACACAACGATTATCTCAACCTATAGATCTTGAGCCTGTACGGTCTCTGATAAAGGTGCCTGCCCATGTAATGGCTATGTTATTTCCCAATTTAATACCAGTCAAAAGAAAAAAGGTCCTGATTCTGGATCCCGAACTAGAAGAAAGGGAACAGAGACGTAAACAAGACATCGTCAGGCGGTTGTCAAACATACGCATCATTGTCCATACTGAGGGCATGAATAGAGATATCCCAGATGATGATTGTCCAGATATCATGGTCATCATTCAGGAGAAGGAGGACGATGACAACCCCTTCATCATTGTTGTCCAACAGGACTTCACCCTTGGCAATTGGAGCAGCATTCAATGCATTTGCCGACAAGGGTAAAAAGGGCAAAAAATCCCTCTGGCCTATAGATAGCAGTAACTGCTTACTTTTTTATACAGTATTAGCAGTTGTTTTGTTATTACATGCTAACATTTTGTATGATTGAACAGTTTCATATATTAAGTGAAATCATTTTTGTTTCAGGACTCTGAATTTAGATGTGCCTAAACTTGTTGATGAGGTGCCTACTCTCCACAAGGACTGTAACTTTGATGTAAAGTTAGACTCAGACTTGATGGAAATTCAAGAGAACTATGAGATACCTCTGGAGATCAAAGAATGGGTCGAGGAAAAACCTAAATCAAATCTTGATCAAACCTCCTCTTTCAACCTCGAAACCTTAGAAAACCCTAAACTAATCCAGATTGGTACGAATCTCACTCCAAACCAAAGGAATGACATGGTTACTCTATTAACCCAATTCCAGGATGTGTTTTCATGGTCTCATGAAGACATGGTGGGTTTGTCCACTAACATTGTCATTCATCGCCTCCCCATCAAAGAGGGATTCAATCCAGTCAAGCAAAAGCTCAAGCGTTTAAAACCTGAGTGAAGTTTAAAGGTTAAAGAAGAAATTGTGAAAAAATTTTAAGCTGGCATCATCATGGTGTCAACATAACCTGAATGGCTATCTAACATGGTCCCCGTGCCTAAACCAGGAGGAAAGGTGCGAGTTTGCGTGGATTATCAGGATTTGAATAAAGCTTGCCTTAAAGATATCTTTCCCGTGCCATTTATCCACATCCTCATTGACAATACTGCTTAATACAACATGTACTCCTTTGTTGATTATTTTGCGGGGTACCATCAAATCATGGTTGCTGAAGAGGATCGTGAGAAAACTGTATTCATCACGCCTTGGGGAACCTTTTGCTATAGACGATTGTCATTCAGCCTCATCAATGCCGGAGCTACCTATCAGCGAGCCATGATGGCTCTTTTTCATGATTTAATGCACAAAGAGATAGAAATCTATGTGGATGACATCATTATGAAATCCCGAATGAAAGAAGACCATATAGACCATCTCAAAAAGCACTTCAACAGGTTGAGTAAGTACAACTTAAAGATGAATCCAGCCAAGTACGCCTTTGGCATTAAATCATGAAATTTGCTAGGGTTTCTAGTCAGCCACATAGGGATTGAGCTGGATCCCACTAAAATCCAAGCCATCACAGAAATGCCCATTCCTCAGACAGATAAGAAAATATGGGGATATTTGGGAAATATTAACTTCATCAGCCGATTCATCTCCCAACTTATAGCAACCTGTGAGCCTATCTTCAAGCTATTAAGGAAGAACTCCTCCATAAAATGGAATGATGAGTGTCAAAACGCCTTCCTTACAATCAAAAAATAGCTAGTTAAAGCTCCTATTTTGGTACTGCCCAGGGATAGTGTTCCCCTATTCAGTACATGTCCATTAATGACAATGTCATGGGCTGCATGCTGAGACAGAAAGATGATAGAGGCCAAGAGCGAGCTATCTACTACCTCAGCAAAAGATTCAGCAGCAGTGAACACAAGTGCACTCTGATTGAGAAAACTTGTTGTGCTTTAGCATGGGCTTCCATGAGGTTACAGCATTACCTCCATGATAACACAACCCATCTCATATCCCGCATGGATCCTCTTAAGTACGTGTTCAGCAAACCCATGTTGAATTATCGGTTGTCCAGATGGTAGTTGATCCTACAGCAATTTGACATTGTCTACGTGATGTAAAAGTCTACAAAGGTCAAGAAATTGCGGATCAACTGGTCACCGCATCTTCAAGGGATTTCAAACCCTTGGAAACATACTTCCCCGATGAAGGGGTAATGATAGTTCAACAACACCATCAGTACAATAAATACCAATCATGGAAAATGTATTTTGATGGAGATGTTAATATGGAAGGTTCTGGGGCTGGAGCAGTTCTAGTAGCCATCACGGGGGAGCAGTATCTCGTCGCCGTCAAATTGCAGTTTGTCAGCACCAACAACACAGTTGAGTATAAAGGTTGTATCATGGGGCTAAAAATTTCCCAATTAATGGGCATCAGGCGGTTAACTGTCTTTGGAGAGTCTGAATTATCAGACAAACCACTAGGATCTATCACACCAAAGAACTACATTTGTTGCCTTACCATCGATAGGTTATCCAGATGGCTTCAGAGTTTAAAGAAATAAACTTCCTCCACATTCCTTAGAATAGGAATGACTTTGCGGATGCGCTAGCAACTTTGGCCTCCTTGATCAACATACCTGACAAGGAAAATATGCCAAGCATCACATTTTCCCTGCAAAAGGCTCCAGCCTATGGGAATTACATTAGAGAAGTATCAGATGAGCTACCTCCCATCCAACACCCTTTGTATCAACACATCAAGGAGTATCTATGAGATGGATCTACATCCGCTGAGGCGAGTCCTGCTGAGAAAAAGAGGATCCATCGAATGGCTATGAAATTCTACCTGAGCAGAGATGCACTCTACAAACGAGATGTAGGACTAGGTCTCCTCAGATGTCTGGACAAGGACCAAGCTCAGAGGCTCATGGATGAAATCCATGGTGGAGTATGTGGCCCACACATGAACGGCCCTCTACTTGTCAAAAAGATCCTCAGAACAGGGCATTATTGGCTCTCTCTCAAAGTTGACTGTAATGATCAAGTCAAGAGAAGTTATCAATGCAAAATTCATAGGAATGCTATCCATGCGCCTCCAAGGGAACTCCAAAATATGAGTTCACCCTGGCCCTTCTCTATAATGCCCCAGAAAATCGAACCTTTGTAAATATTTTTAATAATGAATAAAATAATATTATTTATTATTATTACGTGTGGATAAGATGAATGTCATTATATAACCTAGAAATGTTGGAATGTCGTAGTATTTTAACTATGTGGGAGAATTAAAGTGTTTGAATTTCTAAGACGAAAATAAAATCTTTCCGAGAAATTTTTTGAAAAACACTATTCATAGATTTCTGCTCGAGAATTATTTTTGAACTTTCGAGAAATACGTAATGTTATAATATCAAGGTGATATGGATTATGCAATAATAACCTAAGTATGGAAAATATAATATTTCACATGCGGACTTAATTTGGGAACGTTAGGTTTATTAAGCGTTAAAGGAAGAAAGTTGTGATCGTATAATGTGTATTCATTATATGAAGGTAATGAATGTAAGTATAATATGACATATTGTACTATTATGTATGAAGAATGAGATAACGTATATTTAATTAATATACTGAGCTAGCATATGAGGATTATACATGGGGTATAAATGTTAAGTTGTTAAATCTAAGGTAATGGACTTGTAGGATTATTAGCCTAATAAGAGAAATCCAATAGAAGGTGACAATCAAGCCCAAGTGTTTGATAGATCATGAGTCCAAACTATGGTAGCATAAGCCCAATAAGGAAGTAGTTAGATTTAATTAACAAGCCCAATGAGAAGTCGTGATCCATGGGGCAATCCAAGTGTAAAGTGGGTAAACTTGATGGGCAAACAATTAGTGTGATGACCAAGTGTTGTGTTGAGCAAGGAATGAATAGTAAGGAGGTGGAAAGTAAGGAGGTTATTGAGGAGGTGGAATGAGGACGTAGAATAAGGAGGTGGGATGTTCAAAGACCATTCTACCCTAGCTTTGAGTTGCCTATAAATAGAAGGCTCCATTTCATTTTGTTGGTTGTTATTCATCCAACACTTTCCTCTCAAATATAAGCAACTTATTTGGTAGAGAGAATAAGCCACTTAAGACTTATAAGCCACTTCAACTTTTGCTAGATTTTCTAAAGTGAATTGAAGTCATAGTCTTCAATGGTAAGACTCATATCTTTTATCTACATCTCTTCTATGATAGGATTGATAGAGAAGGGAGATCGTTTGTTAAGAACATGTAATAAGTTATTAAGGAATGAACTTAAGCTGAATAAGTTGAATAAGCAACTTGAACTTTAATAAGTTGCTAGAATCATGAAGAACTTATCATATGTTTGTCATATGATGTTAGTATATTGAATATAGCATGAGAACATTAATTGATGGATTTAAGTTCATAATAAGTCATAAGCATGAGGAATTGTAGTTCATAAGTTAAATAAGTCATTGGCTTATGAGAATAAGTCAAAACCTACTTTGATTATAAGTTGGTGTAATAAGTAACTTGTAATGATCATATGTTGGTTAAAATCCATTTAGAATCATTAAGAATGTAGTTTTATCGGAATTCACACGATTGGACGATAATCGTCGAATTCGTGAAATTCTAGGAATGGAAGTCGTATTTTGTGTTTGAAGTCAGAAATGTTGGTTTTCGATGGAGACAAGTCATATTTGGCATTATAGAGTTGCGGACTCGAAAATGACCGAATTCCGACTTAGAACGAATAAACGAGCGTTGAACGTTCACGGACGTTTATCGTTTTCGTTAAAAATGAACTCATAGGTGAAATTTTAGCAAACGAAGTCAAATAGATAAAATTATTACATGATAGCATAAAGTATGTAATTTGTGAAGCGTAGGCTTTTGAACGAGTCAATTCAAACTTATAACGAAGAAGTTATGAGTCCGGGAATTTCGTAAAATTTTTAAAAATTGCAAACTATCTGAGGCAGAGAGTTGGCGCCGCGGCACCAACCCAAGGCCATATGAGTGGCGCCATATTCATAGCCATATGATGTCTGAAAGACACTGCTTGCTAACTGTATTTAAATATGAGATAAAAAACAAAGTGTGGCACCGCAGCGCGAGATAAAGGGCAGTGGGTGGCGCCGCAGTGCCAACCCTAGGCAATAGTCAGTAAAGAATGTTTTCAAGTACAGAATGAAAGAAAACTTGTTAGTAATGAAATAAGATATAAGCATAACATTGTTAAGGTATTGTAAGACACTTAAGTATGATGATTAAGAGTTAATAATCAATTGAAGATGAATGAAATGTGAATGACGTAATGAAAGCCAGAAACCCATAATAGTAGATTTAAGTCAGGATTTACATTGAGATGAAGGGCAAGATATCATAGTATACATACTTGATTATATATGACCTAATGTGGTATGTTATATGATCATGTATTATAGAAACGTAGAGACTTAAAGTGTACGTGTGTTAATCAGTAAGCAGACGCTGAAGGCAAGTATTCGGTATAGTCATGATCGTAATGTGACGAATGATGTGGTAAAAATCCTCAGTGGCCTGTAGTTCATTGATGGACAGTTATTGGTGTGATTATGACCAGGGATTATTCGGTATAGTCATGACCATTGATGATTACATAAATATCATTGGTCGTGGTGCAGGGATGATGTGGTTTATTTATTAAGCTGAGTCTCAACGATAAAAATTGATGATAACATTTTAAATCATAGAAGTTAGTAGATTTTATTCTCTACTTGACTCTTCTAATGGATTACTTATTCCGCTGCAATTAAACTTGATGTCTATTGTATTTTTATCAGTTTAACATTTTTGAAGGCTAATGATAATTTATTCTGCATTATCTTAGTCGTAAAATTTCTTACTGGGCTAGTTGAGCTCACCCTTTCTTTCACTATTCTCTTCAGGAAATGAGAATACAGCTGGGACGAGTCGAGGAACGGAGTGACGGTCCAGATGATAGCATTAGTAGTCCTCACTATTCTATTAAATAGTGTGACAATAAATGTAATGAGGAATCCATTGAGTGTGGATATTGTCTAGATGACAATATTCTTATTAAAACTCTCAATTTATGTATTGTCGTATATTACACGACGATTGTATAATTAAGTTTGTATTTGTATTCTGTACCATGTATTTGGCGACTCAAGATGGGTGATGTATACCTATTTTGGGGGCGTCACATAAAGGCGTACCATGCCTTACCATAACGGATAAGCGCCTGTTGGGGAAATGACGTTCGTTCGCTAGTGTACTCATTCGTTTTCCACACTGTCCCGGGCTTACAGAGCTTGTTAATAATTTCATCAGATTTGTAACTCCGAATCCCATTCTCCCTATAATCACACTTGTCAAAATTGGGAGTCCCATACCCTTCATTGTGGCCTTGACATCGAATGGGATCAACTTCCCCCACACAGGTGCTATCGGTGGGCCATCCGGAATGGCATTAGCATAAAACTCCTTTACCACCGCCACCACAGCGGATTCCGGCGGTTTGGTGAAGTGCACCCACTTCATGGCACTTATCATGGCATTTATCTGACCATCCAGTTTTTCATCGGGCCTAAGGCCACGCTCAGGCACCAGACTACGCAACTTGAAATTCTGCGTGTAGCGCTTATAAGCCTCTTCGGATGGGAATTTTACAGGGTCCCAAGGAGTAATTTGGTGTCGAGAGGAAGATGGAGGAGGGGGACCAATACTAGTCCTAGGGCGTTTAGAAGCCATGGCAAAATGCAAGAATAATTCAAAGGAAGAGTACTCTATGCTCTGAAAGCAAATTCTATCAAGTACAGCAGTATGAAAAATTTGTACCTTGCTTGGACTTTTATAGGCGAAGACGCGAGGAGGCAACGGTAAGAAGAGGAACCGATGGTTGGGCGCCCAAACGGTATAAAAAATTGCCCGACGGTCGGTGAACGGTCGGTAATTAAACTGAATGGGCGAGATGGTTGATTATCTAACGGCTCTTGGGAGAGAAACTGGCATTTCTTGGAGAGGGACTGATATGAGAGGAGAAATCTGCAATTTATGGTGAGAACGCTTCATTTTAAAACTAAAATTAGCTCGTGACGCTGGGACGCCGTGCATGGCGCCGAGGCGCGATGAAAAACCCTCTTTGGCGCCGCGGAGCAAATCTATGAATTATACTCAGCGCTGGGGCGCGAGTTTGTAGTGTGGTTGAGCTAGCTTTGGCACCAGCGACACGAATGTATGAGTTATACTCGGTGTTGGGGCGCGAGTTTGCAGTGTGGTTGGTCGGGGAAGATGGCGCATGCAGACGAACCTATAGTGATGCTGGTCTTGGTCAGCGAATTTATAGTAGGTTAAGACTTTTGCGTGACTGCTGCAAAGATAAAAGTTGAGGTTGCACCGTGAATGTGGCGTTGTGGCACGAATGTCAGTATAAACATTGGCGCTGCGGCGCGGAGCCTGATCTTCTGATACAAAAGAATCTTGCACAGGCTAAAATCTATATCAGAAATCAATACATAATTGACAAGTTCTAATTAAGGAAAACCCTGAAACAGATACTAACAACATGCGCTATACAGACCACATGCACTAAACAGAACACAAACAGTGTATATACATAGACAACATAGACATTATTAACAATTCTAACTACTGAAAACCTTGCACACATACTAACATACTATGCAGACTATAGCTATACTAAAAACCAGACAGTAACTAGACAAGCAAAATAACATTTAAGTTAATAAAGATAAAAACAATTTCTTTGATACTGAGATGGGGATGCCTCCCATCAAGCGCTTGATTTAGAGTCGTCGGCTTGACTATCATCCCGTCTTACATCGGGTCTCCTAATGTAATGGAGGTGTTCTGTCGGTCGACCTTGCCGTCCCAGTAGTGTTTTAATCTCTGCCCATTGACTTTGAAGGTTATGTCAGAATTGGGGTCCTAAACCTCTATTGCCCCATATGGATAAACCTTGGCAACTGTGAAGGGGCCCGACCATCGAGACTTTAGTTTCCCTGGAAATAACTTCAGACGGGAATTGAAGAGAAGAACCTTCTGGCTTGGTTCGAAGTGTCTCTCGAGAATTTTCTTATCGTGCCACCTCTTGGTCTTCTCCTTGTACAACTTAGCATTTTTATACACCTATAGACGAAACTCGTCTGATTCATTTAGTTGCAAGAGTCGCTTCTCGCCGGCTGCCTCAAGATCAAAGTTGAGCTTCTGAATAGTCCAATAAGCGTTGTGCTCCAATTCTACTGGGAGATGACAGGCCTTACCATAAACAAGCATATACGGAGACATTCCGATAGGCATTTTATAAGCTACGTGGTAGGCCCACAATGCATCATCAAGCTTCTTAGACCAGTCCTTACGATTTGGGTTAACAATCTTTTCCAAGATTCGTTTCCCCTAATGCGTCGCCTAATCTCCTAACTCTCCAAATTACAAACGAATCAAGGAATGGTCAACCGAGAACA
Source organism: Panax quinquefolius (assembly GCA_020205615.1). Classification (NCBI taxonomy): domain Eukaryota; kingdom Viridiplantae; phylum Streptophyta; class Magnoliopsida; order Apiales; family Araliaceae; genus Panax; species Panax quinquefolius. Next base: position 53,682,476 of record CM035161.1, on the reverse strand, counting down.
ATAAATACGCATAAGCTTCTGTCGAAGGTCAAATGCACATCCCTAACCAGCTAAATCACAATATGTCTATTGGTGACAATAACTAGGTCAAGGTCATTAAGCTAAGTCTCAAGGCCACACAAGGCAAATAGGGATATGTCTATCCTATTAGCATAATATGCACACATTCCATTGGCATGGTCATAACAGGTGTTGTTGTATTTAAAGATAGATAATAACATCCATTTGTCAATCTCCATTACTATCAATACCAATTTCTTTATCAAGCAATCAGTCATTAAATAAGAAATACAACAACCAATTCCAAAATGATTCATTATATAAAATAAGAGAGAAAGTTGATTAAGCTAATCATAAGGTTACATTGCAATCCTAAAAAAGGAGTTAGTTCATAACTATGGTACTAATACACATTTTCAATACATTACACATTATCAGACAAACACAAATAAATGGGAAATTTGGAATAAGAAAACCCCTGTTTTAAAGTGTTCTTCCTCCAAATCTTCTCTTCACGTGCAAAGCTCTGAGTATGTGTTGGATGCAATAACTGTCCTTCCGTTGCACAGCTTCTATCTCTTCTAGAAATTAAATGACAGAAATTAAAACCTAGTCTAAGCTATTTGTTCTCTCTAAATATCTCTGATATTCGTCGATGATTAAATGCAGGCGGCTTCTCTTTCTATATATATTGCTCCCCTTTTTCCTCTAGGTCATTAAAGACTCTTTACTGTTTGGGCACTAGAGCTCACGCTGCAGCGCGAGCATAAGCCTTACAAGTGGTGCCGTGGCACTATGTATGGTTATTGAAACTGGGGTTCGCGTTGCGGCGTGGCTCCATAGCACTGTGAAATGGTGTTGGGGCACCAAATATAGCGCCGTAGCCTTGACATCGAGTCAAGGCGGCTTCGACACCGGGGTGCCAGTTTCCAGTAGCAAATAGCAACATTGGTGATTATTTGGCCACGGATCATTATAGTCTCATTGGCGCTTGGTAGCGACTTCTGATAGAGCATAAAAAATGCGATTAAGCGGCTGCTTGGCTGACCTTGACATGTAACACTTGGCCAAGTAATTTGTGACAACCCGAGAATTTAGACAATTTAATAAAATTTTAAAAGATTGAATAGAGGTTAAATAATAAACCTAGACATAAAATAAGTGTATGTATTTGACATTTTTTGGAATAAATTTTGTGAATTTAAAAACTCATGGTGAAGGTTTACGGTGTTAAGAGTAATTGTGTATATGGTCATATGTGTGTACAGTATGTGGTTAAGGGTCAAGGGTTGACCGTATAAATTATATCAGTCACAAACCCTAATAATATTTTAGAACCTCGACGTTCAGTTAGAAAACCCTATCGACTGATAAGAAACCCTATTACCGGCTATGGAAACCCTAATTTCAGTTCCGGGAATCTGTAACCCTTATTCGGAATATTAAAACCCTAATTGGTAAGCTTGAAGATAAGTATAAAGTTTTTATGTTATTAATTGTAAGTATAATTAGGGATAACCCTAATTGATTAATTAGAAAGCCCTAATTTCTAATGTTGGAAACCCTAATGTACAATTAGAGAAAACCTAATTATTAATTTATAGAGTTTAATGTTAATTAGGAAACCTTAACCCTAATTAGCAAGCTTGAATGTGATTAGTAAACTTTACTATAATTAGGGAACCCGAATTATAATTTTCTATTTTTAGAACCTAATTAGTAAATACTAGAATATAAATTTGTGTAACCTTAGGGTTAAACCCTAAGGGGTCAAACCCTAAGGGTTAAAACCTAATAATTGTGAGAAGTTACCAAGTTGCCTTTCACTTTATAAGCCAAATGACCAAACTACCCTTTTTAATATTTTAATGAGGTGGAGTGTAGATCTAGCCCTACTTGTGGTTGGTGACCAACCCTAGGCTAGCCATGTGGTCTAGAAAGAAACTTTAATCAGCCAACAACTGATCACATGATCAGCCATTGACATTTCATCATTTTATATATAGATCAATGAGAGGGAAAGTCACCAAACTAAGCTCATTTGCATCCTTACACTCAACAAAACTTTTCTCTCTCCTTAGCCATGAAAATATTAAGTAAATCAGTCACTAGTAAGAGCATTAGCAAGTAAGAAACAGATCACAAAGATCAGATTCAAGATCAAAGTCTAAAGAGGTATAAACCCTAAATTCTGTAAATCTTGTGTTTTGATGTTAGTTGTTGTTTAAAGTTATGTTAGAGGGTGTCATTTGATAATCTGGGTTGTTAAAACATGGATCCATATCATTTAGATACTCGAAATGGGAGTTTTTAGAAATCTGGGAAAAGCTTGAAAAATGGCCTGACAACCATATGTCAGAGGCCATAGATCTTTATTTATAATTAAGTGTTACTGTTGTTTTATGTTATAGGTCTGTTCTTTGTTGTTAGGACAATGATCTGGAACTTGAATCAAGCCCAGATCATGTTTAGATTAAAACATATAAACGGTCAAACCTCGTTGAGCGATCACGAAGTTGGATTTCTGGGCAGCCCAGATTTTCCCAGAAAGCCTGACAGTCACTTTTGAAGCTCTAGATCTTTCTATGATTGGTTAGTTTGAACAAGTTGTGGTTTTGACCTTGTAGACACTGGTATAAGGACTACTACGATCATGCCTTTATATTGCTCATATCATAAGCGTAAGCGAAAATAAGCGGTCCAAACATAGGTTGACCATTAATTTGTACTGGCTCCATTTCTAGAAAACCCAAAAGTTAAGAACCGTTTCTGATGGGAACTTTGACCGAATTTGATCTCTTCATTTTAATGTTGTTAAGTAGATGTAAGGTTATAGAATTGTACTCTGATATGTACTCTACACGAAAGAACCATTATATCACACAAACAATACTTAGACTGCAAGCTACAAGGATCTAAAGTAGCACCCTTGAATTGTTCTTCATTTCTGGAAAACCCAGAAATGAAGAAACTCTCTCATGTGTGTTTTGTGGCTTGAATCTCACTGTTGTTCTGTGTTTTAGCCATGAACTGAGTTGAGATATGTAGTATTACATTAGTACTACATGTCTAACACCATTACAAGCCCAGAAAATATTTAGATCATAAATCAAATTCTGGTCAAACTAGGTACCTTAGCGACTGACATGGTTTTCTAGGCAAGCTCAAGAACACTCAAGAGCACCTATAGCGACAGTTTTGTCACTATAGGGCCCTTTAGCGACAGTTTATTTTCCAAAATTATTATTTTTAATAAATAATTAGTATTAAAAGGATTTTAATTATTAAAAATACATAATAAATTATTAAAAATTATTTTTAAGCCTGAAAATTAGTTTTTAATTATTTTGAATATATTTCATAAATAATTAGCATTTTGGAATATTAATGGTATTTAATTTATTTAATTATAATATAAAATATATTACTTAAAAATAATTTAATACTTGAAAAATCATGAAAAAAATATATTATGGTATAAGAAAATATTTTAAGTTGTTTTTAATGACTTTTAATATTTTGTGATGAATGTCATTAATAAATTAATATTAATGGTAATTAATTTATTTAATAAATATATTAAATAAATTATGGAAAACTAGAATTAATGCTTTAAAAATTATATAAAAATAATTGAAGTGTTATAAAAATATTTTAAGTTATAAAATATAACTTTTGATATTTTATCATGAAAAATATTAATATTTTAATATTAATGGAAGATAATTAATAATGGTTTTAATTACTTTAAAGTCATTTAATGGTAATAATAAAGTATTAAAAATTCTTTGAGATATTATAAATGTATTATAATATTATGTTATGATTTTCATTAATATTTGGTATTAAATAAATATTATTGATAATGGAATTAAGTGGTATTTAAATCATATAAGTATTATATTAATGATTGAAAAATCATAATAAATGGTAATAATTATCTGAAAATTATTATGGGTCTATGAAAATTATTTTGACTAATTAATAAATTACCTAAGATAATTGTTAAGTGTTTAGGCAGAGTTTAATTGAACTTAAACTCGATAATTATCTGACTAGACCATCGGGATGTTAGAATTGTGTCGAATTCAAGTCAGACTAAAATAGTTTGACCTGATACCAAGTCTTATGTGTGTTGTAGACTGATAGGGTTATGTGTTATGTGTTTAGGTAATTCTATATATATATATAACAGTATTATACTGTGATGATATTATTCTAATATTTGGAGATTGGTATTATCTATATTAGGTCTTCGGATAAAGCTAAGTTATATTTCGTAACGGTAATCAACGGTGCAAGCAAGTTTTTCTTAACTCTACTAAGAGTTGTTTCATTTAGATATGCTTATGGTTAATCATTGCTGATTGCCATGTAGAATTGTACTCTGTACATATTGTATGTATAAGTCAGGTATGAAAGGCTGATCACCTTCATTACCATTCGGTTCAGATATATTTGTTCATGTTTAATACTTGTTCAGTCAAAAGTTGGTTCGTGCTAGTTCTCAGTTATATTGATGAATTATAGCCAGCTTATTATTCAGACTCTTTCAATCATGATATATCCTTAAATATAATTTAAACTTGTTGGGCAACTTTCATGCTCTCCCTTTCTATATCATGATAAAACATTGCAGATTAAGGCGAATGCGTCGGATATAAGGAAAGGTTAAAGACAGTCCCAGCTTTAGTTTACACGTGCAGATAGATTGGTAACAATAATGTATGACAAAATCTTTGTATGTCAGATAGGAAAATGAATTGTGTATAAGTTATGGTTACTCAACCATGGGGATAGTGTATAATGTTTAATGTATAAATAATTTATGTTTATATCTTCCGCAATAGTTAGAACTAGTGTACCAAATAAGTGGTAATTTAGGACCATGGATTTGGGGGCGCTACATTTGGTATCAAAGTTGTTGGATATAAACCTAGGGTAGAGTTACCTTAGACTAATAATCGCATTGATAGGATACGATCTAACTCACATAGAGTTAGTGTGTCGGTATGATTTAAAGACGAATCTCGGCGAGTTATAAGACACAAAGTTCCCTAACTCTGATAATAAAGGTGAACTGTAGTGATGAATAGATAGAGTCTAAAAGACTAAAAGTACTAGGATACGAGATCGTAAAACAAAATGATCATAGCATGGAAATAAATCATAATATATATGATGAGATCACCCCGTGATCTGATAAGGTTATAGTATGGAGAATGATCAAACAAATGATTGAAAAGTTACAGCAAGATTATTGTGTGTAAGTTGTACTATGAATTAGTACAAATTCAGGAAAGGATTATGAATACGAGTTGAATGAAATTCGTATTGAGAAGGGAGTTAAGATTAAGTGGGGATTTCAATTGAGGACTCATGTCAGCAGCTGAGTTGTGTGATTCCTTGTATGGGCGAGGAATTATACTTGGTATAAAAACCACTTAGTTTTTGGCACTGATAATCATTGAAATGTTTGTGTCACGCTATTTGCTATATGCATGTTAAGAGGGTGATTCCTTTCTCATGTGTATAACAAATAGATAGGTTATAGGTAGAGAATATAAGGTTAAGTACGAGTTCTTAAAACTCATACTTATGTTACGTTCGTGAGTCATGGTTATATGAAATGTTTATGAACCCCTCAACGACTGGACGTTAAAGGTCTGACTAGGACAAGTTCTTAAACTCATATGATTGTGGAAAGTTCCTGAACTCATAAGTGTGGTAAGTTTGACGAACTGGGTAGAACTAAGTGTGAATAAAGTATTGAGGATTATAGGAACAGATAGACTATTTAAGAAAATGATTATTAGTGGAGATATAAGTTTTTTAAAACTCATAGTTATGCTAGACTTTGAAATTTTGACATCAAGCTAAATACGCACTATGTGCTTTTAAAAAAAATGTAGACTCGTAATCATTTTTGAAACGGTTTAAAGTATAGTCTATGCTACTTATTTCGGCTAGACGAAGATGATTTGAAATATCAAAATATATTTTTATTTATCACGCATGTAGCATGTAACCTAGTGCAGAGATGATAAAAAGTTGATAGAGTTATAAATACATGAATACTTAGTGTGAATTCGATCTAAAAATCATTATTCCACTATTGTATAATGTGTTATGACAAAGTCAAACAATGACGACATCCTTAAATGGACTGTTAATACAGTATGGCATTATGACGTCATTCTCAAAAATATTTTCAAGATTTTAATTTGCCAACGGGGATTGGCTACACCTAAATAATTTGATTGAATTGAATTATTGATATGAGTCTAAGCTATTCGATTCAGCTAGACCAATGTTTATAAAACTTTAAGCATTCTTTGAAAATTTTCCCAAACCAAATTATTTTGGTGCGGAATCAGATAAAGACTGAGGTAAGAAATTTTGTGCGCCTGAGGCGGATGGGATAAAAGGAACGGGGAAAACTTGTTCCAACCAACAGTACTTGGCCAGTACAGGGCATATCAAGCTAATCACCCTTTGTGTCCGTAAGTTATGACGGTTTGTGGATGAATTTCCATAAAACCTTTGCGAAAATGATAGACAAATAGTCTATATGACTCCTCAGCACAATTTGAAAATTTTTACTCTTGTGAGTGATGTATTGGGTAGCATATGATGCTGTGTATGCAAGGTATGAGGTGTAAGTTTAATTTCGGGGATGAAATTCTTAGAAGAAAGGGTGAATGTGACAACCCGAGAATTTAGACAAATTAATAAAATTTTAAAAGATTGAATAGATGTTAAATAATAAACCTAGACAGAAAATAAGTGTATGTATTTGACATTTTTGGGAATAAATTTTGTGAATTTAAAAACTCTTGGTGAAGGTTTATAGTGTTAAGAGTAATTGTGTATATGGTCATATGTGTGTACAGTATGTGGTTAAGGGTCAAGGGTTGACCGTATAAATTATATCAGTCACAAACCCTAATAATATTTTAGAACCTCGACGTTCAGTTAGAAAACCCAATCGACTGATAAGAAACCCTATTACTGGCTATGGAAACCCTAATTTCAGTTCCGGGAATCTGTAACCCTTATTCGGAATATTAAAACCCTAATTGGTAAGCTTGAAGATAAGTATAAAGTTTTTATGTTATTAATTGTAAGTATAATTAGGGATAACCCTAATTGATTAATTAGAAAGCCCTAATTTCTAATGTTGGAAACCCTAATGTACAATTAGAGAAAACCTAATTATTAATTTATAGAGTTTAATGTTAATTAGGAAACCTTAACCCTAATTAGCAAGCTTGAATGTGATTAGTAAACTTTCTTTATAATTAGGGAACCCGAATTATAATTTTCTATTTTAGAACCTAATTAGTAAATACTAGAATATAAATTTGTGTAACCTTAGGGTTAAACCCTAAGGGGTCAAACCCTAAGGGTTAAAACCTAATGATTGTGAGAAGTTACCAAGTTGCCTTTCACTTTATAAGCCAAATGACCAAACTACCCTTTTTAATATTTTAATGAGGTGGAGTGTAGATCTAGCCCTACTTGTGGTTGGTGACCAACCCTAGGCTAGCCATGTGGTCTAGAAAGCAACTTTAATCAGCCAACAACTGATCACATGATCAGCCATTGACATTTCATCATTTTATATATAGATCAATGAGAGGGAAAGTCACCAAACTAAGCTCATTTGCATCCTTACACTCAACAAAACTTTTCTCTCTCCTTACACGTGAAAATATTAAGTAAATCAGTCACTAGTAAGAGCATTAGCAAGTAAGAAACAGATCACAAAGATCAGATTCAAGATCAAAGTCTAAAGAGGTATAAACCCTAAATTCTGTAAATCTTGTGTTTTGATGTTAGTTGTTGTTTAAAGTTATGTTAGAGGGTGTCATTTGATGATCTGGGTTGTTAAAACATGGATCCATATCATTTAGATACTCGAAATGGGAGTTTTTAGAAATCTGGGAAAAGCTTGAAAAATGGCCTGACAACCATATGTCAGAGGCCATAGATCTTTATTTATAATTAAGTGTTACTGTTGTTTTATGTTATAGGTCTGTTCTTTGTTGTAAGGACTATGATCTGGAACTTGAATCAAGCCCAGATCACGTTTAGATTAAAAGATATAAACGGTCAAACCTCGTTGACCGGTCACGAAGTTGGATTTCTGGGCAGCCCAGATTTGCCCAGAAAGCCTGACAGTCACTTTTGAAGCTCTAGATCTTTCTATGATTGGTTAGTTTGAACAAGTTGTAGTTTTAACCTTGTAGACACTGGTATAAGGACTACACGATCATGCCTTTATATTGCTCATATCATAAACAAAAACGAAAATAAGCACGGTCAAACATAGGTTGACCAACTTCCTGGGCTCCATTTCTAGAAAACCCAAAAAGTTAAGAACCGTTTCCTGACAGGAACTTTGACCGAATTTGATCTCTCCATTTTAATGTTGTTAAGTTGATGTAAGGTTATAGAATTGTACTCTGATATGTACTCTACACTAAAGAACCATTATATCACACAAACAATACTTAGACTGCAAGCTACAAGGATCTAAAGTAGCACCCTTGAATTGTTCTTCATTTCTGGAAAACCCAGAAATGAAGAACAGCCTCTGACAGGTTTTGTGTGGCTTGAATCTCACTGTTGTTCTGTGTTTTAGCCATGAACTGAGTTGGGATATGTAGTATTACATTAGTACTACATGTCTAACACCATTACAAGCCCAGAAAACATTTAGATCAAACTAGGTACCTTAGCGACTGACATAGTTTTCTGGGCAAGCTCAAGAACACTCAAGAGCACCTATAGCGACAGTTTCGTCACTAAAGGTCCCTTTAGCAACAGTTTATTTTCCAAAATTATTATTTTTAATAAATAATTAGTATTAAATAGATTTTAATTATTAAAAATACATAATAAATTATTAAAAATTATTTTAAAGCCTGAAAATTAGTTTTTAATTATTTTGAATATATTTCATAAATATTTAGTATTTTTGGAATATTAATGGTATTTAATTTATTTAATTATAATATTAAATAAATTACTTAAAAATAATTTAATACTTGAAAAATTATGAAAAAAATTATATTATGGTATAAGAAAATATTTTAAGTTATTTTTAATGACTTTTAATATTTTTTGATGAATTTCATTAATAAATTAATATTAATGGTAATTAATTTATTTAATAAATATATTAAATAAATTATGGAAAAATAGAATTAATGCTTTAAAAATTATATAAAAATAATTGAAGTGTTATAAAAATATATTAAGTTATAAAATATAACTTTTGATATTTTGCCATGAAAAATATTAATGGTAGATAATTAATAATGATTTTAATTACTTTAAAATCATTTAATGGTAATAATAAAGTATTAAAAATACTTTGAGATATTATAAATGTATTATAATATTATGTTATGATTTTCATTAATATTTGGTATTAAATAAATATTATTGATAATGGAATTAAGTGGTATTTAAATCATATAAGTATTATATTAATGATTGAAAATCATAATAAATGGTAATAATTATCTGAGAAAATTATTATGGGTCTATGAAAATTATTTTGGTGATTAATAAATTACCTAAGATAATTGTTAAGTGTTTAGGCAGAGTTTAATTGAACTAAAACTCGATAATTGTCTGACTAGACCATCGGGATGTTAGAATTGTGTCAATTCAAGTCGATTGAAATAGTTTGACTTGATACCAAGTCTTATGTGTGTTTAGGTGATAGGGTTATCTCTGTTATGTGTTTAGATAATTCTATATATATATATATATATATATATATATATATATATATATATATATATATATATATATATATGATTATTATCTTTGTGATGATATTATTCTAATATTTGGAGATCGATATTATCTATATTAGGTCTTGGATAAAGCTAAGTTATATTTTAATTGTAATCAAGCAGTAAAAGCAAGTTTTTCTTAACTCTACTAAGAGTTGTTTCATTTAGATATGCTTATGGTTAATCATTCTTTGATTGCCGTAGAATTGTACTACTGTACATATTGTATGTATAAGTCAGGTATGAAAGGCTGATCACCTTCATTACCATTCGGTTCAGATATATTTGTTCATGTTTAATACTTGTTCAGTCAAAAGTTTATTCGTGCTAGTTCCCAGTTATATTGATGAATTATAGCCAGCTTATTATTCAAACTCTTTCAATCATGATATATCCTTAAATATAATTTAAACTTGCTGGGCAAATTTCATGCTCACCCTTTCTATATCATGATAAAACATTGCAGATTAAGGAGAATGCGTCGGATACAAGGAAAGGTTAAAGACAGTCCCTGCTTTAGTTTACACGTGCAGATAGATTGGTAACAATAATGTATGACAAAATCTTTTTATGTCAGATAGGAAAATGAATTATGTATAAGTTATGGTTACTCGACCTTGGGGATAGTGTATAATGTTTAATGTATAAACAATTTATGTTTATATCTTCCACAATAGTTAGAACTAGTGTACCAAATCTGTGGTGATTTAGGACCATGGATTTGGGGGCGCTACATTTGGTATCAAAGATGTTGGTTATAAACCAAGGGTAGAGTTACCTTAGACTAATAATCGCAGTGATAGGATACGATCTAACTCACATAGAGTTAGTGTGTCGGTAAGATTTAAAGACGAATCTCGGCGAGTTATAAGACACAGGGTTCCCTAACTTTGATAATAAAGGTGAACAGTAGTGATGAATAGATAGAGTCTAAAAGACTAAAAGTACTGGGATAGGAGATCGTAAAACAAAATGATCATAGCATGGAAATAAATCGTAATATATATGATGAGATCACCCCGTGATATGATAATATATATGATGAGATCACCCCATGATCTGATAAGGTTATATATATATATATATATATATATATATATATATATATATAAAGGATTACTAAGGACTTCAATATCTCTTCTAGTGTGGATAATTGAAGGGGCTGAAGAACTGGAAATGTCTTCAATGATAACTGGAGTTCTAGTACGTTCAAAACTAATGATAAAATTTCTTTTTTAATAGTACTGTATTTTAACTGTGTAGGATTCCATGCGCCAGAATGGAAACGAATAATTTGTTCATCAGAAGTAGGAGTTAACTTTTGTTTGAGTATGCCACCGAATCCAATGTCAAAGGCATCAGTTTCAACTATTTTGAAAGTTGAATCGTTTGAAATGCCAAGGCAGGACAAAACCTTAACATATTTTTTAACTTGTTGGACGACAGAAGTATGAATATCAGTCCATGGGGGAGGATTACTTTGAATGAAGAAGACGCCAGAGGAATCTTCAGTCACCGACAGGTGATGGCTCCAGCCATCATCTCAGCTTTTGCTTTCCGTAAAGCAAAAGTCTTTTACTTTAGTAAATGTAAAAGTAAAAGTAAAAGAATAACTTTTGCTTTTACTTAAGTTAAATATTTTTAACTTAGTTAAATGTTTTTAACATTTACCCATGTAAAAGTAAATGTAAAATGTTTCTTACGTTTTACTTTTACTTAAGTAAATTTATTTCACCAAAAAATTGGTCAAAATCTTCAAAATTTCTTAAATTTTGTAAAAAAAAAATTGTTTAAAAACAAATCAGACTGAAATCTGATACAAGGGATCACTCGATTGGTCCTGATCATTGAATTAAGCCTGAACAACTCTAAACACTTCGAGTTGTTTAAATAGAAAACTAAAAAGTAAATTACTATTTGATTCACGCAGGAATCACTATTACATTAACTGAAGTAAAAGTAATTTACTAAAGTAAAAGTAAAACGTAAGAAACATTTTACATTTACTTTTATATTGGTAAATGTAAGAAACATTTAACTAAAGTTAAAAACATTTAACTTAAGTAAAAGCAAAAGTTATTCTTTTACTTTTACTTTAACATTTACTAAAGTAGAAGACTTTTGCTTTACGGAAAGCAAAAGCTGAGATGATGGATGGGCCATCACCTGTCGGTTGATTGAAGATTCCTCTGGCGTCTTCTTCGTTTCTTCGGTCCGTCTCACAGGTCTGAAGGAAGGTCTTTGTTGATCATCTTCTCGGATGAGTCACCATCCCCATACATTTCCACCTTAAAATTTTTATCCAGAAATAACCCTTCAAATTTCTAAAAATTTTGTTTATAAAGGAGGAAAAAAATTTCACTAGAAAATTGGTCAATTGAGAAGATGTCTTAGTTAAAGGAGATGGCAAGCAAACATACAAACCATACAAACACAAGTTAATAACTAAATGAAAAGTTAAATCTATTAAAGCAGAGAATCTTTGTTAAATGGTTGTCTATATATATATATATATATATATATATATATATATATATATAAATTGCACACAAGTTACTATGATTGAAGGATCTCAACCTATTTTGCTATTCATATTTCCATATAAATTGCGGTATGTGAGCCTAGGAATCATGTGATCACTGATTGATCTCTTGAATCTAGATTGATTCCATGATGGACTTTTTCATTTATAAGCGACTTGTACATTATTTACGATTATCGAATTCCCTTGGATGGTTGTCGTGCCCATAAGGAGTTGAACACTGCTTGTATATATTATTTTCTCGTAGATGCCTCGCATCTTGAAAATAAAAACAAACAATAGAACATTTAATAATAAAATGAAAGTATCAAAGGCCTCAATTACTATTGAGCACGGGGTTTGAAAAAACCTTTTTATAAAACTTCATTGCTATATCTTGCTTAAAAGCTGAATTTTTTACAAAATTCAACCCCCTATATATATAAGTGCGAGCGAGGCATGCACTACTTCCAAATAATTGCACATTGATCCACACACACACACACACATTCATATAACAGTTTCTTTGAGAAGTGGCGGTCATAGTAGCAACCACGGATGTCGAAGTGCCTAACACCTTCCCTCCGCATAACCAAGCCCCCGAACCCTAAATGAATCTCGGTTTCACTGAGACCCGTTTAAGAGTGTCACATCTTTGGGTCGATGTGCAAACCTTTTGGTTGCGTTAGTGCAACGATTAAATACACCTGTTGGCGACTCTTAAAGTCAAATCATCGACATTATACATATGGGACCTTTTCACTTGTTTTTTCAAACAAATCTCACATTAACATGAGAACACCAAAGAAACAAGTAGCGAAAGGGACACTAAAAATCCCGGCGTCGGCGGTGGCGACTCTCTTTGGGGACTCGATAAGAGGGCTTAAGCGCTATTACAAGCTTTTCAAAATTGTTATATGCTTGTGTGTGAATGTTGCATTTACATTTATGATGAATGTGTATGAATGCATCTTACTTCTTGCTTGCTTTGCTAAATATCTATCTGTGATATTAGTGCTTTATACACATATCATCATTTTGCATAAGCGGTGAGACACGTTGTATGTGAATGTATGTTGTGTGGTTCCTCCATCGAGGAGGCTATCACATCGGTGTTTGATTCTTTGGACTCGTGGGAAGAATAATTCCATGGGGCTTAGGAAAAGGCACCACCAGTTCGCTCTCGGTTGAAAGGCCAGGATTAACTTCCCGTCAAGTAAATTACGATGATCTAGGAACCTTCATGCGAAAAAGCCGTGAGAGTAACCCTAAGATAGGTCAACCTCTGATAAACCAAACACGGAGGAAAGTCTCTTCATACTTTCCATTATCAATTACTTGTAAAAGCATTTACTTGTAATTTTATTCTATGTTCATCCATATGTAATGGAAAATATGAAGAATATATGTGCATGCATGACATATTATCAATTAATAACCGATTTTGTAGGACAAAATTCCTAAAATGGACACGTTTTGATAACATTTACATTAACCCTAAGACTAAACTACATAAGTCTTTTGTAGGGAAGCAATTGGGCTGTTACCGCTTCAAAAATCCAAAAAAGGCCACGAACTATAGCCGATCATGTCTTCTTGACCGATCTAATCTTTTTTTCGAGAAGAATTTGTGGATTGAGTAAACAAATCTGAGACTTGGTTGTTCTCTTGAAAAATTGCACCAGTCCACTCGAGTGCGAAGATACCTATACATACAAAATCCCTCTACACGAGGAGGAAGTTCGAGTGCGGAAAAAACAATTCTAGAACCTCGGTTGGATCGACCAACAAAGACCACGAAAACACCCATCTCAAAGGAGATCCGGACACCGGTGATATCGGGAAGAAGGTCCTTCAAATGGAGGAAACTATCCGTGTTCTCAAAGGTTGGAACATATGGCGGTGTTTCATATCTGAGACCTTTGCATATTTCACGGTGTTCATTATCGAGAGAAATTCAAAACCCACGATTTTGAAAAATATGGCGGATTAGGGGATCCTTATACCCATTTAAAGGTATTCATTGGAGAACTTGGATCTTTTACGGAAAATGAAAAGCTCGAGAATGCATTTGTTCGAGAAAAGTCATTGGAGAAGCTTGGTTCATGGTATACCAGTTAGACAACTCAAAGATCCATAGTTGGGAAGAGCTGGCTCACGCCTTCCTCACTCAATCTGAGTTTTCAATCTCGGATGGCTCTGGCCGGTACCAAATTACCAAGGTCAGAAAGCAGTCTAATGAGTCATTTTAGAGTATGCTCAAAGGTGGAAGCGCTTCTTTGCTCAAGTTATTCCTTCCATGTGAGAATCGAGAAATGGTCATGACTTTCATAGATGTACAGGAAGCTCCTTTCTATGAAAGAGTTCTAGCTGGTATTGGCAAACCATTCTCTGAAATGATCAAACACGGAGAAATGGCAGAGATGGGATTGAAGTCTGGAAAAATTCAAGACCTAGCCGCTCTTAAAGCTGTTGTTGAACACATCCAGTCCGGATCTTATGGAAACAACCCCCGGAGGGTCCATAAAAAGAAAGAGGAGGATGTTTCCTTGATACTACAAAGACAAGAAAGGCAATCAAAGCATGCCTATACAAAGGAGAAACTTCTCCCTTTTCAAGCACAATCTTGAACCCTCCATTGCCTAAAGGTGGAGAAGTAAAGCGACCTCGGACGTTCACACCCTTAGGGGACTCGCTCGAGAATATTCTTGCTCTTTGACTACTCGGAAGAAAATTACATCTTCTTCCACCCGACCTGACCCTAATGGGAGGGGTTTTAATGCTACTCGAAGTGTGCTTATCATGTGGGGCACACTGGACATGATACTCAAGATTATTGGGCCTTGAAACACAAGATCCAAGATTTAATAGACAATGGTGAGATCGTAGTCACCAAACCAGATCAACCTCATGTGCAAGACAACCCTCTTCCTCAACCACAAAGAAGAAGAGGTCAACATGATCGGTTGGAGACCTTTGGGCAAAGTTCGAGGTTTTAATGGCGAGCCATCTCCGGACCATCAAAGGCGGTGTTGACAGATGGGATTATGCAAAGTTCGATTTACTTATGGAGCGAAAGATGAAAGCTCTTTCCAAACAAATTGAGCAATTGCATTTGAGCTGGTGACCCATCGACATCAAGTCACGCCCGATTAATCGAGCGAGAGCATGCCTATCTCCTTCCATTTGTTATGAATGCTCCACCATCACCTTGAAAGCGAAGCTATGGAGGATAAGGTTGCTGAAAGAGAGCAAATGCTAAAGCCCGTCGGGATTTTGCCAATCAAAGGAATTTACCTATCTCGGCCAATATATGGAGGAGATATTGCAAATGTTGATCAGCGAAGGAAGAATTACCTTCCTTCTACCTCCAATCAATCCCGCTCGAGGATGGTTCAATTACGATGAAGTGTGTCGATATCATTCACACTCTCGCGGTCATGACACGAGAAGAATGTTGGGCACTCGCCATCTCATTCGAGAATCTTATTGATAGCGGTGTCCTGCAAATCGCGAGATGATTACCTTTGTGTAACTCGAGAGTGGGAATGCATGTCCTACCAAATGGAAGGAATCGATAGCGAGTTATATCCAAAGTGGATGATGAGGCTATCAAAGTATTTCCCATACAACCAATTGACTCAAAGGGTGACAATCCTTTGAAGTGGGCGCTTTGAGCGATTCCTTTACCCTTGAGACCCTGACATCTGTTGTGTCTTGACACAAAGTTCCATGGAATTATGGAAAAGTTGAAGGATCTACGTCTCATACTACTTGCTCTGATGTCGAAGGATAATCCCTTGTATATCTTCCTCGGCGGGTTATGATGCCTACTTGCAAAGCAAAGGGAAGATTCTCATGGAGAAGATTGAAAAATTCCTCCGCACTATGGGCCATAATGAAACCAATGTGGTTTTAAGCTTACGACAAGCTCCACACCAGATATCTATACTTGATTTGGTTTTCTCTTCTAAAGATCATCGGAAGATCTTATTGCAGGTTTTGGAAGAAGCCTATCTGCCAAAATCAGTGGATGTGGAAAAATTTCAACATCTGGTTGATCACATTTTCAACAACAATGTGATATCCTTCACTGATGATGATATACCACCCGAAGGGACCGGTCATTGCAAGCCATTGCACATTGTAGTTTTGTCTTCCGGGTACATGCTAGCTGGAGTTTTGATAGATGGAGGCTCATCTCTAAATATCTGTCCTTATGCCACCTTAGTGAAGATGAATGTCGATCTCAAAGCGGATCCAAAGCGACCATACGGTTATCGAGCTTTTGATGGATCCCAAGCGAAATGCCGTCGGAAAGATTGAATTGCCGATTGAGATTGGCCCAAATACATTCAATGTATCCTTCCACGTCCTAAAGATAGATTGAGGATCTGACACTGCTATTGGGGAGACCATGGATACATATGCATTTGGAGTTGTTCCCTCCACATTACATCAATGACTCAAATACATTATCAACATGAGTCTAGTCATTTTATTAATCTTTGAGCGGAGTATCTGAACAAGGAGATGCGCGATCATCGATTTAAACTCGAAGTTGAGTAGGCCGGTTTTCATACCTTGGAAGTGAGTAACACTCGATATCAACCTATTGAAGCACCACTTCCGTACCCGAGATTTTACGCCGAGAGTTATATATCGGCTACTCGAGAAATGATGTCATTGGGTTATCGGCTGGACGAGGGCTTGGTAAAGATAAGTAGGGTATTAAGCACCTATTCAAATGTCGATCAAATTGGGACGGGTCGGGCTAGGCTATTACGCGATTCGATCATAGGAATCGCATAAACACTGGCCGGTTCCTCAAGCTTTCGCCCGCGCGGCGATGTTTTCAATTTGCACCTCATGAGTGCGTCGATCTCTCCGATTAAGGTGCGGCCCACATGTTATGACTATCTTTGTTTCCCAAGCGGTACCCTTCAAAAAAAAAGGTGTTGATTCACGATCCGAAGTGGAAGAAAAGGAACGAAAGCGTAAACATGACATTGCCTTGATGATGGCGAGGCATACGCGTCATTGTTCATGATGAACATACAAATAGATACACCCAGACGATGATTGCCCGGATGTCATGGTTATCATTCGGGAGAAGAAGGAGGACAATGGCGATCCTTCCATTCTTGTAGAGTCCATCGAGGACTTTGCCCTCGACAATTGGAACAACATTCCATGCATTGGTCGGCGAGGGTAAAATGGGCAGAAAATCCCTCTGCCCTGTAGATAACTTTAATTGCTTACTTTTCTTTTCTGATTACTAGCGGTTATTTTATCAAGTACATGCTAACACTTTTGTATGATCGAGCGAGTTGCATATATTAAGTGAAAGCATACTTTGTTTGAGGACTACGAATTTAGATGTGCATGTACTTAGCGATGAGGTGCCTTCTCTCCACAAGAAATTTGTAACTTTGATGCAAAGTTGGACTCGAGACTTGATGGACATTCAAGAGGACATTGAGACACCTCGGAGATTAAGGAATGGGTGTGAGAAAAGCTAAACCTAACCTTGACCAAACCACTCCTTTCGATCTTGGAACCTTAGAAAACTCTAAGCTAATCCAGATTGGTTCAGACCTTACCACAAATCAGCGGAATGACATGGTTGCACTATTAACCCAATTCCAGGATGTGTTTGCATGGTCTCATGAAGACATGGTGGGTTTGTCCATTGACATTGTTCTTCATCGCCTTCCTATTAAAGAAGGATTCAAGCTAGTTAGGCAAAAGCTCAGGCGATTGAAACCTGAGTGGAGTTTAAAGGTCAAAGAAGAAATTGTGAAACAATTTCAAGCTGGCATTATCATGGTGTCTACATATCCGGAGTGGATATCCAACATTGTTCCCGTGCCTAAACTAGGAGGAAAGGTGCGAGTTTGTGTGGATTACCGGGATTTGAACAAAGCTTGCCTTAAAGATAGCTTTCCCATACCTTTTATCCACATTCTCATTGACAATCTTTGCTTTCGATATGGCATGTACTCCTTTCTTTGATTGCTTTGCGGGGTACCATCAAATTATGGTTATTTGAGGTAGTAGAGAAAGCTGCTTTCATCACGCCTTGGGGAACCTTTTGCTGAGAGGCGGTTGTCATTCGGCCTCATCGATCTTGGGGCAACCTATCGGTGACTATGATGATGCTCTTTTCCACGATTTAATGCGCATAAGAGATAGAGATCTCGTGGATGACATCATTGTCAAATCCGAAAGGAGGAGGACCACCTAGACCATCTCAAAAAGTTATTGACAGGTTGCGTAAAGTACAACTTGAAGTTGAATCGACCAAAGTCGCCTTTGGTGTTAAATCGAGGCAAGTTGCTAGGTTTCTAGTCGACCACAAAAGGATTGAGCTGGATCTACCAAAATCCGAGGCCATCGAGGAAATGCCCATTCCTCGAGACGAGAGAAGGAAATACGAGGATTTTTGGGAAGAATCAACTTCATTAGCGAGTTCATTTCTCGACTCACGACAACTTTGTGAGCCCATCTTCAAGCTATTAAGGAAGAACTCCTCCATGAAATGGAATGATGAGTGCGAGAAAGCCTTCCTTACCATTAAAGAAGCGATTGATTAGCGCTCTATTTTTGGTACCTCCGGGGATGATGTTCCCCTATTTATGTACTATCCATTAATGACAATGCCATGGGAATTTGCATCTTTGGGGAAAAAAAGATGATAGAGGGCGAAGCGAGCTATCTATTACCTCGACAAAAGATTGACACCGGTGAACACAAGTACACTCGATTGAGAAGACTTGTTGTGCTTTAGCATGGGCTTCCATGAGATTACAACATTATCTCCATGGTCACACAACCCATCTCATATCCGCGTGGATCCTCTCAAGTATGTGTTCGATAAGCCCATCTTGAATTATTGGTCATTTATCTAGATGGCGAGTTGATCCTACAACAATTTGACATCGTCTACATGTGTGCAAAAAGTCATCAAAGGTCGAGGAATTGCGGATCAGTGGTGGCGCGCGCACTTGCTCTGAGGACTCTAAACCCTTGAAACATACTTCCCCGATGAAGGGGTAATGTGATTCAACAACAACATCGATGCGATACATGCCACACGTGGAAAATGTATTTTGATGGGTTATTAACACGAGAAGGCTACTGGGGTGGAAGCGGTTCTAATATCGATGCAGGGGGAAGCGTATCCGTCGCCGTCAAATTGTAGTTTATCGGCACCAACAACTGGTGAGTATGAAGGTTATATCGTGGGGCTAAAACTTGCCGATTCGATGGGCATCGAGGTGGTTCTTGTCTTTGGGGATTTCGAATTGGTGATCGAGACAATCCACGGGAATCTATCAAACCAAAGAATTACATTTCTTTGCCTTACCATCGGCAAGTTTCTGAGATGGCTTTGGAGTTGAAGAAATCTCCTTTCTACACATTCCTCGTAATAGGAATGATTTTGCGGATGCATTAGCAGCGTTGGCCTCCTTGGTTCACATACGACAAGGAAAACATGCAAGCATCACATTTGCTATGCAAAAAGCCCGACTTATGGGAACTATGTTGGAGAAGTATCGGATGAGCTACCTCCATCCACCACCCTTGGTATCGACATATATCGAGGAGTATCTGCGAGATGGATCTACACATTTTGGCGAGCCTAAGCGAGAAGAGGCGGATCCATCGACTTCTTTATGAAATTCTACTGGCGGAGATGCACTCTAAAAGAGAGATGAGGATTAGGTCTCCTCGGATGTCTAGACAAAGACCAAGCTCGAGAGGCTCGTGGATGAGATCCGTGGTGGAGTATGTGGCCCCCACATGGCGGACCCCTACTTGTCGAAAATTCTCGAGAACAGGACATTATTGGCTTACACTCAAAGTGATTTGTGATGATCACGTCGAGAGGTGCTATCGATGCGGATTCATGGGAATGTTATCCACGCCCCTCGAGGGAACTCCATGATATGAGTTCTCCATGGCCCTTCTCGATGTGGGGAATGGGCGTGATCGGGCCCATCGAGCCCAAAGCCGATAATGGACATCGATTCATATTCACCATGATCGACTACTTCACCGAATGGGTAGAAGCGACTTCCTTCCCCGGGGTTACTAAAGAAGTTATCATTGCTTTCATCGAAACAATGTAAATGCATCGATATGGACAACGAGAGGTCATTGTGTAGAACAATGCTAAGAACCTCAACAACAAAATGATGGAGGAGTTATGCGATAAATTCCACATCAAACACCTTAACTCCGTCATCTCTAGTCAAAGATGAATGGTGTCTTTGTTGAAGCGGCTAATAAAAATATCAAGAAGATCATGTAGAAAATGTCGCCGATCATAAAGGATGGCACGACCTCTTGCCTCGACTTTATTAGCCTCTAGAACTTCTATGCGTACTTCCCTTTGAGGGCAACCCCCCTACTCATTAGCCTATGGGATGGAAGCGGTGCTCCCCGTAGAAGTGGAAATGGAATCCCTCGAGTATTGATGGATGCTCGGTTGGATGAGGACCGATGGGTACAAGGCGGTATCACCAATTGTCTACAATAGGCGAAAGGAGAAGCCGCGGCAATCTTCCATGGTCAATTATATCAACAAAGGATCATGCGATCCTACTGACGAGAAAAAATCGACTCTGGCGATTCAAACAACATGACTTGGTTTTGAAGAAGATCATTGACAACCAAGATCAATCTAAGGAAAATTCGCTCCTAAGCGGGAAGGCCCATTTGTTGTCGAGGAGGTATTGACGGGGAGGTGCTCTCAGTTGCGAGGAAATAGATGGCGATGAATTTCCACGACTTATCAACTTCGGACAAGTGAAGCGGTACTATGTCTGAAGTTACCATCAAACAAACATCCTGGTTTTGATCATCAATCACCGGTCATTCGGTTTTGAACCCTTCCTTTCTACATACTCTTACGCCCCTCGAGGAAACATACACTTCAAACCGGTGACTGGTTTCACCTCATTTCAAATCTTCATACAATTTTGGTTATCACGAAGGCGATTTAACCTTTTCACACTTGCGGTTTATCACGAAGGCGGATTAAACTTTTTTCACGCTGCAGTTTATCACGAAGGCGGGATTAAACTTTTCTACGCTTGCAGGTTTATCACGAAGAGCGGGATCAAACTTTTTCACACTGCAGTTTATCCCCCCGGTTTATCCCATTATGGGATTATGGGATCAAACTTTCTTCTCCCCCATGATATAGCTGCGCACATGGGATTCACACTTCTCTTTGCCTTGCGATTCGTCACGAGGGGCGAACTACGTCGACTGATCTCCTCGACTTGACCGAGAATGCGTAGGCAACCATATTCTATATGGCGGTCGTAATAAAAAAAAAACAACAAAAAACATTTCTACCCTTTTCTAAAAAAAAAAACAAAAAAAACATTTCACACCATCGCCTTTCACATTCAACGTTGAACCTCTTACACGAGGTTGAACTACATGAGACTTGATCTCCTCTTGATAGAGATGCGTGGCGACCATTCATGGTTCGATCTAACCCCTACCGAACAAAAATATTTGTCACACTGATTTGGGATCAACCTTGATTCACCACATTTCGCCGGTTTTGGATCAAAGGGATGGAATTACCCTGACCTCTTCTCACAAATAGAAGATTCGGTGACCATCTAAAAAAATTGCGATCGTCGTGCCTCGAAAGCAATACCAACCCATAAGAGATGGAATTAACTAGGCTTCTCACAAATAGAAATCTTGGCGACCATCGTAGTGCGGTCGATCTCGAGAGAGGAAGAAACCACCCTCCTCTCCACTTTTCCATCTGAGATACTAGTCCCAAGACACACCAAAGATGGTAGGGATATATAGAAATCAATGATCCGATTACGAGAGATCTTGCGGCGTCTCAATGTCCACCTATCGAGGATAAGTTCGAGAATGCATTAAGATCATAAGGCCACTGAAGAAAGCGAGCAAATATCAAGCAAGTATCAAGGCATAACTAAAAGGGAAGTGAATCAAAATATATTTCCTGCCATACATAATCTTATTTTGATATATACATATATGTGTTGTACATGACAAAATGGCTAAGCTATGCATGCGAGGAAAATACAAAGCTATCTATAGATCGTATATATATGCGAACTATCGGATCTAACATGGCATCCCTCTACGAAGGCGGAGGTATGCTGCAAGCTCACCTTGATGAGGGTATATACACGAGCTAGCGGATCGGAGGCTAAGCTGCATGGTGGCATAATGCTCATCAATGTAAGCACTCATATCGCAAGAAGTAGCGATCATCTAGGATCTCTCTTTGAAGTCTACATCTGCGATGGCCACATCCCCTAGCAGATAAGGCGGCATCCGCTCCACTATCAATGCATCCACTGGTGATCTAGCCTCATCCCTCTCTAACAGGCGGCGTCTCTCCCATCGAGAGTGTCGACATCGCGAGCCCTAGCACGATCTCTCATAGGTCATCGGATGTAAGCTCTGCTCCAAATCTTTGTCTTAGAATCTTGAGTAATGATGGCTTTTCGGGGTGGGAGAATCCATCACAAATCTTTGGCGGCCAATGATCGAATCATCGATGGGAATATCGGCCTCCTCTATAGGCTCCTCATCATCGAGAATCAATCTCTCACACTTTATGGATACTACTACATGCCGATCGATCTCTGTCTCCATCCATGCGGAATACTCTGCGAGAACACTTTGGATGGTGACGAGAAAACACGACCGACTCTCGCTGATCCCAGCGAGGCATCTGACTGGATCATCCTCCGTGATAAGCGGTGTGAAGCGAAGCGACGACTCACTGCCCCCCTCATAAGGATGAAAATCTGGCTGGTCAAGCCTTGACACATCACGCCCGATGGGTGGTAAGTAATCATGCCCCTCAATCAGCCGGAGGAGGTAATCCATGCGGAGCATGAGTAATGAAGTTATAGGGTGAGCTAAGTAAGCTACGAACACGCAATATAGCAAGCGGATCCCTAATCCTGCGGGAAAAGTTGACCACGATGCGACATCTGTACACTCGCGAAATTTGAAAGGAGTATGACATGGCTATATCATGGGTGAAACAAACCCCTACCATCAGAATGTGCCAATCGGTCTCAAGTGTGACATAAACCACACATCTGACATGTAGAGAGCTACTGTGAACACTCCTTGGGATAAGTGCGGCGGTATGTAGGACGACCTCGAGTCTCTGCAATAATCATCGGTATAATGGTATGACCCTCACGAGAGCTCTCACTTTGCCATAATGGCGCCGATATCCAGCTCATCCATATATCGTGGCATGAAAGCGCGTATGATATCGCCTGATAATAATACATCACCACACGGCTGAGCGCATGATGATCCTCCGGTGTGGTGAAATCCCGAATGCCGTGCATAACTATCCTCGAGCCAAATCATCAAAGCAAAAAATTTGGGATATCACGTGGCGGATGTAATCTCGTCTCTGTACCACTCTACGTCTCAATCCGGTGAGGGTCATGAGCTATCTACTCGTGTCTTTGATAGCCATATGCGCTTGAGAAGTACATCCGGTGATAGCATCATCAATCGCCGTCATACTCCTCTCAAAGTAGGAGTCGACTCACGGGTCCCAAATCGGAAAACTGCCTCTCCGATACCCGGTGCTCTAGCATACCCTCTACAAATCTGTGGGAACACTAAAACATCAACAGGGTCATAGTATCTTTGTAGCAAATCATCTACGATCACCATATCGATGGTGATATCTACTATCATACCATGTAGCATACCAGATACCACAAAAATGGTGGGGTATGATCAATCTGACTAAGCTATCGAAGAAGACATCATGCGGGCCGTGTCATAAGACCATCCGGTCGATCTTTGAATATCTCTGGATATACATACATATGCATAACATAATAACATCATGATCTGATAGATGGCAATATGATATAGGGAATGAAAAAATATACATACATTCCTAAGTATATCATCATCTAATACATCTCATACAGCTAAAAAATAGGGAAATGGGGTGAAGCTACCCAACAACTCAACAGAGGCCTATCAAAAGATATAGCGAGAATGGGGCGAAGCTACCGGTGACTAATGAGAGGCTATCGAAAGAGATAACGAGAAATACATCGAGAAAAAAAGTCAATGGTGTCGATGTACACATCATCGATACTATCCACGATGTAACTCCTCTGAGTTCTTTGGATCTCTATCTCTGGGGATGTCGGGGCCTATCTGAGGAGGATCTGCCAAAGCAAAAGCCATATGGGTCACTGAGGGGGCGGCCTTGGCTGGAAGGATCAAAAGTATCTACCTCTGAAGGATCTCTGCCCAAATCTTCGGATGAAGAAATGTGCGGTCCAGCTGCCGGGTCGATCTATCAATCTATGTCACATGAGTCGGATCTACGACACAGGCTAGCCAATAATCGTCATCATCACGGATCACGGAACCATATCCCCATAAAGCGTGTGGGCTTGGTGCGAGCTCCAATAGTGCGAGGGTCCACAATCTTTGGAATATCTCACGAGTGTGAGGGCCCTCGACAAAGTAAAATTGTCGATCCCCAACAATGGGATGTCGATGATGGGTGACTACGAAATAGCCCGATAACGCTGGCGGAGGAGAAGAAGATCGGCATCTGGATCTCTCTGTAGTGTGCTCTGATATGCGCTCTCTCTAAGTAGAGCTCCCATCCTCCCATGTGAAGAGAGGAATCCTGCGGGTGGAAATGGCGTACTCGACTCGGTCGGTACCCATCCTCAAATCCAACTCCCAAATGCTCCCGAGTAGGGAACCCGTGTGATGACACCATTTGTCAACAACTCCGGTGTGGCGACAATGAGTGAAACCCTCAACAACAGGGACCTCGCCCGGTATGGAATGATGCCATCTCGTCCTCGTGGATAGGTATCTAAACCTAACACGCTCACGGGACGCAAACATGGAAGCCTCTTATAGGCCCCAAAGCGCTTGAATGTAAAGGCAAACATCTGCTTTGTCGATCAACACTCTTAACTATATACACGGGAAAAGACAAGAAAACACTCACCGGCGAAATGGGTAGAATCCTAACCATGCCTCGGTCGAAGCCCTGCGATCGCATGCGCATTCCCCCACGAGGAAGTAGGCAAAGGTATAGGAACCCCAATCATAGTCTCTATACGGTCCACGTGTCGAGTGGTGTTGATCAAAGCGAAGGACACCGTAGAGGAATTATCTGCTATGAAGCAGCCCCTAATGATCATCGAGGAACAATCGTGAAGAATGCGATCCACGACTCTCACATCATCGGGTATAGGCTCACTCAGCGGCCCGCTTCATAGCATCTACGCTCAAAGGACCGTCTGAATAGTCACGCCCTTGGCGCCTCGCGGAACTCCAACAAGGATCGGCGGTAGTAGGGGTAATATCCGTAGTGCTGAGCCTTTGGATCCCCTCAAACTCCATACATGATAAAGCCGCCAATCCATCGGCGTCATCATCACCTCACGATCCGGCCAAATGGAGTGGGTGAGTGCGGTGAAACCACCGCTCGAGACAATGCCACGAGGTAACCCGGGGACAATGCGGGGAAGAATGGAAAAGAACGCTCCAAATCTGACCATGTACAATCGCTCTCTGTAGTCATCATGCGAGGCACGATACATAGAGAGTGGATGTTAAACCAGTTCCCTCGAAAATTTGTGTGAAGCGGGAACCTACATCAAATGCAGATCGACATCAGAATCCTTTACTCCTCATCAATAGGAAATAAGGAAGATTAAGATCTAACTTCATACCTCGTTTGCGTGCAGGTATACTGAAGGATGCCGACTCAAGTCACCTAGAAGATCTGGGTTTGCCACTTGAATACTGGCAACTCCCTACGGGGAACACGTACAGCAGGAGCAGGAACCTCGACTGGTACATCCTCCTCCTCGTCCTCGACATCCGGCACTTCAACCCGGATAGGACGTATCACCGCCTCCACCAAACGATGAGGCTGTCTGACAGACCGGCGTTGAGGCTCTTCAGAAGCCCTCCTCCGTACACCTGAAGTGGTCCTACGGGAACTACTCGGTTGATCCGGATCCATAATATCTGGACAACAAGTCTCCAAATCACCTCAGAAAGGGTGTGGTAAATTCTTACCTGGAGCTTTTCAAAATGCATCTTATGCATTACATGCATGCATGCATTGTTTTAACATACATCTACTGTAGAGTTAAAAATGCATGACTACTCATTCCTACATTTTGGAAAAAAATTTCCATAGTCCCTTTGTAAATGGGACTATCCACGTGCACATAGACATGACTAGGTGGCCATTCGATGTACACCTATACGGTCGTATACATCTATATGCATTTAATACATTGCGATAAAAAAATCCGTAAGTGTAGTCTAATTACAGGATTATTTTGCTTGTCTACCTTTACTCATTTGTCCTCGGATAGGATAAGAAATGGCGGTAAAGGTGCAATTTGACTATTTCAAAAGTCAATTTTTTCACATCATTATATTCGACATGGTTTAATACTAACATTTGCTATGTTGAATATTTTTTATCAAGTCATATCGGCATGCATATTCACTACTATGTGTCTAAATGCATTTCATGTGATAAGTCATTTTCAAGCGGATAGAAAGCTGGAAAAGAATAGAATACATGCATACGTTACGGGATAGTGAAGAGCGCAGCATGCGGTAGCGAGAATATGCGAAAGTTACCCGAACTCAACAAGTTCGAAGAAGCTCTCGATTTCCTTCGATCGTCTGACTTGAAAATGACTTATGAAAGCAACCTTTGGGCTTTACATGCTTACGGTTGGTCGCGAGTCCACTGCTGCTGCTCTGCTGAAGTGTACTGCGGCACTCTATATGGGTCCCACACCTCCGGCTCGCTCGAGTTAGAGTTCTGAAAGGAGGTCTCACAAGCTGAAAAAGGCCAAATCGGGAATAAAAATGCTCGCGATTGAGCGAAAATAGCTTGGAATCTGGTTTTTATGCGGTCGAAATTGAACTCCGTCATCTCATTGGTATTCGCTTTGAATGCGGGGTATACTTATCTCGATGAACTTAGCTTTCACAAATCATGCTCGGTAATACCCCACAAAGGTCTGATGCCGCCATTGCATGGTTACCACATCTATGTATCCCCGGCGGGGGTTACAAAGCACAAAACCGCGAAATATCTACGTATCCCCGGCGGGGGTTACAACGTCGAAGTTTCAAACATTAAACGTATCTCGGTGAAGTTTCAAATATTGAAGTTTGTAACATCTCGTATCCGGGGAATTCTGCATGAAGTTCAAAGTATCTACGTATCCTTGGCGGGGGTTACAATGCCAAAGTTTCAAACATCTACGTATCCCCAGCGGGGGTCACAACGCACATCTTTCAAGTATCTGCGTATCCCGGTGGGGTTCTGGCGCATTCGACCATTGATACACACATCGATGAAGGTCAGCTGACCTTGGCGTCATTTCAACCGATGGCAAGTAAACCCATCAAAGCAACTCATCAACTTTTCCCGGTGGGGGTTACAGCATAATCGACCATTGACACATACATCGATGAAGGTTAAGCAACCTTGACAATGCACCAATGCGGGGATCTGTCGGTGATACACACATCAGCGAAGGTCGAGATGACCCGACAACAACGTACATTGGCGATAACTCAATAGGATGAGGGAATATGTTATACACATCCTCAAACAGGCAAAAGCTTTATCTCCACAGATCCCTTACACACAAGAGGTACCTCTATGGAATATAACCGATTATGCAGGATTTGAGACTTTGGTGATAGCCCCAACGTCAACATCCTTGAAGACTTGGATCGCATGTCGAGCCATCTTGATTGTCATCCCAGAGGATTATATCGACAATCATGCATCATACATTTGCATCATATTACTGCACATAGCATCATGTTTATTTCACTTGCATTTCAAGTGTCTAGGATTCTTTATCCTATCCATGCCTTGCATTACATGAATATGATAAAGAGGGGCATCTGTAGACACTCTCAAAATTTTTTTTCGCACTAACTATTACTAACATTACGGGAGGGCGAATCGTCTTTCGGAGATAACCACGGAAGCGACTCACATCCATTCGGATACCACCGGAAGTTTGGTCTCCATTAGGATACTATCGGAACATCATTCACAACCGGACCACACACGGGAATATCAATCTCAACCGAACCGGACCACACACCGGGAGTATAAGTCTCGACCGGAACACTGCTTGGAAGGATCATTTCCAACCTCGGAGATAACCAGAGTTTCATCCTTGGCGATAACCCTAAGGAATGTTGTTGCAATTCCGGCGATAACCCCGGCAATGCTTGTTTCAAATACATGATATCAGCTTCAATCTCAAACCTCCTGCCGAGGCATTCATCTCTCAAAAACCGGAGCTAACACAAGGCATCTGAGGCACCCACAAGATGACCTTGCGACATTCAAACACTTGCGGTGATCCAATCTCGGATGTAACCACGAGCAGCGACGTTGCTTTCAACTCAAACCGGCGATAACCCCGGTGAAGAGTCGAAAACATCATCTTGCCACATCAACACTGCGCGCGTCGTCTCAACACTTGATCAATACATACATATATACAACTATGTCCTTCAAGAACCGGGATATCAATCGAGTGACTATTACGCGTGGCGGTACCTACCGGATAGAATTTGAAGCTTGAAGACCATGGGCATGGTCCCTCTTCACGACCCGTACAACCTCTAATCCATGTCATTGCGTAACTCTAAACACAAGCGGGTCGAAGAAGGTCACATATACCTCGTTTGGATGCTCGGATTGAAGTTACGCAAGTTTCGGCGGACATTATAAGTGCAGTGAGTGCACGTGCTTGAGCGACGGGACCATGAAGCCGGGCCCCCACGACCGACCCGTAGGGTGTAAGCTGGCTGCGGTGCAAGTACACACTGCGACCATCGATCTATAAATATAGACCTTGAGGTTGACCATTTTGAGAGAGAGAGAGAGAGAAAAAAGCGAGGAAGCCACATCCACTTTACTCTGTACACACCCATATTGAGTGTTTTCCTCATTTTAAACATCTGTTAGCTCACATATAGCTATACTTTTATCCGGCGAGAGCTGAGTATTTATCCATATAGAGTCATAAAATTCTACATTGGCAGCCCATTGTAAGCCTTCTTACATTCTATAAAGCATTTCTTCTCATAATAGCACACTTTATTATACACATTGAGAGTCGTGTGAGTGTGTTTGCGGACTTGATCAAGTGGTTTTCATTGGTTTACATATATATATATATATATATATATATATATATATATAACTAACATTATCGAGTTATGAGGTTGATAGCATTATCGCTTTATTTACATTTCGATGTCCCCCATGAGTTGATTTTTCGTGGTTTAATTGATATATATATATATATATATATATATATATATATATATATATATATATATATATTTACCGCTTTATATATATATATATATATATAATAAATAACTACTTACCGCTTTCCATACAAATTGCAACTTTATCATTGTGAGCTAGGAATCAGTGGCGGTGATCACTGATTGGATCTCATGAATCTAGATTATATTCCATGATGGATATTTTTCCTTCTTGCTTTACAAATTGCGGTATCTTGTACATTACTTAGATTGAGTCTCTTGAATCTAGAGTTCCCTTTTTGGATGGACTTGTACATTATTCATGCCCATCCCTTGGATGGTTGTCATGCCCATAAGGAGTTCGGCACTACTGTATATTATTTTCTCGCAGATGCTTCGCATCTCGAAAATAAAAGCAAACAAGCCGAACATTTAATAATAAAAATGGAAGTATCAAAGACCTCAATTACTATTGAGCACAGGGTTTGAAAAACCTTTTTTATAAAACTTCATTGCTATATCTTGCTTAAAACTGAATTTTCTACAAAATTCAAACCCTATGTATATAGGTGCGAACGAGGCATAGCACTACTTCCAAATAATTGCACATTGATCCACACACACACATTCATATAATAGTTTCTTTGAGAAGTGGCGGTCACCGTGGCAATACGGATGTCGGGGGGTGCCTAACACCTTCCCTCCGCATAACCAAGCCCCCGAACCCTCAATGAATCTCGGTTTCACAGACCCGTTTAGCGATTGTCACATCTTTGGGTCGATGTGCAAACCTTTTGAGTTGCGTTAGTGCGACCGATTAAATACACCAATGGCGACTCTTAAAGTCAAATAAATCGACATTATACATGTGGGACCTTTTCACTTGTTTTTTTCAAACAAATCTCACATTAACATGAGAACACCAAAAAACAAGTAACGAAAAGGGACACTAAAAATCCCGACGTCGACAGGTACCTTAGCGACTAACATGGTTTTCTAGGCAAGCTCAAGAACACTCAAGAACACTTATAGCGACAGTTTCGTCGCTATAGGGCCCTTTAGTGACAGTTTATTTTCCAAAATTATTATTTTTAATAAATAATTAGTATTAAATGGATTTTAATTATTAAAAATACATAATAAATTATTAAAAATTATTTTAAAGCCTAAAAATTAGTTTTTAATTATTTTGAATATATTTCATAAATATTTAGTATTTTGGAATATTAATGGTATTTAATTTATTTAATTATAATATTAAATAAATTACTTAAAATGATTTTAATACTTGAAAAATTATATTATATTATGGTATAAGAAAATATTTTAAGTTATTTTTAATGACTTTTAATATTTTGTGATGAATTTCATTAATAAATTAATATTAATGGTAATTAATTTATTAAATAAATATATTAAATAAATTATGAAAAATAGAATTAATGCTTTAAAAATTATATAAAAATAATTTAAGTGTTATAAAAATATTTTAAGTTATAAAATATAACTTTTGATATTTTGTCATAAAAATATTAATATTTTAATATTAATGGCAGATAATTAATAATGATTTTAATTACTTTAAAATTATTTAATGGTAATAATAAAGTATTAAAATACTTTGAGATATTATAAATATATTATAATATTATGTTATGATTTTCATTAATATTTGGTATTAAATAAATATTATTGATAATAGAATTAAGTGGTATTTAAATCATATAAGTATGATATTAATGATTGAAAAATCATAATAAATGGTAATAATTATCTAAAAATTATTGTGGGTCTATGAAAATTATTTTGACTAATTAATAAATTACCTAAGATAATTGTTAAGTGTTTAGGAAGAGTTTAATTGAACTTAAACTCGATAATTGTCTAACTAGACCGTTGGGATGTTAGAATTGTGTCGGATTCAAGTCAGACTGAAATAGTTTGACCTGATATATACCAAGTCTTATGTGTGTTGTAGACTAATAGGGTTATGTGTTATGTGTTTAGGTAATTCTATATATATATATATATATAATAGTATTATACTGTGATGATATTATTCTAATATTTGGAGATTAGTATTATCTATATTAGGTCTTCGGATAAAGCTAAGTTATATTTCATAACGGTAATCAACGGTGTAGGTAAGTTTTTCTTAACTCTACTAAGAGTTGTTTCATACAGATATGCTTATGGTTAATCATTGCTGATTGTTATGTAGAATTATACTCTGTACATATTGTATGTATAAGTCAGGTATGAAAGGTTGATCACCTTTATTACCATTCGGTTCAGATAAATTTGTTCATGTTTAATACTTGTTCAGTCAAAAGTTTGGTCATGCTAGTTCTCAATTATATTAATGAATTATAGTCAGCTTATTATTCAAACTCTTTCAATCATGATATATCCTTAAATATAATTTAAACTTGATGGGCAACTTTCATGCTCAACCTTGCTATATCATGATAAAACATTGCAGATTAAGGCGAATGCGTCGGATACAAGGAAAGGTTAAAGACAGTCCCAGCTTTAGTTTACATGTGCAGATAGATTGGTAATAATAATGTATGATAAAATCTTTATATATATGTCAGATAGGAAAATGAATTGTGTATAAGTTATGGTTACTCGACCTTGGGGATAGCGTATAATGTTTAATTTATAAACAATTTATGTTTATATCTTCCGCAATAGTTAGAACTAGTGTATCAGATCCGTGGTGATTTAGGACCATGGATTTGGGGCCGCTACAACGGCGCCAGTATAGCAAAAAATGGCCAAAATGCTTATAAAAGCTTGAAACGGTCTGCAAAGCCTGCATAAAAGAACTTAGACATAATAACAATAAATTAAAGATAAAAACTAACCAAGAGACTAAAAACATACAACAACTTAAGCCGCAAAGGAACTAATTTGTAAGTATAAATCCCACTCATCAATCTGCTACTTCACTAAGTGGGTAGAAGCAGCCTCCTTCCCCCGGGTTACCAAAGAAGTCATCATTGGCTTCATCAGAAACAATGTCATTTGTCGATATGGACAACCGGAGGTAATTATTTCAGACAATGCTAAGAACCTCAACAACAAAATAATGGAGGAATTGTGCAATAAATTCCACATCAAACACCTCAACTCCGTCATCTACCGTCCAAAGATGAATGTTGTTGTTGATGTAATACCCGAGAATTTACACATATTATTAAATATATATATTAATGGAAATAATATATATGTGAATATAAGTGTTATTGTTTTATGAGTCGATTAATTTAATTAATTCGTATTAGATCAACGCGTATCAAGAAATGTGGATTGACAATGAGAATTATGAAATGCCTTGTGTGGCATAATGTGAAACGAGGAAATTCACTAAGCAAATTAAAAACGGGAATTAGGAAGATTAATCGTGTAAGATTATGTGATTTAATATGAGTAATCAATACACTCTTAAACTTGTAATATCACTCTTGTGGACATTAATTCATGTTGAGTAAAGCAAGTTTGGCGATGAAAGTTGACACGGCTTGAAGCTAAAACCAGTCTTCAGCACCGTTGTCGAGAATGCGGTAGCAATTACTTGTCGTCAATGAAAAGACAAATTCAAGCATTTGTAAATGTTGTCGATTGGAGAAAAATTAATTTTTCTACTTTAGAAATAAAATGGAATAATTATGTGATATGTGTGAAATTAATAAACCATGAAATAAAGTACGTTATGTTTGACGAAGGAATTATTAAGTAAGCCATTAATTAATATTAATTGATTGTGGTGGAATATTGATTACTTGGTAATTAATTAATAATATGTGATTATTATTGTTTGCAATATGTCTATAAATATAATAAGAATTATATAGATAATTAAGGGTTATGGGGATCCATAAATACATTAATCAAGGAAGAGGATAATTTATTTATTTGACATAAAAAAAATAAGTAAGTTATTAATATAATAAGATTATATCGGTTATATGTGCATGTGAGCAATAATACAACTATACTATATAGTGCGATTGTGACATTTATGTGACTATATATTAAGTCTTATAAAACTATATTGTATAAAGCAATGTGATTAAACATATTAGAACCATATGTTATGAATACATTATGAAATATCTATGTGACAATGGGTAGGTAGGTATACATTAAAATAAAATGTACATAGATTATATGTATGTTGCATAGTATCTACTACCTTGGAATGTTAAATCATTTTGTGACACTAAGTTATAATGTATGGTTGATATGTGTATACAATATAGCATAAGAATAAGAGTTGTGTATAAGTATATGGTCTAATGTTGCAAGAATACTGAGATAATTGGATTGTCCCAAAATGAGTGGCACAAGTACATGAATAGTAGCTCAAGCTAGAATACGTATTTCTCCAAAAGGTTAGCCTTAGGTGATGATGGTTGAGTTTTGGGTGGTTGGCCAACCCTTGAGCAAACATTGTTTCATTTAATTGCACCATGGATTTCAACCTGGTGTAACACCAATGTCCAGTCCAAGCTCCTTCTATAAATAGCAGACATGTTTATCAGTTGGTGTTGCTTGGAAATTGTCTGATAAATTGCTTAGTGTAAGATTGAGAGCATACAAGGGTTCTAGGAGAGCTTTAAAGTTCATTAGGAGCAAGTTCATTGCACATTACGAAGGTATAATTTATTTTCCTTGCTTCCATTTCATTCTCGATCAAAATAGAGTTCGTGAGTATTGAAATACAAATTCTTGATTTTGTGGAATTGTATGTTAATGAGGTTGGGTATGGGTTATATAGTTGTTGTATAACCATATAAATATGTTTAAACTATTATAGTACTGTTTAGAATCAATTTCGTGAGTAATTTCTATGGTTGGGCTAGTTTTACTATTAGAAGTATATTGTTCTGGCTCGAACAGTGTACTGCTGATTATTGTGCCGGATTAACACTTTAAATGTATTGCTAAATTGAGCCGGCCCCTTAGTTTAGTTTTGAGCTTCTATTTTACAATATGTTATAATATTATGACATATACTAGTATGCGAGAATATGTAAGGGGTATATATAGATATATTAACCTAACGTGAGCATGTTTACACTAGATTAGAATGAATAACGAAAGTGTGGAGTTTAACATGACTTTATGACTTTTGAAACGAACTTGATGAGTATGAATGACATGTATACTGACTTTGCAAGCATGTTAGTATGATTTAGAAATGCATAAATAAACCGTTGACTTATGTCTATATGATTCGTAAGAGAGCATGAACATGTTGGACTAATTAGTTCACTTTACAAATGAAAATACGACTTTTGAACATGAATATTGACAAACTACCTTGAGGGTTAGAATCTGACATTTGTAATCATGTTAATGTTAGTTTTAGACTCACTCATTGAACATAAACAAATATATACCATGCTTGTGTATCATATTTCAAGTAAAGCATAAACGAAGCATATTTTCAACCAAAGCGATGCTAATTTCACATATGTGTTATGAATACTCACATGCATGCCTAATATGTGTTTTATAACTATCTTATATGTTTAGAGAGCAAACATGATAGACTTTGTGGTTTTATGACCTCAAATGGCCTTAAATTGTTGAAATGATCAATTTGGAATTTATTATGAAAAAAAGGAACCTAGATTGATTTGAGAAGCATGAGAAGGCCTTTAACATGACAAAATATATTATGATTGTATGTTCAGGTTGGACAGAGACCCCAAGGAAGAAAATTGAAGTCTTGGCTTGGCAGGAAGATCAGCATATCACTACTTGGTCCTAAACTTAGCATATACATGGCAATTGCGCTTGATCTGGAATCTGAGGTAGTAAATTCTGATTTTTGGACAGTAACTTATATGATGCCTATATTGCTAAGAGTGGTTTAAAACCTATTGATGCATATATATATGTGAGGACTAAGTAATCAGTTAGTGTTTGCCTCGTAATAGGAAGGTCCATGGGTAAAAAGGGCTTAACCTTGTGTATTCTTAATTTACTTATGAAATGACTAGGTATTAATTCATGATGAATTTATAATCTGATTTGTACCATATGTGCATACTTGAATTGTGTCAAACTTGATTAATGAATGTGTTAACTAATGAACATCTTGAACATATAATGCACTATAAATAGGATTTGAAAGTGTTGATTTATTAACGTGGATAAACTACGCTTGAGGCAAGTATCTAAACTATCCTTTACATTGTGCAAGTTCTCTAACCTTACTTAAATCTATATTGAGCAAGTATTCAAACCCTACTCTTATCGTGCAAGTATCTTTGCATTACTTTATTCGACGAATACCGTAAGTAGAGTATTTAAACCTTATCTCTTTGAATGCAAGTTATTCTATTTATTTGTTCAATTGAACAAGTATGTTTAGACTCTTGCAAAAACTATTATTCATGTTGAACTTGGTATTGTTCTTGAATATTGTGAAACAGTCGATGCCATTTGATTCGGCTAGACTATATGCATGTTTATAAAACTATCCAAACCAATTGATTGGTGCGAAAATCTTGAAAACTGAGTTGAACAACCCTTATAGTAAGGGGAGTGTATGTTGTTGGAAACCCCGACATATGAGTGGATATTATTGTGGTGTTATGCATAACTTAAAGTATTGTAGATTGATCATCTATAGTACTTAATTCTTTTGGGTTATCAGTTTAATATTGGTAATTCCAGTAGATGTTCAACAGTCCTTAGTGACTGCTCAATATAAATTATTTATCCAGTTGGATACATTGATAGTCGTTGAATTCATATATATCTATCGATTTATATTGAATTGTCGTTCTTATTCCAAGAATTATTGATACTCAGTATTCATGATATTATTATGAAACATTTAACTATCTTAAAGATGATACTTCGATAATTCAAACTTGTGATATTATATTCTTCACCCTTGTTGTGTATTGCTTGCTGGGAAATTTGTGTTCATCCTTGCTTATTTAAAACCTTTCAGTTAAGGCAGAATAAGGAGGTGTCTCTGGAATAGACAAGGGCAAGGGCAAGGCTACCGACTAGCTTGTTCCTTTATGTTAAAATTTTTGTGTTGTATTAAGACTATTTTCAGACTATGTTTAAGCTTAAGTAGGATTATGTGATCTATTAAGTACTGTAGGTTACGAGACTTGGGGGAATAATTATAGTAAATCATTGTATATTATTCTAAATTAGATTTTTCGTTGTAATCGTGTTATGTTAGTTATTATGGTATTACCATGAGAACGTGATGAACCAAATTTGAGTGACCAGGTGGAGGTCCGAATTTGGGGCGTCACAGGTTGGTATCAAAGCCGTAGTTATAAACCTTAGGAGCGAGTGTCCTTATATTATAACTCGAGAGAACTTAGAAGTTAGGAAGGAGATACAACTCATGTAGAGTTTTCCTTGAGGGATTTAGTGTGTTATAAAATGTAACTTCATTCTATACAATGAACTTATGTTTATTTAACATTCTGATGGAGTTGTTGTTTGTCTTGTCTTATGTTGGTGATTGTAGGATGACTAACATGGGAGGACCTAGCCGAGTAGTAGAGGAGGAGCCGCGTGATATCCACGTAGTCTATGAGGCACCATTTATAGCAGAGCCTATTTCATTAGTGGCCCCTATTGATGATGATGATGATGAGGAGGAGGAGATGGAGCCATTACCCGAGGAATCTGACCTTGAGGAGGAGCCTATAGAGGAGGAGCCCGAGCCTATATTGGACTCTGACGAGGCTACCTTCGAGGATCAGCTGTTGGGGGAGTATGAGGAGCAGATTTTGGAGTTGGGATATAGAGTAGAGTAGCTAGAGGCTGAGTCTAAGGAGAGGGATTCTGTGTTCCAGATGTTGAGAGATGAGGACCATCAGAGAAAATTGGCGATGAAGGAAATGGAGGTGGAAATTGCTCACCATTAGGAGGCAGGGATCCAGATGGGAGCTTTGTTTCACCGAGCGGTGGCGAGGAATGTTGAGATGGCAGGAAAGCTGGAAGAATTAGAGCAGAAGGTTTTGAGTGAGAGGACGAAGAAGGAGGCTCTCCGAACTCAGTTAGAGATGGAGGTAATGGATAGGATTCACTTCGAGGAGAAGTGGGAGGAAGCCAACGATAGTGTGGGTGATCTAGAGGATGAGGTCCAATGCAAGAGGAGGAAGATGAACAAAATGGGCTATGTTCTACGCACGGCCATGGAGAGATTAATCGATGGGGTAAATCATTACCCAGCTGAGCAAGGACAGACCCGGCACACCATAAGTCGAGATATGGTGGTGCATATCACACAAAAGGAATATCAGAGCGCTGTGGAGCGTGGGATGTTAGATTGAGTCTAGAGGAAAAAACTCAGTAGTGTAGTATTTTATTTATGTGTTATTAATATGTTGTTGTTAATCTCAATCTTTTGTGTAAGAGGCGAGATGATGGTAACCCCAACTTTTGAAAAGTGTTAGAGGGGTAGTAAGCTTGTGTCGTCCCCATCTTTTGTGATATTAGGGAATATGTGTTATCATTTATAGCAGTATGCTAGAAAAGAACATGTATTGTAACCATTTGGCATATGAATATAAATGATCTTATTTTAGAAATGTGTTTTAAACCTCCAGTTCTTTTCTATTGAGAAATGTCTAAATATGATAATTAGATAATAATAAAAAATTGTGATGCAAAAAATGCCGCCCAGACATAGAATAACTGTCCCAGAAGAGTCAGTTAATGATGAGAGAGGTCCAGTAGATCCGATACAGAGACTGGTAGATTTATTGGGAGAAGCTCTGAGGGGAAGAAACGAACCCGTACCACCCGTTCCCCAAGCTGTCCCAGTAATAAACTTTAAAGATTTTAAGAGTGTAAGACCCCCGGAGTTCACGAGAACCACTGACTCGATAGTTGCGTAAACCTGGATCAAGGATATCGAGAAGGCCTTCACTATACCTCATGTGGGTGAAGACTAGAAGACAGTATTTGCCACATACATGATGAGGGGAGAAGTGAACTATTGGTGGGAAACTAATCAGCAGAGAGCAGGAGAAGGAACGATTACATGGGAGAGGTTTACTATGTTGTTCTTCGAGAACTATTTCCCGAAGAGTATGAAGAGTAGGATGGAAGTGAAGTTCCTAGAGTTAAAATAAGGTGATATGACGATGGCGCAATACGCAGCTAAGTTCAATGAACTAGCGCTATTTGCAGAGCACCAAGTTGTGGATGAAGAAAGAAAGGCGAGACATTTTGAGCAAGGGTTGAAGCCGTGGTTATATAATAAGGTATCAGTCTTCTTGATTGATTCCTTTACGACATTGTTAGAGAAAGCAATCATTGCGGAAGGTGGCAGTGAGGCCTTAAATCTATATCATAAGGAAAAGAAGAACAAGAACACTGGTAGTGAGCATCGTGGAGGAAGCAGCAGCGGAGGGAGTAACTCTGGAAAGAGGAAATGGGAAAACAATAACAACAGAAGCAATAATCAAGGTGGGAGTCACCAGGGAAACTTCAAGAAAAGAATTGAAGCTTATAACAAATGTGGAAGAAGTCATCAGGGGGAATGCTGGAAGGGAAAACGCACGTATTATAATTACGGCCAAGAGGGACACCTATCGCCAAATTGCCCAAAACCAAAGAAGATCAGGGGATATTTTGCTTGTGGATCAACAGAGCACCAGATAAAGGATTTCCTGAAGAAAGGAAGCGGTGGAGCTAGCGGAAGCCGGGGAGGAGGAAGCAAGTTAATGATTGGCGGACCTGCACAACCCAACCAATCGATTGACCACCTGAACCTTTAACATGACCGTCCAGGATGCAGTAGCTGTGAATGATGTGGTGTCAGGTATAATTCCAATCAATAATATAAATGCTTATATATTATTTGATTCGGGTGCCACCTGTTCGTTTATATCCGATGAATTTGCTAGTAAACTTAGTACACCCCGAGAACGTTTAGAAGATCCTTTGAACATAGAAGTTGCGAATAAGGAACTAATCCCTGTAGAATATGTCTATCGAAATTATCGCGCAAACATTAGAGAACATGAACTGAGCGTAAACTTGATTCCTATTAAACTAGGAGAATTCGACGTAATACTGGGGATGGATTGGTTATATAACCATGTAGTAGTAATTGAATGTTAGAGCAAATGTGTGAACCTTCAAACTTTGAGTAAGTCTAAGGTAGTGTTTTATGGTAGCTCATCGCTTAAGAAATC
This sequence comes from Panax quinquefolius, assembly GCA_020205615.1. NCBI lineage: Eukaryota > Viridiplantae > Streptophyta > Magnoliopsida > Apiales > Araliaceae > Panax > Panax quinquefolius. The sequence continues at coordinate 53,642,562 of CM035161.1, read as the reverse complement.
GTGTTGCGTTACGATGATGCAGGCCAAGAAATTGTTAAAGAAAGGATATGTAGGTTATTTAGCTTACATCGTGGATACTCAGAAAAAGGGAGTAGAGATTAAAGATATACCTGTAGTGAGTGAATTTCAGGATGTGTTTCTGGACGATCTGCCTGGCCTTTCGCCAGACAGAGAAATTGAATTCGTAATAGACTTAGCACTGGGGACGACACCGATTTTAAAAGCTCCATATCATATGGCGCCAGTAGAAATGAAGGAATTGATCATACAACTTTAAGAATTATTGGATAAGGGTTACATTCGACCAAGTGTTTCTCCTTTGGGAGCACCAGTGTTATTCGTTAAGAAAAAGGACGGATCGATGAGGCTCTATATTGATTATCGAGAATTGAATAGAGTAACGATCAAGAACAGATATCCTCTAGCGAGGATAGATGACTTATTTGATCAACTAAAGGGAGCGAAATATTTCTCGAAGATCGATATACGAATAAGATATCACCAACTGAAAGTGCGGGATGAGGACATACCAAAGACTGTGTTTCGAACCCGTTATGGACATTACGAGTTTTTGGTAATGTCATTTGGTTTGATTAATGCTCCAGCTTCATTCATGGACTTGATGAATCGAGTTTTCAAGCCATACTTGGATAAATTTGTGGTCATTTTCATTGACGATATCTTAATTTACTCAAAAACGGAGGAAGAACACGTCGAACATCTAAAGATTGTTTTGGAGACACTACGAAAGGAGAAGATGTATGCGAAATTTTCTAAGTGCGAATTTTGGATGAAGAAGGTTCAATTCTTAGTCCACGTGGTGGATGAGAATGGAATCTTAGTAGACCCCAAAAATATCGAAGCAATAAGTAATTGGGAACAACCGAGAACTTCGACAGAGGTGAGAAGTTTCATAGGGTTAGCTGGGTACTATCGAAGATTTATCTAGGATTTTTCTAAGATAGTGACCCCGTTGACTAATTTGACGAGGAAGACGGTGAAATTTGTATGGACCGACAAATGTGAAGAAAGTTTTCAAGAGTTGAAGAAGAGATTAAGCGAAGCGCCTGTATTATCATTACCAGATGATACGGGAGGATTTGCGGTGTATAGTGATACGTCGCATAGAGGACTTGGTTGTGTGATTATGCAACACGGCAAAGTCATTGCATATGCATCACGACAGTTGAAGGATTACAAAAAATGATACCCTACTCATGACTTAGAGTTAGCGGCAGTAGTTTTTGCGTTAAAGATATGGAGACATTATTTGTACGAAGAGAGATGTGAGATATATACGGACCACAAAAGTCTGAAATATATCTTCACCCAGAAGGAGTTGAATATGCATAAAAAAGGTGGTTGGAATTTATCAAAGATTATGATTGTGATCTTCTTTATCACCCGGGGAAGGCAAACGTAGTTGCCGACGCTCTGAGCAGGAAAGAAAGGGAGAAACTGATGCAATTAACGACTCAAGCAGCGTTAATAAGAGATATGGAAAAGTTGGAAATTGAGGTAAAGGGGGCCGAGAGGTCTGAAGAAAAGTTATTTATAATAGAAGCTTGTCCGACATTGTTGGATAGAGTAAAAGAATCCCAGGAGAAAGATGGAGAATCTGAGAAAATCAGAAAGAAGATCACAGAAAATGAGGAAGAGAAATTTTGAATGGATAAAAACGATATCTTAATATTCAAAGGTAGAGTGTGGGTATCGGCGGTAGCTGAGTTAAGAGAGGAGATTTTGTACGAGGAACATAATACGATGTTTTCCATTCATTCGGGAGGCACGAAGATGTACCGGGACTTGAAGCAATATTTTTGGTGGCCAAATTTGAAACGCAAAATCGTGGAGTATGTTAGTAGATGTTTGACTTGTCAATGCGTAAAAGTAGAGCATCAGCGGCTGAGTGGTTTATTACAACCGTTGGAAATAACAGAGTGGAAATGGGAGCATATTACGATGGATTTTGTGGTAGGACTTCCAGTCACATAGAAAGGTTTTGATGTAATTTGGGTTATTGTAGATCGACTTACAAAGACCGCGCATTTTCTACCGATTAAGATCCTCTACAGTTTAAATCAGTTAGCGAGTCTGTACGTAAATGAAATTATTTTACGACATGGAGTGCCGGTATCGATTATTTCTGACCTAGACCCGCGTTTCACGTCAAAATTCTGGAAAAGCTTGTAAGAAATCTTTGGAACATAGTTGAGGTTAAGTACTGCATATCACCCTCAGACAGACGAACAGTGAGAGAATAATACAAACGCTGGAGGACATGCTTAGAACTTGCGTGATGGACTTCAAGGGAAATTGGGATGACCACCTACCCTTAGTTGAATTTGCGTATAATAATAGTTACCATGCGAGTATCGGCATGCCACCGTATGAAGCGCTTTACGGGAGGAAATGCAGAACAAAATTATGTTGGGACGAAGTCGAAGAGCGATGAATACTCAGACCAGAGGTAGTACAACAAACCGCAGACGTGGTGAAAGTGATAAGGGCCAGACTAGTAGCAACTTAAGATCGCCAGAAAAAGAACGCAGATTTGCATTGGCAAGACAGAGATCTTAAAGTCGACAGTTTCGTATTCTTAAAAGTATCTCCATGGAAGGGAAAGATCCGTTTTGGCAAGAAAAGAAAACTGAGTCCAAGATTTATAGGACCGTTTGAGATACTAAAGCGAGTGGGCGAAGTAGCGTACAAAGTTGCACTACCACCTGTGTTGGAGCACATCCATAATGTGTTTTACATATCCGTGTTACATCCGTACAAGCCCGAGTACAAACACATGATTTCTTATGAACCCATTCAAGTGGAGAAGAAATTAGCGTACGAAGAAATTTTTGTCCAAATTCTAGATAAGAAAGAGAAAACCTTAAGGAACAAAGTTATTTCCTCTGTAAAAGTGCTTTGGCAAAACCATGATGTCGAGGAGGCTGCGTGGGATTATCACCATCTATTTGCGTAACCTTGTAGCAATTCCGGGACGGAATTTTTATAAGGGGGGGAGGATGTAATACCCGAGAATTTCCACGTATTATTAAATAAATATATTAATGGAAATAATATTTATGTGAATATAAGTGTTATTGTTTTGTGAGTCAATTAATTCAATTGATTCGTATTAGATCAATATGTATCAAGAAATGTGGATTGACAATGAGAATTGTGAAAGCCTTGTGTGGCATAATGTGAAACGAGGAAATTCACTAAGCAAATTAAAAACGGGAATTAGGAAGATTAATCGTGTATAATTATGTGATTTCATATAAGTAATCAATACACTCTTAAACTTGTAATATCACTCTTGTGGACATTAATTCATGTTAAGTAAAGCAAGTTTGGCGATGAAAGTTGACGCCGGCTTGAAGCTAAAGCGATCTTGACATTTGTTGAGTGCAGCCTTACAGGTTGTCTTAATCAAAGAAGATAAACCGCAGTGCTGACGCTATCGATGGTCGATTGGAGAAAATTAATTTTTCTACTTTAGAAATAAAATGGAACATTTATGTGATATGTGTGAAATTAATAAATCATGAAATAAAGTACGTTATGTTTGACGAAGGAATTATTAAGTAAGCCATTAATTACTATTAATTGATTGTGGTGGAATATTAATTACTTGGAAATTAATAATATGTGATTATTATTGTTTGCAATATATCTATAAATATAATAAGAATTATATAGATAATTAATGGTTATGGGGATCTATAAATACATTAATCAAGGAAGAGGATAATTTATTAATTTGACATAAAACAAATAAGTAAGTTATTAATATAATAAGATTATATTGATTACGGTTATGTGCATGTGAGCAATAATACAACTATACTATATAGTGCGATTGTGACATTTATGTGACTATATATTAAGTCTTATAAAACTATATTGTATGAAGCAATGTGATTAAACATATTAGAACCATATGTTATGAATACATTATGAAATATCTATGTGACAAATGGGTAGTAGGTATACATTAAAATAAAATGTACATAGATTATATGTATGTTAGCATATAAGATCTACTACCTTGGAATGTTAAATCATTTTGTGACACTAAGTTATAATGTATGGTTGATATGTGTATACAATATAGCATAAGAATAAGAGTTGTGTATAAGTATATGGTCTAATGTTGCAAGAATACTGAGATAATTGGATTGTCCCAAAATGAGTGGCACAAGTACATGAATAGTAGCTCAAGCTAGAACACGTATTTCTCCAAAAGGTAGCCTTAGGTGATGATGGTTGAGTTTTGGGTGGTTGGCCAACCCTTGAGCAACCATTGTTTCATTTCATTGCACCATGGATTTCAACCTGGTGTAACACCAATGTCCAGTCCAAGCTCCTTCTATAAATAGCAGACATGTTTATCAGTTGGTGTTGCTTGGAAATTGTCTGATAAATTGCTTAGTGTAAGATTGAGAGCATACAAGTGTTCTAAGAGAGCTTGAAAGTTCATTAGGAGCAAGTTCATTGCACATTACGAAGGTATAATTTATTTTCCTTGCTTCCATTTCATTCTCGATCAAAATAGAGTTTGTGAGTATTGAAATACGAATTCTTAATTTTGTGGAATTGTATGTTAATGAGGTTGGGTATGGGTTATATAGTTGTTGTATAACCATATAAATATGTTTAAACTATTATAGTACTGTTTAGAATCAATTTTGTGAGTAATTTCTATGGTTGGGCTAGTTTTACTGGAAGTATCACATTCTGCTCGAACTGTGCACTGCAGCCTTGATTGTCTTGGATTAACACTTGAGAGCGCGTAGCAATAAATCGCTATTATAGCCTGAGTTCGTTTAGTTTTGAGCTTCTTTTTTAAAATTTGTTATAATATTATGACATATACTAGTATGCGAGAATATGTAAGGGGTATATATAGATATATTAACCTAACGTGAGCATATTTACACTAAATTAGAATGAATAACGAAAGTGTGGAGTTTAACATGACTTTATGACTTTTGAAACGAACTTGATGAGTATGAATGACATGTATACTGACTTTGCAAGCATGTTAGTATGATTTAGAAATGCATAAATAAACCGTTAACTTATGTCTATATGATTCGTAAGAGAGCATGAACATGTTGGACTAATTAGTACACTATACAAATGAAAATACGACTTTTGAACATGAATATTGACAAACTACCTTGAGAGTTAGAATCTGACATTTGTAATCATGTTAATGTTACTCTTAGACTCACTCATGTAACATAAACATATATATACCATGCTTGTGTATCATATTTCAAGTAAAGCATAAACAAAGCATATTTTCAACCAAAGCGATGCTAATTTCACATATGTGTTATGAATACTCGCATGCATGCCTAATAGGAGTTTTATAACTATCTTATATATTTAGAGAGCAAACATGATAGACTTTTTGGTTTTATGACCTCGAATGGCCTTAAATTGTTGAAATGATCAATTTAGAATTTATTATGAAAAAAGGAACCTAGATTGATTTGAGAAGCATAAGAAGGCCTTTAACATGACAAAATATATTATGATTGTATGTTTAGGTTGGACAGAGACCACAAGGAAGCAGCTGAGTCTTGGCTTGGCAGGGAGGACTAAGATAAATTACTGTCCTAGTCTAAAGCTTAGCCATGTATGCAATTGCTGATCCACCGAATCGAGGTAGGTAGTAAATTCTGATTTTTGGACAGTAACTTATATGATGCCTATATTTCTAAGAGTGGTTTAAAACCTATTGATGGATATATATATATATGTGAGGACTAAGTAATCAGTTTGTGTTTGCCTCGTAATAGGAAGGTCCATGGGTAAAAAGGGCTTAACCTTGAGTATTCTTAATTTACTTATGAAATGACTAGGTATTAATTCATGATGAATTTATAATCTGATTTGTACCATATGTGTAACTTGAATCGTGTCAAACTTGATTAATGAATGTGTTAACTAATGAACATCTTGAACATATAATGCGCTATATATAGGATTTGAAAGTGTTGATTTATTAACGTGGATAAACTACGCTTGAGGCAAGTATCTAAACTATCCTTTACATTGTGCAAGTTCTCTAACCTTACTCAAATCTATATTGAGAAAGTATCCGAGCCCTACTCTTATCGTGCAAGTATCTTTGCATTACTTTATTCAACGAATACCGTAAGCAGAGTATTTAAACCTTATCTCTTTGAATGCAAGTTATTCTATTTATTTGTTCAATTGAACAAGTATGTTTAGACTCTTGTGAAAACTATTATTCATGTTGAACTTGGTATTGTTCTTGAATATTGTGAAAGAGTCGATGCCATTTGATTCGGCTAGACGATATGCATGTTTATAAAACTGTCCAAACCAATTGATTGGTGAGAAATCTTGAAAACTGAGTTGAACAACCCTTATGGTAAGGGGAGTGTATGTTGTTGGAAAACCCAACACATGAGTGGATATTATTGTGGTGTTATGCATAACTTAAAGTATTGTAGACTGATCACCTATAGTACTTGATTCTTTTGGGTTATCAGTTTAATATTGGTAATTCCAGTAGATGTTCAACAGTCCTTAGTGACTACTCAGTATAAATTATTTATTGTAAGACCCCAACTTATTATTAATGAAATTTAATTTTCTCTATTTATTATTTTGAAATAGTAAGGGTTGATGTGATTAATGTGGATAGTTAGGGGTAAAATACGCAAATATTTCAAAATAAGCAAGTGGTTATAAAATATTCATTGTTGTTTGGGAATATTCGTTTGGTCGTGGAATATTAAATCATTTGGGAATATTAAACGACTGCCAAGCAGCCCATGTGTGGGCCCCATAACTGAAAGCGATTGGATGAAGAAAACGACAAATATAAGTTGGTTAAAAATAACGGCGTAGTTGTTATTCAGTAATAATCTTGTTAAAATACTCTAAATTGGTTAAAACACAAAGAAGATACCAGTATTGCACCAATTATTGATTCTTACGTAAGAAGGCACTACTCAATAATGGTTACGATGAATTCGCTAAAGATATTTTATTGAGTTAATAATTGCTGCGTTGATATTTTATATATTCATTGTTTCAATAATTGTCATTACACAATATTTTTCATTATCGAAGCAATAATTCATATTATCCGAATAATATTATTAGATAACATTATTGGCAATGTCTAGAAAGTTACGCTTAAGGAGAGGTTTGGTCACCTAATTGCGCGCCAGTAAGGAGAAATCCTTATTAGAAAGCCCCCTCTTTCCTAGGAACTGCCTGGTTGTCAATATTGTGAGTCTGTAATATAATTTGTGAATAATTAATTATTGATTCATATGATGAGGAAAATATTAATTTTATGTGGATATAGATGGAGAAAATTTTAATGTGACAATTGTTGAAAATTGAAATTTTATCTTTTTACGATAAAATAATTCATTTAAATATATTATTATATTTTAATAATATAATAATGGTGATATTTTTACAACGAATGTGGGATATATGAGTATACGAGGAGGAAGAGTATTTTTGTTGCAATAAATGTTTAAAACATGTTAAACATGCGGTGGACCCCATTTATCGATCGAAATTTGATTATATTTGTAAAATTGGCCGTTTGTGGATTTTTGGTCAATTTTGTTTGGAATTTGGAAAAACTTTCTTTCGCAAAGTTGTAGAGAATTGAATTTCCTATAAAAATTCGTGAGATTCGAATTTTCTAATAAAAGGGCTATTTATTGTGAATTATTGAAGTTAGAAAGTTCAAATAATTGATTTTTGGAAGTTTTAATTATTATTTTAAAGAAAAACGTTTTTTTTGCATTTAAGTGGGCTAACATGTGATATTAATTGCTGAAATCAGATATTTAAAGATGGGCTAAGGAAATTTATAATATATATTAATATTTTATTAAATTTTCTGCTTTGGTGTTCTAAACATTTTCCTATAAATAGGGTGCTTAGGTTAGAATTGAAAATCACACCAGAAACTGAAGTTTTCTCTCTCTATATTATCGAGCGTATTCTTGTGAGTATTTTGAGTATACTTTGAGTATTGTTAGACGGTGCAAGTTCCCTTCAGCACTATACCCGGTATTCCAACTAGAAGTACTAATCTTTCGAGGTAAAGGATGTTATTTTCTTCTCAAATGATATTATTTCTTCAATATCATTATGCTGAAATATTGGTTGGAACTTTTTATCAAATTTGGAACTTTTTCATGTCGGGGTTACTATTCATGAGTTACTATTCACGAGTTACTATTCACGAGTTACTATTCACGAGTACTATTCATGAAGCGTGAAGATGTTTTTGTGGAATTTCTATCTTTTGGTGTTTGAGTTCTTATTCACGATACGGCACTATTCACGATATCTCAACACTATTCAATAGAAAAATAAAATTTCTTCTTTTTGCCCAAAATATCTATTTCGGATACTAGCTTTGATTGTATCCATGTTTTGATCATTCTTGAATTTTACACCACTATGATTATTTTTGAGGTATTTTTGAACATGGATAAAACAAAGTACTAATCCTTAATCCTTAATCCTTGTCATTTTGTTTCTTTGGATTCATTTCTTTAAAAAAAAAATATATTTTCATCATCTTGGTCTTAAATGATGATATTATTGAATATCTTTGGCCTGTAGTGCAAAGATGAATGATTTTGAAGAATATCTTTGGGTATGTAGTGCAAAGATGAGCAGTGTTTAGATGAACATGATAATTGATGAATATCTTTGGCTCACAGTGCAAAGATGAATATTTGATTCGGATGTATATTGATTGATGTTACAGGATAAAAGATGAGCGATGAACTTTTAAATTCATACATGTAAGAAAGTAGTTTGCATTCTCTACTTAACTCTTCTAATGAATTATTATTTCCATTGCGAATATTGATTTAAAATTTGTTGTCTATTGTATTCTATTAGATTTTTCCCTATTGAAGACTAACGGTAATTTGTTGTATATTATCTTAGTCATAATATTCTTTCTTGGGCTAGTTGAGCTCACCCTTTTCCTTTTTGTTCCATTTTTTCTTCTCGGGAGGCGAGAATATAGCGAGTAATGTAGTAGGGGGTATGGAATGAAGGTTTTAGAAAGGATTGTTTAGTAGTCCTCACCATTTTGTAAAATAATGCATCAATAAATGTGATGAGGATTTATTTGAGTATAGATATTGTCTAGAAGATAATATTTGTATTCAAACTCACAGCTTTTCTTGTTGTAATAATAAAGTTGTAGTTGTTTACGTACCATGTATTTACAACTCGAGAATAGGTGATGTAAACCTATTTTGGGGGCGCCACATTGGTATCGAGCTTAGGGATATGATCTCTGGCATGAGATCGGGGAATAGAACTAGGAGGAGAGGCGAGTAAATCCTTCGCTAGTGTGTCCTACTAAGCTTATTTTTTTTTTAGTTGGTCAAGATATAGGGATATTATGTGATATATTGATTTCCTTAATTAACCCTTGTTTTATGACGGATTTGAGAATGTCGATCGAGAATATTAACAATGGAAATGAGACCAGTGGAGACGCCTTTGTACTCACCAACGAGGAGAACGCAACAGTGGCAATGTTCCTCTGTGAACAACACCACCGAAAGCGAGATGATGAACGAGGGGATGTTTAGAAGCTTTTTGCAGTTCATGCAAAATCGCACGAGGAGACTCGTGTTCAAAATCTGAGGAGGAAATGATAGCAATTCACGGGTTGTCACACCCAAGCGATTTCAAAGAGTTGGGACCACGAATTTAAGGGAAAGCGGATCCGATCATGCCGTGAAACATGGGTCAAACAAATTACCAAGATATTCAATGTCTTGGGATGCACGGCGGAGAACAGAAGGTTCCATTCGCCACCTTTATGTTCCGTGGCGGCGGACTCACTTTGGTGGGAGTTCATGAAGCGTACTCCATCCGGTAAGACTCAAAGATGTCTTGGGAAACATTTCAGAAACTATTTAATGACAAATACTTTCCGAAAGTGTTAAATATATGAAGGAAGTGGAGTTCATCGATTAGAGCAAAACAACATGGCGGTGTCTCGAAGACGAGGCAAAGTTTGCAGAGTTATCTAGGTTTGCACCTCATTTGGTGGAGAATGAGGAACGATGACGCGGATGTTTCTTAGAGGTTTGAAACCCTAAGATACGTCAATATCTCATTTCTCATAAACTTTCTCTCTATTCGGATGTTGTAAACAAAGGCTCAATTATTAGAGCGAGATAACGAGTACAGTCAATTGAGGGACCACAACCAGGATCGTACCGAGAGATAGCGATCAGTGAATAATGATAACCAGCGGAGAAAGAAAGCAGAGACGGACAAAATGGTAACCACTCTGGTGGTAATCATGGCCATGAAAAAATGTAAGAAGCGAGTCGGGAGGAGATTTTAAAAGAGGAGATTTAACAACGACCATATGAAGAGGCACAAGTCTGCGGTGAAGAATTGGTTCTAAGGAGGAGAACGACCACGGTCGTATATGCTATAAATGAGGAAAGAGGGACATATCGATCCAAACCTGCCCACAACATTTCAAGGTATGCTATAATTATGGAAAGGAAGGACATATCGCTCGAGATTATACGAGAGCGAAACCTAGTTATTGAGGGACGGTGACTCAGTATCCCGTAAAAGTCAAAGTCAACGATTAGGGAAGAGCGTTTGTTGTGGATTGGTCAAAATGCGAGGAACCCAAACGAGGTGATCACGGGTAAGCTATTTATAAATTCTTATGAAGTTTATACCTTACTTGATCCGGTGCTACCCATTCATTTATCTCTCCGCTTGTGCTCAACGTTTAAACTTGACTCAGAAGAAATTAGACTTTGATCTATCTGTGGAAACTCAGTTAGGAGAAACTTTCATCACATCCATTGTTTATAAATCTTGTTTGATTCAAGTTGGCACCATTACCTTACCATTGACCTTATCTCTTTAAAGATACTTGCTTTTGATGTGATTTTAGGGATTGATTGGTTAACTACTCATCATGCCAAAATTGATTGTTTTCGTAAGGTTGTTAGTTTTCATATTCCTAACCAACCTGTTATATTTAATTCAAGCAACTAAACCATTAAAATCAATCACTGTCATATCTAATCATAAAGCTATTCGTTTATTGAAAAACGGATATCAAGCTTTCTTAGCCCATGTTATGGATTTGAATAAAGACACGTCAAATTTGAATAATATTCCTGTTGTTATTGACTTTCCAGACGTATTTCCTGAAGAACTTCCCGGTCTACCCCCAGAACGTGAAGTTGAATTCTTTATTGATCTTGAACCTGGTACAAAGCCCATTTCTAAAACCCCATATCGAATGGCTCCTATTGAACTTCAGGAGTTAAAGGTCCAACTACAAGAATTGTTGGACATCGGTTTCATTAAATCTAGTACATCTCCTTGGGGTGCTCTCTGTTTTATTTGTAAAGAAGAAAGGCGGGAGTATGCGACTTTGTATCGACTATCGGAATTGAACCATGTCACCATCAAGAATATGTATCCTCTACCTCGTATTGATGACTTGTTTGACGGTTGCAAAGGGCACAATTCTTTTCAAAAATCGATCTTCGATTCGGATATCATCAATTTGAAGATTAGAGGCGAGGATGTTCAAAGCGCCTTGAGAACTTCGGTATGGGCATTATGAATTCTTAGTCATGTCTTTCGGACTAACTAATGCTCCTATGGCTTTCATGGATATGATGAACCGAGTATTCAAGGAATATTTGGATCGATTCGTTGTTGTCTTTATTGATGACATCCTTATATATTCCAAAAGTCGTGAAGATCATGAGCACCATTTGAAAGTTGGTACTCAAAGGCTTCGTGAAAACAAACTATATGCCAAATTGAAGAAATGCGAGTTACGGCTTGAGGAAGTAGCATTCCTTGGGCACGATGGTGTCGAAACATGGAGTATCTGTTGATCCGTGAAGATTGAAGCAATACAAAGTTGGGAGCAACCAAAGTCGGTGGATCAAGTACGTAGCTTTTTGGGCTTATTTGGTTATTATCGGAGATTCATGGAAGGGTTTTCTAGAATCGCTACTCCATTAACTCAATTAACTCGGAAGGATACAAAATTCGCTTTTGGAGTGAAGAATGCGAGAAGAGTTTCCAAGAGCTTAAGAGGAGACTTATTTTAACATCTGTTTCTAACAATACCATCCGGTTTGGATGGATTTGTTATCTCTGATGATGCTTCGTGCAAAGGGTTAGGATGTGTTCTCATGCAACGTGGGAAAGTCATAGCCTATGCCTCGCGATAACTTAAAAGAGTATGAGAGGAATTATCCTACTCATGATCTAGAGTTAGTAGCTTGATCGTTTCTGCTAAAAATATGGAGGCACTATCTATATGGGGAGAAAGTGGAGATATATTAGGACCATAAAAAGCCTTAAATATTTCTTCTTCAAAAAAGAACTCAACACGCGGTGAATGACGTTGGCTCGAGCTATTGAAAGACTACGACCACACTATTCAATACCATCCCGGAAAGGCGAACGTGGTGTTGACGCGTTGAGTAGAAGATCATATCTTGAACGAAGCGAGTGCGATGATGTCAAGTATCGATAGAGCCAACTTTAATAGAAAAAGTTAAGGTTGCTCGCCACCCAGGCAGGAGTCGATCGCGTATGAAGAAGAAAGTACAAGAAGGAGCTATTCCTAAGCGAGAATTGATGAAGAAGGAATACTTGAGTCCACTCTAGACTTTGTGTTCCTAACGACTACGATTTGAAATACAAGATTATGATGGAGGCACATAATACACCATTTGCAATCCATCTCGGAAGTACTAAAATGTATCGTGATCTTGACATACATTTTGGTGGAACAATATGAAGAGAGAGATTGCAAAGTTTATCTCAATGTGTTTAACTTGTCAACGTGTAAAGGCGGAGACATCCGGTACCTAAGGGTCCGTTGCAACCACTTGAGATTCCGAAATGGAAGTGGGAACACATTACCATGGATTTCGTTATGGGTCTTCTACGGTTTCTCAAGGCATCAATGCTATTTGGGTTATTGTTGATAGATTAACCAAGTTCCGCTCATTTCTTGCCGACATCGGAGACTTATTCCTTGAACGTCTTGCTAGTATGACGTGAATGAGATTGTGAGGTTGCATGGCATGCCAAGTATCCATAGTTTCGGATCGTGACCCAAGATTCACTTCAAGATTTTGGGTTAGCTTGCAAAAAGCTATGGCACGGATTTGCGATTTAGTTAAACATACCATCCCCAAACAGACGGACAATCGAGAGGACTATTCAAACTCTTGAAGATCAATTAAGACTCTGTGTCCTAGACTTCAAGGCGGCTTAGGATAAGTATTTACCATTGGTGGAATTCTCCTACAACAATGGTTATCGTGCAAGTATAGGTGTGGCTCCATTCAAGCATTATATGGACGAAAATGTCGTTCTCAATATGTTGGGATGAGGTGGGTGAAGCAACATTGTTGGGACCCGAAGTTAATACGTATGACTCACCGAAAAGATTCAAATGGTTCGACAACGTATACAAACGGCACAAGATCGACAAAAGAGTTATGCGGATCTTCATCAAAAGGACGTGGAATTTAGTGTAGGGATCATGTATTGTCATGAAGTTGCTCCATGGAAGGAGTTACAAGATTTGGGAAGAGAGGAAAGCTCAATCCACGATTTATTGGTCCATTTCAAATTCTTGACCGAGTAGGAAATGTAGCCTATAGACTTGCGTTACCTCAAGTATGTCTCGTGTTCATAATGTGTTTCACATATCTCGCATTTCGTAAATATGTGAAAGACCGAACCACGTTATAGAATTAGAACCCGGACGAAATAGTCAAGACTTAACGTATGAGGAGGTACTGTCAAGATCTTGGATAGGAAGGAGCATGTCCCACGCAAGAAAGGTCATACCACAAGTTAAAGTTTTGTGGAGGAATCATGCTATATAGGAAATGACAGGGAATTGGAAAGCGGAAATGAAAGCGAGGTATCCTCACCTTTTGAAAACACTGAGTATCGTACGTCAATTTCGAGGACGAAATTTTATAAGGAGGGAGGTTGTAAGACCCCAACTTATTATTAATGAAATTTAATTTTCTATTTATTATTTTGAAATAGTAAGGGTTGATGTGATTAATGTGGATAGTTAGGGGTAAAATATATAAATATTTCAAAATAAGCAAGTGGTTATAAATATATTCATTGTTTGGGAATATTCGTTTGGTCGTGGAATATTCGTCATTGTGGGAATATTAAATACGACGGTATGACCATGTGTGGGCCCCATAACGGAAAGCGATTGGATGAAGAAAACGACAAATATAAGTTGGTTAAAAATAATCTGGCGTAGTTATTACACGTTAATTAATCTTGTTAAAATACTCGGTGGTTAAAACACAAGAAGATACCAGATTGCACCAATTATTGATTCTTACATAAGAAGACACTACTCAATAATGGTTACGATAATTCTTTATTCAAAGATTTTATTGAGTTAATAATTGTTTGCGTTGATATTTTATATTCTTCATTGTTTCAATAATTGTCATTACACAATATTTTTCATTATCGAAAGCAATAATTCATATTATCTGAATAATATTATTAGATAACATTATTGGCAATGTCTAGAAAGTTACATCTAAGGAGAGGTTTGGTCACCTAATTGCGGCTACCAAGAAGGAGAAATCCTTATTGAAAGCCCCTCTTTCTGAGGAACCGCTCGGTTGTCGATATTGTGAGTCTGTAATATAATTTATGAATAATTAATTATTGATTCATATGATGAGGAAAATATTAATTTTATGTGGATATAGATGGAGAAAATTTTTAATGTGACAATTGTTGAAAATTGAAATTTTATCTTTTCTCGATAAAATAATTCATTTAAATATATTATTATATTTTAATAATATAATAATGGTGATATTTTTACAACGAATGTGGGATATATGAGTATACGAGGAGGAAGAGTATTTTGTTGCAATAAATGTTTAAAACATGTTAAACATGTCGGTGGACCCCATTTATTGATCGAAATTTGATTTATAACTTTGTAAAATTGCCCGTTTGTGGATTTCGGTCAATTTCATTTGGAATTCGGAAAAACTTTCTTCTTCGCAAAGTTGTAGAGAATTGAATTTCCTATAAAAATTCGCGAGATTCGAATTTTCTGATAAAAGGCTATTTATTGTGAATTATTGAAGTTCAAGCTTCAAATAATTGATTTTGGAAGTTTTAAATATTATTTTAAAGAAAAACGTTTTTTTGCATTTAAGTGGGCTAACATGTGATATTAATTGCTGAAATCAGATATTTAAAGATGGGCTAAGGAAATTTATAATATATATTAATATTTTATTAAATTTTTCGCTTTTGTGTTCTAAGCATTTTCCTATAAATAGGGTGCTTAGGTTAGAATTGAAAATCACACCGTAAGCTGAAGTTTTCTCTCTATATTATCGAGCGTATTCTTGTGAGTATTTTGAGTATACTTTGAGTATTGTTAGACGGATGCAAGTTCCTTCAAAGACTATACCGGTAGATTCTACTAGAAGTACTAATCTTTCGAGGTAAGGATGTTATTTTCTTCTCAAATGATATTATTTCTTCAATATCATTATCTTTGAAATATTGGTTGGAACTTTTATCAAATTTGGAACTTTTTCATGTCTGGGGTTACTATTCATGATTTCTATTATTCACGAGTTACTATTCATGAGTTACTATTCACGAAGTTTATTCACGATAGTACTATTCATGAAGCGTGAAGATGTTTTTATGGAATTTCTATCTTTTGGTGTTTGAGTTACTATTCACGATATCTTCGGCACTATTCACGATACTGACTATTCAATCGAAAAATAAAATTTCTTCTTTTTGCCCAAAATATCTATTCTCGATACTAGCTTTGATTGTATCCATGTTTTGATCATTCTTGAATTTTACACCACTATGATTATTTTTGAGGTATTTTTGAACATGGATAAAACAAAGTACGAATCCTTAATCCTTAATCCTTGTCATTTTGTTTCACTTTGGATTTCATTTCTTTAAAAAAAAAAAATATTTTCATCATCTTGATCTTAAATGATGATATTATTGAATATCTTTTGGCCGTAGTGCAAAGATGAATGATTTTGAAGAATATCTTTGGGTCAGAAGTGCAAAGATGAGCAGTGTTTAGATGAAATGACGACTAATGATGAATATCTTTGGCTGTTGTGCAAAGATGAATATTTGATTCGGATGTATATTGATTGATGTTACAGGATAAAAGATGAGCGATGAACTTTTAAATTCATACATAGAAGATAGTAGTTTGCATTCTCTACTTAACTCTTCTAATGAATTATTATTTTCATTGCGAATATTGATTTAAAATTTGTTGTCTATTGTATTCTATTAGATTTTCCCTGTTGAAGACTAACGGTAATTTGTTGTATATTATCTTAGTCATAATATTCTTTACCGGCTAATTGAGCTCACCCTTTTCTTTTTGTTCCATTTTTTTCTTCTCGTGAGGTGAGAATATAAGAGAAATGTAGTCTGGGTATGGAATGAAGGTTTTAGAAAGGATTGTTTAGTAGTCCTCACCATTTTTGTAAAATAATGTATCAATAAATGTGATGAGGATTTATTTGAGTATAGATATTGTCTAGAAGATAATATTTGTATTCAAACTCACAGTTTTACTATTGTAATAATAAAGTTGTAGTTGTTTCTGTACCATGTATTGACAACTCAAAATAGGTGATGTAAACCTATTTTGGGGGCGTCACATTTATCCAGTTGGATACATTGATAGTCGTTGAATTCATATATATCTGTCGATTTATATTGAATTATCGTTCTTATTCCAAGAATTATTAATACTCATTATTCATGATATTATTCTGAAACTTTGAACTATCTTAAAGATGATACTTCAATAATTCAAACTTGTGATATTATATTCTTCACCTTTGTTGTATATTGCTTGCTGGGTAATTTATGCGCATCCTTGCTTATTTAAAACCTTTCAGTTAAGGCAGAACAGGGAGGTGTTTATTCAAATTTGTGCTTATTTAAATCCTTTCAAATCTCCTCTGTTTGACCTTCTAATTATAATGTCGGGCGGTTCTCTTCTAGTAAATGGCTAACCTTATCAGAGCTAAGTCCCGAACTTCTTCTTACAGATACAGATTTAATCATAGTCCCTGATCATTGTGTAACTCCTTATATTGGTTGACCCGAAGAGTAGGAGATCCGATCTCAACAGGTATGAGGGCATCGGTCCCATACGCCAATCTAAATGGCAAAACTCCAGTGGTTGTTCTCGGAGTAGTATGGTAAGCCTATAGAACACTGAGTAACTCTTCTGGCCACTGACCCTTTAGCTCATCAAGAAGCCTTATAATCCCGTTGATCAGGGTTCGGTTAGTCACTTCTACTTGACCATTCAATTGAGGATGAGCGACTGAGGTCTTTCGATGCTGAATTTCCAACTCTTTCAAAAAACCTTATAATTTGGACCCCACAAATTATCTGCCATTATTTGAAACCACTTCCATCGGGATGCCGAATCGATAAACGACTCCCTCCTTGAAAAACTTCAGGCATTCTTGTTCGGTGATCTTCTGCAGAGGCCTAGCTTCCACCTACTTCGTTATGTAGTTGATAGCCACGATCACGAAACTGACTTGTCCCTTGGCCTTAGGCAGAGGCCCTAGGATGTCGATTCCCCATACAGCAAAGGGAATCGGGGATAAGACCGAGTACAGCTCTTCGGGAGGCTGGTGTGGGATGGTGTTATTCAGATGACACTTGGGACATATTCTGACGAATTCTTTGGCCTCCGTATAGATAGTCGGCCAATAATACCCCTGCCTCAAAATCTTGTGTGCCAGTGACTTGGTCCCCATATGATCCCCATAAATCCTCTCATGTACTTCTCGAAGTGTGTAATCTGCTTCCGATAGAGTTAAGCACTTGAGCAGTGGGGAGCTAAAGGCCCTTCGATATAGATCTCCATCAATAAGGGCAAAGTTTGAGCTTCTATGCTTGATTTTCCTCGCTAAGATTCAGTCCAAAGGTAGAACACCATCTGCCAGATATGCAATATAAGGTGTGAGCCAGCAATCGACCCGGTCCAAAGCTGTGTCCGTCTTCGGAACACTTGGCTATTCTAAGACCTCTAGATACACTGACCCATTGAAGGAGCTTGCTTCGGTGGTTGCCAATCTGGCTAGAGCATCTGCTACCGTATTGTCTGACTGATTAACTCCCTGACAACTATGTGAGCTGAAACACATGAGCTTATCCTTCACTTCGGCCAGATATTTTGACATTCTCACCCCGAGCCTCATACTCTCCTAATAACTTCTTGACTACCAGCTGTGAATCACTGTAGATGACTAACTTCTGTACTTCCAAGCTTCGGGCCAACCGAAGTCCGACTAGTATGGCCTCATATTCTGTTTCATTGTTGGTAGCTTTAAACTGGAACCAAATCGCCTATTGGACTTTAAAATCTTTGGGACTTGTCATAATAACTCTTGCCCCACTGACGTCCGAAGTCGATGATCCATCCACGTATAAAGTCCACAAAGTTTGCCCCTGTTGTGTATCAGTAACCGAACCTATATCTGGTTCTGTGAACAAAAATTCTACTACGAAGTCGGCCAATGCATGTCCCTTGATCGATGTTCGGGGATGCTACAAGGATAAAATATTGATGATGGACTTTTAAATTCATAGATTATAGTAGATTTCATTCTCTACGTAACTCATCTATGAATTATTATTTCCACTGTGAATATTGATCTGAAATTTGTTGTCTATTGTATTTTATCAAATTTTTCCCTGTTGAAGACTAACGATAATTTGTTCTATATTATCTTAGTCATAATATTCTTTACTGGGCTAGTTGAGCTCACCCTTTTCCTTTTTGTTCCATTTTTCTTCTCAGGAGACGAGAATGTAGCGAGTTCTAGTCGGGGTGTGGAATGATGGTTCTAGAAAGTTGTTTTAGTAGTCCTCACATTTTTTGTAAAATAATCTACCAATAATTGTAATGAGGACTTATTTGGGTGTGAATATTGTCTAGATGGCAATATTTGTATTTAAACTCACAGTTTTTATGTTGTATTAATAAAGTTGTAGTTGTTTTTGTACCATGTTATTGACGACTCAAAATGGGTGATGTATACCTATTTTGGGGGCGTCACAGTTGGTATCAGAGCTTAGGGATATGATCTCTAGCGTAGATCGAAGAATAGAACTAGGAGGGGAGAGACGAGTAAAACCTTCGCTAGTGTGTCTTACCTAAGCTTATTTGTTGGTTGGTCAGTATATAGGGATATTATGTGATATGTTGATTTCTTTAATTAACCCTTTTTTTACGGCAATATTTGAGAATGTCGACTGAGAATGTTAACAATGGAGTAAATGAGACCGTGGAGACTCCTTTACTCACTAATGAGGAGAACGTGCAATAGGCCGACAATGTTCCTCCTGTAAACAACACCACTGATCAGACGATGAATGACGGAATGTTTAGAAGCTTTTTGCAATTCATGCAAAATCAGACGAGGGAGACTCGTGCACAAAATACAGGTGGAAATGATAACAACGCACGGTTTGTCACAGCCAAGCAGTTCAAAGAGTTAGGACCACCAGAATTCTAGGGAAAGCCTGATCCGATTAAGGTAGAAACGTGGGTCAAACAAATTACCAAGATATTCGATGTCTTGGGATGCACGGAGAAACGAAGGTTCCATTTGCCACCTTTATGTTCCGTAATAAGGCGATTCTTGGTGGGAATCGTGAAGCGTACTCCATCCGGCCGCTTTTCGGCATGTCTTGGGAGACATTTGAGAATCGTTCAATGACAAGTACTTTCACGAAAGTATTCGCTATATGAAGGAAGTGGAGTTTATTATATTGAAACAAAACAAATACGACGGTGTCCCAAAGACGAGTCGAAGTTTGCAAAGTTATCCGTGTTTGCACCTCATTTTGGTGGAGAATGAGGAGCGTATGACGCGCGGATGTTTCTAAGAGGTTTGAAACCCAAAGATACGTCAATATCTCATTTCTCATAAATTTTCTCTCTATTCGGATGTTGTCGGCAGGCTCAATTATTAGAAGCGAGATAACGAGTACGTTCAATTTGAAGGACCACGGCGAGGATCATACCGGGGTGTAGCCATCGTCGAATAACGATAACCAGCGGAGAAAGAAAAATACGGACAAAGGCGGTAACCACTCTGGTGGTAATCATGGCCATAAAAATAGAAGAAGCGAGTCGGGGGATGATTTTAAAAAGAGAAGATTCAATAATGATAATGCGAAGACGTCGGCATCGTGAAGAAGAATGGTTCTAAGGGAGGAGAACGACCACCGGTCAGTATCTTTATAAATGCGGAAAGAGGGACATATCACCCCAAAGCGCCCACAGCAGTTCAAGGTATGTTATAATTGTGGAAAGGAAGGACATATCACTCGAGATTATACGAGAGCGAAACCAAGTCCAAGAAATGATGGTGACTCAAAAGGCTATCCCAGAAAAGTCAAAGTCAACGGTTCCTGGAAGAGCGTTTGTCGTGACTGGTCAAAATGCATGGAACCCAAACGAGGTGATCACGGGTAAGCTAATCATAAATTCTTACGAAGTTTATACCTTACTAGATCCCCGGTGCTACCCATTCATTTATATCTCTCTGCTTGCTCAGCGTTTAAACTTGACTCGGAGAAATTAGACTTTAATTTATCTGTGGAGACTCTGTTAGGAGAAACTTTCATCACATCCACTATTTATAAATCTTGTTTGATCCAAGTTGGCACCATCACATTACCTGTTGACCTTATCTCTTTAAAGATACTTTCTTTTGATGTGATTTTCCCTGTTGAAGACTAACGATAATTTGTTATATATTATCTTAGTCATAATATTCTTTATTGGGCTAGTTGAGCTCACCCTTTTCCTTTTTGTTCCATTTTTCTTCTCAGGAGGCGAGAATGTAGCGAGTTCTAGTCGGGGTGTGGAATGATGGTTCTAGAAAGTTGTTTTAGTAGTCCTCACCATTTTTGTAAAATAATCTACCAATAATTGTAATGAGGACTTATTTGGGTGTGAATATTGTCTAGATGGCAATATTTGTATTTAAACTCATAGTTTTTATAATGTATTAATAAAGTTGTAGTTGTTTCTGTCCCATGTTATTGATGACTCAAAATGGGTGATGTATACCTATTTTGGGGGCGTCACATATAGAGCCTTCATTTTTTGTTCCATCATAAACTGGAACTGTGCATAATTCCAATTATCAGCATCATCCTTACTGGTTTGGGTGGATTCAACAATGTAATTGGAACTCTGTCCATTGCTCCAATTGATCATATTAACCTCCTCTTCTTTGTGTTGAGGATGAGGGTTGTCTTGCACATGAGGTTAGTCGGGTTTAGTCACCACGATCTCGCCGTTGTCAATTAAGTCCTGGATCTTGTGTTTCAAGGCCCAACTATAAGACCCCAACTTATTATGAATAAAATTAAATTTTCTCTATTTATTATCTTGAAATAATAAGGAGTTAATTTGATATAATACTTTGGTTATGGGTGAAATGTGCAAATTTTACAAAATAAGCAAGTGGTTATAAAATATTCATTTTATCGAGGAATATTCGTTTGGTCGTGGAATATTCTTATTGTCAGGGAATATTAAATTTACGGCCATAGCATGACCATTCGTGGGCCTCATATAATGTAATAATAAGCGTCGGATGAAGAAAGCGACAAGTTTAAGCTTTTTTATAAATAAACAGTAGTTATACTGAATTAACACTTGTTGGAATACCCGTTGGTTAAAATACGAATACGCTGGCGTGGTTAAAGAAGCATTACGGTATTGCACGAGTATTTTTAAATTATTGATTCTTACGTAAGAGGGAACTACTCAATAATTGTTACAAAGTAATTCTTTATTCAATATTTTATTTTATTGATTCAATAATTTCTTTGCGTTGATATTTTATATTATTGTGGTTTCAATAATTGTCATCAAGACAAGATATTCCCCATTATCGGATCAATAATTCATATTATTTGAATAATATTATTAGATAGCATTATTGGCAATGTCTAAAAAGTTATGTCTAAGGAGAGGTTTGGTCACCTATTCATGCGCTTGATGAGGAGAAATCCTTATCAAAAGCCCTCTTTTGGGGAATGTACTTGGTTGTCATAATTGTGATTCTGTAATATTATTTGTGAATAATTAATTATTGATTTATATGATAAGGAAATATTTATTTTATGTGGATATAATTGATGGATATATTTATTTTATGTGGATATAATTAAAGAAATTAATGTTAAGGTGTTTTTGTCGAAATGGAGGTATTAAAAATTAAATCACTGTTCTTGAGATATATTGCGTGAGTTATAATTTTTAATCTGACCGTTGGATCGTTGTGATTTTTGGATATGTTATACATATATAAGTTGAGTATATGTCCAAAAATTTTGAACCGTTAAAAATGAATGTATGATTTGTTATGAATTTTAAGAGGTGACTGATTCGGAAATTAGGTTTATAAATGATTTTGGTAGAAAATTCTAGAATTGAGTGAGCCCCACTTGTGGTTGGTGAAGAAATATGCTGAATTTTATTTCAAATGTGGTGCGTGGCAATAGTAGCGAGTAAAAGCCATCAGTGTAGTGAGTTATCTGCTTCAAATGGCGTCTTAGCATTTTCCTATAAATAGGTGCTTAGGTTAGAATTGAAAATCACACCAGAAACATAAGCTTTCTCTCTCTCTCTCTCTATATTATCGAGCATAGTTTGTGAGTATTTAGATACTTTGAGAGTTGTTATTCAGTACAAGTTTCATTCAGCATTACATCCGACCTTTCATTTCGAAGTATTGTTTCTCTAAGGTAAGGGATGTTATTTTTTTCTTAAATGATATTATTTTCTTCAATATCATTATGTTGAGATATTGTTATGAATTTTATTGTGGAATTTCTACCTTTTGTGTTGGGGTTACTATTCATGTATATGATACTATTCACGTATACGGCACTATTCACAAATACGGCACTATTCACCAAAAAATGAAATTTTATCTTCTTTATCTCAGATGTCTTTTATGGTTACTTTCTTTGATTGTATTCATGTTTTGATCTTTATTTTTGAATTCTACTTCACACTTGGTTATTATGGAGTATTATTGAATTTGGATAAACTGAAATACGTATCCCTAATATTTGTCCTTCTGTCTCACTGGATTCGTTCTCTAAAATATTTTTCATCATCCTCAGTCCTTAATGGTGATACTTGATGAATATCTTTGGCCTATAGTGCAAAGATAAATGATTACCTGATGAATATCAATGGCCCGTAGTGCAAAGATGAACAGGTGTTGAGATGAACATGACCAACTGGTGATACAAATGAATATCTTTGGCCCGTAGTGCAAAGATGTATATTGATTGATGTTACAGGAATAAAATATTGATGATGGACTTTTAAATTCATAGATGATAGTAGATTTCATTCTCTACTTAACTCTTCTAATGAATTGTTATTTTCGCTGCAGTTGTTGATCTAAAACTTGTTTTCTATTATATTCTATCAAATTTTTCCCTGTTGAAGACTAAGGATAATTTGTTGTATATTATCTTAGTCATAATATTCTTTACTGGGCTAGTTGAGCTCACCCTTTTCCTTTTTGTTCCATTTTTCTTCTCAGGAAGCGAGAATATAGCGGGAAGTAGTCGGGGTGTGGAATGATGGTTCTAGACAATTATTTATCAGTCCTCACTATTTTGTAAAATAGTGTGTCAATAATTGTAATGAGGACTTTATCTGGGTGTGGATATTGTCTAGAAGACAATATTTGTATTTAAACTCACAATATGTGTTGTCGTATTTTGCACGACAATTGTAATAATAAAGTTGTAGTTATTTTCTGTACCATGTATTTGGCGACTCAGAATGGGTGATGTATACCTATTTTGGGGGTGTCACACCAACAATCCTGAGTATCATGTCCTGGAGATCCAGCATGATAGGCACACTTCTGGGTAGAATTGAAACCCTTCCCATTCGGGTTGGCAGGTGGAAAAAGGTGGGTAATTTTCTTCTAAGTAGCTAGAAGATTGAGAATGTTCTTGAGTGAGTCCCCTAGGAGTGTGAACACTCGGTTGCATCGGACTTCTCCACTCTTTGGCAATATAGGGTTAGAAGACTGTGCTTGAAAAGGGGATTAGTTTCTCCTCTAGATAGGCATGTTCTGACTGTCTTTCTGGTCTTGTAGTATCAAGGAAACATCTTGCTCTTTCTTCTTATGGACCCTCCTAGGGTTGTTTCCATAACTTCCAGACTGGATGTGCTTAGCAATAGCTTTTAAAGCGGCTAGGTCTTGAATCTTTCTTGGCTTTCATCCCATCTCAGCCATCTCTCCATGTTTAATCATTTTAGAAAATGGCTTATCAATGCCAGCTAAGACTCTCTCATAGAAGGGAGCTTCTTGTATGTCTATGAAGGTCATAACCATTTCTGACTCAGTCATAGAGGGAGTAAATTGAGCAGCAAGGCGCCTCCACCTTTGAGCATACTCTCGGAAAGACTCATTGGCTTGTTTCTTGACCTTGGTAATTTGGTACCGGTCTGGAGCCATATGAGACTGGAAACTGTACTGACTGAGGAAGGCATGAGCTAGCTCTTCCCAGCTATGGATCTTAGAATTGTCTAATCTGGTGTACCACGATCGGGCTTTTCTAGTCAGACTTTTTTGGAACAGCTGCATTCTAAGGTTCTCATTCTCAGCATAAGATTCGAGTTCTCCAATGAATACCTTCAAATGTGTGTAAGGATCTCTCAACCCGTCATATTTTTCAAAGTCGGGAGTTTTGAACTTCTCTGAATAATGAACATCAGGGAATATGCAAAGGTCAACATATGAAACACTCCCATGTGCTCCAATCCCTTTAATAGACCGAATGGTCTCTTCCATTTAAAAGACTTTTTTCCTTATATCACCGGTGTCTGGTTCTTCTTTGAGATGGGTGATTTTAGGAATTTTATTAGTTTTATCCTGCTGAAACTCAGGTATGTGAGCTTCTTATGTAGTTTCCCTACAAAAAAACTTATGTAGTTTAGTCTTAAGGAATGTATAAATGTTTACATATTATGTGATGTATCCATTTTAGGAGTATTATCCTGCAAAACGGATGTTAGCTGTTTGTAAGTCAGAATAGCATGTTAAGCATTTAATATGCATGTACACATATTTCTTCATATTTACTGTTAGTTCCCGGAGGCACAATAGTTATCTAGTAGGGGGGTTGAATAGATATTTAAAAATCTTTTCGTTTTACTTTGTTAGTTTTGATAATGATTAAAACACAGCGGAATAAAGATTTGTTTAATCTTCCTTAAGATATCTTGAATTAATGAGAGTGAGACAGTAATGGTAGTTATAGCAGTTATGTAATAGACACAATAGTTTTAAGTGGTTCAGAGCACTTAAAGCTCCTAATCCACTCTTCTACTCCTCAAGTAGGAAATCCACTAAGGATGTCTTTTACACTTTCTGAATCTCACAGATTCCTTCTAGACCAGCAGTCTAGGCACTTCTTAGTTCACTCTTGAACTCTTCAAGTCCAGCAGACTTGGTTCTTCACAGTTCACTTAGAACTCTTCAAGTCCTTCTGACTTGGAACTCTTACTTTAGTTGATTGGTTGTTGTTGAGTTCTTGATTTATGTTACTTAGTTGTTATTAAACACTTGTTCGTAAGAACTGATTAGCTGAGCAAGCTTCCTCTTTTTCTTATATCGCAGAGTTGAGCGTTGAGTGTTTTTGTGCGTTTTGTTCAATGCTTGCTTAGTTCTCTCATTTGCATATGTTCTACATATATGTGATCCTTGAAAATATATCTGTTGAAGCCATTTGATGAAGCATTAAATGCATTTGACATTTCTGAACTTTGATGGAGACTTTTCTACACACCTTCTAAATTACATTTTGGCCCACTGACACAACAGACTGCTTCCTCACCTAACACCTGAAAAGGTGTTTTTCCTCTGTCATATGGTCCTTTCCTTAGCTTCTTGAATACGTTCCTTTTGTTGAATACTAAGGATATCTTTTGTACCGTTGGGACTGGTGAGGACTTCAATGTTTCAAAACCATTACACATTTGTTAGAATTTGTCTCCAAACAAAATTAGGGCTCCATGCTTCTGACATAAGGCAGATGATACTCTACGATCCATATCGTGGTGTCTTGTCATATTGGTGCTTGGTCTGAAGAGAACACTACGATCTCTTTCAAGGATTTGCACACTACGATCTTCACTTGCTCGTTTTGCAGACTATACGTTTCTGAAAGCACACTACAATCTCTGAGTTAGCTTCGGCAAACGTCTGGACCACTCTACGATTTCTGGAGAAGCCCTTCAAGGCAGATACACTACGATCTTCTAAGCTCTACGATCCTGCCTTATCTTCTACAATCTCTTGATTAGCTCGATAGACTGCGATTCTTGTTGAAGCCTATCTATTCCTTTCAAGTCATAGATCAACCTAACATCTTTGATCTCTTTATCTAAACATTCGTTTATAGAATGATGAACATTAATAGCTTAGATCAACCTAACAAATTTGATCTATCACTAAGTCCTAGTACATATATTCCTTGAAGGACTTTACATATAATCATGAACATTTACTTTAAACATCAAATCAAAATATGCATTCTTCCAACAATCTCCCCCTATTTGATGTTGACATAACCAAGGAGATTTGTTGTCATGATTATCAAGTTCTATATGCAGTTGCAGCAAAGTAAATATGACTTAATATTTCAGTGAGCAGCTAAAATTTCTAGAGAATAAGCATGAATTTATTGATGTTTGAAGATAGATATAATATTTGAGTTTTACTACATCAATAAGAATTAAAATTCAACTTATCTCTATTTCTTCGGCCTTTTTCCTCGTGGAGGATTTGCATACTCCTCAGCTCTCCTTTTCTTGCTTGCTTCGTCTCTCCTGGATAGATCTTCCAGCTCACTTGGGCTTAGTCTTGGATTGTGATCATGCCTATTAATGAATGCAAGATGTCCAATTGGCATTCTTAAGCCTATGGTGGTCACTTCTTGTGAGCTGGGAGTTGGCCCTCGACTCTTTAATGGTTGAGCCATAATGATTGGCTCACGATCAGATGATTGAGTATGTTGGCTAGATCGTGGAGTCTGTTAGTGATACTGCCTTGGAGGAGGATTCTTGGAAGATTGAGCAGAAAAGGTGCCTCTACCTCTTCCTCTGCCTTGATCTCCTTTTCCTTTATTCTCCCCCTTTATGTCAGCATCAAGGGTTCAAATGTCTTCTGAGAGGTGAGTCATTCCTTGGACAAGCTCGTTGAGTTGACTTTGAGTTTGAGCAATGTCCTCTCGATTTTCTTTGATCAGAGCATCAAATCGAGCTTCCCGTTGTTGAAGAACGGATAGTATATTGTCGGTCTACTGTCCTTGGCTGACGTAAAATTATTGGAATTCTTTTATGGCAGTTTGCAGATTGAGGAAGTTCTCCATCATAAGTTTATTCTGAGCTTCCTGAGTGGACTATAAGACAAGAACAGCATCCCTGTGTCTTTTGGCTGCGAGAAAGTGGATGTCATCCCTGTCCTTTATGCTCTTAATCATTTCCTTGATGATCTCCTTAACCTTGTTAGTGAGCTCAGAGCTTAGGGTGCTTGGGAGACTATTTGCAGCACTGATCATTGTTGTTAATCTCATTTGGATGAGTTCAGTGTGTTCTTCAAGACTCTCATCAATGTCCTTGATCACTTTCTTGGACATTTCTGACAAATCGGTTTTGGTGGGCAGTTCTGAAAGAAGGTCATTGAGGTGGGGAATTTGTGAAGAAGGGGGTGTTCTTGTGTATTGATCTTGTAATGAGTAGAGGGAAAGATCAAGGTTGAAGTATTCATTTATGGAGGAGGATGGAATATCTGATGGAGGGGCCTGTTGGTGGGTGTCTGGAGTGGGTGGCTCTACGATTTGAACGTGAGACTCTTCAATGGGACTAGAGTCAGTAATCGTAGAGGTGATGGGAGTTGAGATCAATACAAAGTTGGGCATATTTGGTTCATCAGTTACAGAATTTTGGGATTCTATAACTGGGAATTGACTTGGTTGATTGAGGACTACTTCCAGCCAGCTTGGAAATTCATAAAATTGGCTGTAGAAGGATAGTGGATAGTGATTAACTCTGAATAAGATCAAGATAGTTAATACCTCATGCACTATTCTTGAGGAGGGACCATTTGTGATCAGCTGCTTGGCAAAGTTAAAGTTGCCTAGGAATCCATGAGCTAGCACAGAGATGGCTGGATATTCTTTGCAACTCCAAAACATGTGATTCCAGGAGTTTAGAATTTAAGCTTGACGAAAAGGCATCATGGATAGATAGGAAAACAGCTGCTCGTACTTAGCTTTTTTGTACCCATTAATGGCCACAGCTATGATCTTGACCTCATCATCTTCATCCTCTTCTTTGTTTTCGTTCGAGGATTCCACTATATCAATGGCTTCATGTTGTTCTTGCTCTGGTTCTCCCTCATTTTCTGCAGGAACCGCTTCTTCAGTCATGGGGATATCATGAGCCTCCCCCTCAACATGATCATCCTCCTGCAGAATTATTAGCTCCCCCTCAACTAGAGCATTTTCTAAGATGAGAGCTTCAGGTATCTCCCCCTCAGCTGGTGTATTTTCTATGGTGAGAACTTCAGGTATCTCCCCCTCAGCTTTGTCCTTTTGGCTTTCTTTAGATAGTTCCCTTTCAGTAGCCAACTCTTTGTCTTCCTTTTTGAGTACTCCTTCATTGACAAGGATGTACTTCTTAACCAATTTTCGTCTTGGTTTTTTAGGCTAAGCCACAGCCTCAGGACTTCCTTGAGCTTCAATTATGTCCTGTTGATTAGCCAGAACATCTGGTACAGCAACTTCCTTGCTCGAGGTGTTTAGTCTGGTCTCTACGATCGAAGAGATAGATGGCCTCTTGGATTTGTGACTAATTTTGTTCTTCTTCAGCAGTTGTGATATTGTAGCTCTGTCTTCATCTGCCTCAGCCTGTTGTTGTTTTCTTCTTAGAATCCTTAGATTCTCAATGTTAGAGGACTCTACAGGTATATCAGTAGTTGATCCCTGGGGTTCTTCTGCCATTCTAGCCTTTAGCTTTCTCTTTCCCTTGCTTTTTCTGACCAGGGCAGTGGATTCTTCCTTGTTAGTTTCTTCTTCTTCTTCAGTCTCCCTAACCACTGACATATTCTCTGGAATCCCTGACTCCTTTGCATCAGTAGTCCTACCACTGGACTCAGACATCATTCGTACGTTTTCAGCTGAATTCCTTTTCCAGTTCTCGAACAGTTGCTGGGTCATTCTCCTGTTCGGATTTATTTGTTCACCTTCATCATCCTTAATTTTATCGCCTAAAGTGGATTGTAGAATAATACTGATGAATCGCCCGTAGAGCATCTTCCTAGAGCTTTTTGATTTCTTCGAGCTGAGAATCCATTTTCCAATCCATTCAAGTAGTAGAACTCCATAGTTAAGTTGTATTCCACAACTTATGGCAGTTATGAGCTTGAGTTGTACCTCATTTACAGAATTGTGGCCTGAGCTCTTGCAGCATATGCATTTTCTGATAATGTCAGACAAAAAATCGTACTTCGAAGGAAACTCCTTCTTCTTGTATCCTTTGACAGAGGGGAATTTCTTGTGATACATCATTTTAAGTCCCTTATGGAAATCTATGCCGTCTATGAACGAATACCCTTCAGATTTGAAACCTAGGGCTAGGTTGATGTCCTTGGCTTTCAGCTTGATTTCCACATCCCTGACTTTTGCAGTGATGACGTCGTTTTTGAACACACTATTCATGTAGAATTCTTTTACTAGCTTTGGGTAGATCAATGTGGCCGTACCCACAGCTTCTTCAAGATCTGCCTTCTTTATTAATGATAGAGTTTTGCGAAATTTGGGTTCAGCAGTTTTGAACTCATCAAAACAGAGTCTGTAGCCAGAGATGACGTTGGAGGCTGTCATTGATTTCTTTGCAAGGTGTATGGTTGATTGAGCTTTCTTGAGAGTTAGGGTTTCTGCTTGCAGATATAAGAAGAGAGATAAGC
This sequence comes from Panax quinquefolius, assembly GCA_020205615.1. Lineage (NCBI taxonomy): Eukaryota > Viridiplantae > Streptophyta > Magnoliopsida > Apiales > Araliaceae > Panax > Panax quinquefolius. The sequence continues at coordinate 53,612,374 of CM035161.1, read as the reverse complement.
TTTTGAACTTCTGATTTCAAAAAGGCGTCTTCAAATGGTACTAGTAACTTCCCTCTCTCCATTTTGCTTAGTGGGACAGGTGTCGAATTCTGCTTGGCTCTACGAATCTGACTAAGGAGGATTGTACTAAATTTCCCTTAGCTCCTTCTGAGCTAATGCATTCTTCGAAAGGATTACAATCGTTGAGATGTTCCATGGAATCGTCGAGTCTGTTCTGCGTTTGTTGAGTCTACTAAGTAATCGTTGAGTCTGTTCAGCAGTCATTGAGTCTGAACTGCAATCGTCGAGTCTGACTAAGTCCTTGTGATGAACTTTTGACTTAGCATTCTTCTTGGTTTAAGGTAACTCAGGAAGGGCCAACCTCATTGAATGAATCAAGGGTTAGGTTTGTCCCTGAGGCGCTTATCAGAGAGACTGCTTTGTTTTGTTGAACTTTTGTCATCACAGGAAGCTCCTTTGTTCTGCGATCGTTGAGTCTGTGCTGTGATCGATGTCTTTTATGTCACTGTAACTTTACGATCGTGGACTTCTTTTTATCATGTCTACGATTTCGAACATAGCCTTTTATATCTGCATGGTTAGCACAAACTAGAGCATATTTTTCATGGTTGTGAGTTAAGCATGCCTAGCTCACTTATTAACTTGTTAAATCTGGATTAATCTAGAGGCTTTGTAAAAACATCAGCAAGTTGATTTTCAGTAGAGATATATTATAAAGATATAGTTTCATTTTGCACATGATCCCTAATGAAGTGATACCTTATTTCTATATGCTTAGTCCTAGAATGCATGACAGGATTATGAGTTATTGTTATTGCACTTGTGTTATCACAGTGAATAGGTATGGATTTGAATTCAAACCCACAATCTGCTAGCTGATTTTTCATCCATAGGATCTGAGCACAGCAGCTGTTAGCAGCAATGTATTCAGCTTCTGCAGTTGAAGTAGATACTGAGTTTTTCTTCTTGCTAAACCAGGACACAAGTCTGTTGTGACAACCCGAGAATTTAGACAATTTATTAAAATCTTAATTGATTAAATAAAGGTTAAATAATAAGACCTAGATTGGAAATAGAGTTTGGATTTAAAAATTTTATGAAGGACTTATGTGATTGTTTACATTTGTTTATTATATAAATAAATAAAAGAAAACTATTTAGCCTAATATTATATATTAGGAATGAAAATTAAATAACTTAATGGTTATAATAATTGAAGAATGCTAGTATTTAATTTATGTACTAGTAAATCAATGAAATGAATAATAATCAATAGATGATTAGTTGATATGATTAATAATAATAAAAAAGTAAGTTAAAACTCAAAATTTAGTTAGGGAAATTCTTTTTTGGAAGCACGGACTGTTCGGTTGCGTCCGGAACGTCAAGATTAGTCAGAAAAGGCTGTAAACACAAAATGTGTCAGAGTTGACTTTTTGGTCAAAGTCGCCAGTTGACTTTTTAGGGAGAAAAGTCAAAATCGAAGATAGATGCGGAATTTGAAGATGCGAACAAGATAATTGAGTCCGGAACGTCAGAATTAGTAAGAATAGACTCTAAACAAGAAATATGTCGGGATTAACTTTTTGGTCAAAGTCAACAGTTGACTCTTTCAAAAAAGTCAAACTTAAAATTAGGAGATGAATTTGAAGAAATGAATGTGCCCATGACGTTGGGAGCATCGAATTTAGTAGGAATCGACTATAAACTCGAAAATTTGAGTTTTCGGGTCCAAAAGTTAAAGACGGGATTAAACATGCAAAATGAAGAATTAAAAGCGGGACCCACAAGGGCCAAATCTGCTGGAGATTTTCAGTACATGGGTTTGGTGACTAACCTCACCAACTCCCCCAACAATTTCTCCTAAAAAGTGGATCTAGTTTCCCTTTAATTAATATTAAATCTCTAAGTCATTTAACAAATAAGAAGCATGCTTCTCCTATTTTTTCCACTCCCACCCGGCCAAATAGAGAGAAAGAAAGAGAAAAATGATGCCATGGATGAAAGAAGAAGAAGAAGAAGAAGAAGAAGAAGAAGAAGAAGAAGAAGAAAAGAAAAAGGAAGAAAACAAAAGGTATAAAAACTTCAAGCTTTATTTAATTTCTTTTGTTAAAATCATGAGTTTGTGATCTTGAACAAAAAAAAAACTCTTGATATGCATGTTATTGAATGTTTCATGAGTAGATCTAACCATTTTGGGTAGTGAAAAGCTTAAACAAGGAAAGGAAAGAAAACTAATTTTCTAAAGTGTGAAAACTAGTTTAATGCATTTTATTTTGGTGGTTTTAAATCAAATATTGGAATTATGATTCTAAACTCAAAAAAATCTTAGATCTTCATGTTAAATGATGTTTTATGTAGATCTTTACAATTTTGATGTTAAAAAGCTTGATCAAAGAAGATAAATAAAAACAGTTTTCAAACCTTTAAAAATAAAATCTAGTGGACTGCTGTCCCTAAAAGGAAAATTCGGGATTTGCTAGGATGCTCTAAAAATTCTGGGCTTTTGATATGTTGTAGTACACTGAATAAGCTTTTCATAGACTCTGGAACGGACTAAATCCGACTTCGGAGGAGAGAATTATGACATTTCAAAGTAGTAGTGTCAAAACTGTCCAACAACTGCGGTGCAGTCCACTTGAACGGAATTTCTGGGCTGATGTATTCGGAATCTGGAAATACATCAGTAGTGCAGAGTTGTAGTCCCGGAAGTTATCTTCGCGTGGGCTCAATAATCGCCTAAAAATGTTTTAGAACGAAAAGGTTATGACTGTTTTTACGAAAGAGGGTAAATCTGGGAAAAAGATGAAAATTGTTGCGAGTGGACATTTTTGGGGCCTGTTTTAGACTGCCTAAGAAGTTCAAAATTACTGGGTGATATTTTTTAAAAATAATTTGGTGTACCATGTATAACATATCCAAATTTGGGAATTTTCTGATAAACGATCAAGGCGTGAGAAAATCGCGAAGTAGCTAGGTTGATAAGCGCCGCGAGAGAAGAGAAGAAGAAAGCGGCCTGCGGCAAGCGCCACTTGACGCTCGCTTCAGCGATGGAGCCATGTTGTCTTTGTGGTTCGACGTCCTTTTCGCGCACTATTTTGATTAGTTTTCGTGATCCATTTTTGCGGTGTAAAATTTTTCTAAAATACTATGTCATGAGGTCTATAATACGCCCGAATTTTCGCTGTTATATGACTCAGTATTTGAGAATTAAAAATGGGCGAACAGGCATGTTAGAACTAAAATTTGAGCGAATGCCGAGCGTCGGTGCGTCGAGCGATTTTGACGTTTGACGTTCCGAATCGCGTTCCGGCGAAATAATAAGTCATAATAAATATAATAAAGTCCTACGGGGCGAGATTTGACTATAAGTAATATTTTATGCCGAGAAACTTTCTTTTGGGTATAAATAAAGTAATAAAAATATGTAATAAATATAAGTTACATATTTAAGCGAAATAAAATCTGTAGTTGCTTATGAAATTATTTTGTGGTGCAACAAAGAGCGAGAAACTTTTAAAATTGTATTAATCTAAAAATGATATTTTGAGGTTTTTGATTGCTCAAAATGTGGTTTTGATCCGAGATTTATGTAACGAGTATGTATGTAAAAATTATTTAAATTAAAGAAATATTATAGTAAATTGAGTTTTACTATAAAAGCTATGTATTATTTGTTTAAACCTCAAATTTGCAAGTAAAGGTAAAAGATATTTCTAAAAGGGAATATAAAGGATTTAAGCTTCAAGATGAAAAATATTTATATCTTAAAATGTGTGAGACCTTTATTATTTATGAAACAAGTAAAATATTATTACATGATTAATAATATTAGATAATGATTAAAATATTATTAAATAATTAATAATATTAGTAAATGATTTGAATATTATTAAATGATTAATAATATTAGATTATGAATAAAATACTATTAAATGATAATAATTATTTGAAAATTTTTGTGAGCTATTGAACAATATTTTGTCTAATAAATAAATTATCTAAGATATTTGCGAACCAGTTTAAACTGAGTCTTAGCGATATTAGGCTCGAGAATTGTCCGACTAGGTCGTCGGGATGATGAAATTATGTTGGTTTCAACTCAAACTGAAATAGTTTGACTTGATACTAGGTCTTATGTGTTGTATAGACTGATAGGATTATGTGTTTATGTGTAAAGTTATTTTATATATTATATATAATAGTATTATATTATGATGATATTATTCTAATTTGTATATCGATATTATTTATATATTAGGTCTTCCAACAAAGCTTATTAAATTGCATAACGGTAATAAACGGTTCAGGCAAGTTTTTCTTAACTCTACTAAGAGTTGTTTCATTCGGATATGCTTATGGTTAATCATTGCTGATTGCCATGTAGAATTGTACTCTGTACATCTTGCATGTATAAGTCAGGTATGGAAGGCTGATCACCTTCATTATCGTTCGGTCCAGATAAATTTATTCATGTTTAATACTTGTTCAGTCAAAAATTTGTTCGTGCTAGTTCTCAATTATATTGATGAATTATAGCCAGCTTATTATTCAGACTCTTTCAATCATGATATATCTTTAAATTGTATTTAAACTTGCTGGGCAACTTTCATGCTCACCCTTGCTATATCATGATAAACATTGCAGATAAGGCAAATGCGTTTGGATACAGGAAAAGGCTAATGACAAGTTCAGCTTAGGATAAAATGTGCGGCTAGTTTGTAATAGTATAGTTGGATAATAATGATATATGTTAGATAGTTTATGATTTGTGTATTAGTTAAGGTTACTCGATTTTGGGGAAATAGTGTGTAAAGTGTATTGTATAAATAATTTATGTTTATATCTTCCGCATTAGTTATAGAATGATTGTACCAGATCCGTGGTGATTTGGGACCCGGATTTGGGGCTGTCACAGTTGGTATCAAAGCTGTTAGTTATGAAACTTAGGTAGGAATACTGAGACTAATAACCGCAGTAATTAGGATAAGATCTAACTCACATAGAGTTAGTTGGTCGGTAAGATTCAAAGACGAATCTCGGCGAGTTGTAAAGTTACAGAGTTCCCTAACTTTGATAATAAAGGTGAACAGTAGTGGTGAATAGATTGAGTCTAAAAGACTAAAAGTGCAGTGATAGGAGGTCGTAAAACAAAACGATCAAGGTATATAAATGAATCGTAATATATACGATGAGATCACCCCGTGATCTGATAAGGTGATAGCAGGGATAAGAATCAATCTAATGATTAGAAAGTTTACAGCAAGATTATTGTGCGTCAGTTGTACTATGAATTGGTACAGATTCAAGAAAGGATTATGAATACGAGTTAAATGAAATTCGTATTGAGAATGGGGTTAAGATTAGGTGGGGATTTCAATTGAGGACTCATGTCGGCAGCTGAGTTGTATGATTCCTTGTATGGGCGGGGAATTGTACTTGGTGTAAAAACTACTTAGTTTTTGGCATTGATAATCATTGAAATGTTGTGTTGCGTTATTTGCTATATGCATGTTAAGAGGGTGATTCCTTTCTCATGTGTATAACAGGTAGATAGGTCATAGGTAGAGAATATAGGGTTAAGTACAAGTTCTTAAAACTCATACTTATGTGACATTCTTGACTCATAGTTATATGAAATGTTTATGAACCCCTCAGCGAATGGACGCCAAAGCTCTGACTAGGGTTAGTTCTTAAACTCATATGATTGTGGCAAGTTTATGAACTCATAAGTGTGGTTTGACGAACTGGGTATAGTTGTGTGTGAATGGAGAATTGAGGATTATAGGAATAGATAGATTGTTAAGCAAATGATTATTCGTGGAGACATAAGTTTTTCCAAAACTCCTAGCTATGCTAGACTTCAAAATTTTGACATCAAGCTAAATACGCACTATGTGCTTTTTTAAAAAAAAATGTAGACTCGTAATCATTTTTGAAACGGTTTAAAGTATAGTCAATGCTACTTATTTCGGCTAGACGCAAATGATTTGAAATATCAAAATTTATTTTATTTATCACTTATGTACCACGTATAACTTCAGTGCGAGAGATGATAAAAAGGTGATGGAGTTGTAAATACTGGGAGAATACTTAGTGTGAATTTGATCTAAAATCATTGTTCCACTATTGTATGATGTGTTATGACAAAGTCATACAATGACGACATCCTCAAACGGACTATTAATGTCTGATTCGGTATCGTGGACGTCATTCTCAAAAAATATTTTCAAAATTTTAATTTGCCAATGGTTTGGCTACACCTAAATAATTTGATTGAATTGAATTATTGATATGAGTCTACGTTATTCGATTCAAACTAGACTAATGTTTATGAAAACTCTAAGTGTTCATTGAAAGAAATTTTTCGAACCAAATTGTTTTGGTGCGGAATCTATGATAATAATCGAGGTGAACTATGTTGTTTGGATAAATAATCCAATCAAGTAGCGTAAATATTCGCTAGACATGATTAATACGTTATGCATGACGTAAGAGTACGATAGGCTAATCACCTAAAGTACTAGCAACGGTAGTTTACCTTCTTTGTGATTGTAAACACACCAAGTAATGTATAGTTTTGCGGTTTGAATACCGTTAAAACTATGTGTTCATGGTCTATATGACCCCTCAGCATAATTTGAAAACTTTTACTCTTGTGAGTGGTGTATTGGGTAGCATGTGATGATATGTGTGAATGGTGTAAGCAGTATGGTGTAAGGTGTAAGGTGAATTTCGGAGATGAAATTCTTAGAAGAAGGGGTGAATGTGACAACCCGAGATTTTAGACAATTTATTAAAATCTTAATTGATTAAATAAAGGTTAAATAATAAGACCTAGATAGGAAATAGAGTTTGGATTTAAAAATTTTATGAAGGACTTATGTGATTGTTTACATTTGTTTATTATATAAATAAATAAAAGAAAACTATTTAGCCTAATATTATATATTAGGAATGAAAATTAAATAACTTAATGGTTATAGTAATTGAAGAATTCTAGTATTTAATTTATGTACTAGTAAATCAATGAAATGAATAATAATCAATAGATGATTAGTTGATATAATTAATAATAAAAAAAAGTAAGTTAAAACTCAAAATTTAGTTAGGGAAAATTTTTTTTGGAAGCACGGACTGTTCGGTTGCGTCCGGAACGTCAAGATTAGTCAGAAAAGGCTGTAAACACAAAATGTGTCGGAGTTGACTTTTTGGTCAAAGTCGACAGTTGATTTTTTAGGGAGAAAAGTCAAAATCGAAGATAGAAGCGGAATTTGAAGACGCGAACAAGATAATTGAGTCCGGAACGTCAAAATTAGTAAGGATAGACTCTAAACAAGAAATATGTCGGGATTAACTTTTTGGTCAAAGTCAACAATTGACTCTTTCAAAAAAGTCAAACTTAAAATTAGGAGATGAATTTGAAGAAATGAATGTGCCCATGACGTTGGGAGCAATGAATTTAGTAGGAATCGACTATAAACTCGAAAATTTGAGTTTTCGGGTCCAAAAGTTAAAGACGGGATTAAACATGCAAAATGAGGAATTAAAAGCGGGACCCACAAGGGCCAAATCTGCTAGAGATTTTCAGTACATGGGTTTGGTGACTAACCTCACCAACTCCCCCAACAATTTCCCCTAAAAAGTGGATCTAGTTTCCCTTTAATTAATATTAAATCTCTAAGTCTTTTAACAAATAAGAAGCATGCTTCTCCTATTTTTCCCACTCCGACCCGGACAAATAGAGAGAAAGAAAGAGAAAAATGATGCCATGGATGAAAGAAGAAGAAGAAGAAGAAGAAGAAGAAGAAGAAGAAGAAGAAGAAGAAGAAAAGAAAAAGAGGAAGAAAACAAAAGGTATAAAAACTTCAAGCTTTATTTAATTTCTTTTGTTAAAATCATGAGTTTGTGATCTTAAACAAAAAAAAAACTCTTGATATACATTTTATTGAATGTTTCATGAGTAGATCTAACCATTTTGGGTAGTAAAAAGCTTAAACAAGGAAAGGAAAGAAAACTAATTTTCTAAAGTGTGAAAACTAGTTTAATGCATTTTATTTTGGTGGTTTTAAATCAAATATTGGAATTATGATTCTAAACTCAAAAAAATCTTAGATCTTCATGTTAAATGATGTTTTATGTGTAGATCTTACAATTTTTGATGTTAAAAAGCTTGATCAAAGAAGATAAATAAAAACAGTTTTCAAACCTTTAAAAATAAAATCTAGTGGACTGCTGTCCCTAAAAGGAAAATTCGGGATTTGCTAGGATGCTCTAAAAATTCTGGGCTTTTGATATGTTGTAGTACACTGAATAAGCTTTTCATAGACTCTGGAACGGACTAAATCCGACTTCGGAGGAGAGAATTATGACATTTCAAAGTAGTAGTGTCAAAAGCTGTCCAACAAGCTGCAGTGCGATCCACTTGAACGGAATTTACGGGCTGATGTATTGAATCTGGAAATACATCGGTAGGGCAGAGTTGTAGTCCCGGAAGTTATCTTCGCGTGGGCTCAATAATCGCCTAAAAATGTTTTAGAACGAAAAGGTTATGACTGTTTTTACGAAAGAGGGTAAATCTGGGAAAAAGATGAAAATTATTTATGAGTGGACATTTTTGGGCCTGTTTTAGACTGCCTAAGAAGTTCGAAATTACTGGGTGATATTTTTTAAAAATAATTTGGTGTACCATGTATAACATATCCAAATTTGGGAATTTTCTGATAAACGATCAAGGCGTGAGAAAATCGCGAAGTAGCTAGGTTGATAAGCGCATAGTGGCAAAGAAGAAGAAGCAGCCAGCGCGGCCGCACACGCCTGCCGCTTGGCGTGGAGCCATGTTGTCTTTGTGGTTCGACGTCCTTTTTCGCGCACTATTTTGATTAGTTTTCGTGATCCATTTTTTGCGGTGTAAAATTTTTCTAAAATACTATGTCATGAGGTCTATAATACTTAGAATTTTCATTTGTTATATGATTTCAATGATTTGAGAATTAAAATGGGGTAACAGCATGTTAGAACTAAAATTTGAGCGAATGCCGAGCGTCGGTGCGTCGAGCGATTTTGACGTTTGACGTTCCGAATCGCGTTCCGGCGAAATAATAAGTCATAATAAATATAATAAAGTCCTACGGGGCGAGATTTGACTATAAGTAATATTTTATGCCGAGAAACTTTCTTTTGGGTATAAATAAAGTAATAAATATATGTAATAAATATAAGTTACATATTTAAGCGAAATAAAATCTGTAGTTGCTTATGAAATTATTTTGTGGTGCAACAAAGAACGAGAAACTTTTAAAAATTGTATTAATCGTAAAAATGATATTTTGAGGTTTTCGGTGCTCAAAATGTGGTTTTTGATCTGAGATTTATGTAACGGAGTATGTATGTAAAAATTATTTAAATTAAAGAAATATTATAGTAAATTGAGTTTTACTATAAAAGCTATGTATTAGCTGTTTAAACCTCAATTTGCAAGTAAAGGTAAAAGATATTTCTAAAGGGGAATATAAAGGATTTAAGCTTCAAGATGAAAAATATTTATATCTTAAAATGTGTGAGACCTTTATTATTTATGAAACAAGTAAAATATTATTACATGATTAATAATATTAGATAATGATTAAAATATTATTAAATGATTAATAATATTAGTAAATGATTTTAATATTATTAAATGATTAATAATATTAGATTATGAATAAATTACTATTAAATGATAATAATTATTTGAAAATTTTTGTGAGCTATTGAACAATATTTTGTCTAATAAATAGATTATCTAAGATATTTGTGAACCAGTTTAAACTGAGTCTTAGCAATATTAGGCTCGAGAATTGTCCAACTAGGTCATCGGGATGACGAAATTATGTTGGTTTCAACTCAAACTGAAATAGTTTGACTTGATACTAGGTCTTATGTGTTGTATAGACTGATAGGATTATGTGTTTATGTGTAAAGTTATTTTATATATTATATATAATATTATTATATTGTGATGATATTATTCTAATTTGTATATCGATATTATTTATATATTAGGTCTTGAAACAAAGCTTATTAAATTGCATAGCAGTAATAAAAGCGGTTCGAGTAAGTTTTTCTTAACTCTACTAAGAGTTGTTTCATCGGAAATGCTTATGGTTAATCATTCTTTGATTGCCGTGTAGAATTGTACTCTGTACATCTTGCATGTATAAGTCGGTATGAAAGGTCGATCACCTTCATTCTGAATTCGGTCGAGATAAATTTATTTATGTTTAATACTTGTTCGGTCAAAAATTTGTTCGTCTTTAGTTCTCAATTATATTGATGAATTATAGCCGACTTATTATTGAGACTCTTTCAATCATGATATATCTTTAAATTGTATTTAAACTTGCTGGGTAACTTTCATGCTCACCCTTGCTATATCATGATAAACATTGCAGATAAGGCAAATGCGTTCGGATATAGGAAAGGCTAATGCCAAGTTCAGCTTAGGATAAAATGTGCGGCTAGTTTGTAATAGTATAGTTGGATAATAATGATATATGTTAAATAGTTTATGATTTATGTATTAGTTAAGGATACTCGATTTTGGGGAAATAGTGTGTAAAGTGTATTGTATAAACAATTTATGTTTATATCTTCCGCATGAGTTATAGAATGATTGTAGCAGATCCGTGGTAATTTAGGACCCGAATTTGGGGCTGTCACATCTATTTCCCAGCAATTGAAAGGTGCCCCTGGTACTTTTTTTATCTACTTTACAGTCTGTAAAATCAGCATCTGTGTATCCTGTTAGTTCAAATGAGGTCTCCTTGGGATTCCAAAGACCCAAGTGAGGTATACCCTTGAGATACCTGAAAATCCTCTTTACAGCAATTAAATGTGATTCTTTAGGATTAGCTTAAAATCTAGCACAAATGTATGTTGCAAACATTATATATGGTCTATTAGCAGTTAGATATAAAAGAGAGCCTATCATACCTCTGTATTGAGTTATATCAATACTTTTACCTTTTTCATCTTTGTCAAGCTTGGTTGCAGGGGCAATTGGGGTTTTCATGGGAGAGGCTGATTCCATGCCATACTTCTTAAGTAAATCTTTAATGTACTTAGCCTTGTTTATGAAGATTCTTTCATTAGTCTGCTTTACTTGCAGTTCAAGGAAGAAGTTCAGCTCAACCATCATGCTCATTTCAAACTTGCTCTGCATAAGCTTGGAGTATCTCTTACATAACTTTTCGTCAGTAGCTCCAAAAATAATATCATCAACGTATATTTGAACCAAAAAGACTTTATCTTTATGCTTTCTAAGAAATAGTATGGTATCTACCCTACTTTTAGAGAACCCATTTTCAATAAAGAAGTTAGTTAGTGTTTCATACCATGCTCTAGGTGCTTGTTTAAGACCATATAAGGCTTTGTCTAATCTATAAACATAATTAAAAAGAGATGGATTGATGAAATCTGGAGGTTGCTCTACATAGATTTCTTCTTGAAGTTCACCATTCAAGAATGCACTTTTGACATCCATCTGAAAGACCTTGAATTTCTTGTGAGCGGCAAAGGCAAGGAATATTCTGATGACTTCTAATCTGGCAACAGGTGCAAATGTCTCATCGTAGTCAATGCCTTCTTCCTGATAGTAGCCTTTGGCCACTAGTCTTGCCTTATTTCTGGTTATTACTCCATCTTCATCCATCTTGTTTCTGAAAACCCACTTGGTTCCAATGAGGATGATTCTTTGGTCTTGGTACTAATCTCCATACTTTGCTTCTTTCAAACTGATTAAGTTCTTCCTGCATGGCTTCTATCCAGCTGGAGTCTTCCATAGCATCTTCTATCTTCTTAGGTTCCATTTATGACAGGAAGCTTAGATAAAAACATTTATTTTGGGTGGCAGCTCTTGTTTTGACTCTTGCACTCGGATCTCCGATGATTAAATCTTGAGTGTGATCTCTTACCCATCTGTTCCCTATTGAAACATCTGTTCTTATGCCTTTTTGTCTTAGATCTTCAAGATCTATTTCTTCTTCTTGGTATGGAGGCTCGTTGTCTGGCATAGGCCTCTCTACGATCTCATTTTCTTTCTCAACGATTTCACTATTTGGCACTACGATCGTAGTGTCGAGTTCGACGACCTCGTTCGTAGTGTCTGAACTGTCGGTCGTAGTGTCTTGAGGTACTATTTTGTTTGAGTTTGTCTCGTCAAAGATGATGTGAATTAAGATTTCAACACTCGGTGTCTTCTTGTTGAACACTCTGTAGGCCTTACTGTCTATGGCATATCCGAAAAAAATTCCTTCGTCTGACTTGGGTTGAAACTTAGTCAAGTACTGCTTTCCATTATTGAGAATGTAGCATGCACAACCGAATACATGAAAGTAGCTGACACTTGGCTTTCTTCCTTTTCACAGTTCATAGGGAGTCTTCTTAATCGTAGAGTGTATGAGTGATCATTACGGGTGTAGCATGCGGTGTTGATGACTTCGTCCCGAGAAGTATTGAGCAAATGGGTTCTTCGCTAGTAGAGTTCTTCCAGCCTCTATCAATGTTCTATTCTTTCTTTCAACTACTCCATTTTGTTGAGGCGTTCGTGGAGCTGAGAAGTTGTGATTGATGCCATTGTCTGTGCAGAACTGGTCCATTTTTGAGAAGTCAAATTCTCTGCCATGATCACTCCTTATAGCCTTGATTTTCTCTCCTTTCTCGTTCATCACCAACCTGAACATCCTGATTAATTAGGAGCTTGTTTCATCCTTTGAGGTTAGAAAGAATACCCATGTGAATCTGGTGTAGTCGTCGACTACGACCAGAGAGTATCTCTTCCCTCCAAGGCTCGTCATTGGAATTGGCCCAAATAGATCCATATGTAGCAACTGCAGGGGCTTGTCAATTGAGCTGGCAATTTTACTCTTGAATGAGCTCCTAGTCTACTTTCCAAGCTGACAGGCATTGCACGGCCTTTCTTTAATGAAGCTGAACTTAGGTAAACCTACAACTAGATCTTTTGAGGCTAGTTTGGACATGCTCTTAAAGTTGAGATAAGACAGTCTTCGATGCCATAACCAGCTCATTTATTCAGATGCTTTAGCCAGAAAGCATATTATCTCGTTTAAGGTTAGTTGACCAAGGTTTACTGTGTAGACATTTTTCTTCTCTTGTTAAGTTAACTTAATGGTGAGATGTCTTCAGGTCTCAGACTTGACATTGATTGTTGAGGAATGTTACTTGATGACCCTTGTCCCAGAGTTAGCTAATGCTTAGAAGATTGTGTTGTAGTCCTTCCATATAGGCCACTTTACTGAAGGATACAACACCATTTCTAGCTGAGCCATATCCTCTTATTTTGCCAGAGCCGTTGTCTCCAAAGATGATTGAGGGACCCTCCTTCTCTATGTAGTTAGACAGAAGGGATTTGTTCCCAGTCATGTGCCTTGAGCATCCACTGTCCAAATACCAGGTTGTGATCGTGGAGCTCTTTTCCTGTAGTAACATTAAACCTTCATTTTGGTACCCATACTTGCATGAGTCCTACTTTGTTAGTGCCCATGGGGACCCAAACCTTCTTGACCTTGGGTCTCATATGCATGGAATTATAATGACATTTTGCAGCCTTGCGGCCAACTTTGTAGCACACAAAACATCTAATATGATGCATGTTTGTGTGTGTGTGAAAATTCTTCCTCCATTTGGACTTTTGTGGGTTATTGGTCATCCTACTGTTAAGCTGATATTCCTTCTTCCATGTGCTCTTGTGTTTCATGATTTGTGAGGAGTATACCTTACTTCTACTGTACCTTCCCAGTTGGTTCGTAGAGATGGTCTTACTGGACTCTACAATCCTTCGAGGTTGGTGAGTAGTAGCTGGGTTACTCTTCTCTTTTTTGAAACCCAGACCGGCATGAGATCCCTTACTCCGAGGAATATGGATTGAATCAGTAGAGCAGGGCTTGACAGGCTCTTCTTTCTGTGAGGATTTCATAAATATAATACCTCTACTAAAACTTGAGGCATTACTAGTGCTAGTTTCCTTTACTTTTGCCACACATTGCTTTGAGGTAGATTCCCCAAAGCCTAACCCTGTTCTGTGAGAGACATTTCTCTGACTTGAGATTAGGGAGTCCATGGATGAATAGGATTTATTCCATGTAGAGATTGTCTTTTCTAGTTCTTCAATTTTAGAGGTTAGACTTGACTCTCTTTTTGCATTGAGCTCATTTGTTTGTTTCAAGAGCTTATTCTCAGCTTCAAACTTGGAGAGAGAATCAATACTGAGAAGGGTTGTTTCCAGTTCTTCTTGGACTTTTTCTTTCTCCTTTTGAAGAAGTGAATAGTCCTTAGTCAGAACTCTACACCACTTCATGTATTGATGCAGATCAGATGTTATGTCATGCAGTGCAGTTCTTAAGTCATCAATATCTACATCAGGAGAGTTAAAGTCAAATACCTCATCGATACTTACTTCATGTATGTTGGAGTTCTGTTTGTCCTTTGCATTTTTGGCTATCAGGCAAAGATTTGCCATTTGAGGATCTTCATCATCTTCAGATTCCGGAGTTGAGTCATTATCTGAGTCGCTCCACGATCCTCCAGCTACAAGGCCTTTGTCTTTCTTCTGAGGCCTTTTGTTGCCTTTGTATTCCATCTTTGAATGTGATTTCTTCTTAAGTTCTTCTCTGAGAGGTTTGTTGCAGTTAGCAATGAAGTGGCCAGTTTTCTTGCAATTGTAGCATAGGTCATTCATTTTCTCCGGTTGTCAGAAATTCTTTGACTTTCTTTGGCTTGCTGATTTTGCCTTGTCGCATGAACCTTCTGAGTCTCTTCACCAGCATTGCAAAGTCCTCATCATCATCTTCATCATAGTCAGAATCAACTTCAGTGTTGACTTTGGAGGTGTTTTCAGTTTCTTTGAGAGCAACACCTTTATCCTTCTTTCTTCCTTCAGACAAGGTTTCTGCTCTTTGAGTCAGCTCCAGTTCGTATGTGAGAAGGTTGCCATATAACTGTTGAACAGTCATTTCATGTAAATTCTTTGACTCTCTAATGGCAGTGGTTTTGGCATCCCACTTGCTTGGTAAAGCTTTCATGAACTTTATGATTAGATATTTGTTTGGATAGATCTTTCCATAAGCTCGTAGAGAGTTAAGCAGAACATTAAATCCCTCGTAGGTGGCAGTGACTCTTTCTCCTTGAACGTGTGCAAACATCTCATATTGCTGAGTCAAGAGGGATTGTTTGTTTTCTCTGACTTCTTTTGTTCCTTCATGCATGATGAGCAGTGCTTCCCAAACCTCCTTTGTTGTTTTGCTATTGACTACATTTTCGAACAGATCATCTTCTAAAGATTGAAACAAAATGTTCTTGGCCTTTTTGTCGAGTTGAACAGCTCTCTTCTCGTTGTCTGTCCATTCTCCTTTGACCTTGATCTGTATTCTGTTTGGATCATCTGTAGTCAGTGCAAGCTTTGTGGGAACGTAGGGCCCATTCTGAATAGTTTCAAATAAATCTTCATCTATTGAATCCATGTAGGCTTGTATCCGAACTTTCCAGTTGGCAAATTTATCTTTGTTGCACATAGGTGGCTTGCTGCCTACTCCAGTCTTTGATTCACTTGGTAAGTGTGCCATTTGATCTACTCAAGCTTTGTAAGCTATATAATAGAACCTACTCTGATACCAATTATTAGTTCCCGGAGGCACAATAGTTATCTAGAAGGGGGGGTTGAATATATATTTAAAAATCTTTTTGTTTTACTTTGTTAGTTTTGATAATGATTAAAACACAGCGGAATAAAGATTTGTTTAATCTCCCTTAAGATATCTTGAATTAATGAGAGTGAGGCAGTTATGGCAGTTATAGCAGTTATATAATAGTATACGTTAGCTTTTAAGTTGTTGAGCACTTAAAGCTCTAATCCACTCTTCTACTTCTCGAGTAGGAAATCCACTAAGGATGTCTTTTACACTTTCTGAATCTCACAGATTCCTTCTAGACCAGCAGTCTAGGCACTTCTTAGTTCACTCTTGAACTCTTCAAGTCCAGTAGACTTGGTTCTTCATAGTTCACTTAGAACTCTTCAAGTCCTTCTGACTTGGAACTCTTACTTCAGTTGATTGGTAGTTGTTGAGTTCTTGATTTGTGCTACTCAGTTGCTATTAAGCACTTGTTCATAAGAACTAAGTAGCTGAGCAAACTTCCTCTTTTTCTTAGATCGTAGAGTTCAGCGTTGAGTGTTTTTGTGCGTTTTGTTCAATGCTTGTTTAGTTCTCTCATCTGCGTATGTTCTGCATATATGTGATCCTTGAAAATCTATCCGTTGAAGCCATTTGATGAAGCATTAAATGCGTTTGACATTTCTGAACTTTGATGGAGACTTTTCTGCACACCTTCTGAATTGCATTCGCCCACCGACACGTGAGATCGCTTTCTCACCTAACACCTGAAAAGGTGTTTTTCCTTTGTCCTATGGTCCTTTCCTTAGCTTCTTGAATACGTTCCTATTATTGAATAATAAGGATATCTTTTGTACCATTGGGACTAGTGAGGACTTCAACGTTTCAAAACCATTCCACATTTGTTAGAATTTGTCTCCAAACAAAATTTGGGCTCCATGCTTCTGACATAAGGCATTTGATACTCTACGATCCATATCGCGGTGTCTTGTCATATTGGTGCTTGGTCTGAAGAGAACACTACGATCTCTTTCAAGGATTTGCACACTACGATCTTCACTTGCTCATTTTGCAGACTCTACGTTTCCGAAAGCACACTACGATCTCTGAGTTAGCTTCGGCAAACGTCTGGACCACTCTACAATTTTTGGAGAGGCCCTTCAAGGCAGATACACTACGATCTTCTAAGCTCTACGATCCTGCCTTGTCTTCTGCAATCTCTTGATTAGCTCAATAGACTGTGATTCTTGTTGAAGCCTATCTATTCCTTTCAAGTCATAGATCAACCTAACATCTTTGATCTCTTTATCTAAACATTCGTTTATAGAATGATGAACATTAACAGCTTAGATCAACTTAATAAATTTGATCTATCACTAAGTCCTTGTACATATATTCCTTGAAGGACTTTACATATAATCATGAACATTTACTTTAAACATCAAATCAAAATATGCATTCTTCCAACATTTACCATTATATTGAGATTGATATGAAATGTTATTACAAGTAATTGAAATGGGAAAGTATGAAGAGACTTCCCTCCGCGTTTGGTTTATCAGAGACTGACCTATATTAGGTTACTCTCGAGGCTTTTTGGCATGAAGGTTCCCAGATCATCGCAATTTACTCGATGGGAAGTTAATCCAGTCTTTCAACTGGAGCGAATTTGGGTGATGCCTTTCCTGAGCCACGTTGGAATTAGTCTCCTTACGAGTCCAGTAATCATACACCGGCATGATAACCTCCTGGTGGAGAAACCACACAACATACATTCACATACAACGTGTCTCACCGTTTATGGAAATGATGACATGTGCGAAGCACTTTATTATAAAGCATTAAGTGCAGTAAGTAAATGCATTCATACACATTCATTCAAATGTAAATGCAACATCCACACACAAGCATATAACAGTTTTAAAAAGCATATAATAGCGGCTTAAGTCCTCTTACTAGATGTCCCCAGCAGAATCGCCACATGTTGACATCGACATTTTTATTGTCCCTTTTCTGTTCTTGTCTTTTGGTGTTCTCATGTTAGGTGAGATTTGTTTGAAAAAATAAGGTGTAAAAAGGTCCGACATGTATATGTCGACGATTGGACTATAAAAGTCGCCAGTTGGTATTTTTAAATGGTTGCACCAACTCAACCGAGAAAAGGTTTGTACATTGACCCAGTGATATGACACTGCTTAACAGGTCTGTGAAACCAAGATTCATTTAGGGTCCGGGGACTTGATTATGTGGAGGAAAGGTGTTAGGCACCCCCCGACATCCGTGTTACCATGGTGACCACCACTTTTCAATAAAACTGTTATATGAATGTGTGTGTGTGTGTACGTGCACGCATACAACGTGATGTCCACTCGAACTTTTAGAACTTCAATCCTGACATCTGATTGAGGTGTATAAGACCTTTTTTGGAGTGTTGTTGTTGAGAGCTACACAAATGATATGGGATTAGAGGTTGTAAGAAGTCAGGAAGATGGAACCATGCCCTTGGTCTTCAAGCTTCAAATTCCATCCGATGTGATGTCTTGTGTAGTAGTCACTAGGGATTGCAGCTATTGGTTCTTGTAGGACACTGCTGTGTAGAGTGTATGTTGAAATGTGTTGAGATGACGCGTATGTGGGATCGAGGTGGCAAAATGATGAGTTTGCCCCTCACCGAGGTTATCTCCGGTTTGGGCTAATATAACAGTCGTTGCTCAGGGTTATCTCTGAGATTAGGCTGCTGCAAGTGCTGAATGTCCCCAGGGTTATCTCTGAGGTGTGCCTGACCTCCCGGGGTTATCTCCGGGTTTGGGACTGAGTGCCTCAGGGTTATCTCCGAGGTTGAAGCTGACTGCAAAGGTTGAAATGAGCTTTTCCAAGGTTATCACCAGAACTGCAACTGCAATCCTCAGTGTTTGTTTTCGAGGTTGGAACTGAAACTCCTGTTGTTATTTCTGGGACTAGAACTGAGTATCTTAGGGTTATTTCCGAGATGGAACTCCTGGTGTTATTTTCAGAATTAAAACTGTATTCTTGGGGTTGTCTCCGAGGTTGAAACTGAAACTCCTGATGTTGTTTTTGGGACTGGAGCTGTATATCTTGGGGTCATCTCCGAGATGGAAAACTGAGGATTTCGGGGTTATCTCCGAAATTGAGTTAATTTGTCTCCCATGGTTATCTCTGGAAGACAATTCTACCCTCTTGCCAAGTTAGTAACAGAAATGCAAAATTTCGAGTGTCTACAATGCATTTGATGAAATATTTATTGGGAATCACAAATGATTTGTCACTTGCCTTACAACAAAAAGATCAAAACATTATACATGTGTCGACGTCGGGATTTTTTGATGTCCCTTTTCGTTACTTGTTCTTTGGTGTTCTCATGCTAATGTGAGATTTGTTTGAAAAAACAAGTGAAAAAGGTCTGACATGTGTAATGTCGACGATTGGACTTTAAGAGTCGCCAGTTGGTGTATTTAACTGGTTGCACTAACACAATTGAAAAGGTTTGCACATTGACGCAGTGATGTGACACTGCTAAACAGGTCTTTGAAATCGAGATTCATTAAGGGTTCGGGGGCATGATTATGTAGAGGGAAGGTGTTAGGCACCCCCCGACATCCGTGTTGCCACGGTGACCGCCACTTCTCAAAGAAACTGTTATATGAATGTGTGTGTGTGTGTGTGGATCAATGTGCAATTATTTGGAAGTAGTGCTATGCCTCGTTGCACCTATATACATAGGGCTTGAATTTTTGTAGAAAATTCAGTTTTAAACAAGATATAGCAATGAAGTTTTATAAAAAAGGTTTTTCAAACCATGTGCTCAATAGTAATTGAGGCCTTTGATACTTCCATTTTATTATTACAGTGTTCGGCTTGTTTGCTTTTATTTTCGAGATGCGAAGCATCTACGAAAAAATAATATACAACAGTGCCGAACTCCTTATGGGCATGACAGCCATCTAAGGAAATTCAGACACCGTAAATAATGTACAAGCTGCTTACAGCTGGATAAAGTCCATCATGGGAACCGAATCTAGATTCAATAAACTGAATCTGTGATCACATGATTCCTAGGCTCACATGATACTGCAATTTGTATGGAAAGCAGTAAGCAGTTATATATATATATATATATATATATAAGAGCGGTAAATATATATATATATGTGCATGATCAACCACCATGAAGCAACTCCATGGGGGATCAAAAATGTAAATAAAGTAATAAATGCTATCAACCGCCACGGAGTAAACTCCAAGCGGGACTTGAATGTAAATAAAGCTGTAAAAAGCTATCAACTGCCACGAAGTGAACTCCAGGCAGGACGAAATATAAATATATACATATATATATATATAAGCAGTAAATGCACCGGATGTAAAATCCAGGCTCATCGGATATATCATGTCCCAACGATTATATATATAAGTATATATATATATATATATAAAAGCAATTAAACACACAGGATGTAAAATCCGGAGACTAATCGAATGAGTCGACCATAGTTATTAATATATATAAGTATATATATATAAGCAATTAAACGCTTCTGCATCAAGTCTCAGGCTCATCGAATGAGTCTAACAATGATTTATATATATAAATATATATATAAAAAGCTAATAAACGCTCTAGGCATCAAGTGCAGGCTCAATCGAGCATAACTTCGATAATGTTAGTCCATATAAATATATATACATATATAAGTATATATATATATATATATCTGTATGAAATGAAAACCATGGATGAAGTAAAAAAACATAACACACACGACTCTCGATGTGTAGAATAGTGTGTGTGCAAATATGAATAGAAAAAGGCTTTATAGAGTATAAGAAGGCTTATAGTGGGCTGCCAATGCAGACTTATATGACTCTATATGGACAAACACTCAGCTCCCGCGGGTAAATATATAACTGTATGTGGGCTAACAGGTGTTTAAAAAGAGCAAACACTCAATATGGGGGTGTACAAAGCCAATTAGACAGGGTTCCCTCGCTATTTCTCTTGCAAATATGGCTGGCCCAAGCCCCATATATATAGAACAGATGGCCATAGGTGTACCTGCAGCAGCCTTTGTTACACCTGCGGCTGCCCGAGCTGCCCGGGGTTTCGCGGGTCTCGTCGTCTCGAAGTACGTGCACTTGTGCACTGTAATGTCCGCTCGAACTTACAGAACTTCAATCTGAGCATCTGAATGAGGTATATGTGACCTTCTTTGGGCCACTTATGTCGAGAGTTAGGCAATGACATGGGATTTGCCCTTTTTGATTCCAAGAAGATGGGTCCATGACCGAAATGGCATTTTCGGGTTTCCGTCAGCAGTCCGTTGAGCCGTTTTTCGTAGTTTGCGCTTGGAAGTTAAGATATGGTTCTTGTGTGACATATTTTGATGTGATTCGTATTGAAATGAGTGTACTTGATTTGAAGTGAAGTTGAGTTGGCAAAATGACCATTTTTCCTTCCCGGGGTTATCTCCGGCTTTCGCACAGTTGTAGCGGGTTTTTCCCAGGGTTATCTCTGAGATTGTCATTTTGTTGACTCTAAATGTCCTCAGGGTTATCTCTGAGGTTGGCTTGACCTCCTGGGGTTAACTCCGGGGTCGGGAAATGATGTTGTAGTCCTCCAGGGTTACCTCTAGAGTGTGAAAAAGATGTTTTTGCCCTCCTGTATAGTTAGTAACAGGAAAAGAAAATTTTGAGTGTCTACAGATACCCCTCTTTATCATGTTCATGCAATGCAATGGAATGGACATGATAAATATTAGTAGACACTTGAAATATGACAACGTATTCTTAATTATGCAAATCACAATGTAATGAATGTTATGATGAATATTAAAATGTTTTTGCAAATCGCAGTTCGCAAATCGCACATCGCATTTTGCACTTCGCATTTCGCTTTTCGCATTTGGCCAATCGTACTTTGCAAATTGCACATCGCATTTTGCATATCGCAGATCGTAAATCGCAATGTAATGAATGTTATAATGCATGTTTAAAATGTTTTTGCAAATCGCTTTACCTTTACCGATCATTGTTGATGGCTATGCTGGTGTTGACTCCAATGGTTTGGCATTTAATCGTTGACGCTTATTTGATGAAGATAAGTTGAGATGTTTTCCACATCTCTGATGGGGATGACGTTCTTAAATCACCAGACCTTCCCGATGTATACGCTAGTAGTTTACAACGGTGCCTACCCTGTTGGTAGTTGAACAAACTGTTATCGCCCAATTATTTTGGTTCTCACTCGAACGGTGGTATTCAAAACTTTCATCACTGAACTGTCTTGATGTCGCACTGAATTGAAGATAATGGTTTTGAATACCGGATCTTCCGATACCTTTGCTGAAGTAATATTCAAAGGTTCGCCATGGGACTACACGATGTTACACTTGATAGAAATGTGCGTTGATGTAGCGCTTCACCCTTTTGAGGTGATTTGGAGTTTCCTTTTCATTTGTTGGGTCTTTGGTGCCCCATTTCTTGAATATTTAATTATGACCCATTTGAACCGATGACACTGAATACCGTTGATATCTCTGGAGGGTGCAGCTCGCTCTTTTGTTGTCGAACTTTTGAAATTCAGTGTAGAGGCCTCAATTTATGAGGATTTGACGCAAATTAACACATTTGTCAGTGTAGATTTCATTCGCCAGACCTTTTGTCGTTGGCCTTGAGTTAAGAACTTTTTGAGAATTTTCCCCTTCTTTTGTAGGGGCACGCTAATGTCGCCATGTTTCTTTCAGGAGTTTTCCTTCTTTTGATGAGAGGCCTGATCCCGCCTTAAAATCCTTCGCTTTCCTGGAATCGAAAAATGCCCTAGTCCTTTCGCATACTGATGTCAGGGATTCATACGAGAAACTCTCTTTGTTGATGAAGTTGCAAGTGAGTAATATCCAAATCGCTAATGAGCTAATGTGAGGGAAGCTTTGATGATGATGGACCATGCTGATGGTGTTGACTGGGGCATTTTCCTCTTTAGGATGTTTGATAAATGCCCCAATGTTGAGTTGTCGCTGTTTCCGAGATTGCCCAAGTCTTGTTGTAGTGGTTGCAATATCGGGTTATCGTCGATTTTGAAATTGCCCCAGCCTTGCTTGTTGTTTGGGATAGTCGCTTTGACAGATGGGCTGATAAGATGCTGAGATTGCAAGAGACTTTTTCTTCTGCACCAGATGGTGAACAAATATAGGACTTGGGTTTTGATGCCTTCAATCATTATTCCTGACTTGTTATTGCAATCAGTCTTGATTTTTTTCTGATTTGATGAAGACTCGTGATTAAGGGTGTCAAATCTGTGAATGTCCTCGCTGCTGGTTGTCTTGGCATATCATTGTTTCTTCCTTTCTGGGATTTGTGCCAAATTTGATGGAATGACATTGCAGTGTTGTTGGGTCTTCTCCACATAGGTCGCTGACTTGGAGGGTCGTTCTTGGGATCGACGTTTGGATTTGGACGTTTCTGTTGAGGGTCAGACCGCACCATAAATGGCTGCCTACGTACTCCCATTGAAGAGGGGAGATCAAGTCTTTCGTAGTTCAGGCTTGATGAGCTGAAACCTGAATGACTTGATTTTTGATTTTTTTTTCTTTTTTCTTTTTTTTTCTTTTTCTTTTTGCTTTTTGCTTTTTTTTCCTATACATTCATGGAAAATAAAAAGCATACTTCGAAAGAAGTGATACAGTCCCAACATCTTCTGGAACTCGCAACTTTATCCCCTAGATCTACATCTTTTTGGCTAGTTGAGGCCTTATAGTCCAATCGTCAGTGGCTGTGTTGCCTTCAAGGCTCGCGACAGAGGTTACTACTTGGTTTTGAATGTCTTCACTTATGGCCATAACTTGATCGCTTCCTAGTTCAGTACATTCCTCAGGGATGCTTGAGCTGGACCCATCGCAAAAAGGTATGAACTCTTGATTCTTTGATGGGTTGGTTTCCCCGATAACCTCACCACTTTTTCCTTCATCTTTTCCTTCACGCTTTTCTTGGGCTTGAGAGGATTTGACCATGAAATCTGCCTCGAATTGTCGTCGCATTTCTTGCAAGGAATTTTCCCTATTGGCTTTTCCTTCCTTGGACATGATTAGTATTTCCTCCTCATCATCCAAGGTGATAAAATCATGAATATCGTTGATATCTTTGGACCAGAAGATGTTTGATGTTGGTGGAGGAATATCCTTTGGGGATTCCCGTGTCTCCTCTGCCATTTCCTGCATTAGGATTATTCCATCTTGTGTTCTGCCAAGATTGGAGCTTATGGCCTTTACCTCCTCTGAACTGTCTGTCTCGAATGGACATATTAAGCTTTTTATTTCCTTTTCGCCTTTTCTGGTCATGAGGAATCCTATCTTCAGCTCTTCATTTTAAATGATATCCTGGATTTTATGCCGCAAAGACCAATATTCCTCAGTCGTATGTCCAAGTGAGTTAGAATGGTAGAGACACGTCTTGGTGGAATCATAACACTTTATCTTGGGATTTATAGAAGGCAACAACCCAGTAATCCATCCTTCGCTTATCAAAAAGTATAGCACTTCTTCATTTGGTTTGCTCAAAAGGGGTGAATTTTCGGGCTCTGATGGAGGTTGTTTGTTCTTTCTTCTTTGAGAATTCACATTCCCCTGAGCAATTTTTTCGTTGGCGAGTTCTTTTAGCAATTTTATCATCCCCATTTTCTTGGCCTTCTGATAGTTGAGTGAAGAACTGCCTCGTATCCTGATGTTATCGCACTATCAGCTTAGCTAGCAGATTTACTTGATTCTGGAATGTCTCTAATTTTTGCATTACTATAATACCCTCCTCCGAGTTTTCCCACTTTAGGACATTTGTTCTGTGCCTTTGGGGGTAGTCCTCTGTCCTTCGTATGCACTTACGAATTGGATATATTTCCGCGCTTCCTGACCCTATCATGTTTACTTCTTCCGTATCATGCTGCAATGGAAGGTTGGTGTTGACATTTTGTTGGTCAGGTTGTTGGACAACAATACTGCCACTTTCGATCAGATTTTAAATTTTATGCTTTAAGGACCAACAATCTTGTGTATCGTGTCCTGGAGATTCTGAGTGGTAAGCACATCTCTGGCTTGGATTGTATCTTTTGCTCCCTAGTTTAGAGGTAGAGCCAGTTCGGTAATTTGCTTATGATCCATCAATATCGCCAACACATTTTCAAGAGAATCGCCTAGTGGAGTGAACACCCGATTTTTGTTCTCTCAAATTTTCTTCTCCTGTCCTAGAATTGGTTAAATGCTGCCTGTTGTTGAAATGGCAAATTGTCTCGCTTTTTCCAAATGGGGGGACTGTAGGTTGGTCTACTAGATTGCCCTGTATAACAAGGGGATACATCTTCAGTGTCTTTATCGGGTACCCCCTTGGGATCGCTCGCATACTTGCCAGTCTGTATATGCTTGGCAACTGCTTCCAAGGCAGTGAAGTCTTTAATCTTACCGGCCTTTAGGCCCATCTCTGCCATTTTGTCGTGTTTGATCATACCCGAGAATGACTTTCCTAAGCCTGCTAGGATCCTCTCGTAGTACGGAGCCTCTTGGATATCAATAAACGTCATTACCATCTTAGTTTTCGTCATTGATGGAATGACTTGCGCTGCGAGATGTCTCCACCTTTGGGCATATTCTCGAAAAGATTCAGTACTTTGTTTTTGACTTTAGTCACTTGGCATCGATCTGGCGCCATTTATGACTGAAAACTGTACTGATTTAGAAAGGCGTGGGCCAATTCTTCCCAGTTGTGGATTTTGGCATTGTCAAGTTGGGCATACCAGGCTTTAGCCTCTCCGGTGAGACTCTTTTGAAAAAGTTGCATTCTGAGGTTTTCATCTTCAGCATAAGACCCTAGTTCGCCAATGTACACTTTCAGGTGCGTATAGGGATCGCCTTTCCCATTGTACTTTTCAAACACTGGGACTTTAAATTTGGTAGGATATCGAGCCCTTAGGAATATGCAGAGATCTGAGTAGGTGACACTCCCATAATTTACAGTCCCTTTGATTGACCGGATGGTCTCCTCCATTTGTTGGACTTTCTTTCTTAGATCCCCAGTTTCTCGATCATCCCTGAGATTTGTGATTTCTTTATTGGAATGAGATTTAGGTATTTTGGTTTCCATCTTTTTGTCAATACCCTGACTGCCCCCTGGTGTGGATGACTCTGGTTGAGTAGGCATTGTTTGGCACTGGATTCCTCCATGTGCCGAGGATTCTAGGTGGATGGGTATTTGGATACCCTGACTGGATTGGTGTAGTTCTTTGAGCATAACAGCCAACTCTGTCATTTGATAACTTAATCTTTCGAACTCCTCGCGAGATACAAGAGTAGGTTCAGGCTGAGCACTTTTATCCATATCTGACTGTGGACTTAATGCCCTTTTGGACTTTGAATGGGAAACATGATCAATTGCTTCCCTACAAAAACTTATGTAGTTTAGTCTTAGGGAAATGTATAAAAATTTTACATGTTATCATAACATGTCCATTTTAGGAATATTATCCTGCAAAATGGGTGTTATTTGATAGCATGTCAAGCCTTAATATGCATTCACATATTCTTCATATTTTCCATTACATTGAGATTAACAAGTAATTGAAATGGGAAAGTATGATGAGACTTCCCTTCACGTTTGGTTTATCAAAGGTTGACCTATCTTAGGTTACTCTCGCGGCTTTTCGGCATGAAGGTTCCCAGATCATCGCAATCTACTTGACGAGAAGTTAATCCGGTCGTTTAACTGGAGCGAATCTGAGTGGTGCCTTTCCTGAGCCCCGTTGAAATTAATCTTCCTACGAGTCCAGTAATCAAACACCGACAGGATAGCCTCCTGGTGGAGGGACCACACAACATACATTCACATACAACGTGTCTCATCATTTATGCAAAATGATGACATGTGCGAAGCACTAATATCACAGATAGATATTTAGCAGTGCAGTAAGTAAGATGCATTAATACACATTCATCATAAATGTAAATGCAACATTCACACACAATCATATATCAATTTTGAAAAGCTTGTAATAGCGGTTTAAGCCCTCTTACTGGAGTCCCCAGCGGAGTCGCCACCTGTCGACGTCGGGATTTTTTGATGTCCCTTTTCATTACTTGTTCTTTGGTGTTCTCATGTTAATGTGAGATTTGTTTGAAAAAACAAGTGAAAAAGGTCCAACATGTGTAATGTGAGACCCCAGATTTTATGAATAAATATTTAATTTTCTCGAAATAATTTTTTGAATATTATGGTGTGGATTTAATATAATGTTATAGTTGTGGGTAATATTTATAAATTTTGCAAAGTATGCAAGTTGTTATATTATATTCGATTGGTCGGGGAATATTCTTTGTGTCGGGGAATATTCATACGACGACACAATCATTGGTGGACCCCACAACGGAATTATTGTCGGATTGAGAAATCGATAAAAATATTTTATGAAAATAACGGCGGAAGTTTTCACAATTAATCTTTGTTGAACTACTCGGTAGTAAAAAAATGCGATGTCTGGCGTGGTTGCGTAGTAGCTGCAGTATTGATTATTGATGCTTACGTAAGAAGTCACTCGGTTATACTCAATTATTGCTATAGTAATTCTTGATCATATCTCTCTATATTATTGATTCAATTATTGTCACAAAGATCATCGCATAATATGTTATATTATTAAATCAATAATTGAGACGACAAAGTTATTCATATTATTAAATTACAATATTTACAATGTCTAGAAGTTCTACCGAGGAGAGGTTTGGTCACCTAATCAATTGCGCATGATAGGGAGAAATCCTTATTAGAAAGCCCCCTCTTTCCTGGGAACGACCTGGTTGTTAAATATTATGAATTATGATATTAATGATGGATAAGTTCGTGTTGATTAAAGATGAATTTGATAGTTCCATTGTGTTGAAATTATTTGTGTTAGTGGAAATCGACATTTATTTCGATAATAATTGATGTCTGAAGGTTATATTGTTCAATCGGGTATTCGGGGCACTTTTCGTGTCGGAGTACTATTCACGAGTTACTATTCATGAGTTACTATTCACAAGTTACTATTCATGAGTCACTATTCACGAGTTACTATTCATGAGTTACTATTCACTAGTTACTATTCATGAGTTACTATTCACGAGTTACTATTCACGGGGTACTATTCACCCGAACAATATATTTATTTTCAGTCCAAATCATTTTTGGGTACAATATTATTCCATGAGGAGATGTACAAATTTTTCATACCGTTGGTTGAAATTATAATAGTAAATCAATATGGATCATTGATTTAAAGTTTTAATAATAACTTGCCCTTTCGATTGTTCGAGGTTAATTGCCCTTCATGAATAGTAGTTGTCTCTTCAATATTACCAAGAGTTATTTTGACCCTTCGTTAAGACCAAGAGCCACTCTCAGTTTTTCTATAAATAGAAGCTCATTCCTTCATTATTTCTTACGAATTCACTTAAACTCTTGAGAGAGAAACTGTAGAGAGAAAGAAGAAAAGTATTATGCTACTTCACTTTTCCAATATCCAGATTTTCTAAAGGTAAGGGGTGTTATTCTTTTGTATTCATGAAGAGAACTTCTATCATTCCATCCTTTATTATTCTGTTGGAATAACCTGTATATGCGGACTCCCCTATACTTGGTGAAATCATACATTGTTCCATTCTTTATTATTACATTTGGAATATCACATGCATGCGTTTCTGTACGGACTGGTTAAAATCTTTATTATTACATTGGAATATCACATGCATGCATTTTACGTCGGACCTAGTTCCGTATTTATTATACATTGGAATATCTTATGCATGCGTTTTCTGGCAGGACTGGTTAAAATCTTTATTATTTTGTTGGAATATCACATGCATGCGTTTCTGTGGGACCTAGTTCCGTATTTATTATTACATTGGAATATCCTATCTATGCATTTTACGTCGAACACTGGTTCAGTATTTATTATTCTGTTGGAATAACACTGCACTGTCTTTATCTATCACGTGCACGGTGATTTCTTTTGTTATTCCATTCTTTATTATACTCGGTTGGTTAAAGTTTTGACTTTATACTCCATGAAATTAGTGGAATATCCTTGATATTTGCGCTTCATCCGATATCTTTTCATGGAAATATTCTTACGAGCATTCTTGAATTTTACTCTACAAAGAAGTATCGTGTTGACAATTTGGGCGTTATTAGTTCTGGATAAATTAATTAGTGAACTTGTTTTATTGAATTCTTATATCATTGTCATCATCCTCATGTTTATATTTTTGAAAGTCTTACGTGGCTTTTGTAGTGCGTAGATGGACTTGGTATGATTATTATGACGGGGATTATTCGGTATAATCATGGCCAAGTAATGTTACAAATGATGTGATAAAAGTCCTCATTGGCCCGTAGTGCATTGATGGACAATTGTTGGCATGATCATGACCATTGATGAATACACGAATGTCCTTGGCCCGTAGTGCATGGATAATTTGTGGTCGTGATACTAAAGAATATCCTTGGCCGTAGTGCAGGGGTTCGATGATGTGGATTATTTATTAAGCTGAGTCTCAGCGATAAAAGTGATGAAAAACCTTTTAAATCATAAAAGATAGTAAATTTTATTCTCTACTTGACTCTTTTAATGGATTGCTTATCCCACTGCAGTTGAACTTGATGTCTATTGTATTTTATCAGTTTAACATTGTTGAAGACAAATGATAATTTATTCTGCATTATCTTAGTCATAATATTTCTTACTGGGCTAGTTGAGCTCACCCTTTCATTCACTGTTCTCTTCAGGAAATGAGAATATTGCTGGGATGAGTCGGGGAACGGAGTGATGGTCCAGATGATAACATTAGTAGTCCTCACTATTCTGTTAAATAGTGTGATAATAAATGTAACGAGGACTGAATTAGAGTTTGTATATTGTCTATGAGGACTCCATTGAGAATGGATATTGTCTAGAAGGTAGTATTCTTGTTTAAATTCTTAGATTATGTTTTGTCGTATTTTACACGAAAGTTGTATTATTAAGTTGTATTTGAATTTTGTACCATGTATTTGGCGACTTAAGATGGGTGATGAATACCTATTTTTGGGGGCGTCATATGTAATGTCGACGATTGGACTTTAAGAGTCGCCAATTGGTGTATTTAACTGGTTGCACCAACACAACCGAAAAGATTTGCACATTGACCCAGTGATGTAACACTGCTAAACAGGTCTGTAAAACCGAGATTCATTAAGGGTTCGGGGGCTTGATTATGCGGAGGGAAGGTGTTAGGCACCCCCTGACATCCATGTTGCCACGGTGACCGCCACTTCTCAAAGAAACTGTTATATGAATGTGTGTGTGTGTGTGTGGATCAATGTGCAATTATTTGGAAGTAGTGTTATGCCTCGTTGCACCTATATACATAGGGTTTGAATTTTTGTAGAAAATTCAGTTTTAACCAAGATATAGCAATGAAGTTTTATAAAAAAAGTTTTTCAAACCATGTGCTCAATAGTAATTGAGACCTTTGATACTTCCATTTTATTATTATAGTGTTCAACTTGTTTGCTTTTATTTTTGAGATGCGAAGCATCTGCGAGAAAATAATATACAGCAGTGTCGAACTCCTTATGGGCATGACAGCCATCTAAGGAAATTGAGACATAGTAAATAATGTACAAGTTGCTTTACGGTGAAAAAAAGTCCATCATGGGAACCGAATCTAGATTCAATAAAGCGAATCTGTGATCACATGATTCCTAGCTCACATAATCTCGCAATTTGTATGGAAAGCGATAAGCGATTATATATATATAAAAGCGGTAATATATATATATATATATATATATATATATATTTATATATATGCATGATCAACCACCACGAAGCAACTCCATGGGGGATCAGAAATGTAAATAAAGCAGTAAATGCTATCAACCGCCACGGAGTAAACTCCAGGCGGGACTTGAATGTAAATAAAGTTGTAAAAAGCTATCAACTGCCACGAAGTGAACTCCAGGTAGGACGA
Organism: Panax quinquefolius; assembly: GCA_020205615.1. NCBI lineage: Eukaryota > Viridiplantae > Streptophyta > Magnoliopsida > Apiales > Araliaceae > Panax > Panax quinquefolius. Next base: position 53,581,668 of record CM035161.1, on the reverse strand, counting down.
AATGTAAATATATATATATATATATATATATATATATATATATATATAAGCGATAAATGCACCAGGATGTAAAATTTAGTCTCATCGGATATAATAAAATAACGATTATATATATAAGTATATATATATATATATATATATATATATATATATATGAAAGCAATTAAATGCATAGGATGTAAAATCCAGGCTCATCATGTAGATCGACCACGCTTTATATATATATATATATATATATATATATATATATATATATATATATATATAAAGCAATTAAACGCTCCAAAAAAAGTGCAGGCTCATCAAATGCAGTCGACAGCGGTTTATATATATAAATATATATATAAAAAGCCGATAAACGCTCGCATCAAGTTCAGGCTCAATCGAGGCATAACTTCGATAATGTTAGTCCGTATAAATATATATATATATATATATAAGTATATATATATATACAGACAAATGAAAACCACGGACCGAAGTCCAGGCAAACACACACACACGACTCTCAATGTGTAGAATAATGTGTGCAAATATGAATAGAAAGGCTTTATAGAGTATAAGAAGGCTTATAGTGGGCTGCCAATGCAGACTTATATGACTCTATATGGACAAACACTCAGCTCCCGCGGGTAAATATATAACTGTATGTGGGCTAACAGGTGTTTAAAAAGAGCAAACACTCAATATGGGGGTGTACAATGCCAATTGGACAGGGTTTCCTCGCTATTTCTCTTGCTAATATGGCTGGCCCAAGCCCCATATATATAGAACTGATGGCAACAGGTGTACTGCGGCGACCCTCTCATTACACTGCTTTGCCCAGAAAGTCATTGCCGGGTTTCATGGTCTCATCGTCTCAAGCACGCACTCGTGCCTTTGTAATGTCCGCTCGAACTTGCAGAACTTCAATCATAGCATCCGAACGAGGTATAAGTGACCTTCTTCGGACAGCTTATGTCGAGAGTTACGCAATGACATGGGATTTGCCCTTTTTGATTCCAGGAAGATGGGTCCATGACCGAAATGGCATTTCCGGGTTTCCGTAAGGCAGCCCGTTGAGTCGTTTTTCGTAGTTTGTGCTTGGAAGTTAAGATATTGTTGTTGTGTGACATATTTTGATGTGATTTGTATTGAAATGAGTGTACTTGATTTGAAGTGAAGTTTAGTTGGCAAAATGACCATTTTGCCCTTCCCGGGGTTATCTCCGGTTTTCGCACAGTTGTAGCGGGTTTTTCCCAGGGTTATCTCTGAGATTGTCATTTTGTTGACTCTAAATGTCCTCAGGGTTATCTCTGAGGTTGGCTTGACCTCTCGGGGTTAACTCCGGGGTCGGGAAATGATGTTGTAGTCCTCCAGGGTTACCTCTGGAGTGTGAAAAAGACGCTTTTGCCCTCCTACATAGTTAGTAATAGGAAAAGAAAATTTTGAGTGTCTACAACATGTTGTGAGATTGATTTGGGTAATGAAAGCTCGACTACAAGATTTTAGGGAGGCGGAATGAGAATTTTTTTTGAAGGAAGTCAATATATTTTGTGAGAAGAACACGATCCCAATAATTAATATGGAAGACAACATGAGATCCTGCAGTCGTAGCAGGCGCAATGGACAAATTATTACTAATTTTCATCATTATCGTGTTGAGATTTTTTGTTAGGTATAATCTCTATAAATCTTTTTTCATTATTCCTATCTAAAAATTTATCTTTTTTTTCTTTTCATTATTATAATGTAGGTTGTTGATTCAATTGTTCAAGAGATGAATAATCGTTTTTCAGAAGCAAGCACATAGTTACTTTTATGCATATCATGCCTTGATCCAAGGGATTCGTTCTCTCAATTTGACAAAAATAAAATACTTTGTCTTGCTGAGCTTTATCTAGAAGACTTCTCATTGACTGATCGCATTATTCTTAGGGATCAACTTGAAAATTACATCTATGATTTGCGATGCGATAGTCAATTTTTTGGGATCGAAAATTTAGGTTTGGGAAGTCTTGCTAAGAAGCTGATTGAAACAAGAAGAATTAGTATATCGATTGATTGTGTTGGCTTTGGTTTTACTAGTTGCAACTGCTACTGTTGAAAGAGTATTCTCTGCGATGAAAATTGTCAAGACTGACTTGCGTAATAAAATGGGAGACGAGTGGATGAATGACAGTCTGGTAGTTTATATTAAGAAGGATATTTTTTCAACAATTGAAAATGAACAAATTTTGAGACGTTTTCAAACTATGCAGATTCGTAGGATATAGTTGCCTCCTCTCACTCGTATAACCGAAAGAAGCTCTTTAAACGTCAATAAATAAATTTTTTATTAATATATTTTGTTCCCCTATAAACACGTTCTGATTTTGCCACTGTCTGCGATTATGATTACCAATAAGTAATCACAATTTTTTGTTAGATTTCTATTGTAACTTGCAAGTGCACTTAATCAAAGCATGCTCACTCCTAGTCGAAATGCCCATATGTTGTCTATCAAGTGTGAGCATGCCCCGCACGTGGGTCCTTTTTTTGTGTTTTTGTTTTAATTTCTGAAAAAAGGTGCATTTGTCGGAAGTTAAATACTTGAGGGACTAAATTGTTCGAGTTCAAACATTTAGTAAGTTTTTAAAGGTAAAGAAGAACTTTGTTAGACAAGACGAAGAAAAAGAATAGCCCGCACTATGTCTAAGAGCGAAGAGGAGGAACTGCGTCAGAGAAAGTATGAAGAAGCCCTCGAAATCAAATCCCTCCGCCGTATTATCAGCGCCTACCTCAAGTAGGTTTATGAACACACATATATGTACATATATATGAAGTATATTACATGTTCACTGATGTGTCAGTTCTTTAACTTTATTGTCTGATAATTGTCTCTCTAGAAAATTTCAGAAGTTCAATTATGGAATGTTTTTTCTCTGGAAAAGCATAAAGCTAGAGATTTTTCTCAGCAATCATTCTTAAATAGAAAAAATCCCAGTATTTTCTCCTAAAGTTTTTGGTAGCGTTTAGTTGGCTCTAAAAATACAATCATTAGATTTTATTAATTATGAAATTGAGTTAATGCCATGTATTTAGACAATTTTTTTTAAATTAATTATAAATATAGAATGTCAAAAAAGGAAACTAATGCATAGTTGATTTTTTTAATAATTATTTTTTATATTTTTATTTTAAACACATCTATAATTTTTAAGATTTTAATTGAAAAATTGCAATGATGCATTTCTTGGTGAAAGTGAACACAAATTTTGGGCTTTTTGTGACTATATTCAGTGAAATTGGGATGAATTGGCTTAAGTTTTCGATTACTGAGCAATAGTTCCATTTCCATGACATGAATACCATGCAACTAAAGATAGGTTAAGCTTGATATTGGCTTAGCATGTCGCAAGTAGTTTGCTAGGGTAAATGTACAGGTTGTTGAAAAGCTTAATATTGCTTCCAGAATTTTTTTTTTCTTTTTTTTTTTTTAAAAGAAGGAAATTTTAATGCTCGAGGTTGATTGAACTCAGCTTTTTCTTGGGTTATTGCATCTTTGATGTTTCTATCAGCATTGGTGGTCTTTGTCTTTTTCAGTGATATAATCCGTAAGATTTACTGAGCCGGTTAATTAGAAGATTGTGGGTTTTCATTGTTCAAAGGTTTTTGGTTACTGTGCCCACATATCCGTGCAAATTTGCTCAAAAGTTCCATTAGCCTTTGAACTTCTGATTAACACTGATAATATATTTTGTTTCTGAGACCTAATGGTTGAGTTACCTTCCTCCAATTGGTGCTTTAAATTTTAATGTAGAAAGACAATACAAATGGGATAAAATTTTGGAAACAATCTCAACTTCACATTTGTGCTAGTTGCTGCGGATGCTCTCTTAATATTTTCTGAACCCATCCGGGAGAGACTACAAAATTAGTCCCTCTGTTCCACAAAGAGTCCCATCTGCAAAATTTAAAAATTTAAAGGGATATATTTTTGTTGCATGTTAACCATTAAATAAATTATGTTGAATGTTAAGTTAATAATAATGAAATTGTGATGGTAAAATTGAGGATGTTGTGTCATTTTATACTATCATCATAAGAAATGAGACTTTTTTTTTTAATTTGAAACAATCAAATTTGACAAATGTGACTCTTTTTTGTGGAATAGAGGGAGTATCATATAACTTATGTGTTTTTTTCTTCTTTCAATTACTAAGTTAGATCAAGAACATCACTTTCTTATAAATTTTATTTAAGTTTATCACTTGCTCCTTCTGTCTCTAATGGATGCACAGAAACAATTTTCTTCTGTCCACAAATGGACATTTTTTTTTTTTTCAAAACTAGTAGTAATATCATTATTAGAAGACTAATTTTTTACCTGTTGTAAGTACAAAAACATATCATGTCTGTTTTACAGTCTCTTAATAGTAATTTTGAAAATTGTCATAAACTAGCGTTTTCTCAACTCAACACAACAATTTGACTTCCTTAATTTTGCAAAAAAATGTATTTGTGACATCTATTGGAGGACGATGGAGTATATTCTCCCCAATGATTGGTTTAATGTATAAAGTTTGTTGTATTAAGTTTCTTTCTTTGTGTGTTATGTTATGTGGTATTCTCATTTAATAAGTCAATATCTGATGAAGAAGATGCTGTTGTGGTCGGAATATTTGATTATACCATATTAACCCTGTCTATACTAAACTATTTTTAACCTTTTCCATTTCTCGATTATTAAATCTTATACGACATCACTAACATTACTATCTGATCATAGCTCCAAATACCAGAAAAAGTACAAAATATCTGATTATACTTCTTTCTTCTTAAACCACTGTCATACAATGTCGTCTTTATATTGATCTAGGTTGCCCTCTAACTTATGCCCTGTTGTCAGTACTCTTTACTGATTTTGAACTTTTGAAGCTAGTCTGTTTGTCCTATTCCCCCCTTTCCTGTTTGACATCTCAATGGGATAGATTGCATGGTGGAGAACTAACTAACCATGTCTTCTAATTGTTGTCCAACTATTAATTAATCTAGCTACCCAGAGGCTGCAGAGGAGGACTTGAAAAGATATGAAAGATCTTTTAGAAGGCTTCCACCAGCCCATAAGGTATTTACATTCTCTTTTTTGGCTAATGGAGTTTCGTAATTGGTGAATCTATTGATGATATGTATCCTGAAGAAGTTAATTTGTGCAATTGGCTAAAAAATATTGTACTTTTTAGTATGTACTATGCTTATTCTCTTCTTTTTGCAACTTTGGTGGACTAGTCCTCCTCTGACATTTCTACCGCCATACAAATAAACTTTTTGTTTCATTCGTTTTTGCTTTTTGAAAATTCCCGACTATAAAATGAAAAATATATATTTGAAATCAAATTTAGATGCAATTAATTAGATCCACTGGATTCTAATTCAAATGCAGTCGTGTGAGATATTCTCACTGAATACGAGTTGTTGGGTTGCAGTAGGGCACTAGACCTGCATATGACATGATACGTACTTGCAAGCATTTAAAATCATAAAAGGTAGAACATGAACACACACAAGACAAGGAAATGATTGTTTCCACATATTAGCACTCGACTGTTAGTAAAACGCATACCAATAAGGACCATAATTAAATGGATAAGTAAATAAATGATGTGATATAACTTGTAACTTGTGATTGTAACAATAAAAAATTCAATGACACATTTTCTTTTTGGATTGGTACGATGGTATATGTAATAGATATTTTATTGAATGTGTATGCAAATGCTTGTAGGTACCTCGGCAATTAGTTTTTGTACCTCTTCCCATGCTCACTTCTTAATCTTTCGTTGTGACACTTTTATGACCACATTTAATGTTTTCAATAACTGTAGTTATGACAATCTCTAATCTGGTTCTCTGGACATTAAGCTTCTTTTACATTCTAATATAAAGTCATATATCCATTTATTCAGTATCGGGTCAAGTAATGGTGAATGTCCAATCAGTGTCTTCCATATTACAGTATAATATTAAGATATATTTTTTTAAAAATCATCTACGACAAAATGTCTGTTGGACATGCCTCCTAGAATAACATTGGTGTGTCAGTGTTAAATCTGCTTTACACACTTCACAGTTTAATGACTTTAATCTTCAAAGCGTGCATGCTTTTGATTTTTTCACTTGTACCAATTGATCTGCTTACATTATTGTACAGCTGGTCTTATGTATATTAAATGCTTGACAATATTTACCTTAACAACCTTTTTCCTGATTTTACCTCTTATGCTTTTGTAGGCTCTCCTATCTCACCTTCCTTTGAAATTTCAAAGACTGAGAAGGTATATTTTCCTCAACTTACTATCTGAATTATGAACATTGAAGAGATTTAAAATTGGGTTTAGAATTCTATGTTAGAGAGTTCAACAATAGTTTTATGTTTTCTTATTCAGGTTCGTTGTAAATTGTGAGATGGTTAGGTTTTTCAGGATGTTCAACTATCATGATATCTGCACTACTCCAATAGATTTAATATATCTCAAGCTTGTCATTATTTTATTTGAGAAATAAAATTGTTGTCACATTTATTACTTGTTTGAAACAAGGGACAGTTTTGGTATTCCCCCCCGAACTAATTTAAATTCTGATGTGAACCCGTGAAATCCATTTATAGATAGAAGACTAGAACCCAAGAAACTATAATATATCTTGAGCATTATTCTTTAGCAGCAAAGTTGTAGCCTTATAATACTCCCTTGATCTCGATTATGCCACAATCGACATGAAACATTGTCTAAGAAAAAAAATTAAAAATTAACCATCTCACTCCATAATTACCCTTCCTTAAAAGAGAATGAGCATATAAGGTTTACATACTTGGTGGTGCTCACCCATTCTTTTCTTTATCTTCTAAAATGCTCCTCATGAGTGGGTAGAGCAAGTGAGGAATTCATGGAGAATGAACAAAAGCTAAGCAGCCACAAGGCTTTCAAGTCAAGGGAAAGATACTTTGTGATGCGAATTCAATCCCTTTCCATGAAAGGTTTGGTTTTACTAATCCATTAAGGTATTTTTCCATTATGGATTTAGGAACTCTAATCATAGGGTCTAGAATTATGGTCTTTGAGTCTCCTTGAAAGAACAAGACAAGATGCAGAGAGTACAAGGAAAATGAAATAGAATATGAAATCGTAAGCTCCCAAGCAGTGGGAGGAGTTGGGGCTCTGACCGCATGCCTGCCTGTTGAAGAATGAGCTGGCGATTTAGAGGCAGTGGCTAGGGAACCCACGAGAGCCATAGCGAAAGCGAGTGTTCATAAGGAAATTGTCACTGCTTATGGACCCGGACCAATCATAGTGAGCACTTAACCATTAATTGAACCATAAGTTCTTCAACTCTAGCAAGGTTGATTCTGTTAGGTTTGTAATATTCATAACGCAATCAAAATTGCAAAAATAATGCGGAAGCGTGTAAAAATCAGAGTTTAAAAATTTACAAACCATATACCCGGATCATCCTTTATGCGCAATTATTAATTAAACGAAAAGATAAAGAATAAAATCATACCCTTGAAGATCGAGCTTCCTCAGGTACAAGTTCACCTCCAAATCCTTTCGCGTTCAACTTGAATCCACCGGGTTTGGTTCCTTCCTTTGATCAATATTAGCCACCCAAGTGTTTGGCCTCTAGAGGTGATCCACCAAGGAAGAATAAAATTCAAGAAGATGGGTGTTTATGGCTCAAACCCTAGTTTTCTATCTCTATAGAAAAGGCGTACTCTCCAACAAATTGGAATTATTACGTAGTTGTTAAAGTCAACAACCCATACCACCCATAATAAGACTCCTCTTATTTATAGATGTGGGCAACCCATCTTAACAATTAAGGAATTGGGTTTTATTTAATTAATTAAATTCTTTTAATCAATTAAGCTCCCTAATCTTATTAGGGATAATTAATTAAACTCTTTTAATTAATTTAACCTCCTAATCTTATTAGGAATAAATGAGAGTACTTATATTAAATTAATTCCTAAACTCTTTTAGAAATTAAAATAATAATAATTGTAATAATATTAATAAGACTCCTCTTATTAATTTATATTTAATATTTCTAAAATATTAAATAATAAATATTAAGCTATTTAATTTATTCTATCACCATAGATTAAATTAAATATACATAACATATTATTACGATTATGCCATTAACTTCTTAAATAATTATTCTTCCTTTTATGGTGTGACCCTTTAGGTTCTCCATATTAAACCGGTTGTGAATAAATCAATTAGAACAATTCTAATCTTATTTAAATAAATAAATTAAACAAATAATTTATTTAAATAAATAATATTTATTCTACAATAGGGATAAGCCTCCCTAGCGATCAACGACTTTCTAGATAATATAGATTTCAACATTAATCATAAAAGAACCTTTGAGTAAATAGTTAAATCTAATTCAATCCTTCCACCATACAATGTCCCAATTAAATATAAGACATGGAATTCTTTGTCAAGTCTTATTTTATTTAATTATATGTATTTCGACTCTTAAATGCACAACTCCAAATAATGCAAATTAGAAACTCCTTTCTAATTTCATTCTGCCTTGGCCAAGGACTACTGGGTTGTCATTTATCGAATCACATAGGACATTTCTCTTCTTTTATTAGAAGTGGTAGATTCTTTATTGATCATACATTATCTTCATGTATAACTTATTATACCCAAGCATACCCTTTGATATACCCTAAGGGTCTTAAGGAATAAGTCAAAGTATAACTCATCATACATAAGATACTATGATGATCTCAAGTCCAAGGATTACTTGTACTACTATCACTACTGAGAATTCCTATTGACAGCAAATAAAACTCCATTAGGTATTCCTTAGCGAGCCACGTTCAAATTGAACTTATTCTCTAATAAGCACCTACATACTTGCTTTAGTGTCTCCACACAAATGATCATGAGATCAATCATCCTCATCCAATGAGCAAGCAACGTATGTACCAATCTATCCGGATTCACTAATCCCCAATTTAGTAATCCAATGATTGGGAACTATTTTAGTTTTAAGCTTTCTAAGAATTTAGATCTCATTAGAATGATCATCATCATTATTCTAAAAGCATTGCTTAAAACTATGGGTTTATCACATATTATAAAACAGCATCATGTAGATAATTAAAAGCCTTTAATAAATTAATACTTTTTATTAATAAATGAATAAGATTGTTACAAAGTATATGCTTTATCATCACACATGATTGACTTGTGTGCATATTACTTTCAGATTCTTTCCGTGGTTGAACCACATTAATTTGCTTGTTACTTGTGATTTTTTTTCCTTTGTTTATGTTATGGTTTTCTTGTTTTCTTTCTTCTTAACATGTATATTGTGCCGATCTATCACACAGACTATATCCTACATCCGTAGGCTCCTTGGTAGAGATAGATTCCATCTTTGACAGACCAAGGAGGGCTTATTGTAATTGACTGAAGTTCAGGTGCTGAAGTTTGAGCTTTCTTTATATCCTAAAGTATTAGAAAGGTAGGCATAGTGAGTGTTATGACTGTACCTGGGTGGCTCGTTAATGGTTAATAGGTTGGATTTCTTGACATGGCATCAGCTGCTTGAGGCTTATAGATGATCTCATAATTGTAACTCAACAACTTAGTGAGATAGTACTGTTGTTCTGGGTTTGAATTACTTGCTGCATGAGATTCCTTAAACTCTGTTGGTCTGTATAAATGAAGAACATAGCACCTAGCAAATAATGTCTCCATTTGCCTATGGCAGAGATAATAGAAAATAGTTCTTTGAGATATGTAGAGGCTCTTTGCATTCTTAGGCACAATTTCTTACTGAAATAAGCAATGGGGTGACTTTCTTGAGTGAGCACAACCCCAATTGCATAGGTTGAGGCATCAGTTTTCAAAGAAAATGCTTTAGTGAAATCTGGGAGAGCTAGCAATGGTGCATGAGTGAGGGCTTCTTTAAGCTGCAGGAATGCAGTATCACAAATGCATCATGCTTGAGTAAGTCTGTCAATGGGGATGCACAAACTTCCTCTAATATTCGGTGAGGCCCAAAAATCCTCTTAAATGTTTCACATTGCAAGGTTTAGGCAAACATAACATAGCCTCGATTTTGGTTTTATCAGGTTGAACACCTTGCTGAGATATGATGTGACCCAGATACTTGATTGTGATAGCAGCAAACTGGCATTTGGTGAGTTTGGCATAGAGTGAATTTGTCCTCAAGTAATTGAGTACTAGTGATAGATGAGATGATTGACTATAAACATGAGAATCCAAGTTCTAACTATAAACTAGGATGTCATAAAAGAAAATAATAACAAACTGCCTTAAGTATTTCTGGAAAGTTGAATTCATAGTGGTTTGGAAAGTAGAAAGTGCATTGGAAAGGCCAAAGGGCATTACTAAAAACTCAAAATGCCCACTATGAGTTCTGAAAGCAGTTTTGTGAACATTGTGAAAGTTTTGTGCTATTTCCTTTCTTTTATGCAGCTGGTGAAAGTGAGTTGCAAAAATGGGATTTGGGCTAGCTTTGTTACCCTGCAAACAGATTTCATTGCCTTCATGGGTAAATTTAATGTAAGATTGCTGAAAATTTAATTTCAGCTCCTCAAAACTCTCTTGTCATACTACCCCATGTACATGTAGGTCTATCAAAAAAAATCAGAGACAAACTTATTGCCTTGAATTTCAAAAGCTACCTCAGTACATTGACCCACTGACCCACACACTTCAAATTTTCCCCATTACCCACTATTACTTAGAAATGTGGAGGGGGAGTGATATCCAAGCCCAAGTACCTAGCTACTCTAGTTTGTAGAAATTGTGGCTACTGCCACCATCAATTAACATTTGTAGAGGTTTGCCTGCAATACTTCCCTGCATTCTCAAACACCTGGTATTAGGAGCACTAATAAGAGCATACAAATTCTCAATAGCTGGTTCAGTTTCTGGTGTTTCATATCTGACCTCCACACAAGTATTGTCAAAATGTTCTAGCTCATCACACAGCCTTCTGGAATCACAACATCCAATAATAGAAGTGACATTTTCCCCTTACACTTGTGACACTTATGCCAAATTTCATCACAATTGTAGCACTGACCTTTATCTATTTTTGCTCGTCTTTCAGCTAGCGAGTCTTTATAGGTAATTTATGGTATGGGGACAGTTGTGGGTTTGGGCTTGCAGTTTTGTCAACTCTCTCAGCTGCAACATAGGGGAGTAGAGCGTTCTTAGCTACAATTGTGTATTGTAGCCTGGGTCCTAATATAGAAGTGGTATTGTAACTTGTAGGCTGAAAGTTGTGAGGTTTTCCAATCCCAAATTTACCTTCATAGAGCTTAGAGAGCCCAATTGCATACTGCAGATTGCAAGGTTGTTCCCCTATAACTTCACACTCCCACCTAAGGCCACCTATATAACACCCTTTGAGAAAAGACTCGGGTAGCCTTGGCATCTTGTTAGAATTTTTTTGAAATCTCATCTCATAATCTGCTACCGTGCTAGTTTGTGACAATTTAGATAGCTGTGTGTTAGGGTCCTCATATGGTGAGGGCCCAAACCTAATATGAATCTGAAAAATAAAGTTATCCCAAGATCTTACCTGGTGATTTGTTTCCATCCATTGTAATCACCTTGAAGCAGCTCCATTAAGGTGAAGAGCTACCAATAAAAGTTTGTTGTCTTTAGAGATCTTGTGGTACTCAAAATACTTATTCACCTTGTAAAGCCATTCAGTGGGGTCTCTGCTTTCAAACCTGGGAAAATCCACCTTGGTTTTCCTATGGTAGTCATCTGGCCTTCGATCTACTGGAACTGGATCATGTTGAGCTTCATCCATTCTTACTGGTCTCCAGTGCTCCATTTGGTCTTGCATAACTGCAGTCAATGTTTGTTGAAATTATTGAGTGAATTCAGCCATTTTCAGCTCTCAATGAAAGCACTAATGTTGCAGTTGCAGAGTTTGATCAAAGCCTTCAGTTGGGGTGGCCTTATTGTTTGTATCAATATTCAAGCCTTCAAGAGACACCTTGTCCTAAAGGTGTAAATTTGGATAGGTAATCTTAAATTGTGTAGCAGAGAACCATAACTTCTTCCAATGGTAAACCTTCCCAATGTACGAGGACTTGTGATTCTCAGTGATTGTTGATTAGTTTCTTCCTGGTAGCTAGGATGGCAAGTAGTTGGATTAAATGTTGGTTATTATAGGACTGTGGCGGAAAAGAAGCAGATGGTGTTGGGCCGTACCCATTGAATTTCTTACGAAGGGATATATGAAAATCAGGATGAATCTTAGAATGGTCTGGCAATTGGAGTTTGTAGGCTACCTGACCAATTTTTCCAATGACAGGATAAGGCCCATATTACCTTTTGCTGAGCTTATAGGAAGGCTTGTAATGCACACAAATACACAATGCTGTCTATAGGGTTGCAGCTTGACTAACACCAAATATCCTATGTCAAAAGAAAAATTGGTTCTGTGTTTATGTGCTTGACTTTTCATTTTCAATTGTGCCAACTGCAATGTTTTCTATAAGCTCTTTAACTTTGCATCTCTAGTTTGAAGTGTGATGTGCACTGCCTCTTCTTGTGCTGTGCTTGGCATATATTGACGAAGAGTTGGTGGTTCCTTACCAAAGACAACCTCATAAGGAGTTTGTTGTATTGCTCAGTGATGAGATGTGTTATAGAACCATTCAGCCAAGCCCAGAAATTTATGCCATTGATGGGGTTCTTCAGAGACAAAGCACCGCAAGTATTGTTCTAAACATCTTTTAACCACCTCAGACTGACCATATATTACTTGTAATTTGAATAATTCATTCCAAAATTTTGATAGGAATATTGCATAAACCTGAAGTTATGACGAAAATTTCACTAAATGAACTAGAAGGAGTAGGTTTACATTTAGGAACATAGTTAAAAGTTCGGGAATGCAGATTTAGACGACGAGCGAAGAAGCGTTAATAACGTAAAAGCGAGCGAGTAATGAAATCTAAGCAATTGAATGACATGTATTAATTGATTGAGAATGAAATTACGTCCGATACGTAAGATAAGAGGAAGATAATGTCTTTGGAGCGACCTCGCGCGAAAAAAAGATATGAGATTGTAAAAGTAGAAAATTTCAAGGTCTTATGCTTGGTAGCCAGCCAACTACGCTTGGGGATGGCGTCGCTTGGCCTTGTCACCAACCCGGAAACCAAGTCTTGCCCTAGTGGCGCCACCTTGAGATAGAGAAGACTATATGCTTGTGCGAGGAAGAGAGAAGGACCCGACGCCGCAACGGCTATGGGTCGGTGGCGAACCGGAAGAAGAGAGTTTAAATGCTCAACTCTTGGGGAAGTCTAAGGAAAGATAAAGAACATATAGTTCAATTAATTTAACACTTAATCAAGTGAATTAAACCTTTAGTAAGGGTTGAGCAGGATTAAAAGACAACGAATGTAAACGCTGATTACGTGAATAGATATTCGGGGACCGTGGTCGTGTGATAAAATGAAACGTGTGAATTCTTTTGCTATGGCTGTAATTCCTTAGGCGTTGTGAATGTAGTCGAATGTGAGTTAGTCAAGCAGAACCTAACAATGTAAATTTATATCGAAGTTAATGATTATAACTTGGATAACGTTAAAGTCAGATGAACGAAACGTTGTAAGATATGAATAAGGTAATGTAAAATTATAAATAATTGAACTTGAACATTATAGTTTAATGGTTCGGATAAGTTTATATAAGTATTATATATATAGGTGCCTAATTATAAGATAAGAATGTAAATCATCAGTAATGATGACGATTGAGTAAGACATCTCAAGATGTAATGAAGTCAGTAAACCCAGAAAAGAAAGTTGGTCAGATTGCAGAATTTAGATTTGCAAGAAGCAAACCTTAAAAAGTAAGTTAAGTAAACCAATGAAAGTATTTCAAGTGAATGTGACCAATGTTTTAAAATGATTTAGATTTGGTTGTATTTAATATGGGTTCCTGCTAAAGTAAATAATAAGCTTTATTGTATTATAAGCTGTAATTTGGTTGTTAGTTCTGCTAACAGATTGGGATGCTTTCCTCCTTTCTACTATATTATGGTTTATACAGATGTAAGGCACCAATCACCATCATACTCCCAAACAAAAAAAATAATTCAAGTATATTATACAACACTACAACAATAAGTCAGTAACATCACATCATTAGAGGCTTAGAAAGGAAAAAAATAATATTATCTCCCTTGTACGCCGTAAGGCAGTAATGCTGCAGCATGCACTCAATTATTATTATTATTATTATTAGAAAGGCATACCCATACGTTGTCCAATTCAATTAATACCCCGGTAACAAACATCCAAGAACCAAGAAACAAAACAAATGACTTCTCGGTGTGTACTGTGTACTCAAAACCAAAGATAAGGATAAAAAGCTCAAGAATGGTGAAACCCAAGAGAGAAGAAAAAAAAATAGCAGAATCAAACCCTCTGTCCAAGTCGGCTGATCGGCAGAAAAGAAAAGTAGAAGAACTGAAGAAGAAAAGAAGAAAAGAAGAATAGTAGAAGAAAAGGAAAGAGGAGGCATACCGGAAGTTGCGTCGGCAATCGGCAGGTGAGTCCCCTTTCTTGCTCTTGGTCTCTGCTCTGCGACTCGTTTCTCCTTCTCTGCTCTTTCGAAGTCGCGATCGATCGATTAGGTTTACAATCGAATCGAACTTTGTTTTTTTTAAAACCTAGTTAAGGTTCGGGTCGAATCAAACCCGCTCTGTCCAAGTCGATCGCTTAGCCATATTGTTATCTAAGTCGTCCAAGTCGTCGAAGTCGTTGCCTGAGCGGTTGACTTTTTCTCCTACAACCAAGCAATGTTTTAAAAGGCGCTAGGCGGGAGGCGGGCGGCCGAGGGGGCCTAGGCGAGATTTTTTATTTTAAGCAATTTTAATATTTTATCTTACATTTATCCAAACAAAACAATAATATAAAGCAAAACAATCTATAATAAAGATAATAAAAGCCTTTACTTAAAGTTCAAACACATATCCATATTGCTAATGTCAAAGGTCAAACACAAACATGCAATTGTTCAAAGTTCAAACATATTTTTAACGTATTAGTTTAATTCATAAACAAAATTGCTATTAAATAATAAAATTTAAAATTTTAAGAATTTAATTCAATATTAGAACTTAAGAAACTAAACATAAATTTAAGAATTATATTAAATTAAACTAAATATTACAAATGTATCATCATTTATATAATTTGAAATTGGTACAAGTTCAAAAAATTACAACTATAATAAAATTATCCATTTTGACTTGATATTGTTCACTTCTTGTTGTGATTTGATATACTACAACTTGTATTATAAATCATTAGAAAAATAAATATATCAAGATCCGGTTTAGATAGTTATTTAAATAAAGTAAAAAACTCTCCGCTTAGGCCCCGCTTAATTTCTTGGAGGGATTTTTTTGTCGCCTTAGGCCTAGGTGAGGCGCCAGGGTGGCCTAGCGCTTAGGCGGGGCGCCAAATGGGGGCATAGCGCCTAGGCGGGGCACCAAGGGGGCCTAGCGCCTGCCTAGGCGGGTCCTAAGCGGGGCCTAAGCGGACCTAGGCGGACCTAGTTGGGGATTTTTAGAACATTGCAACCAAGTTGTCCAAACGACTTCCCAAAATGTACCGACTAGACGCCTAAGCTTCGCCTAGGTGACGACTTGATAACAGAGTTTAGGAATGCCATGGTGTTTGCCTACTATTTCCTAGAAAAGAGAAGCTACATTTGAGGCTGTATAGCTGCTGGTAGGTAATGTCCCAAAATGGGCTGCCTTGGATAACCTATCTACTACCATGAAAATGCATGTATACCCCTGAGATGTAGGAAGGCGAGTGATAAAATCCATGCTAATGTTTTCCCAAATATGCTTGGGAATTTCTAGGAGTTGTAAAAGTCCATAAGGATTGACATTTATAGTTTTGACTTGCTGACAAACTACACATTTCTTTATGTAAGCCTTGACATCCCCCTCATATTAGACCAATAAAAACTGGTATTGAGCCTCATGAAAGTCTTCTGTGTGCCTCCTTGTCCACCTTTTGGTGAGTTATGGAATTCTTTCACGAGTGATTCCTTTAATGTTGATAGATTGAAAATGTAGATTTTAGTAGGGTGATATTTGGTAATCCAACGGTGGAGATCAAACCATTAGTCTAAAATAAAATTAAGGGCTTAGATGTAATCTTCATTCGTAATATTGAGTGATGTATTAGCAAGGCCTATATAAGGCAGAGACTTGTATAGAGATGGGTATGAAATGAACTAAAAACTTCTCCAAATCTCTGTTTTCTTTTCCTGTAATTTCTACCCGAGATTATAAATTGGTAACAATGGTACTTTCATTGAGAGACGTGGTTTCAAAAATGTTCAACTTTAGACGATAAGTCCAAAATGGTACAATATTGGTGATTGCTATCATGGGTTGATCATGGGTTGCTTTGTGACAAGTGTGAAGCCTATGTTGGGGGACTCTCCCCTTCAACTTGGTCCAAACACAGAGGACGTGGAGAAGCTGGTTAATCCATTAGTATTTCTCATGCGTCTCATTCTAGGTGCAATGGCAGGAGTTTACTATGTGTTGGTTCCCTCTGCTACTTTGGTGCCTTTTGTTGCTCCTGATTCAATAGCTAAACAAACTTTAAAAGGGAACAATGGGTCAAATGTGTATGTGACACCTTATGACCTTTTTCAATTCGAAATGCCCACGTGTTCTTAAACTGTGTTACAACACACTTCGATTTTTTAGTATGTGCTGAAACTGGAAATTATATAGCAAAGAATGATGAAATTAAGCGGTTCCACAACCTTATGTTACTCAGTATGCTTGATGAGTTTCATGACTTGGAAATTTGGTATGTTGCTCATGTTAAGATGAAATATATAATTTTCCTTAATGTTGAGCGCTTGAATTGTCAAAAAACTCAACAAATTTGGGAAAACAGTTGTCGTTGATACACAATCTGATAGACTGCAGAGTAGTGAAACAGATAATTGTTTTATTGTGCAAACTTTCATTAATGGAGAACCTGCGAAAACTATGATGAAACTGTTAAAATTCTAACATATTAAGTTTTATTGAATCTAGAGTATTAATTTAATTAATTTAAGAATTTATATACAAAAATTCTAGTAAGACTATGTCACTATAATTTTGCATACCTTAAGACAAACACAATATCCTAACAATATACAGTATTTTTAATGATGGATGAGATTGCAAGATTATGATCATTATAAGTTTCCTTCTCAAAATAAAATTGTGATCAATATATATATTTGTTTATATCACTGCCCTTGTGTATTTCCAAGTTCTAGGCAGTCCATTTCCTTTATGAGTACTTTTTCAGAAGCATCTTAAGGGATACATTGTCCTTATCTTTGTAATGTTTTCCTCTTTAGTGACATACAGTTGTTTATGTTATCTTTGGATGAATTCTAAGTGGATTATAATGTGGTAGTTACGACTTTAACAAAATTGTTTTAAGGTCACATATTTTCTTGAAGATGGCATGAGTTTGAAACTGACACATCTTGGCTGATCCTAATCAGTAGGCATGTTTTCTTGCAGATGTATCTCTGAAAATTCATATTTTATATTTGAAATGCTAAAGGTAATCCGTTGGCTCTGTTTTCTCTTAATTACTTTCACTGTTGAGTGTTGGTGTTATTGGATCCTCTACTCTATGATTTGCTTCATACTCTTGTCAAATACTTTAGAGAGAATCTGAATGAGTTGTAGATTAGGTCATCATAATGTTAAGGTTTAATTCTGTTCATTGTTTGGCAGGCATTTGAGCCCCCGCTTGATATGAGCCAGTACATTGACATTTGTGAGCAACATCTGCAGAATATCTCAGACAATAATCTATTACCAAGAGAAACGAATCATTGTTCTTGTGAGTCTGCATCAATGAGTGGAAGTGAATTTTACCCAAAATGTGATGAAGCTATGTGTGGGGAGGAAAGTGTAATGTTCAGCTCACGTAAGGTAATTGCATTTAATGAGCTCTCTGAAACATCTGTGCTATATTTCCTAATGAAAGAGTTGTATGGCTGTAGTCTTTGGTTAGTTCCATTTGTTATTTTCTTTTTCATTTTGAATTGACCATCATAGATAACTCATAACAGGAGGAGGACAAAATTGAGGTTTTCAATGATTCCAATACCGGAAGCTGTCGTGTAGGTCCGGAATGTAAAACCAAGGCAGATAGTGTCAATGATGTTAAGATTCAGGAGGCGTTATATTCAGATACAGATTGCAACGGAAATGTAAGTCCCTTACTCCTTTTTCCCCTCCTTTTGGCTATATGAAATTCAAGGCAATGATGCAATCCTTGTAAAGATTAAGGAACTAGAAAAAGTTGAAGAGGAGATATTTGGAAAATCTATCCAAATTCTAAGGGAGTGGGTCGAGAAGAAATAGCTTTTTAAGCGGTCATCTGATTAGGTGGTACCTTGTTGCCTTAATCCGGAAGGGGCTTAGTTTGAGAAATCTTTTGCGGAAAAATTTGTCTCAGGTATCCATATAGATATGAACATGGAACCTAATATGTTTGACATCAAGTGTTAAAGTGATAATAAACAAATTTGTTCCAAGCAAAACGTTTGGGAAGTTAATCCACTCGCAATATGATTACTCAGTCTAGCCCTTAGAAGTTCGTTTCCCATAAGTTCATCGCATCATATCCCTTTGTTAGAAAGTAGGGGATTGGGGTCTTATATGTATGGAGGCTATTTTCCCCATAAGTTCTCTGTAAATGCTAAAGAATATTGAAAAGTATAATCTCTAAATATGTTGTGAAATCTGGCATGATAACACATTCAGATATAATTTCATGTCATTGTTTAATATTGTACCTTAGATAGTACAGACTAATTTTGAAAAGGCTATATTACAAAATATCAGTATTTTCATTTATTCTCTGAACCCATGACCCAACCCGATCCAAGATCCGACTTGAAGTATCATGCACAATGACTCGTATAAAAAAGAAGGATGAGGTATGGAACTATTCCACTTTGGATTAGGGCTTTCCTCAGAGGTAGGCACAATATCTACGTGTCTTTTTTTACTTCAAATTGGGTCCGAGTAAACATGAGAGACATTGGGTGTATTTTGGGGCTAGGGTGATATTCTCTTAGAGTTGTGAGTGTTCAACACAATTTTTGTTCTTCTCAGTTTCAGTATAGTGGAACAATCCTTTTCCCGATCCTGGGTGTAGGCCAAAAGCAGAACCACGTAATTCTTGTGTCTTTCTCTATTCTGTTTTCCACTAATTATCATAATTTCATGACAATTTCAAAATGAATTTTTTGAATGTCTCAAGTTCTGTGTCACAAAAATGGTTTGAACCATGATACTCAGAGAGAGATGGAGGTGGTGTCATATCTAATATTGTGTATGTTCAACAAACGGACTGCAGTTCATATAACTCGGCAAGTATTCAAGTCGTGCATACTTGTGCTCGTGTATTGTTCACTTAAGCTGTAGAGCCTGAAAAGCATGCCGGCTTGGCTACTCTATATAGAAAAGTCGGGTTCAAGTAGTTTGCAGGTATTCTAAGATGAAGACTTTCTGTTTGCTCCATTTATCAATTGAAGATTAATGATTCATTCAAGATTCATAGACTTTAACCCCTTAAATTTTGACCTTAAAGAGCTTGTGAATTTATTGTTGGAGGTTGTTGACGAAGCTTGAGTTAGGTCTTCGATTTTGGAGGAAGTACTGATCAGTGGTGTTGTGGTATTGTGGTATTGTGCATGTTTTCCATCCATTGCGACACTTATATGGAGAAAACTTATAGAATCTTTGGTGATAATTACCTTCCTTTTCTGTTACTAAGGGTTAGGTCTTTGTTTCTCAGCTCGCTTTCTGTGCTGTTATTTTGGCTTTTGAATGACCTCTAAAGAATCAGTTCTTGGATCTGCATATGAACTAGTAGTGTACACTAGGACTTTGTATATTTTATCTACTTCATTTTATCACTCTAAAGGACTACTTGTTCTCCTATCCTGCTATCTCCTGTTTACAATAAATTTTTTATCTTTCATCTAATAAAGTTTAGAAGCAAAATTTTCAGGAGCGTTTTGAGTTTCTCTGTATCTCTGTCTCGTCTCCTCAATGTGCCCCTTGCGTACGCACTGAAGCGCGTACAGTTACTGCTAATGAGGTGCTTTAATTCATATATAATTAATGTTAAGATGCAAAACAGCTGATCTAGACAATTGATACGTTCATGATCCTTATTTTTGTACCAAATCTGATACAAAAGAATTTCTGTCAATACAAAATTTTAATGCTTTAGATCAAGAAAACTACTAACACCCCAAGTAGTTATGTATAAGAGGCGTTGAGCTGACACAACTTTACTGCTTTACTGGACACTATTTCACGATCTCTTACAGATATTTGTGAGAACAGGAGACACTGAAATCCATAGAATACTTAAAGAATTCCCTATGTCTTTTTGATTGTTTGTTCCTTGTTTGTAGTTTTGTTTATCCAAAGCACTTAACCACTAGCCAGCCATACATCACAATATCATAGTTTTTCAATCTTTAAGACTGCTATGTTATCCATAGTACTCTTGTTGTATTTTCAGGTATCTTCATCACCTCCTGATTGGATGGATCCATCATTACAGTTGCATGTTCCTTTAGTTGATGTAGATAAGGTACACATTTTTATATTTGACTGAAAACTGACTCTGTCACTCAACAAATTTTAAGATTTCAAGATTTCTAATCATTTGTGCAATATGTTTGGAATACTTGCTTTTCAGAAAGAAAAGGAATTGAAGTTGCTATCATTAGATGCAGGCATTTTAATGTGCATTATGTTTTTTGGAATACTTGCTTTATAAGAAAATGTTTCTTTATAGGAAAGATTTAGAGGCAGTCTTTTAAGGTCTCTCTTGGATATATGTATATATATATATATGATATATATATGAAATATAGTAGGTATGATGAGACTTAAAAAGTTAAACCAGAGGTACTATTTATAATCGGCCCAAATTGGGACCAAATTTTTTTATAATATTTTAGAGGTTATTCTTAAATATAAATTGCAGTAATAGGTATGATATCTGCAAGATCAAAAATTTGCAGAATGATGTTCTGCAAGACAATTGTAGTTCTAGACAACGAGGCATATTATAGAAATTATTATTATTATTATTATTATTATTTAAATACAGTAGATTTGTTCTTCCAAATGGATAACATAAATTAAATATCACAGTCCTACTAAATCTAGAATGGTATGTAGTGAATTAAGAAAAGTTTGTTATTCTCTGATAGATATACACTCCACCAACTTAGTGAATTAAGAGCATTACCATATCCTTGAATCAGAGAGTTGTATAAATTCAGCACTTGAGTAGACACCCGCACTATTATGCACACCTTGCGTGGAAGTAGAATACTTCTGGTGACCAGTTGTATTGATTTCCAGTTCCACTCATTCTGCAATCACTCATTCTAGTCATTGGAAGTTTATCTGTCAAGGTCTCAATTCTTTTTTTGCGGTTGATCGGTTACAGATTGGTGAAAGGGGTTCATATAGGCATTGGGAGGACCAATGGTCAGGGGATGTTTATTAAGGTATACTATTCCATACTCTTTCCCTTGTCTTCTTTTGAAACCTCCACTTTTTTCTCAATCTTAATGATAGAGCAAGTCTGAGGATGTTTCTTTTATATATTTCCATGTCTTCATGATCATATCTCTTCTTCTGGTATTTGATTTCCCTGGAATATGAAGAGGATCTGGTATTTGATTTCTTTCAACTGTTTGAATATTTTCCCTCAAGAAGTCCTGTTTTGGTTTTCTCAGTTGATATGGACCAACATCTCTTTCTCATCTATTTCTTCACTTCCCGAGGTAACTTGTGTTTTGTTTCCTCTTCCATTGATTGTTTATTTCTTCTTTATTTCTAATGAAATGAGATTTTCGGTTTTGGGTTCTAAATAAATTCTGTGGTGGTGTGGTTTTTTTATATGTTGGTGTATTTGGACAGAGAAGAAAAAAACCAACCTTCAAATGAACCAGTATTTGACTTTGTGGGCGTTTGTGGTTTTTGGGGTTAGCTATTAGGGTATTCATAGGGATTAGGGTTGTCCATTTAAAGCTATGTATTTTCAATATTTCTCAATTAATGAACTTTGTAAAACAGATTCAGGTGTTGTTGAAAAAAATCAGAATGTACGTGTCCAAACATTCTGTAATGTTGTAAAAAACTAGTATGTAGATTCAGGCAACAAGAATGTGGATCCATTCAAAATATTCTTTATGTGTATTCTTTTTTTTTTTCTTTTTTGGTTAGTCCATTAGGGTTATTATGTATTTTTTTCTTCTAGGGATTTTTCAACAATACTATATGTATATATTTAGCGTGGTCTGGTTTATCTCATCAGAAGAGGCTGCTATTAATGCTTCTATCTATTTTGAAGTGGTTGTAAGAATATGTCCTGCTTATGTTGTCAATTTTTTCTTTTATCACTTACGTAGTTATTTTTGTCAGGTTCGATGTATTATAAGGAATGTTGTAAGAGATTGGGCAGCAGAGGTATTCATTGATTCTGCTGGTTTTCAATTCTTATCCCCTGAACTTGTTTTATTGTTTGCTATTACTGATCAATAACCACACCCTGCCAAAAAAAATGAGAAGAAACAAATCACAAAAACAAAGAGAGAGAGAGAGAGAGAGAGAGAGAGAGAGGAAAAGTAATGCACAAATGAAAAGAACAAACAAGCAAGGAAGATTAAGGTTACTTGTGGCACATGACATTCCTTTAATTGCTGATTTATTTCAGGGGCAAAGAGAACGTGACCAGTGCTTTAAGCCTATCCTTGAAGAGCTTAAACTTCAATTCCCTAACCGCTCTAAAGAGAGGTGCACTATTTTATCCCATTGGCATTTCAGTAGGTCTTCAAGTAAGCTTATCCTTTGTTGTAATCACTGTACTGGTAGAGCTTTTATATTCCTACTCTCTAATCTTACAAGAGTGATTTCTTATTCTGATTGTGGACTAAAACCTTAAATCATTTTACTAGGCCTCCTGCTTGTTTAGTTCCCGGGGCTGGACTTGGAAGACTGGCTTTAGAAATTTCATGTGTCGGTATGTTTCAAAACTAGAAGTCCATGCATGCTGAACTTATATATTTTCTTCAGCAGGTTCCTGATGTTTTTATTTATCTCCAAGGTTTTGCAAGCCAAGGAAATGAATTTTCATACTACATGATGATCTGCTCGAGTTTTATCCTTAACCAGTAAGATTACCATGGCATTCTCTTATCAATATTGATCTCTAACTATGTTCCTTAAGATAGGGGTTTATCACTCTGATGTTTGGCTCTCATTATTTATTTAGCACTGAAAGTGCTAGTGAGTGGACAATACATCCTTGGATTCACAGCAATTGCAATTCACTTTCTGATAGCGACCAGCTACGTCCCGTTTCAATTCCAGATATTCATCCAGCTAGGTATTCATTTTTATGTTACTTTTATATTCTATATATATATATATTGTTCTTAACCTTTTTAAATAAGATTTGGTGCTACCACTTTTTGTAGAAATTATTTTACAATAGTATTTTTAGGCCTGGCAACCTGTCAGAAATAAGATTCGGTGCTAATAAAAGGATCGTTGTTTTAGTGTATCATATGGGATCACAGTTATGATATCTACTTCAGCAGTGGAACACTTTCTTTAATGCCTATTGTCTTCTTGTTGAATTAAAAATTATTACTTCTTTAATTTTTCCTGTTTAAACACACTTCTTTCATTTTTCCTCTTCGATGTGCAAGTGGAGAGCTGAAGAAGTTCCAGTTCTCTAAAATATGTGTAGGATGTCATTGGGGTTGGGCTGGCATTGATTCTAGCACTGGGTTGGGGTCAATTGGCCACCAGAAGTTGTGGGAAGTCCTTTAGGCATAATTGCATTAAAGGAGTGCATCTGTGCATGACAGCACTTGATCAAGGTGGAAGTTTCAGATTGCAATAAATAAAGTGTTTTTTTGTGGATAATTTTTGATTAAGAGGTTAAGGGAAAATGTTTGAGAATGCTAGTAAGGTTAGGTTTCTTCAACTGGCACTGTGAGAGGGTGATCCAGCAGCATAGGTTTTTGGTTTGGATAACAACTCAAAAGGTTTGTGGTTCTTGCAGTTTGATGTTTGATAAAGAAGTGAATGTTTATTCTGGCTGTGTACAAGTGTGATAGCTGAACCAGTTAAATCTTGTGAGTTGTGTCTCGTGCGCAATTTTCTTGTTTTTCTTTGGCTTCTCTTACCATTATTTGTCTTGTATTGAACACAATAAAAAGCTCTTGCTTCTGCTTGTATCGATTATCGAGAGGTAATGTGCCATTGTAATGAGTATCTAGTTGAGCACCGTCAATTATCATGGTAGGGAATACTAATTTGTAATTCAAGGTTGCTTCATATGATTGTAAATGAACTTTTAGCTGTGGGAAAGATGGTAACATAAGAGTGTATTGTGGATAGCATCACAAGTTTTGTTATGGATGTTCATATTTGAACCGGCTTGTAGGATAATTTAGAGAAGTGAGTATCTCTACAAGCACTTGACCACAAAGTTGAATCTAAAGATGGGATCTATAGGCATAGGATCATGAAAGCAGTAAAATCTTTCACCACTTGGACGTATTAGATGGTATTGGGGATCAACTTGGCAAAAGTTAACATGAAGATTAAGGTCCCCATTCTGTGAGAACCTTGTTGCCACCATGATGCAAGTAAGGCCAAGTGTCACTGTAGAATAAAGTGTGGGGACATGTTTGTTAGTTAAGAATATTCTAGAAATAATAGAGACGTCAAGTTTTCTTTTGTCCCCAAGATAGTGCACATTAGTCAAGTCTAACCCTACTATACATAGTAGAGCATGTAATAAGTAAACATAAATCAAAAATTATGGATGATGAACTAATTGTGTTGGAATCTAGGTTTGATCTTGACAATTGGTACCAGAGCAATCCAATCCAAGGGACAAGATCAGTAATTGAAGGGGTGCTTCATCCCCAACCTCAAACTCTAGTAACCTTCTTTATACTTGGGTAACATCCTTCATGGCTTTCCTAATTGTTGTCAAACTCAACACTCTTTATACTTGGCTAACTTTATTTGTAATGCTGAAGTTATGTCCAAGATCAGAATTGTTTGGATGTCGATCATAAACAAACTAAACACTAACTATGCTTTAACAGTGTGGTGTTCTTATAAGACCCTCTCTCCGGTTTGATGTGTGATTGACTTTGTTCTTTTTTATTTTTCTGATTACAGACTGGTTGTGGATTAAATTTTTGGTGGTTTATGTAGGCATTGGGTTTGCCCTCCTTTTTTGCTATTTTCACTTCAAACTATATTTTGGCAGCTTTAGGTGCATCATGTGCTGTTTATTGTATATAGTCAAAATGCAATGCATGAATTTCTTTGATATAGTTTTTCTTCATTTCCCTTTGGTCCTCTCCATGAGTTTTTTTTTGGTGACATTGAGATTAAATATCCTGAAGGTCTGATTGTCCTCCAAGTTGTACTCTCTGTCTTTTTTGCTTAATAAATCTTCTTTTCATATATAAAAAATAAGATTACAGCTAAAAGTATGGTATTTTCATTTTGTACTCCTTGAGTGCCTTCTTGGATTTAAGCGAAGGGATCGGTAAAACATAGATAGACAATGCCATATTTTGAAATTTATAAAACTATAAAGAAGTTTATGGAAGCAAATGAAGTCTTGACCTGTGAGCTCTTTGGTTTCAAATTATCAAATGGGCAACTTAATCACGGTACATTGCACACTTTCCGAGTATAGTTTCTGCCTTAGTTGCGCACCTGATTAATTTTCTGTGAAACAATCAATGTTGTTTTTGAATATTAATGCAACTACTATTGCACCTTGAATTAGTATCTGCTCAAAATATCATTTGACTTTTTTTTTTGAAACAGTGCAGGAATTACTGAAGGTTTTTCTATGTGTGGTGGGGATTTTGTTGAAGTCTACAGTGATCCGAGCCAAGTAGGTAGGTTAGATTGCATGTCTCCTTCTCTTCTTTCATTTATCAGTTTTATTCTTTGACCAAGAAGTACCAGGTAATCAGGAAAAAAAATCTGAATTTTCTCTAAATGAAAAATTCAGTCAAGATTATTGCAAAGGAGATGAGAAAGTATTTTTTTTGGATTGTTTTCAGGCTAAAAGAAAAACATCTCTGAACTTTTACACCAATGGAACGCTATAAATTTTTAACTATACAAGTTTGACATCGTGTTACCACTATTATTAGCTATATAACTTTAGAAGGAGAGATGAATGCGTACATGGTTAAGTAGGACCATGTATGTCATCCTAGGTAAGTAGGGGATTGCGATTCTGCCTTTTTTCTGCAAATTCTTACCGAGTGTGTTTCATTTCGGTTGGAGTACGTTGGAGCAAAAAGTAACTTGTTTTCAAAACTGTAGAATCATATTTGATAGCACCAAAAGTTATCACCAATCATGTGTGCACCACTCTTTCCAGGTTGGTAAAAATCTCCATGGTGCTCCTTTCAAGAGATCAAGTAACATCCAGGGAGCTCCCTTATCCTTTCATCTTGCACAGTGCATCATCAATCTCCAAAGCCGAGCTACATGAACCAGCCTCCAACACCAAAAATTACCACCAATTATATGGTACTGTGTGTCATTCCTTGAAGGCAATTCAGTGTTAGGTTTGTAATATCCATGAACATATAACAAATTACATATATAGAGCGGAAGCGTGAAAAATTAAAGTTTAAAATTTTACAAATCATATACCTGGATCATCTTTTATGCGCAATTATTAATTAGATAAAAAAGATGGGAGATCAGATTCATTCCCTTGTAGAAACTAGCTTCCTCAGGTACGAGTTTACTTTCAATTCCTTTTCACGTTCAACTTGAATCTACCGAGTTTGATTCCTTCCTTTGATCAACGTTAGCCACTCAAGGTTTGGCCTCTAGAGATGATCCACCAAGGAAGAACAAGTATTCAAGAAGATAAGAAGATGGGTGTTTGGCAAAATCCTAATTCTATCTCTATAGAATAATGTGTACTCTCCCAACACTTGGAATGAAGTGTCTAACTTTAACCCATAATAATACTAGATGTAGGGAAGCCTCCTAAACTATTTAGGAATGAAGTTTTATTTTAATTAATGAAACTCCTTTAATTAATTAGGCTTCTAATCCAATTAGGAATATTTGAGAGTACTTATATTAATTAATTCCCAAACTCCTTTAGGAATTAAATAATAATAATAATAATAATAATAATAAGACTTCTTTTATTAATTTATATTTAATATTTTCAAAATATTAAATAATAAATATTAAGCTATTTAATTTATTCTATCACCATAGATTAAATTAAATACACATAATTTATTATTACGATTATGTCATTTTTACTTAAATAAATATTTTTCCTTTTTTATGGTGTGACCCTTTAGTTTCTTCATATTAAATCGGATTGTGAATAAATCAATTAGAACAATTTTAATTTTATTTAAATAAATAAATAAATTAATCAATTAATTTATTTAAATAAATAGCATTTATTCTACAATAACGATAAGTCTCCTTAGCGATCAACGACTTTTCAAATAATATAGATTTCAACATTAATCATAAAAGAACTCTTGAGTAAATGGTTACTGTACAATTCAATCTTTCCACCATACAATGTCCCAATTAAATATAAGACATGAAATTACTATCAAGTTTTATTTTATTTAATTATATGTATTTCGATTTTAAAATGCACAATACCAAATAATGCAAATTAGAAACTCCTTTCTAATTTCATTCTGTCTTGGCCAAGGACTACTGGGTTATCATTTATTGAATCACATAGGACATTCCCTTCTTTTGTAGAAGCGGTAGATTCTTTGTTGATTATTCATTATCTCCATGTACAACTTATTATATCCAATCATACTTTTTGGTATACCCTAAGGGTCTTAAGGGACATGTCAAAGTATAACTTATCATACACAAGATACTATGATGTTCTCAAGTCTAAGGATCACTTGTACTAATATCACTACAGGAATTCCTATTGACAGGCAAGTAAAACTTCATTAATTATTCATTAGCTAGTCATGTTTAGTGACCTATTCTCCAATAAGTACCTATATACTTGTTTTAGTGTCTCCACACAAATGATCATGAGATCAATCATTCTCATCCAATGAGCAAGCAACATATGTACCAATCTATTCGAATTCATTAATCCCTTTTAGTAATCCAATGATTGAGAACAATTTTAGTTTGTGAGCTATCTAAGAATTTAGATATCATTAACATGATCATCATCATGATTCTAAAAGCAATGCTCAAAACTATGAGTTTATCACATATTATAAAACAACACCATGTAGATAAATTAAAAGCCTTTAATTAAACAATTTTTTTATTAATAAATGAATAAGATTGTTACAAAGTATATGCTTTATCATCAAACATGATTAGCTTGTGTGCATACTACTTTCAATCTCTCACTTGCAATAAAGCCAATCGTCATAGTATCTTATACCCTTCTCTAAGTGTCGATCATCCTGCTGTTGGATAAGCTTTAGTTAATAGATATGTAATGTTCTTGAGAGTCCATTATCTCTATAATGACTTCTCCTCTTTTAATGATTTTCTAATCAAATGAAAGTGCCGCAACACATGTTTAGATCCAAGATGAGACTTGGGAACTATTCCTAGTTCTGTAATGAACTTTTCATCCAAACAATCAACTTGCAGCTTCATTTACAGTTATATACTTTGTCTTTATCACTAAATCAACAACTCTTTGCTGTTTGGAACCTTTCCAATTCACTGCACCACCGTTCAAGGTAACGATTTACCCTAAAGTGAATTTTTTGTCGTCTTGGTCAGTCTGAAAAACTTGAGTTTGTTAAGCCCTTTAGTTTTAATTCAGACCCACCATAAATTTTAATCACATCCTTAGTATTGGTTAAGTACTTTAAAATATTTTTCATCGTCTTACAGTGATCTTCTCTAGAATATGATTGATCATCATCAGGTCTCGTATATGTCATTGCATTCATGATAATTACTCATGCGATCTTTCTTTACAGGAGTCTATGGGGACCATTAAGAGAGATGCACTCCATGTCTCATCAACATGAGACATCTCTTCGAGTTTGTCATGCTAAACTGCTTTAGCATCAAATGAATATACGTTCCTTCGGTTAAGCCGAAGATCCTTTTAAATCTATCTATATAGATTTGTATCCCCAATTAAGATACTCTTTCCAAATCATTGGAGGAATGTTTAGACAACTTTATCTTTACTGATTGTAGCATTGGTATGTCATTCTTTATCCGTAGTATATCAACATATAATACTACGAATATCACGACGCTCCCACTAACCCTAGGCGGGGATTTTTAGAACACTGATCGTATGTAATTGGATCATCATCTTCTATGATGCGTACCTCATTATCATGTTCCATGATGAATCCATATCTTCTAGGTATCTTCGGTATTTTTTCAGGTTTACGATTTGGTTGTGGTACAATAGGTTTATATACAGGTTACTCTTCTTATTCGACTTATAATGCTTTGTGGTTCTTGAATTCTTCAAGATCTATTATCCTCCCACTAACTCCTTCAATGATAAATACCTTCAATGATAAACACCTTTATCTTAGAAGGCAGCGTGTTTCGCAATAAACACCTTTTGTTAAGTAGGATTATAAAACATATATTCTAAACTTACTTTAGGATTTCCCACAAATATGCATTTGTCAAATTTTGTCCCAAGCTTATCCTTTTGAAACCTTTTCACATAAGCTGGACAACCCCTTGTCTTAAGATACTTAAGATTAGAAATCCTCCTTATCCATAACTCTTATGGAGTCTTGTGGACGAATTTTGAGGTTACCTTTTCGTAGATATGCAACCATTTCTACGGCATTACTTTAGAAGGATACTGGAATGTCGGTAAAATCATTATGGATCGCACCATGTCCAACAAGGTACGATTTTTCTTTTCAGATACATCAATCATTTATTGCGTATCAGGAGACGTCCATTGTGAGAAAACCATTTGAGATGATTTAGAAACTTATTGCACAAGTATTTCTTCCTCGATCTAATCGAAGAATTTTAATACTTTTCTAATTAGTTTCACTTTTGAATTCTTTAAATATTTCAAATGATTCAGACTTGTATTTCATCAAATACAACTATTCAACTCTTAATCATCTCCTTTTCTTATACTAGTTTGTTCAATTTGCAAATTTATTTTTTATGTAAATCAAGTATACAAAATCCATCAAGTAATATTCCAGTTCTATACAAAACATAATTATTATAAATATAACAACAATTGTTCGTAAATATAATATCAAATTTTTTTATTGTCAAACAACAAAATAAAAATAATGTTTCTAACTAGAACTGAAATACAATAATTACTTATCTTTTGTTTAGCTTTCTACTTCTGCTTGGTCCCTACATAAATCTGTATTTATGAGAACCATAGCCGGTATCCAATACCTAAGTAGAACCTTAACTTACATAAATATTTATTTTAATCATGAACAAAACTATATTTTTAACCGAAGCTTCATTAAGCTTCTTCTGGTTAGCCTCTGCAAGATACTTCTCGCAGTTTCTTTTCCAATGTTCAGGCTTATTGCGGTGGAAGCAAACTCATTTGTTATCTGTATCAGTTTTGTTCTTATTATTCTTTGTTTTTGCTTTTCCGTTTACCTTATTTGAATCGTTCTTTTTTTCGGAAGATCCTTTAGCCCTTACTAGTAAGACTTGATCATTTTTGATTGAAAAATTACTCTCAACAGTTTTTAACATGTTAAGCAAATCAGCGAGGCTGGCATCTAACTTGTTCATGTAAAAAATTCACAACAATTATGAGGAGTCCGGGAGTGACTGCAAGATCAAATCTTGATTCAACTCTCCATCCATGACAAAACCCAATTGTCTTAACTGTTCAATCGAATTGATCATCTTTAGGACATGTGTCTGTACTGCAGTGTCATCGGTCATTCTAGATTCGGAAGAACTCCTTAGATATCTAATAGCTTTTAGTCCTACTTTCCTCACAATTCAATTACTTTAAGTGCATGAGTATAGTAGGAGCATCCATAGTTTCATGCTGACGCTGAAGCTCGTTACTCATAGATGTGAGCATGATGCATTGAGCCAACTGTGCATCATCTTGCTATTTTCTAAAAGTAACAATCTCTTCCTTAAAGGCATTGTCTGTAACCATTGCCTATTAAGGACATAAGATAGCTTTTCAGCCTTGAGAATTATTCTCAAATTTCTTAACCAATCCGTTTAATTCAGTCCGGTTAAATAACATCTAGTATGCTACGCAGTGATAATGAATTAGACACTGTAAAATTCTGTAAATAAATTTGTAATTAACAACATTTTAGTATACATTCTTTTATTAATTACCAAAATAAATTAGGTCTTGTTTTAAATTAGTATCTCCCACTATTTTCTTCAAATTATATTACCCTCACTTATATGGTTCGGCAAAATCTAATTAAATATTTGCTAGTGAGAATAAGGATCACATTTCAAATGTATATAGCCTTGTGGTGACACAACAAGCTATATATAAATAAATAGGTAGACAACTCTTGTCAATTACATCATCATGTAACTTCTTTTATTTTGTCTCTTAGATTATTTTGATCAAGTGGTGGCACATCCGAATCAAAATTATCTAAGTTAAGTCCAACCTAGCACTCCGTATATTCAATAGAAAAACATCGTCCTTGTGGTGACACAACAAAACAACATCATTCAATCTATTTATAAGCATCAAATGTGATAAAATAACATCTCAAAAATTAAGATAAGCCTTGTGGTGACACAACAAACTTATAATAATTAATTGATACTCTATTATTTTTATCATGCTAGAAGGAGACGTTCGATATTCCAAATATTAATGAACGCTTAAGACTTAATATAAAATCTTTGAGGGGTTTGTTATTATTTTTATCTCATCTTGTTTAGTGCGTATGCACATGTGTATAAAATACGCGTCATATTAATTAACATGCAAAACATGTTTGCATAATATATATATATATATACAGTCCGCTTCTCCAACGAACTGGAGGGAGCGAACTAAGTACTAACCGGCTATAGCGACGGTTTTTTCCGTGACTATAGTATAGAAAGCCGGTTTCTAATGTTATAACGATGGAAAAAACCGTCACTATAACTGGTTCGTTTTTAGTTCGCTCCCTCCAGTTCGCCGGAGAAAGCTGAGCTATATATATATATATATATTTAGTATAAACATACACATAGAATACTATATTTTACCCGGATTGATTATGTACTTTATTCTAGTTTGGATCACTAGAGCCACCAAGTTAACCAAAAGGTCAAACCTAGGGAGATAGAATTAAATTTAAACATAAATATTAAATTTAAACCCGGGTTCCATTACAAACGGGTTTTCACGCGCTCCTTGCCCCTTGTTCTCCAATTCTTCAAGATAATTCTAACTAATCCTATAACAAACTATTTACTATAAATAAAAAAATCTTGATCAGCTGTCAAGGGAAAGTACATAGGAGGGTGATAGAATTTACATCAAGAAAAAACTAGAAAAGACGAGGTACGCAGATTTCATTTAATAAAATTCATACATTCATACATTCAACTAAAATAAATTCAATCACATTGGTCAATAGTTCATAATCAACCCTATTTATTATCATACATATCAACATATGCATCAATAAATAACATTCATTTTATGAATAATAAACATTCAATATATACATTGATATCGATTTAATAAGCAAATATTAGTTAGCATAAAATCCAATTTTGAATCAAAATAAACTCATTTATTTTAATCCAAATTTAAATCAAAATAAACTCCATTTTAATTTTAAAAAACATTTTTGGAAAAACATGTGGAATCCAATTCCTTATCAAAATAAACTCCTTTATTTTGATTAATATAAAATCCTATTTCATATATAAATAAACTCCTTTATTTAAGGAAACATGAAATTCCTTTCTAATCACAAATAAACTCCTTTATTTTTTAGGAAACATATATTTCAATTTCAACTCCAATTAATTATCATGGAATCCAATACTAACTCTAATTAGTTAGCATGACATTAAATTCTAATTAAAATAAACACCTTTATTTTAATCTAATTCCAAATAAAAATAAGCTACTTTATTTTAATTTAGAATTACTGGAAAAACATTGAATTTAATTTTTAA
Source organism: Panax quinquefolius (assembly GCA_020205615.1). Classification (NCBI taxonomy): domain Eukaryota; kingdom Viridiplantae; phylum Streptophyta; class Magnoliopsida; order Apiales; family Araliaceae; genus Panax; species Panax quinquefolius. Next base: position 53,548,335 of record CM035161.1, on the reverse strand, counting down.
TTTAAAATAAACCTTTTATTTTAATTTGAAATCAAATAAATAAATAAAATAAAATTTTATTTAATATTTCGTACCGTCCGTACTGTACTGCAATACCGCTAATAACTAGTTTCAAGGCGTCACTTACGTCACCCATTTTCAAAGATCCGGATCCAGTGTTGTGGCGCCTAGATAACACTATGATCCGTGGCTCATGATCTCGGGGTCTACATTTTGAAACTCGACACAACAACAGTAGCTTCTATATTACATCAGAATCCGTTACGCGCTGTTTGCATAATCAGTTTTTCCAGTTCGCGAATTATGTAGTTTTTCTCCAAAAACACAATTCTTTGCCAATAATTATGCCAAAAAAAATTGTTCTAAACACATCAACATACATATCGAATCTGAACAATTAATAACCTGCATAAAGATTTGGCTCTAATGTCACTGTTAGATTTGTAATATCCATGAACATGTACAAATTACATACATAGAGCGGAAGCGTGAACAATCAAAGTTTAAAATTTTACAAACCATATATCCGAATTATCCTTTATGCGCAATTATTAATTAGATAAAAAAGTTGGAGATCAGATTCATACCCTAGTAGATACTAGCTTCCTCAGGTACGAGTTTACCTTCAATTCCTTTTCACGTTCAACTTGAATTCAACGGGTTTGATTTCTTCCTTTGATCAACGTTAGCCACTCAAGTGTTTGGCCTCTAGAGGTGATACACCAAGGAAGAACAAGTATTCAAAAAGATGAGTATTTGGCAAAACCCTAATTCTATCTCTATAAAATAACGTGTACTCTCCCAACTCTTGGAATGAAGTGTGTAACCTTAACTCATAATAAGACTCTTCTTATTTATATCAATAGGGAAGCCTCCTAAACTATTTAGGAATGGGGTTTTATTTTAATTAATGAAACTCCTTTAATTAATTAGGCTCCTAATCCAATTAGGAATATTTGAGAGTACTTATATTAATTAATTCCCAAACTCCTTTAGGAATTAAATAATAATAATAATAATAACTCTTATTAATTTATATTTAATATTTTCAAAATATTAAATATTTTCAAAATATTAAATAATAAATATTAAGCTATTTAATTTATTCTATCAAAGATAGGTTAAATTAAATACACTTAACTTATTATTACGATTATGCCATTTACTTCTTAAATAAATATTTTTCCTTTTATGGTGTGACCCTTTAGGTTCTCCATATTAAATCGGTTGTGAATAAATCAATTAGAACAATTCTAATCTTACTTAAATAGATAAATAAATTTATTAATTTATTTAAATAAATAACATTTATTTTACAATAAGGATAAACATCCTTAGCGATCGTCGACTTTTCAGATAATATAGATTTTAACATTAATCATAAAAGAACCCTTGAGTAAATAGTTACCGTACAATTCAATCATTCCACCATACAATGTCTCAATTAAATATAAGACATTGAATTACTGTCAAGTCTTTTTTTATTTAATTATATGTATTTCGATTCTAAAATGCACAACACCAAATAATGTAAATTAGAAACTCCTTTCTAATTTCATTTTGCCTTGGCCAATGACTACTGTGTTGTCATTTATCGAATAACATAGGACATTATTTTCTTTTACTAGAAGTGGTAGATTCTTTGTTGATTATTCATTATCTCCAAGTATAATTTATTATAACCAAACATACCCTTTGGTATATCCTAAGGGTCTTAAGGGACATGTCAAAGTATAACTTGTCATACACAAGATATTATGATGATATCAAGTTTAAGGATCACTTGTACTACTATTACTACATGAATTTCTATTGATAGACAAGTAAAATTCTATTAGGTATTACTTAACGAGTCACGTTTAGTGAACTTTTTCTCCATTAAGCACATACATATTTGCTTTAGTGTGTTCACATGATTATGATCAATCATCCTCATCTAATGAGCAAGCAACGTATGTACGTATGTACCAATCTATTCAGATTCACTAATTCTCTTTTAGTAATTCAACGATTGAGAACTATATTAAATTCTTAGATCTCATTAGCATGATCATCATCATGATTCTAAAAGTATTACTCAAAATTATAGGTTTATCACATATTATAAAACAATACCATGTAGATAAATTAAAAGCTTTTAATTAAACCATTCTTTTATTAATAAATGAATAAGATTGTTACAAAGTATATGTTTATCATCAAACATGATTGACTTGTGTGCATACAACTTTCATTCAGATCTTTCAGAAATGGAACTAACTGAACTAGACCCAGATATTGGATTCCCCAACCCATTGTAGGAGAAGCTATAGAAAATCATCAATCCCCGCGAAGTGACATTTTCTCCAACACACTTGAATCTTCTCCTCAAATTTATGGAACAAAAGACATTCAAACCGAGATGGAGTGGACACAATCTGATTGGATTGTACTCAAGCACCAAAGGGAATGGTCGGGCCACACCTTGGCCCTTACTTGTATCTGCAGAGATGGAACAGAGAATAGACTGATGGATGGTAGAAATAGTTGGAGGAAGGAGGTAGATCAGATGAGAGACAGAGAGGACGGTTCCAGGTCTCAAACTGCTCTGATATCAGTTCTGACAAAATGATTTGAAACCATCCTCAGAAACACCTCTTGAACCTGATTAGTAAAATACATCATCCTACTCATTGATAAAACAAAAAACCTGTGAATACGGGAGCTTTCACCTACCCCTCCGAGTTAGACCAAGTAAATTGCGCGTGAGAAAGCAACATAGTCTCTAATAATGTTTTCAATCTTCATCAATTAATAGCTACTATTAGATCAACCTCGGCTGCTCTTAGAGGAGCCATCTCTTCGTTTGTAAATTTATCACTCACGACCTTACTTGCCCTGAAACACTCACCTTTCATCTGCTTTCATTTCAATCTCTCTAATCCACTGCTTACCAAATATTTCAGTGGCTCATACTCACCACCACCTGCATAATGATCATTCACGTACAAGAGCCAGAGTAGTCCAGCAAATTCCCAGATTCGCCAAGATCCATTATTATTATTATGAGTATTTTTTTAATGATCACCGGATGCTTTATCTCGCCCAGAACAGCGGTGTTTTGGCCAGTACCAATAATTTAAACTGGTACGGTACCCATGCAAATTAGTACTGTTTTTGTAAAGAAACAAAATTAATAACTATCATGAGGACATAATGGAGATGCTGGTTTCCAAAAGATCATTTATTGAGTCCAAGAAACATGGCCAAACAAAATCTTAGAAGGTACTTGAGGGGTATCCATATGCAAAAGTCTAATGGGAAAGAATTACTTCTACGGTGCAAGTAAAGAAATCATAGAAAGACTTAGAATGAGCATTTTCAAACTATTCAAAGCCCTACCTTAACCTCTTATATCATCTGCTGGAACTGATTTTCCTTCATAAATCGCTTTTATATGATGCCTTTCTTATCCTGATTATATCAGTTACTGTATATGCAGGAACTTGGGATGCAATTGTGACCTGTTTCTTCCTTGATACAGCACACAACATTGTTGAATATATTGAAGTAATTTCGAAAATTCTCAAAGATGGGGGTGTAAGTATTTCGAATAGTTTCTTGTTCATTTCATTCTGATTTGTTTTGAATACTAATCTAATTTGATTGGTTGATAGGTCTGGATAAATTTAGGCCCCCTACTTTATCACTTTGCAGATATGTATGGTCAGGAAGAAGTAAGCTTCTCTTTTTAAAGCAAGCACACATCAATCAAGCTCTATAGACCGGACAAAGGGCTGATACAATGGTTTTCTTTGTTTATGTTTTTCACCTCTTTCTAGGAAATGTCCATTGAGCTAAGTTTGGAAGATGTGAAAAAGGTTGCTCTTCATTATGGATTTGAGTTGGAGGTAATGTCAATTTGCATGAATTATAGTGTTTGATTTAATACATGAACATATTTTAACAAGTTTTACTCATTTTGAGGCAACAGAAAGAAAAGACAATTGAGACAACCTATACTACAAATCCTCGATCAATGATGCAAGTAAGCTTCTCACCTTGTGCTAGAACTGCATTTCTCTTTTCCATTTTGTCCTAATTATTCTAATGTATTAACTCGATCTATATAAGATCTATTGTATTACATGGACTCTTGGATATTTATTAAATATGGAAGAAAATGGGTGTGTTAAACTTACTTTAAATGCAAAAGAACATAGGAAAAACATAAGTATGCATGTGGATTTGGGTTTAACACTCATTCTGAACAAACCAATAAACCTGTCACTTGGCCCGAAAAAAACAAACAAACAAACCAATAAACATGTCAAGCAGAAAAACATAACTCCTGTAGCCTCCACACATACTTGTACAAGATTAAGAAAGATTCAAATGATTCTGTTGATACTGATACTTTCGAGAAATTAAACGTTTCACAATTAGTAAGCATACTGCATAGAAGTTAAAGTTCATTGCTTCTCTTCTCTGTCTAATTTTGCAGTCTTATTACACTATTATCAATGAGGGGACCCAATACACTCAGATTTCAGCCTCGTGTTGATGTTCTTGGTTTAGACTATATATAGTTAACACAACATTGATACAGTGATTTGAAGACAGGATCCAAGTCTATGTAATATAGTTGGGTCAATTTGGACGTTTAGATGGTGCTTAGTCCATACTCAATCTGCTAACCAGTTTATTTATATAATTTTATCTCCTATAATAAATGTTTCAATCATAAAACTGGTTTGAACTTCATCAATGTTCTAAAAAGCGCTAGGCGGGAGACGGGCGGCCGGGGGCCTACCGGCCTAGTGCCTAGGGGCCTGGGCGGAATTTTTTATTTTAAGCCAATTTTAATATTTTATCTTATATTTATCCTAACAAAACAATAATATAAAGAAAAAGAATCTATAATAAAGATAATAAAAGCCTTTGCTTAAAGTTCAAACACATATACATATTGCCAATGTCAAAGTTAAAACACAAACATGCAAATGTTGAAAGTTCAAACATATCTTTAACGTATTAGTTTTATTCATAAACAAGATTGTTATTAAATAATAAAATTTAAAGTTTCAAGACTTCAATTCAATATTAAAACTTGAGAAACTAAACATAAATTTTCTGAATTATATTGAATTAAACTAAATATTACAAATGTATCATCATTTATATAATTTAAAGTTGATAAAAGTTCAAAAAATTACAACTATAATTAAATTATCTATTTTGACTTGATATTGTTCACTTCTTGTTGTGATTTGATATGTTACAGCCTGCATTATAAATATGGTAAATCATTAGAAAAATAAATATATCAAGATCTGGTTTGGGTAGTTATTAAAATAAAAAAAAAACCCTCTCCGCCTAGACCCCACCTAGGCCCTGCCTAATTTAATGGAGGGGAGAGATTTTTTTGCCGTCTTGGGCCTAGGTGAAGCGCCAAGGGGGGCTTAGCGCCCAGGCGGACCTAGGCGGGGATTTTTAGAAATTGAACTTCATACTGGTCCACTATAGGAACTTTGGAGCGGGGGGGATTGGAGTAGTGGACTCCAGGTGAACTGTTTTTGTAACTTTAGCATGTATCTAAAGAAGCAGAATCCCTGTTCTGGGTGTCGATACATTTGACAGTATCAGAGATCAATGGAGACGATAATAGTAATAGTAGTAATAGTTCGATCTCCTCGGAGCTGGTGATTCTGTTATCAAATCTTTCTTTCACCTACTTTTCACTTTGCTATGGAGTAGCTATGAGTCTATGACCTTCTTCATGTTACCATAATGAAGCATCTAATCTGTTATCGTATTACTGTGGGAAAAAATTGTGGATACTTTCCTTTTCCCTTCCAAGTACCAATGTGTTTTCAGCATGTTGGAAAAACATAAAGCCTACTTCAAGAATATCATTATCGATGTGGATTTGTAAAGAAGTGCTAAACAAACACATCGGCCATACGAAGTAAATATAAGTTGGGACAATTCTTGTTGAATGGTTTAAGAGTATTTTTTGACTTTTGTGTGTAATCTTGAAACTTTCATTTTTATGTGAAATATTGGAGGAACAACTTTTATGTTTAAGTTTCTATGTGAATTTGGTATTCAAAGATTGCAACACTATGAATTTAGCCTAACTGCTTGTGGCAGCTTGTGTTTAACTTGTTTTGGACCGAGCTTAACCTGAAATATTTAGCTAAGCTGAGTCGGAAGTATTTGAACAATTCTGCCAATAAGGGCAGAACTTATAATATTTACAAATAACCCATACAAGCTAGTTACTAAGAACACTCCCAAAAGTCAACGTTACATGGTATAAATATAGTAAAAATGCTAGTTTACATAATATTTTTATTTTTTATGGCACTGATATCTCAATTTTCAATAAAGGGGCATCTACATATTTTTTGGACTATTAAATACCCTTATATTACAGACATTGGCTGTATTTCCATCACCATAGCAATCTAATGGGTTTCCATATTTGATACTCCTCAATTCTATTCCAGCTGAGCCAAGCTAAATCTTTGAAATATGTGGGGATTGAGTAAGCTTGATGGGAGCTTATGAAAGGCAGACTTATCTCAAAGAACTGTTTAGACACTAACACATTGTCCATATTAGCCAAGTATTTTGTTTCTGTTTGGTTCTACTTATCCAACGTGTTAGCTGATAATTAATTCATTAAATAAGTGAAATATGGTTGATTTTTTATACTAAAAACTGTGTTGGGAAACTTGATAGTTTCGGACTTCCCATTTTTCTTGACTGAATTTTCCATACTATGGGACATTCAAAATTGTTGGTACTTCTATATTCTACCTTGGCATGGCCTTGTCATGTCACTAAGAAGCATAGATATGGGTGTGGGGATTCTGGTGGGTCATACGGTTAAAAGGTGGGGATACATAACATTTACTCCATTGTAGTTGGCACGCTTTTTGCAATAGATCACTGAACTAAAAAAACTGTAATTAACCAATTGAACTAAAGAAAGATTTTCAATTGACCCATTGTGTCAAATTAATTTAACATCTGTCTAAATCAACAATTGTTTTTCTTATGTGGCAGTTCTGGAACAAAAATGAAAATGTCATGGAAAAAAAATTAAGCCACATGGGATAAGTCCGACTTCTTCCACCCAAAAAGGCAAAGTCAAAACTACCCCAATTCATCTTCTTCTCGATCTTAATTTTTTCGATGTCGTTCTTCATCTTAATTCTTTTTTCTAAATCAAACCCACCCCATTATAGATCTTAATGAGCATAAGAAGAGCGTCGTTCTTTAGCTCAATCTTAATTTCTCCGATGTAAATTTTTAGGCAAGAATCAGGGCGGCAGTGGCTGATGTTGCCGAAGAAGTTTATAGGGTTGGTTGGTTCTTGGTTCCACAGCTTCATGTCTTGGGCATGGAAGAAGATGGTTACTCAGATAATTCGCCTGCAAATCTAGATCGATACAAGCTATGAAAAAGAAGGTTCAGAATATATAGAAGAAAAATTGGGAAGACCCTAATTCAATTCCTCCAATCTTTCTCTCTCTGTAAGAACAATGGCCTCAAATCATCTATCCGAGTCTCAATATTTAATAAAATTAGCGTCCAAAACTATGTTGTTTTGGAGGTCATCTCACTTTCTCACTAATAATTTTTATGTTTTGAGATTGCCACAAATTGACATAAAGTTTTTTGCCTAGAAAATTTGTATAGTGAATTTGACGGATGTTTAAAAAAACTGACAGAATGGGTCAATTGTAGTGTTTTTAATAGTTTAGTTTTCTAATTACAATTTTTTTTAGTTGAATCTATTGCACAAAACGTTCCAACTCGAATGGGGTAAAATATATTTTTGCCTATATATATATATATATATAGCATAGTTGTCATGGCGTCGCCTAGGCGTCCTGGCGCTAGAGCATCAACCTGGGGCTAGTTGTCAAAGCGCTTGTCATGGCAGCTAGGTGTCGCAACTTAGGTTATTTAACCCACCATGACCGATCGACTTTTCTAATGACCCAACCCATGGCCCATAGCTTAAAGGAGTGAGATAACCCTAAAAGGGACTAGAAGTCTGACTTCTGTCCACCTCGCGAATCAGAAAGGGACTATGCTTAGAGACTAGAGTAGAGAGTGGATACTTTTTTTTGACTTGTTATGTTGTGTATTTTCATTCTTATTAGACTTGTAATGTGTAATGACTAGGTTAATACTTTTATTTTTTATATGGTATTTGTTGACTTGTTTTACTAGGTTTGAATGTCACGTGTTTGCGTTTGATTGTTGTGTTGATATAATTGTGTTTTTAATGGTATTCAATACTATTAGTTATTATGTTTAATATGTATAAACGAACGCCATGGCGGGTGTTTTATCACCTAGGCGTCATGGCAGTCAATTGTCACCGTGTCAACTATATATATATATATATATATATATATATATATACACACACACACACACACACACACACGCACACTTATGTAACATTCAACAAAATGAATGTTACAAGAGAAAAACAACAAATATCCAACAAAATGTTTCGATAAACATGAAGTCAAACTATATCAAAATTAATCATAGATAATTTAAAACACATAAGTTATAAAGGAGAGAAAATCTCCAAGAATTCCTGAGAATCGGAGTATCCAGTGCGGGGATAAGGCTGTTCGTCTGGATAAGGAATAATCCCTGCATCCTGTTGTAATATACCTGTGTTATCTTTGTAAACATAATATATATAGTTGCCACCTCAAAGAGTGAGAGAGAGAGAAGTTAGTAAAAAATAGTTGTTGGCATAGTAATTTCATTTCTTGTCCACTAATATATACCATGTGAAAATTCATTTATTTTACTCAGAATTTAGCACTGGTCGAATCATAAACTGAAGAAAGAAATAACTCTTTAGATCTTTTAGTTGGGTGAGTTTTTGTCAGTTTTATAGGGAAGGTTTTTCACCTATAGGAAAATACTTTTCAAGTATCTAGAAAACTTAATAGGACTTATTAACAAGTTTATGGCATAACTCTTATTTATGCCACTAAACTCTTTAGTTTGTTCTGTTTGGTCCACTAAACAGTTAAAAAAAACTGCAATTGACCAACTAAACAAAATTTAAACTCCAATTATACCATTCTGTCCAAAATTACTAACATACGTCATTTAAATACTGATGTGACAGATTAAAAAGAAGAAGCAGAACACTAAGAAACTTATTTCCTATTATCGAATCTTTTTAGCCCTAATTGTTCTTTGGCATCTTCTAACAATGGGGAGGGCTTGTGGCACTTATAGCTGAATTTGTTCTCACTAAGAAACTTATTTCCAAAACTTCCACCAGGTTTGGGGCAGGGTTATCAGGATCGTTGTAATATTTTGAATCCTTATAAGACTTGTAATGTAACCTTACATAATTAATAAATGATGTTTTTGTGATTGAAATTATGTGTTATGTGATTGATGGTGTATGATTTCATTATAAGTACAAGTATAGAAAATTTTGTAAAACTTAATTAGGAAATTATTATTCATAAAAACGCACTATTCATAATAACATAAAGTCAACTTTGAGAAAATCAATAATTTTTGGCTAACCGGATTAGTTAAGAAAGCTAACTAATGAGTAACTAGAAACTAACTAATGAGTAAACTAAGTTTGGAGTAACTAAACTAAGTGGATCCGGTTATGGTGTAGAGAAAGGAAGGGATTTTTGGCCAATATGAAAGTATGTAATACATACAATCTTGTAAGTATTGATACTTGTTTTATAGAGTTAGTCATCAAATTAATTTTTGTTTGCTTTGTAATGTTGTTGGGAAGGTGTCGTGAAGCATTCCAAAATTAAATCTCATTGTTACTCTACGAAATTAAACAATAAGCACAGTAGCAAGTAAGGTCGATCCCACAGAGATTGATATTGTTTCAAATTTATTCTAATGTTCCTAACTATAAACAGAAAGTAAAGATTGGGGGTTTTGAATCAATTATAATTAACTAAAGAAAGTAGAATTAAATTAGCAAAGATAACCAAATATATTAAAGTTTCAGTTCTTAAGTTCAGTTTCACCAATTTACAGCAACAGAGTAATAAGTTTAACATTATTTTTCCCTTCAATGAAATTAACAACGTAGATAACCGCAATCGCTCAATTATCCGAAATTCTCCTTTGGTTTTAAATCTAATGTGACAATCGCCCCTACTAGACCCTAACTATTATATAACCCAGAACTATTACTCTAGATTTAATCTAACAGACATATTAAAATTAGATAATTATGTTATTTCAAGTAACAATCACACTATCAAGGATTATTTAACTTGTCTTCTAATAATCTTAATACTAAGTACTACCTGTGATCAGATACAACATCGTTTGCTTAATATCATATCTTAATCTAGCAGATGATATTTAGTTAAACAATTTAATCCTGTAGAAGCCAAATTAGTTAATCCAATAACACATAGTTAAAACAGATTATCAAAATAAATTTCATGTAAGAAGGAATCAATAATGAAACTCGATTATTATATTAACTGTAAATATGGTTCTACATCACCTTAAAACTGAATAAAAGAAACTAAGCTAGCATGCTAATAACAAAACAAAGAATAAAATAAGAGATGTACTAGAATGATGGATGTCTCGAACTGATTACAAGCAAAAGTATCTATAGTTACAATTGAAACCTTAGAAGAATTCTAATCCTATTCTAATTTGAAAGTCTTTACTCTGCAAATATGGTAGATTCTGTTTCCTTATCAATCTCTGCAAATCTGATCAAGACAACTTCCTTATTAGATTGGGATTTTGTTTCTAAAGCCAGGTCTTCATCTTTCCCCTTTTTCTTTTCTAGTTCGGATTCTGCTCAGTTCCTGTTAACACCAAGATCTACTTCCACGTCCCAATCACGTAAGACGCTCTGATCCTGCACAATAAACACAATCAACACCAAAAGCTTAACGGCTTTGACCGTCGGAGGATAGCTCAGGCGTGAGAGTCGGTACAGGCGATCACAAGGTTAACAATGGAAGATAAAATATCTAGTGTATTGAGAGAGATAAAATATCAGTTACCTTTTTTTGGATGACTTCCTTGCTATCATATACTCTCATTCCCGGTTTACCGTGCCACCCACTACTATCTGACACAACCCCCTATCTCTGATGATCTCAGCCGACTGCATGTAACTCATCCATTACCACTTTATCACTGTTCCCATCGCCGGCCGACTAAGAATCCCATCCACATTAATCGACGGCGAGAGATAATACCAATTGTTATCTTCTTTCATCATTACCGGTCAAAGATGTAGATATTTAGTTATTTGACGGGTTGGCCCAACGATCCGACCCAAGATGACCCATTGTTTTGATCCAACTGGCCAAGCTCAATAAAGATGAACCAAGAGATTAACTAAATAAATAGGCCCAATCCATTTGGCCCAATATGTGAAATATCAAGACCCAACATTGCCCCCTAGTTTTTTATTAAACAGGTTGTTTAATAGAAAACTATAAATGGTCTATGATATGAAGAGATATGATAGGATTATTAAAGGCCCATAATGAAATTAACCGAAACCCATTCGGTGAATTCCACAAAATGATATAAGTTAAAACCGGAAGCCAATTGAGAGGTCCAAGAAACAAAACCGCATAATAACTCTCCAAATTCACTATCATTACTGGCATTAAAAACGCCGCCCTCGAGCTCTGTGAAACCGTTAGTATAAAAGGTAATTTCTCCCAAATTGACAGTTTTACCTGCCAATTCAAATTTCAGACGCCTCTTGCCTTTCTTCTGTCTTTCGAGCTCTCTTATTCTCTGCAAATTTCCATCAATGGCTTCTTAGGATTCCAAGCAAGATTCACCCATTCTTGTGACTCCGATCACCACCGTTCCACCAAGCCCTAGCCCTACTAAAGAGGCTTCAAGTTCTAACCCCAAAGCTAGCACTCCCAGTAAGAATCTCCCTTCGAAACCTCTCCCTACTCCTTCTGAATTCTTCAGGAACAAAGAACGTTATTCCCATGCTAATACTCCATCTTCTGTTACTGAGATTGACCTGCGAAGGATTAGGACTCGCTACCAAATCCCTGCCACCCATCTAGTGAGAGCCCCTAGGACTGATGAGAGAATGTACCAGCGGCCGGAAGGTTGGACGGCTGTACCAGTACCTCTTCTGGAGCACATCTTCCTTGTTACCCTTCTAGGGTTTATTGGCGTTGGGTTCGCCCAATTGGTGCCGAATTCATACATCCATATCCTTGCCTTCATCGCTTTCTGCCACGAGGTAGGCGTTGAGCCCACTCTCGATTTCTTCTTCACCGTCTACAAAATCGGCCAGTCTAGAGAAAAGGGATTCAAGGCCCTAAGCAAACAGTCACTGAAATCAGGTGAAAAATTCGAAAAACGTTCTCTGGTCTCCGCCCCTTCTAGCAACAAAGGATGGCATAAGGGGTGGTTCTTCATCAAAGGACCAGAAATTGCCTCTCTGCCAAACTGGGCCACTCACGAGAGGGTTTCTGCTGACTTCGGAGACATCCCTGAAGAATGCGTGAATGAAATGATAGAGCTCTTCGAGAACTTCCCGTCGAAGGAATGGAACTACATGCTTCTTACTAAGCAAGCATGATTAAACGACCATAAATGTAAGTGTTGAACTATATTCTGCTTGATTTCTTGGAATTTAGGATAATATCGATTCTGATGTGTAATTTTCTGCCTCTTGTAGTATCTTTGATTAAGCCGATAACTTCGGATGTAAGAGACTTTGAAGACTTTCTGTCTGGAAAATCTGCAGAAGCAACTGCCGAACCTCCCCAGCCGGAAGCTCCATCTGAAGATAATCCAACCACTGAAACATCTACTGCTGAACCCCAAACCAATGATCAAGAGGCTGATGATCCCATTCCACCGGAAGAGTCTCTCCAACCCCGCCGAAAAAAGAGAGCCACTCGAAAACCCAGGTCCATCCCAACACCAACAGATCCTGAACCCATCCCAGAACCTGAACCCATCCCAGAACCTGTACCAACCACCAACCTAACATTTGCTCGAGGGAGTTTACTTGACATGCTCCTTGACGAACGGACTCGAGTCCTTCGTGTCAAGAAGCTGAGAACCAAGATCACCCCCCTGACCACCGATGAACTCCGAGTGCCTCCTCCCTCAACCGATCTCTCCCCAACAATTCCAGTTGAGATTCAAGTTTTTGATGATGAAGAACAAGTCGAACCCGCTCTAGCACTATCCTGAAAAAGAAAACGACCATCTGATAGCCAGCCAAGTTCAACCTCCAAGGAAGAGCTAAAAACGACTAAGGCCAGTCAACAAGATCTAACCAATATGAACGTCCATCTTGTCAACAAGAACGAGGTTCTGAGGACTTGAAACGAAGAGTTAGCTACAGCCAATCTGAGCTTGGCGAAACAAATCGATGAAGTCCAGATGAAGGCCCGAGTTGATAAAAAAAAAACATTTGGTCAGACGTCGTAAGCTTCAAAGTAAGCTGCAAGCCTTGGAGGAGCTAGGTCCCCCCTTGACTAAAGAACTTCGCAAGCAAATCCAAGAGGAGTACCGAAAATCTGATGAACTGAATGAAGAAATTGTGAAGATGTACTCCGAGGGTTATGAGATCTGCCGAAGTCAAGGCAAAGCCAAGCTAGTTGCAGCTAAGGTAGATCCGGCCCTGCTCGACTCTTCCAAAGGCGAAGACAACACCTGAAAATGATATCTCTTCTTCCTAGTCTAGGATTTTTGTAAAGAATTTCTATCTTTTTGTGTAATTAGTTTAATATTAATGAAATATCAACTTCGTTCCTTATTACTCCTTTACAATCATTTTTTGTCAATACTTCAATATCAATCAACTTGAAAAATGTATAAGCTGTTTATGAACTTAACTTAAACTGTTAAGCAAGCAAATCATATAACAGTTAAGATTAATGGTATAATCCGAACTCAACACTTGAACAAAATAAAGTAATGCATACTTATCGTTACCGAAGTGTGAGACAGATCATGCATAAGATCATGCAGCTGATCTTCCTTGCACCATCGGGATTTTGTTTACCACGTAGGGTATAACAAGTATATAAAGACATTTGTTTACCATTCGGGGTATAACAAACTTAAAAGGACACACCTGCTAAAGAGGCTACCATCGAATAGTCAGCGAGTCCACCCGAACCTCCTTACACCGATGAAGTTTGGACCAATAAAGAGAAGATCAATTGAGAAAAAATGAATCTTTTATTGATGATGATCCAAATATTTACCGACTTCCGGGAGACTGACTCGATCTCTACTGAAAATATTTCCGAAGCCTACCAGCATGCCAAGTGTTCTTGATTTCAGACCCATCTAATGCCCTTAACCGATAATTTCCTGGCTTCGGTACTTCAACAACTTCATACGGTCCTTCCTAGTTCAGTATCAGCTTTCCCAAGTTCTGAGGCGTAGATGCTTCGACTTTCCTGAGGACGAAATCTCCTACTTCAAATCTACGAAGCTTTACCCCCTTATTGTAATGCTTAGTCACTCTTTTGTCGATAAAGTCGCTAATCGATCAAAGTCAAGTTTCCTCGACTTCTTTGAAGCAAATCAAGATCGATCTTCACCCTTCTTCATCAGATATCTCTTTGTCTCGACCGACCAAGACTTGGAGATCCAATTTCAACTGGGACTAAGGCATCGCACTATAAGCCAATCTGAAAGGTGAATCTCTGTCAGTAGTCCTCGGTGTAGTCGATAAGCCCATGTCTGTTGAGTAGCTCCTCCGCCATCTTCCTTTAGCTTCATCCAAATTCATGCTTGATCCCATCAAAGAATGCTGCTCGCATTGGTCACCTTCGACTTGCCTGATTCGATTGTGGATGAGCTATCAAGTCTTTGTCTTTGAATCTCCAGCTCCTTCAAAAATGCTTCAAACTTCGATCCCACGAATTGGCGTCCGTTGTCCGATATCACCACCTTAGGAATTCCGAAACGAAACACTACTGACTCCTTCATGAACTTCAAGCATTCTTGTTTCGTTATCAACCTTAGTGGCATCGCTTCTACCCATTTGGTCATATAATCAATGGCGACTATAACAAAACTGACCTGACCTTTAGCTTTCGGCAATGGACCCAATATATCTACCCCCAGACAGCAAAGGGTATAGGAGATAAGATCGAGTATAGCTCTTACGGTGGTCGATGCAGATCTATCATTTGGTGACACTTCTCGCACTTCTTCACGTATTCCGTAGCTTCCTTGAAGATTGTAGGCCAGTAGTACCCTTGACGAAGTACTTTGTAGGCTAATGACTTGGCAGCCATATGGTCGCCACAAATACCCTCGTGAATCTCTCGAAGAGCATATTCGGCTTCGGATGGAACCAACCACTTCAATAATGGTGACGAAAGAGCCCTTCGATAAAGATCCCCATCAATAAGAATAAAATTGGCACTCTTGTACTTGATCTTCTTGGCCAACATTTGATCCGAAGGGAGGACGCCATCTGCCAGATATTCTATGTATGGAGTCAGCCAACAGTTAGAACGCTCAATGCACATCACCGCCTCATGTTGGATACTAGGCTGCTGCAGAATCTCCAAGTAGACTGATCCATCAAAATTGTTGGCATCCGTAGTACCCAGCTTCGACAATGCATCGGCAATAAAATTGTCATTACGCTCAACGCCCTGTAACTCATAGGAGATGAAATACTGAAGCCGATCTTTCAATTCTGCCAAGTACTTGATCATTCTGGAACCTTGAGCTTCATACTCCCCCGAGACTTGCTTGACGACTAGCTGAGATTCACTATAAATGATCAACTTCTGAACTTCTAGACTCTTCGCATGATCGGACTCGCCAAAGACCTTTGCCCAGACTACGCTTTGTTGTTTGTCGCTCACGAACCCAAATCGATGGCTCTCTTGCACTTTGAATCCCTCCGGACTCGTCAAGATAATTCTGCACCATCGACGTCTCAAGTAAGACCCACCCGTACGCATGCGTCCACAAACTCTGTTGTCTTTGAAATCTGCGAAGCGGCTCGATCGGTCGGCCGACGCGCGAATCTTCATCAGCTTCGGAAAACGAGCATTCCACCATAAGATCAGCCAAAGCCGAACCCTTTATAGCAGTTCGGGGATGATATTCAATGAAAAATTGAGACAACTCCATTGTCCAAGCAGCCAATCTCCCTGAAACTTCAGGTTTGCTCATTACCTTCTTCAAAGGCTGATCCGTATAAACCACCAAGAGCCAACCTTGAAAATATTGCCTAACCTTTCGACTAGCTATCATCAAAGCAAAGACAAAATTTTCAATATTCGGGTACCTGGTTTCAGCATCCCTAAGAACATGGCTGACATAGTAGACTGGATGCTGCTTTCCCCCAACTTCTCGAACCAACACCGCTCCCACTGCCAACGAACTAGCTGCCAAATACAAGTATAGTGGCTCAGCGGGAACTGGTTTCACTAGCAAAGGTGCCGAAGACAGATACGTCTTTATCCCCTGGAAGGCGTTTTCACACTCCGAAGTCCATTGAAACGTCTTTGCATTCTTCGGTCCTTTCAGCGTGTCGAAGAACGGCAAACATCTCTGCCGATTTGGACATGAATCTCCTTAAAGCTGCAATCCTCCCGGTTAGACGTTGAACATCTTTGAATGATTGAGGAGTCTTCATGTTCATAATAGCCTGGATCTTCTCCGGATTGGCTTTGATACCCCTCTGACTGACCAGATAGCCCAGGAATTTCCCTGCACCGAGCCCAAAGGTGCACTTGGTAGGATTGAGCCTCAAGTTGTGATGCCGGACTGTCTGAAAGCATTCCTCTAGATCATCCAAGTGCTTCTAAATGATCATGCTTTTCACTATCATGTCATCCACATACACCTCCATATTCCTCCCCAATTGCTTGTGGAAGACGAAGTTCATAATTCTCTGATAGGTGACCCCAACATTTATCAAGCCAAATGTCATCTTCTTGTAGGCATACACCAAACGGTGTGTGATAAATGTTGTCTTCGGAATGTCCTTACACATAGAAATCTGGTGATAACATGAAAAAACATCCATAAAGCTTAGTAGTGCATACCCCGAAGTCGCATCAATGAGCTGATCAATGTGGGGTAGAGGATAGAAGTCCTTCAGACAAGCTTTATTCAGGTCTGTATAGTCGATGCAAACTCGCCACTTCCCATTGTGTTTCTGGACCAGCACCACGTTAGCCATCCACTCAGGATAATCTATCTCAAAGATGAAGTCTGCAACTAACAGCTTCGCAATCTCTTCATCAATAATCCTCTGTCGCTTTGGTGCAAAGATCCGCCTCTTCTGCTGAACTGGCTTCTTCGATGGATCCACTTCAAGCCTATGCTCTGCTATCTTCCGGTTCACTCCGGGCATATCTTTGGGTTCCCAGGCGAAGATGTCCGCATAACAGCGAAGAAGTTTCATAAGATTTGTCCGGAGAGGTTCCGGCAGACCCGAACCTATCTTAACCGTTTTATCCTTCTTGCCCGGAATCAGTTCGAACTCCTCCGTTTCTCCTGCTGGCATGACCAATGGCTCCGAACTGCTTTCGGTAAAGGGCTCGATCTCTATCGCCATAGTCTGCTTCTGCTTGCTGACCCCAACTCCCGAAGCAATCACGACATTCCGATAACAGCGTCTGGCCAAATCCAAATCCCCTGCCACCTCTCCCACTCCATGTGCCGTTGGGAATTTGATTTTAAAGTGAGGAATGGATGTCACACTTCTGAAGCGTCGTCAAAGTAGGTCTACCAAGATGGCGTTGAAGTAGAATCTCATACGCACAACATAAAATTTACACATTATTTCTACTGTTGTGGAGCAAGATCAAGATGACCCCAGGTAGCTCAATAGTTCCTGCCACTTTGACCGGATCATTGCTGAAGCCATATAAGGGAGCCTCTTGTCCCACTTCCATCTTTCGCCCATCCAGATGCATCCTCTGATAAGCATGGGCATACAGAATATTCACAGAAGATCCGTTATTTATCATCATCCGCTTCATATCCACCGAACCCACTTCTGCCGTTATCACCAATGTTCCTTCATGGGGTTCGATGGGCTCCGAAGGATAATCTTCATCAGTGAAAGATATGACCGTCCCTGGAAACGATCTGTCGGTCTTCGGGAGAACACCCGTCACAGACATAACAAAATCCAGATATCCCCTCCTCTTCTTCCCTACCAATTTTCCTGTCGTCCCACCGGTAATTACATCAACGACGTGCCTTGGTGGCTGATTTGGAGCAGGTTGCACAGGTGGAACCGGTTGAATCACTTGAACAGTTCGATCATTGCTCGGCTGTTCCTGCTGATGATCCCTTTCGGCCACATACTGGACCAACACACCACTCTGAACCTTCCTTTCCACAAAGTCTTTCAGACTACAACATTCATTGGTATCGTGACCTGCGGCTTGATGAAAACCACAAAATTTCTGGTATTGCCCTGTCCGGGCTTAATATTGTCACGAGGTGGTTCAAAGTATGGCTGGTTCCTTATCTGATCCAAAATTACAATCCTATCTATATTCAGTTTGGTGTAATCCATATTCATCTTATGGGTAGGAGCAGGTGGGCGATTGCTTCCTTGTCGCCAGTTGTTATTGTACTTCTTTGAGTTGCCCTCTGGCCGATCATTATACCCTCCCCCCTTCTGATCGCCTTCAGCCTTATTAGTGTCTGTCTCCTTCATCCTGTCCGAAGAAAGACGCTTCAGGCTATTCATAGCCTCTTCCACCACAATATAGCCTTTAGCTTTATCAAAAGCTTCGTCCAAACTCTTCGGATGGTGAAACATCAACTTCTTCACCAATTTCTCAGACTTCACCAAATCTAAACCATTCTGAAACAACCCGACAGCTTGAAGATCATTGAGGTCTGTCACTTGGCCGACTGCTTCCATGAAGCGCTTCACGTACTGACCCAAGGATTCATTTGAAAACTGTCGGACCTGAGCCAAAGAACCTGTAGGCTTTCCTCTCCTTCGGTTGCTCCCAAAACGAGCATGAAATTTGTCGCACATCCTAGGCCATGACGAGACTGAATCCGCAGGAAAAGTCCCCATCCACTGCCTTGCGTCCTTCCTCAACGTTGTCACAAACGTATGACACTTAGCAGCGTCAGTGAAATCATAGTAATCCATCAGTCTGTCAAACGCTTGGCTATGGTCATAAGGATCCCCTGATCCATCGTAACTCTCCATGTGGGGCAACTTTTTGGTGGGATCTGCCTTCTCTTTCAGAATATTCGAAGAAAAAGGAGACGCCTTCTTCCCCGGAGTATCCTTAACCTGCTGAACTTCAGCCAACTGTTTCCGAAGCTCCTTCAAGTCTTTAACCAGAAATTCTACCCCTTTCGGCTGTGAGGAGACTTCTTTCTCCGGAGAAATCTTCTTCTTATGAGTGGATCTACCAACTCTATCAGAACCTCTCGCTCTGGATGGACTTCTGGATCTACTTCGGCGTAGGGCCCTGTCACCATGATGAGAATATTCGAGACGATGTTCCTTCTTTGTAGTCTTCGGTATATATTCTCTAGACCTACTCCTTTGCCTACTGCCGCCGTGATCTCGAGAATCGATAAGGTGAAGTGCTTTCTTTGATACCTCAGGAGTTTTACTTCTTGATCTCCTTCGATCCTGAGGTCGACCCCGAGAAGCATGAACAGAGTGCACAAGCTCCTTCCCTTCTCTTTGTTGTACGTCCTTTGGGCTTGCTACGCCTTTCAGACTGAACATAACTGGACGCCTTATCCTTTAGCTCGGCCATCCGAAGCATCTGCTCAGCTATATCCTCCCTCTGCTTTAGAAGAACCTCCAAAGCTTTATCTGCTTCGTTTGCCATCTTTGCCAGCTTGACAGCCTTGTCATCCTTACCACTTCGATGCCGAGTTCTAGGTGGTGTGCCTTCTACCCGCCTTCAACCATGATTACGCTCTTTGTCAGTAGCGAAGACCAACCTCCTTCGGGCTTCACCATGGGCTCTCGAACGAGAACCCCCTGAATCATGTTTGGAAGCCGTGCTGTCATGAACACTCTTTCAAGGACCCAAACGATCCTTAACAGAAATACGTTGAAAAGATGAACTCACAGCCATCGGCTGTCCTTCCGGTGTGACAGTTCTACTCCTCACCATCTTCCGACGTAGAACAACTGAAAATTTGTGATTGAAAACTCAAAAGCACTAGAACACACCCCTCCTTCTAGCGCCAATGTTAACGCCAAGATCTACTTCCACGTCCCAATCACGTAAGACGCTCTGATCCTGCACAATAAACACGATCAACACCAAAAACTTGACGGCTTCGACCGTTGGGGGATAGCTCAGGCGTGAGAGTCAGTACAGGCGATCACAAGGTTAACAATGAAGGATAAAATATCTAGTGTATTGAGAGAGATAAAATATTAGTTACCTTTTCTTGGATGACTTCCTTGCTATCATATACTCTCATTCCTGGTTTACCGTGCCACCCACTACTATCTGACACAACCCCCTATCTCTGATGATCTCAGCCGACTGTATGCAACTCACCCATTACCACTTTATCATTGTTTCCATCGCCGGCCAACTAAGAATCCCATCCACATAATGCATGGCAGAGATAACAGTCAACTGTTATCTTCTTTCATCATTACCGGTCAAAGATGTAGATATTTAGTTATTTGACGGGTTGGCCCAACGATCCGACCCAAGATGACCCATTGTTTTGATCCAACTGGCCAAGCTCAATAAAGATGAACCAAGAGATTAACTAAATAAATAGGCCCAATCCATTCGGCCCAATATGTGAAATATCATGACCCAACAGTTCCCATTTCCAACTCAGACTTGGATTCCTTATCAGGTTCGACTTCCTTAATCAACAACTTCCCTTTTGATGTGTAATTCCTTTTCCTCATCATGTCAGGAATCAAATTATTAAGCTGTAATTGACTCAGAATTAGAAAGTCAACTCACACGTCAAATCATTCGATCGTAGAGCAAAACCTCTCAGCAGACAAACGTAGTGAAAAATCGTAAAGTAAACTCTTCTCTCGGAATCGTAGAGTGAACTTCGTCAGTCGTAGAGTAGACATAACAGATTGTCTAACAACAGTAGAATTATCGTAGAGTCCCTACACTACGAACATAGAGTGCAGTGCCAAATCGTCGAGTAGAAGGTCAAGTTGGAGAGTGACTCACAACAAACGTAAAGTGAATCTGGGAATCGTCGGTGGTCGCTTCTGCGATCTCGTTCTAAAATCCCCGCTTAGGTCCGCTTTAGGCCCCGCCAGCGCTAGGCCCCCCTCTTGGCGCCCGCTTTAGGACCCAGCCCCCCACTGGCGCCTCTAAGCCCCTAGGTGCTCTCACACAGGCCCAGATACAAAAAAATCCTCTATAAAATTAAGCGGATTCTAAAGCGAGAGATTTTTTTATTTTAATAACTACCCAAACCAAATCTTGATATATTTATTTTTCTAATGATTACCATATTCATAATACAAAAGTTATAGCATATCAAATCACAACAAGAAGTGAACAATATCAAGTCAAAATGGATAATTTTATTATAGTTGTAATTTTTTGAACTTGTACCAACTTCAAATTATATAAATGAGAATACATTTGTAATATTTAGTTTAATTCAATTTTATAATTCTTAAATTTATGTTTAGTTTCTTAAGTTTTAATATTGAATTAAATTCTTGAAATTTTAAAATTTATTATTTAATAGCAATCTTATTTATAAATAAAACTAATACGTTAAAAATTTGTTTAAACTTTGAACAATTGCATGTTTGTGTTTAAACTTTGACATTAGCAATATGGATATGTGTTTGAAATTTGACATTAGCAATATGGATATGTGTTTGAACTTTAAGAAAAGGCCTTTATTATCTTTATTATAGATTGTTTTGCTTTATATTATTATTTTGTTTGGATAAATTAAGATAAAATATTAAAATTACCTTAAAATAAAAAATCCCGCCTAGGCCCCCTAGGCGCTAGGCCCCCCTCGGCCGCCCGCCTCCCGCCTAGCGCCTTTTAGAACATTGCCTGCGATCGTAGAGCTGCCAGACTGCTACTCTAACACTACGAACGTAGAGTATCCACCCAACGATGGTAGAGTACCAATGCTGATCGTAGAGTTCTTTTGCAAAATAGCTAAAACTCAGCATTAAACTCTACATTTGCAAAATCATACCAAATTCTTCTAAAATTCAAGAAATACATTAAATCAGTTCATATGACAGATAACATGCAACTAAACTAAGCATAATGGAATGAAAATAATTAAATATTATGTACTCATCAAATTCCCCCACACTTAACTTTTTACATGTCCTCATGTAAACACATAGATCACAACTTCAAATTTTCATCAAAACTCTGTTCAACTAAACTATCAAAGGTTTTTAAATTCAAATCATGAGCATTAACACGAACTGACAGACATTTGATTATTGACTTATTAATCAATTCATAACCACTTTATCATTCACCACTGAACCTTCTTCAAATCAAACTAGGATCACACAAGTAACTATCATATGATCAAGACATACTCAACTAAGTTAATCATGGAACAACTACTGTGCACACCGACTCAAAATCCAGAACATATTGCCTGCTATTTATTCTTTTTTCACCAACAGTCTTTATTTTTCTTTCTAAGTGTGCATTTTATGCTTCATTTCACCTTTCTCATTCTTCCCTTTATTCCAAGTGAGTGCATTTTATGCTCTTTCTCACTGCATGTGTTTATTGGTGAGTGCGTTTTACGTTCCATCTCAACCCACCACATGTTTCTTTCTTTTTCACTTCTGAATCTCAATTTCCTTCAAAAAAATTCTTGTCTACTATTCATTCTGTTTCAATTCTTTCAATTTCTTCACACTTGGTTCTGCAAACAAAATTAAGCAGTTAAACAATTCCAAATTATGAAATCAGTGCACATAGTCAACTCTACACATAACTTAGTCAAATAAGCATGCATCTCATATTCAAGTACTCATGCAACACAAATTCAATTCAAATCAATTATATGAATCATGACTTAGCTATCATTATTCCTCAATCAATTAAGCATCAATCAAATTCTGAAAATAAGCATCAATTTTCATTCTACGATTCAACCTTCAAAAATTCAGCAGAACACTACGATTGTAGAGTTAAAAATTTTGAATTTTTTCTAGTGTTTTTTCTCAGTTTTAACCACACATAATCTATAAGCATATATATCCTAAACCTAAACCCCTCCCTCACATTCAAACCTTACATTGTCCCCAATGTAAGACAATCATGCAAATAAGAAAGTAACTACTAACATGCAACTAAAAAGTAAAAAGTAAAGGATAGAAAAATCAAATCTGAATCATTGGGTTGCTTCCCAAGCAACTGCCTTTGTTTAATGTCATTGGCTCGACATCTTTCCTCTCTCAACCTCCGTCTTCATAAATTGGATCCATCAAGTCCATCAACTCCACCTGTTCCATTGAAAAACCTTTATAGAAAGTTTTCACTTGAATGTCTTTCTTGTTTTTGGATTTTGGATATTAACTGCACCATAAGAAGAAATATTAGTAATCACAAAAGGACCTTCCCATCTTGAACGCAATTTACTTGGAAATAACTTCAGCCTTGAATTGAGAAGGAGAACTTTTTGTCCAACAGTGAAAGTTTTCCTCAAATATTGTTTATCATGAAAGGCCTTAGTCTTTTCCTTGTAAATTCTTGAGCTCTTATATGATTCATTCCTCAACTCTTCAAGCTCTTGCAATTGCAACTTCTGCTCACCAACTTCATCCATCTTTATGTTACACTGTTTGATTGCCCAAAAATTTGTGTTCTAGCTCCACAGGTAGGTGGTAGGGTTTACCAAACACTAACCTATATGGGAACATACCTATAGATGTTTTATGTACAGTTCTGTTGGCCCAAAGTGCATCTTTCAATCTCAGACTCCAATCTTTTCTATTTGGTTTGACTATCTTTTCCAGAATGGACTTGACTTTCCTGTTTGAAACCTCAGCTTGATCATTACTTTGTGGATGATAGGATCGTTGTGTATCACATTATACTTCTTTAACAATGCTGCTAACATCCTATTACAAAAGTGAGTACCTATCACTGATAATGATTCTTGGGATTCCAAACCTGTTGAAGATGTTAGACTTACAAAATCTGCAACAACTTTAGAGTCATCAGTCGTGGTGGCTTTAGCTTCCATCTATTTTGAAACATAATTAATAGCCAAAAGAATATAAAGATTACCAAAAGATGAAGGAAATGGTCCCATAAAATCAATACCCCAAACATAAAAATTTTCAACAATTAAAATAGGGTTTTGTGTCATTTGATTCCTATATGAGATATTACTTTTCTTTTGACAATTTTCACATGATTTACAAAACAGATAAGAGTTTAAAAATTGTTGGCCAGTAAAAATCACATTCTAAAACCTTATGAGCAGTTCTTTTTTGTCCAAAATGTCCTCCACAAGCATAAAAATGACAGAAAGTTAAAATAAACACAAATTCATGATTAGTCACACACCTTCTAATTACCTCATCAACACAGAATTTACACAAATATAGATCATCCCATACATAATACTTGGCATCACTATTAAGCTTATCTTTCTGGGATCTAGAAAATTCAGTTGGAATATGTGCACTTGCTAAGTAATTCACAATGTTTGCATACCAGGGAAATTCCTCATTGATGGCAAGTAAATGCTCATCTGGAAAAAATCATGTAATGGTAGGGCCTCTTCATCCCTTAACAGCCTGCTCAAATGATTTGCCACCAAGTTATCTGCTCCTTTCTTGTCTTTGATTTCCAAATAAACCTCTTGTAGCAGCAGAATCCATCTAATAATTCTTGGTCTTGAGTCCTTGGTCAGCAGATACCTGAGAGCAGCGGTCAGAATAAATTACAACTTTAATACCAAGAAGATAAGATCTAAACTTGTCTAAAGCAAAAACAAATAAAATTTCTTTTTCAGTAGTAGAGTAGTTGATCTGAGCAGGGTTTAGAGTTCTTGATGCATAGTAGATGGCATGAATAGTAGTAGATGGCATGAATAGGTTTGTCAACTCTTTGGTCTAAAATAGCTCCCACTGCATAGTTGCTTGAATCACACATTATTTCAAAGGGAAACTTCTAATTTGGTGGTTGAATCACAAGTGCAGAGGTTAATAGGTTCTTCATCTTGTCAAATGCCTCCGAACTCCGCATCTTTTTGCAGCAGCTTATACAATAACCTTCGAGAGAAACCTCTTATGTCCTAGAAAAGAATGAATCTCCCGCTCACTTGTAGGGAAAGGCAAAGCAACAATAAGCTCTATCTTAGCTTAATCTACTTCTAATCCTTTAGCTGAAACAACATGGCCAAGTACTATACCTTGTTCTACCATAAAATGACATTTTTCTCAGTTAAGAACAAGATTAGTTTTTAAGCATCTATCAAACACTTTACTTAAATTATCAAGACAAGCATCTAAAGCATCACCATGAATTGTCAAGTCATCCATAAAAACTTCAATGCAACTCTCTAGAAGATCATAAAATAAGCTTACCATTCATCTTTAAAAAGTACCTGATGCATTGTAAAGTCTAAAGGGCAGCAAATGTACGAAAGGGGCATGTGAAAGTGGTTTTGTCTTGATCTTCTGGGGCTATCATAATTTGGTTGTAACCTGTAAATCCATCTAGAAAACAAGAGTAACTATGGCCTTCCAATCTTTCTAACATTTGATCAATAAAGGGAAGAGAAAAATGATCTTTTCTAGTGACAAAATTTAAGTTCCTATAATCAATTCACAGTCTCCATCCTGTTTGCATTCTTATTGGCACCAACTCATTATTGTCATTCTGGACTACTGTGATTCTAGATTTTTTTGGAACTACCTGAACTGGACTTACCCATTGCCTGTCTGAAATTGGGTATATAATACCTGCATCAAGCAATTTCAGAACTTTTTTCTTTACTACCTCCATCATTGGTGGGTTCAGTCTTCTTTGAGCTTTTCTTGTAGGCTTAGCTCCTTTTTCTAACAAAATCCTATGCATACGCACAACATGACTTATGCCTTTGATGTCTGCAATGCTCCGACCAAAGACTGTTATATGATCCCTAAGGAATCTCAGCAGTTTGTCTTCTTGTACTTTGGTCAGATTGTTGGCAATAATCACTGGTAGTGTGTAATCTCTTCATAAGTAAGCATACTTCAGATGGGTTGACAATGGTTTGAGTTCTAATGTAGGGGCCTGTTCAACAGAAGGTAACAATTTTTGGTGAGAAACAGGTAATTGAATGGAATGGGCTGCATGCTTATATGAAATTTGTGGTAAGGAATGTAATGCAGCTATAGCCTCCTTCAATTCCTTATTTTGCTCAACTTCTTCCTCCTTGTCTAACTCCAAACTACTACCTCCGTCCCACAAGAAGTGATTTTTTAGGCTTAATATTTTTTTTCAAAATAAGTGATGTGTTAGAACTCTAATACAAATTTTACAATATTTTCCCATATATGCCCTCCATTATTCTTGACTCTTCGTTTTCTCCATTACTCACTACAATTAAATGACACTCATTAACTCTTCAATTCCAAAGAAAGTATATTAAGGGTATTTTTGCCATTTTAGCTTGTGTATTGGTATGTGTGATTTAAGCTAAAAAATCACTTATTAAGGGATGGAGGTAGTATTAGTTATTGCAATCACCAAGATATCCTTATGCAGTTGATCAAAAGAGTCCTGCACTAAAGAGTCAATGTCAATAGCAAAAACAAGATTTATATCACTAGGGTACCTCATGGCCTTATAGATATTAAACTGCATCTTTTCAGCATCAAACTCCATGGTTAGGGTCCTATTGTGCACATCAATCCTAGCAATCTTCAAAAATGGTCTCCCTAATAGAATGTGTGCAAGATTTGGAGATGAGTCATCCTCCATATTCACAATGTAAAAATCTGCAAGAAATATTAGCTCATTTACCTGTACTAAACCATCTTCAATTACCCCTTCAGGGTAAGTGTTAGTTCTATTAGCAAGTTGAATAACGACACCAGTTTGTTTTAAAGGTCCTAGATTTAGTGCAACAAAAATAGATAATGACATAACATTAATAGATGCTCTTAAATCTAACATTGTTTTCTCAAATATGGTATTACCTATTTTACATGGAATGATAAACATGCCTGGATCTTTACATTTAGGGGACATTTTTCTTTTTAGGACTGTTGATACATTTTCTCCCACAGTGACTCTTGCATCATTACTCAATTTTCTTTTGTTAGTGCATAAGTCTTTTAAAAATTTAGCATACCTGGGCACTTAATTAATTACATCTAACAGAGGGATGTTTACCTCTACCTTCCTAAAAGTTTTCAGAATCAACTTCTCTTGTTCATCTTTCTTTGAAGATCTGTGATTCCTTGGTGGAAAAGGTAAAACATTAGTCAAAACTGGAATAGCAAGTTTGGAGGTTACCTTAGGTGGTTTCTGCCTCCTCCTTGGATTATTCTTCTTCAAACTCAATAGTGGCTTTAGGTACTTCTAGCTCCCACTCCTTAGTGTAATAGCACTTTCATTCTCCCTTGGATTCACAACTGTTTGATGGGGCAACTTTCCTGAACCTTGAGAGTCCAATCTCCCAACCGTGGTAGTCAATTGACCAACTTGATTCCTCAAATCATTAATGAAAGTTCTCGTCTCTTGTTGGAATTGCTTTGTTTGAGACATAAAGGCCTTAAACATGTCCTGTTACAGGGGTGGCATGTGCTGGTTGTCTTGGTTGGTACTGTTGTGGAGCTGGTTGGAAACCTTGCTGTCTGTTGTGAAAATCAGGCTGTGCAGGTGGTCTGTTTCCTCCATAACATAAATTAGGACGATCTTTCCATCCTGGATTGTATGTGTTGAAATAGGGATCATACTTTCTCTGTGGCTGTGTTTGAAAGTTTCCCACTGCATTGGCTTGTTGCATACTGTCATCTTCTTGCAGTGTTAGGCATGCATCAGTGGTATGACCACTGGGCAGACAACAAACAGATCCCACAAGCTTTAGCTGCTGGCACATTTCCTGCAGCAAATTGTCTAATAATAGCAGTTAAATAAAAAATTTGTCACTCAAGATTACATGTACTCACCTCATTTACTATGGGATAAATATTTTTTTGGTCACTGTAATTTAGGTCAACTTCCAAATGAGTCACTAAACTTTTTGTTCTTACAGTCAACTCATTGAACTTTAGTTTTCTTACAAACCATTACAAGAACCGTTAAAGTCATTTGACTTTTAACGGAATTTAACATATAGGAGAGAAAGCTGACATGGAATTTTTATGCATGAGTTTCAACGCTTATGGGGAAATAAAAAAATTTTATGGAGAAAATGAAAGAAAATTATTTAAAATAAAATATAATTAAAAAAACTTAGTAAAAAAAATAAAAATATTAATAATTATAAATGAAAAAATTATATTTAATTATTTTTATAATTAATATCAAATGAGTTTTTATGTAATTATTAGTATTATTATATAATACAAAATAAAAATGAATAATATAAACCATATTAAAATTATAATTATTATTATTATTTGAATTATTATTATTATTTATTATTATGGAAATTATTTTATATTATTATTATTATATTTCACGTTGGATTATTATTGCCACATCAGCGTTTTTTTTTATAATTCAGCATTATATTAAACCGTTAAAAGTCATCATGCCTTAATAGTTTTTGTAACGGTTTGTAAGAAAACTAAAGTTTAGTGAGCTGACTGTAAGGAAAAAAAGTTTAGTGACTCGTTTGTAAGTTGGCCTAAAGTACAATGACCAAAAAAACATTTATCCCCATTTACTATTGTTGGTGCATGATTCATCTAGTGTCATACTGTTGCAGCCATGTTTGCAATTAAGTTCTTTGCAGGCTCCGAGGTCTTGTCAACTAAAGCTCTTCCACTTCTTGCATCTATCATGCTTCTGTCCATGGGCAACAATCCCTCATAGAAGTATTTTTTTAGATGTTGATCATCAATTTGGTGAGGTGGATAGCTGGAACACAACTTCTTGAATCTTTCTCAATACTCATATAGGGTCTCTCCATTGAACTGCCTGATGCCACATCTCCTTTCTGATGTTAGTAACTCTTGAAGCTGAAAAGTACTTCTCCAAGAATAGATTCTTCATGTTATTCCAGGGTTAGATTGAGTCGGAAGGTAGGTAGTACAACCTGTCTTTTGCTAGATCTGCTAATATGAATGGAAAAGCTTTAAGCTTTATCTATTCTTCAATTACTCCTTGTGGTTTCATGGTGGAACACACCACATGAAACTCCTTTAAATGTTTGTATGAATTTTCACCTGTAAGACCACGAAAAGTAGGCAAATGATGAATTAGTTCAGATTTAAGTTCAAAAACAACATTTAAAGTAGGGTACTCAATGCACAAACAATGGTTGTTGAGTGAGGTTAGGAGTAGCTAATTCTTTTAAAGTCTTGTTGTTAGGGTCAACCATTTCTTCTTCTTCTGATTCAGTAGATAAATTGTTTTACAGCAATTTAATTGCTATGTTGAGACCAGGTAATGGAGCAAAGGCTTCTTCTGGATCTGCAGTTGCACTTTTGACTCTACGATTCGCTCTTATAAGCTTCTACTTGCTGTTTTCTATATTTCTGGATCAAAATTCAGTTCAGTAGGTTGAGAGAATCGAGTCATAAACTAAAAAGAAAAACAGAAGAAACTAAAAACAATTAATCAATCCCCAACAGGCGCCAAAATTTGGAAAGCTGTTGTCAAGCAATCCAAAATTAAACCTCACTATTACTCTACGAAATCAAACAATAATCACAGTAGCAAGGATCGATCCCATGGAGAATGATATTGTTTTAAATTTAGTCTAATGTCCTTAACTATAAACATAAAGTAAAGATTGGGGGTTTTGAATCAATTATAATTAACTAAAGAAAACATAATTAAATTAGCAAAGATAACCAAATATATTAAAGCATCAGTTCTTCAGTTCAGTTTCACCAATTTACAACAACAGAGTAATCAAGTTACATTATTTCTTCATTCAATGAAATTAACAACCCTAGATAAACGCAATTGCTCAATTATTCGAAATTCTCCTTATGTTTTAAATCTAATGTGACAATTGCCCTCACTAGACCCTAACTATTATATAACTCAGAATTATCAGACATCAGTCTAGATTTAATATAACAGAAGCATTAAGAATTAGAGAATTAGGTTATTCCGAGTAACAATCACACTATCAGGGATTATTTAACTTGTCTTTTGGTAATCTTTGCAATACCCAAAAGTTTGTCCACAATCATGTATTACTAAGTACTACCTGTGATCAGATACAACATTGTTTGCTTAATATCATATCTTAATCTAGCAGATGATATTAGTTAACTTAATCCTGCAGAAACCAAATAAATTAATCCAATAACACAAACAGATAACACATATTATCAGAATAAATCTCATGTAAGAAGGAATCAATAATGAAACTCGATTATTGTATTAACTATAAATATGGTTCCACATCCCCTTAGAACTGAATAAAAGAAACTAAGCTAGCATGCTAATAACAAAACACAAAATAAAATAAGAGATGTACTAGAATGATGGATGCCTCGAACTGGTTACAAGCAAAGATATTTATAGTTACAATTGAAACCCTAGAAGAATTTTAATCTTATTCTAATTCGGAAGTCTTCACTCTGCAAATATAGTAGATTATATTTCCTTATCAATCTTTACAAATCTGATCAAGACAACTTCTTTATTGGATTTGGATTTCATTTCTAAAGCCAGGTCTTCATCTTTCTCCTTTTCCTTTTCCATTTCGTATTCTGTCCAGTTCCTATTTTCAACTCAAATTTGGATTCCTTATCAAGTTCGACTTTCTTAATCAGCAACAACTTCCCTTTTGATGTGTAATTCCTTCTCCTCATCATGTTAGGAATCGAATTATTAAGCTCTAATGTCACTAATTCTTCTTTGACTTGGAATTAGAAAGTCAACTCACACGTCAAACCATTCGATCGTAGAGCAGAACCTCTCAGCAAACAAACATAGAGTAACTGTTCTCTCGGAATCGTAGAGTGAACTTCGTCAGTCGTAGACTTAGCAGATCATCTAACAGCAGTAGACCTATCGTAGAATCCCTACACTACGAACGTAGAGTGCAGTGCTGAATCGTTGAGTAGAAGGTCAAGTTGTAGAGTGACTCACAACAAACGTAGAGTGAAACTGGGAATCGTTGAGTGATTCCTTCCTGCGATTGTAGAGCTTCCAGACTGCTACTTTAACAATACGAGCGTAGAGTCTTCACCCAACGATTGTAGAGTACCAATGGTGATCGTAGAGTATTTCTACAAAATAGCTAAAACTCAACATTAAACTCCATATTTGCAAAATCATACCAAATTCTTTTAAAAATCAATAAATACCTTGAATCAATTCATATGACAGATAACATGCAACTAAACTAAGCATAAAGGAATGAAAATAATCAAATATTATGTACTCATTAGTTATCAACGAATGGGAGGTGAAATGTGGCTCAATGTCTTGCTTGAGGTGTGTTGTCTAGTTTTAAGAGGTGAGATGTGGCCTCTTGTATGGCAAATTATTGTTGCAAGACACAAGTGATAGGGTTTAGTCTTGTTAGCCAATTGTAAGTGGTGGAGTTGTTAGGCATTGGTGGCCTTATGTGAACCATGGCTTGATGGCCTTGTTGGCCACTTTGGTTGGTTGTGGTGTGATGACCATTGTACCCTAAGTCTTGGTTGCCTATAAATAAGATTCTCATGTCCCTAAATAACCTTCATTAAATCCCAAAGTAATTCTAAGAGAGAGCATAGTAAGTATACTTATAATTGAGAGGAAGATCAAGTCTTGCTTATTCAAGATAAACGTAAAGCTTGCAACTTCAAGAGGTAATTTACGACTTGTCGTAGTCTCATTAGTTAAGCGTTCATATATTCGAAATCATGAAGTATTGCATGCTAAGCATAAATTGTATGTTGTTAATTAGCAAGTCTTATAAACATATTAAGCTAGCTAAGTAATGCCCTAATTGAATGAAGTAAAACATGAGTATGCATGTTAGTATAGATTAGTTGTAAAAGCTTGTTAGTTTAAGCTACCTAATTGATTCATTAGACAACCTAATTGAATGAGATAAAGCATGAATTGTATGATAATGTTAGTGAGTCATAAAGCATGATAAACTAAGTAATGCCTTAGACAACTAATTGAATCAAGTTGTAGCAAGTTAATGCATGAATTATGAAACCTTGTTTTTAGTAGTTTTTGCAAGAGGTGTGAAGCCTCATGTATGGATTTGGTTATGAAATTTATATCCAAGTCGAAGAGGGGGAAGTTACGAACGCATAGGAAAAACAATCGCTCAAAAATACGTAGTAGATTGAAAGTTATGCATGTTTGAATCAAATAGGGGTAAAATGGCACAAAGCTGTAAATTGGGCACTGCCGAGGCAGCGCTGTGGCGCATGGCCAGCAGCACTGCGATGCATGGCAGGCAGTGGGCGCACGTTGGGGGGCGCTGGCCGCATGCCGAGCACGTTGAGCTCGTTGTGCGACATTGTGCGATGCCGAGCAACGTTGTGCATATCGGGGCGTGTCGTGTGACACTTGGGCGATGCCTTTGGGCGTCTAAGCGCTACACTTGCATAATATTTTTGTCCTAGTTTTTCCGAAGCTTATTTTGTTAAGTTTTTGGTAATTGGACATGCTAGTTAAGGTGAACTAAAGTAAGGAGTCATATTTTGATCAAAAGACGCAAAAATTAGCGTAAACTATAGAAGCGAAATTAGACAAGTTTTTCGAACTATGTGCAAGTTTCTAACTGTTTTTATGTGCAACGTTGTGCTATAAAACTATTTTGAATTTCAATTGTTCTGTGAAGTTAGTTGTGATATGTGAATTACTTGTATAACTTGAAGATTGTGAACTCTATAACTTGGATAGTGTGAACCCTATAACTTGAGTAGTGTGAACTCTATTATATGTATAAACTTGAGAAGTGTGAAATGTGTTATATGTTAGACTTGCTGAGCATTTGTGCTCATTCTTGCGAATAAAATCTTATTTTTAGTTAAGGAAGAATTACCAGCAGAATTTGATAGTAAAAAGAAAGTGAAAGAAGAATAGTTAGGTCAAGAGAGATTTTTATTGCGTCTTCTTTTCATGTAATAGAACTGAAAGATGTAATAACTTTGGAGAAATGATTAAAAGAATGTATTGTTTTTGAAATGTATATTTAAGCTAGTAGATGTAGGAGTCATTTAACTATGCTAGATTAACATTATTGACAATGTTTAGAAAGTTCGGTCGAGAAAAAGGGTTGTCTAATTGAGTACCGTTTTAACAGAAAACACCCTCTTTCCTGGGAACTGACTGGTTGCCAATATTGAAAGTCTACGTTAGATATATGGTTTTGAAGTTGAGAAGAAGGGTTAGTGGTGGAAAATTGCATGTTGAACGCATTAGACTAAGTCATAAGTAATATGACTTTTTAATGTAATAAGAAATTGTAAAGTGTATACATGATAATAGCTGTTAACTTTGTGTTTCTTCCAATTCTCGGAGCTTCTCGTCCTCAGCTTTGGACTTGCTATGCCGACATGGTATCTGGAAATAAGTTGCTTAGTGCTTTTCTTTTTCTTTATTTAATGTGGCACATCTGTGTTTAAATGACTCCATTAGTAATTCTGGACAGAATTGCATAATTGTAGTTTTAATTTTGTTAAATGCGTCAATTGGAGCTTTAATGGTTTAAGCCGAAAAAGCTAAAGAATATAGTGGCAGAAGTGAGTGTTTTGCCGTAGTTTAAAGTTCTGTAAATATGTGTAATTATATTATATAGTGGTACTAGAATTATCATGCTGAGGACTGTGGTGTTGATAAGACTTGATTTTTCTGCTTTTCATTAATCTTCTTGTATTGTGTTGATGTTCTGGAGTAATTTAAAATTTTGATCTTCCACTTGCAGAACCATTATTACACTGCATTTTGGACTATGCGAAAGGGAGCATCGGCCACATTGGTGCCTTGATTCACTGCAAATTATTCATCTATTCCATTTGATAGAAATTTTCAATCGGAAAAATGTATCCGAGATACTTTTGCCTCTGCTTCTATTTCCTAGAAAAAGAAGCAGACCAAAACCGTAAAATTGTGATAGTTGTCCTTCATTAGACGATATTATCTGAGAATAAACTACTTGGCCATCTATAGAATTAGTATTAAGAGACATTTATTTGTTATGTACAAGTATACATTTACAATTATGTCATGGGTTACATTTCTTCCTGCAATTGGTTTTGGCCTAGTGTACATTTCCTCTATTTAATTTCTAACAGTGTCTGGGTGTTTATAACGAGAAGAATGGAAGGTAAGAGAATAGGAGAGGGAAGGTATATGATTTCATTCTTTCCTCCTATCCAAATGTGAAGAAAATGCGTGTTATTTATTCTCTCATTTTTTTTAATTATATATATTTTATGAAACTTTACTCTTCAAGAAATTAATTATATTTTAAAATATTAATTTTTTTAATATAATAATATTTTTAAATTTTAGGAATGTTTTGAAATTTAAATTAGTTTTTATTTTTTTATATTTTTCTGTTTGTTTCGTCATTTTTGTCCCTACTAAAATTGAGCACACTTCAATTTCGGGTAAAATAGATAAAATTTGATCCATGGAACAAAATTGAGAAAAATCAACTAACCGGATTATTCAATTGATAAAAATAATATTTTAGGAAAGACTGACGCACGACAATTAGACTTACAATTTAAGTTAGAACTAGTTTAACTAGTTTTGACCTATATTATTAATTAATTACAAATAATAATTACAAATATGAGTTAGAACTAGTTTAACTAGTTTTGACCCATATTCTATAATATTGTTGGACCATTGTTTTTGAAATATAATTTTTTTGACCTATTTATGTAAATACAACACATTTGTGAATTTAGTATATATACTTTTACTATGGACATAGTTTCATCAACATTTTATCTAGTGTAATTAAACCACTCGCCTCCACCTCTCTCTCCCAAAAAATAATATTTATTAATTATGTATACACTTTCACCTCCCTTCCCACCCCACCCCCCCACCCCCACCTCCACCCACACCCCACCCCACCCCCACCCACGAACAACCACCTCTCTCCCAAAAAAAATAATATTTATTGACTATGTATACACCTCTATCCACCCCCAAAAAAAAATATATTTATTGATTATGTATACATCTCTACACCACTCACTCCCTTCGCCATACCCCCACCCCAACACAACCCAACCCAAAAAATAATAGGAACAATTACACTTTCTAGTATATTTTTAAAAATAATTACAACAATAGTGTACTCATAAAATATTTACACAATTAATGCATTTAAATATATTTTTTTACATAATTACTGCAATTATGATTCCTTAATTTAGGGGATTACTATTGATGGGTATCCTTAAATCAGTATCCTTTAATCGCGGCCCACGATTATCTCCCTTTTTCTATTCTCGTTAATTATCATTTTCTTTGAGATCTTTGTTTCTGTCTCTCTTTTTTCTTCATCCTCTTTTTTCATACTGTAAACCAAGGGCGTTGATAGGCGGTGGCTTTGGCTTTGTGTTCGGAATCGACAGGTAGGTCAAAATTAGTTGTTCTGTCGTTTGGGACGGACGGAGAGGTGACTGATATTGCAGAGTGTTGGCTTTGTGATCCCGCCATTTGCTCTGTCAAGATCAGAAGAAGGTGTTTCTTTTGCCATGTGAGAGGAATCATAATGCTCTTCACAATCACAAAAATGAATCGGAAGATTAGGTACGGTGATGCGTTGGAAACTATATTTGTGCTTTCCAGATCTACCGCATGCATAAGTGTGTAACAGACAAATTAGTGATTGTATGAGAGAGAGAAGAGATCTACCTTATTCAATTTGGGGAGAAAATATATGAAGATTTGGCTTGTCTAAGGTGACAAGATTCTTCAATTTTTCTGAAGGCATACTTTTAGATGCATCGACATCATGAATAGGTACATCCACACCTGCAGTTTTTTTAAAGTGCAGTTGGTAGCCAAACATTCATACCAAGGTAACCAATTCAGTGTTATTAGGTTACCAATTTATTTTGAATGTGATGCAGTTGATAGCCAAACCTTCATGCAGTGGGTATTCAAACTTTCCGACCAAAGTAACCAATTCATAATCACTCTTTTATCTATCTCTTTCCTATGCAGTGTTCTTATTTTCTTTTGGACATGAAATTGGGTCTCACCGGCGAAGGGGAGGAGGAAGATGACCGGCGAAGGGGAGGATGAAGATGACCGACGAAGGAGAGGAGGAAGATGACGTTGCCAAACTTTGAATATTTGAATTTGAATTTGTTTTTGTTGTTAGATCCAAGATATTTGAATTTGAATTATTAATTATGGCAGTTATTTCTCCTTGATTTTAGGTTTCCTTATTATTGTGAATTGAATCCTATACTAATTTTCTAAATTAAGGAATCCTAATTGCACTAATATTGCAAATAAATATGGGAAAATATATTATTTTTGTAATTATTTTGTGGATGTACTAATAATTTAATTACTTACTAAATATTGTATATTATTGTAAAGGACCCAAAATAATATTAATTGATTATGTATTCATCCCCCCCCCCCAAAGTAATATTTATTATGTATACACTCTCACCCCGCCCCACCCACACCCCACCCACACCCCTACCCCTTACCCCCCCTCCAAAATAAAATAATATTTAGTGATTATGTATACACCTCACTCCCACTCCCACCCCCACCCACCCACCCACCCAAAAAATATTCAGTGATTATGTATATACCCCACTCTCACCCTCCCACACCCCAATCCCACCCCACCCCCACCCCCACCTAAAAAAAAATATATTTAGTGATTATGTATACATCTCCCACCCCAGTGCACCTCTCCCCCACCCCAACCCCAACCCCAACACAAAAAAATATTTAGTGATTATGTATACACCCCCACCCTCCACTCTCCACTCCCCCTCCCCAAAAAAATATATATATTCATAATATTTAGTTAATCTAATATAATATTTAGTATATTATTATCAATGTTTTATTAATATATTTTAAAGACAATTAATTAAAGGAAGATGAGAATTGGGAAGAGAGAAAGTACATAAATCTCAAAAAAATAAAATATGGGTCGACCTATATTAAAAATATAATCATTTGGGTTCAACCCATACATACCATATTAAAAATAGATAATATAGTTTTAGTTCTTATTTGAACCCATAACTATTTTATATAAACTAAAACCAAACTAAATCCATATTTTACATCTAGTGACAATTTAGAGGAACAAAAGTATTATTTAACCTACATATATTTGCCTTGGTTGACACTCGTATATACAATTATTGATCACTTGCTTCAAGACAAAAAGAAACCTTGTAAATTTTATTGTCTCTACACACTATATTTCACAAGTAACCAAGACAATATTGTCCAACCATATATTGCTATACATTTCCTACAGTTGTTTCTGTCAGGAATAAGCATGTGAATGATATTCCTATTTACATATGATTTGATTATGATATATATATGAATGAATATGCAAGAATGCTTGCACAAAGAAAAGCTATAAAGTCCTTTGATAGATAATAGAAACATATGTACAAGGACTTAAAATGAATTGATCAAATGTGTTAGGTTGATCCTACATAAGTAAAACAGTTTTGTAAAGTCCTTAAAAAGAAATGATGTACAAGGACTATAAATATAGAAAGATCAAGCATGTTAGGTTGATCTTATGATGTAATAGATAGGCTTGTCTGATCGTCGAGCACTGCACCAGAAATCGTAGTCTGCCAGGAGAGTAAAGGATAACTCGAGAGCTATCAAGGCAGAATCGTAGTCTGCAAGATAGTAGATCTCGGAGTTCGTAGACTTCCAGGAGAGATGAGGAATGATCGTAGTGTGTCGAGTAAAGCTTCCTCAGGGCTGAAGTTTGCTGAGGAAGTTATGTTCAGAATTGCAGAGACAGCCTGCCACGAGTCAATCGAGCATCTGCCGAAGTCAAGTCAGAATCGTAGACTACACTCGGAGTCGTAAAGTCTACTAACAGCCAAGTCAAGGATCGTAGACTACACTCAGAGTCGTAGAGTCTACTGATCGTTTCAATGGAAGAGATCGTAGTCGAGAAAGATCAGATGAAGACAACAAGCACAACGACAGAAATCGTAGTTTCAAGATCGATATCGAGTCGAGTGTCTCGACGTAAGTAGAAAAGGTGAATCGCAGAAGCGTAACTAAGACATCAACAGATGTGCTCACAGAGTCAAGGTAGAATCGTGGAGCAAACACGATTCTCAACAATTGAGCACTCCCAAAATATCCAAAGAAATGAAGCCTCTGGTTAGTACTGCAAAGATACATCCTATCTAAAGGAAGCCACATAGCACTCAACGAATGGCATGCAAGCTAATAGAAGATCTAAGCACCAACCCAATCAGCATCCAGATTGAGTTGGGAAGCCATTCAAGATGAAGTCTTCCACAAGATAATCATAAGAAGACTTCATTAGCTGACTAAGAAAAGTCAACATATGTAGTAGCAGTCAAGTAAAAAGACGACAACGATCTTGGAAGTAACCAAGATCGTAGTGTTTGCTAAAACAAAGAAGGAACTGATGGAGTACACACTGAGATACTAGTCAGCCTCTGAATAACAAGGCTAAAGTGATTAAACATTGGGTCAGTCCATTGATGATAAGTGAACGGGAGATCACAAGGAGAAAGCGAAATTTGGACGCGCCACAAATCAAGTGTCTTGTTATTCGAAGGGTCGAGGAAGGAAGCAAGCCATCAGTATCTGAGAACAGTCGAGGCAAACAGAAGCGGTGAAGCACTGCACAAAACGAGGAAGAGGTGTTCTACATTGAAGATCAAGTGAACACTCCTCAAGATCGAAGTGTTGTCTCTACCAGTCAACAAGACATTGCGATCAGGTCCATGAAGACATGCATCAGAATCGTAGAGTTTGAATAGCTGAAGACTGAAGCATTGACAACGGTTCAATTGAAGGGCAATATTCGGACAAGAGCTTACTGAGAGCATCGATGCAAGGAATACCTCTGATCGAGAAATCAGAAGGGTGAAATAAAGTCGTCGACCTGCCCAAGATATCAAAGTGACATATCTGACATGGTTGGTGAAACAGCAGACTGCAGTGTCAGGAAGTCAGAAAAAGATGTCATGTCACATCTGCAGTCTGCACTAAATAACTCGAGATTTGCGAGGCAATTTGAATAACTTTCAACGGCTACTTTCCAATGGCAAGATTGGGAAGTAGTATAAATCAACAGAGCTTCAAAGATCAAGAGTTGCTGATTTTTTTTTGTGAAGTTGCAGAATCGTTGAGTTGGTGAATGCTATTGTTGACTCTATGAGTTCCACCAAAGATCAATAGAACAAGCCTCAATGACAGTGAGACTACCAAGGTGGAAGTGAAACAGCTTTGAAGAAGAACTCAAACAGACCAAAGCTTCACTCAACAAAGATAATGCCATTAAAGATGGCAGCAAAGCTGAGAGCCGAGAAGGCCAAGAAGATAGCATTCAGGAAAGTGGCTGAGTACAAAGAAGATCAAGAGAGCCACTTAACGAATCACCATGAACCGAAAGCTGAGACTGAACAAGTGCAGAATCATGTCTGCAAAGTAATCAAGAATGGTTCAGGGATTGCTAAGTTCCAGACAAAGTTTACTAAAAGCACAGAGACTTAACAAACCCAGATGGTGATGGTGCATAGCTGATATCAGATGAAGATGAGCAGAAAAGAGTAAAGATCAGCTGCACCAAAGAAGACGTGGTTTGGACTCGAAGCTGAAAGCAAAGAGGACCACACCAAGCTGCTAAGTACAAAAGATGTTAAGAGCTTAATGACATCTTAGTAGCTCAGCACCACCACCAACCACAACTACAACAACAAGAAGCTAGGGCCTGAGGGGTCCTTGTCCAGAGGGACTAAATGAAGTTCCAAGCCTGTTGGGTTTGAAGAGTTCTTAGGGAACTAGAGAAGTTCCAAGGCTGCAGGCCTTGAAGAGTTCTTAGTGAACTGAAGTCCTAAGGCTGCTGGCCTTGAAAGAATCTCAGTGATTCAGGGTGCTTCCCTTCCTTAGTGGAAATCCTGTTAGTTGAAAGCAGAAGATTGGATTAGGAGCTTGAGTCTCTGAACCACTTAAAACCCATTATGTCTTTTACTTTATGTCATTTACATTATGTACATTAACTGCTATAACTGCTATATATGTCTTAACTGCTTACTACTAAAATAACTCTACGAACAATGTATATCTGCTCATGAATATATAATTGAAAGGGATCTTTTATTCATTCCCCTGTGCTTGAAAAGATTCCTATGTTTGTCATTTGCTACTTAATGAGCAATACAACTTAATAAAGAAAAAGTATTGCAAAATCTAAGGATCTATTCAACCCCCCCTTCTAGATCTATATTGTGCCTACTGGGAACTAACAATTGGTATCAGAGCAGGTTCTCATGCTATATTCAAAAGCTAATCGCTTTGAGTCTGATCCTAGGCACAAACATTATTCTAAACTTAGTTTAGTAGTAAGTCTCTTGTTATATGTAGATGAACTCACACATTGGAAATATTGTGTACAGGTAAATGTGTATATACACATGAAGCTGATCAGATTGGTCCATACTCTTGATTGTCATATCTACAAGACCAATTCTTGCCCGCAGTCAATTTTATAGTCTGAAGATCTGGCTAGGAAGCACTAGAGACATCAATAGAAAAGAGTCAAACATCCACCAGGCTGAAAAGATGAAAAGGCCATACATGCAAAGAAATGCTCATTCAGAGAAGAAAGAAATACTTCTCAAACATATGCCTGGCCAACCAGCAGTTGGATGTAAACCTTGTTTACTCAAGGATGTCGAAGAACTGAAGATGTTGAGATTCTTTTAGCTTGCATCCTCAAGACCACGACTGATTGATTGAAGGTTAACTGGAGCAACAAGCTGTCAGGAGCAAATGAGAAACATGCACATCTATGACTAAACTTAGTATATCTAAGTTAAATGACTGTTAAGAAACTGACAGCAAAAAGGTACGGTTCCTCGCTAACATAGATATGAACATCATATTTGCACCATACTTATGAACTATAACAAGTTTCCTTCAAGTATTCATAATCTATATAAAAAGGGGAAGAGAGAAAGTACACTGATGATGGAAACTCAAATGTCTATAAACTTTCTCTCCAACCAAGTTTTAGGTTGAAGATGATAACTTGAAAGAGACCTGAAATGCTTTTAAGAGCCTCACAGGTCGATTGAATGTGAAGTAATCTTTGCTGATGAGTCAATGTGCGTTGCACATCCTATGGTCTAAGTATTTAATGACACACAGAGTATGATCAGATCTACAAGAAAATCTTGAAGATTCATAGAAATTGATCACATCCATGAATCAACCAGATGCTAATAAATCGTAGAGTTGATTCTCACTCTGTGAATATTTAAACTCTGTGAACATAAATTAATAAAAGATGAAACCATTAAGGAAAAGAGTGTTTTATTAAAATGACAGATTTCTCTCACACTCATCACTATGCATCTCAAAATATATTATCTAAATGAAGTATATGCATGAATACGACTGATGGTGGTCTATATAATGATTATCCAAATATGAGGAACAGGGGTTTAGTAAACTAACCTAGCAGGACCCATTTAACCATGGGTACCAAAAATTAGAAATGTATAACCTGCAGGTACTTGGACTATCTGACCACACTAAGGAATGCTAAAGCAAAAGACTTCAGTCAAGAAGAGTCAACCAATAGAAGGCTTAGGGTTGTTCAGAAATAATTTTAACAAAATTCCTACATGTCAAAGCCTGTCCTTGAAGAACTGCTGAGCAAATCTAATTGAAGCTCAAATGGCTACATACCTTTATATGAAAGCAGGCCACTCAACTAGAGATGAAAAAGGGTCTTAGATGCTCAAGCATGCAAAGCTTGTTCTCAAGGAAGCTCACATCAGAGAACTATCGAGCATCAAACATTAGGAACTTAGTACGGGAGCAGAACTCCACGAGCACAAGCAGATAAGGAAGACTACGTTTGTAGTGCTATTAAAGGATCGTAGAATGATCAACCCTGAAGATACTCATTTCTACGATATAAGAAGATTTAATAACTTGAGTCAGAAGGAGATATGCAGGGATGTTTCCTTATGTGCATAAGGAAAAAGGAATGACACCTCACTAAAAAGACAGCATGGGGGAGCAGTGATCTGTTAAGGAACAACAATACTGAAATGTTTTATGAAGCAATGTACCAGCTACAGAGTCCCAAAACCTTGTGGCTGATGAACCAAATGAAGATCCATAGTCAGTAGGAACGTCTCAAAACGTACTATTGATAACCTATCAGCCACCCAATTCAAAATCGTGGAGTGCCTACAATCAAACATATGATCGTAGTGTAAAAGCAAGAAGACACCACGATCACAACAAATGCAATTGTCTAAAGTTGATAAAGGACCTCCTCACCAGAAAAGGTCAAAAGAGATATTAGTGCAAATTACTCCTAAAGCAAATTCATATGAAAAGCGCCTCAGGGACAAACCTGACCCTCAACTCACTCTAAGAGGTTGGCCCTTCCTGAGCTACCTTATCCTAGAAGAAATTCTTAATCAAGTACATCCCAAGGACGAAAACAGTTAACGATCATAGAGTAAAGGTAAAAGTAAACTCAACGCTTGTGGAGCAACCTCAACAATCGTAGAAGCATACTCGACGATTACAGTCTTACAAGTTGCTACTCTTTACTCATGAGGAGCTAAAAGAACTGGATAATTTCTCAAGCATTCAGATAATGGGAGACGAGTTCGAATAATGAGTGGAAAGATGTCTTGCTGAAGAAAAGTGCCCAAGACTTCAGGAGGCAAATCAATGGCTGAATCATAAAGATTCAAAATGAGATGAATTGCCAAAACCATTCACTACAACATCTTTCAAAGAGTTAATCGGTGAGTCAACAAATGAAAATGTAGAGTCAATAACTGTTCTATCAAGCTACTCTACGAATTCGAAAGGTCAAAGGTCAATCTACATCAATCTAACATTCACTCTTCTAAAAGAGACAGCTAACTGACAAGTTAATGGGGAGTTACAGCTAGTTACTGGGCATCATGCAACCAATGTCTGGTTGACACATCA
This sequence comes from Panax quinquefolius, assembly GCA_020205615.1. Taxonomy (NCBI): domain Eukaryota; kingdom Viridiplantae; phylum Streptophyta; class Magnoliopsida; order Apiales; family Araliaceae; genus Panax; species Panax quinquefolius. The sequence continues at coordinate 53,505,013 of CM035161.1, read as the reverse complement.
CAGAGTATGCAGAGTCAGAAGGAACTGCCATAAAGACAAATTCAAAATCTGCAAACAGCTACCCTAACCTATCTAATCTCTTTCCCTCCCATTTTTAAACCCTAGAATTCTCTTGGAAGCCAAACCATTCAAATTTGTAGAGTCCAAATCATAATCAGCCATACTCCATAAATCTCCCTGAATCAATATCCATATTCCTTGAATCATTCAAATGGAAGATTGGCAAGTAATCATTGGCATTCAACTCGGAACCAAGTCATTTGAGAAATCCGAAAAGAAGTTCAGAGACATTCTTGATCTCGTGAAGAAAGCTGGATTGTTAGAATGTCTTGAGGTAAGCACTCGAATATACACTGAACTAGTTAAGGAATTCTACTCAAATGCATCCATAAAAGCTGAAATTCTTTCAACCAAGGTTAAAGGTCAGTCTCTAAAACTGATCTGTATATATCTCGCACTTCTCTTCGAACAAGTAATGTCTCCAAATTTTTAGAGCAAAAACTACTTTGGCTAACTCTAAATCATGAGTAGGATACCTCTTCTCATAATCTTTGAGTTATCGTGATGCATAAGCTATCACTTTCCCATGTTGCATCAACACACACCCTAAACCTCTGTGTGATACGTCACTATATACTACAAGTCCTCCTGTATCATCTGGTAAGGATTACACTGGAGCCATGCTCAGTCGCTTCTTCAACTCTTGGAAGCTTTCCTCACATTTATCTGTCTAGACGTATTTCACCGTCTTTCGAGTTAAATTGGTTAATGGGGTTGCTATTTTTGAAAAATCTTTTATAAACCGTCGATAATAACCCGCTAAACCGAGAAAACTTCGTACTTCTGTTGGAGTTGTTGGTTGTTCCCAATTCACAACCGTTTCGATCTTAGCTGGATCTACAGATATTCTTTTCTTATTAATTACATGACCTAAAAATTGAACTCTCTTCAAACAGAATTCACACTTGGAAAACTTTGCATAACGTTGTTCCTTTCGTAATATCTCCAATACGACTCTCAAGTGTTCAGTATGCTCTTCCCGTGTTTTTGAGTATACCAGAATATCGTCGATAAACACTACAACAAATTTGTCCAAGCATGGTTTAAACACTCGATTCATTAAATCCATAAATGTTGCCGGTGCATTTGTTAATCCAAAAGACATTACAAGAAATTCATAATGTCCATAGCGTGTCCTAAGCTTATTTTTTTAAGACATCCTCCTTTCTTACCTTTAGTTGATGATAACCTGTTCTAAGGTCAATTTTTGAAAAATGTTCAGCCCCTTTTAATTGGTCAAACAAATCATCAATCCTTGGTAAAGGATATTTATTTTTAATAGTTAACTTATTTAGCTCTATATAGTCTATACATAATCTCATAGTTCCGTCCTTCTTCTTTACAAACAGAACTGGTGCTCCCCAGGGTGAAACACTAGGTTGTATGTACTTTTTATCTAAGAGTTCCTGTAATTGAATAAGTAACTCCTTCAGTTCTATAGGTGCCATTCTATACGGTGCCTTAGAAACTGGTGCCGTTCCTGGTGCAAGATCAATGAAGAACTCAATTTCCCTATCTGGAGGCAAACCTGGTAAGTCATTTGGAAATACATCAGGAAATTCTTTAACTATAGGTATTTGATCTAGTTTTACTCCTTCCTGTCGAGTATCAACTATATAGGCCAAATATCCTAAACAACCCTTTATAAGTAATCTTTCTGCCTGAACTATAGTCAAACATCGAGATTGCTTAGGTGAACAACTACCGTTGAGCACTACTTTTGACTTCAAAGCAGTCAAAAGGTTTATACGTTTTTTTATGACAATCAATCATCGCGTTATGATTAACTAACCAATCCATTCCAAGAATTACATCAAATTCTCCCAACTGATTTGGTATCAAATCTACCTTAAAATTATGTCCTTTTATTACCACACTACAGTTTCTGAAAATAGTCTTAACCGAAATTTTTTATTTATTAGCAATTTCTACACAAAATGGTTTGTCTAAATTTTCACAAGGTGTATTCAAGTTTGTAGAAAAATTTCTTGACACAAACGAACATGTAGCACCAGAATCAAATAACACATATGCATTTAAAGTGTTGATAGGGATGATACCTGTCACCACGTCCTGCGAAGCAACAACATCCCTCACCGACATATTAAATTTTCTCGCGGTAGGTCAATTCTGAACTCCAACTCCAACTACTGTTGATTGATTATTCTCTGGTATTATAACCCCTTTTCCTCCTTGATACTTAGGTTTGGGATAGTTCTTTGAAAAATGGTCTAAGGAACCACAATTAAAACATTTATTTTTCCTTGGAAGATGACACTGTGGAAAATAATGTCCCGACTGTCCACAATTAAAACATTTGTTATGAAGGCATTCTCCTCTATGTTTCTTACCACAATTAGGACAAGGTTTAATATTATTATTACTAAAGTTATTGTTAGTATTTCTTATCTTTTTCCCTGGGTTGTTAGAAAAAGAATTATCCCATTTACGCTTGTTATTAAACCCACCTGAACTGGGTTCTGTCCTAATTGTTTCATTCTGACTTCTCTTGTCCTGATGAAATTTAGTAAGATTGACATTCTCACTTTCGGCTATAGTGGCCTTCTCTAGTATTTTAGAGAAAGTTTTTATTTGAAGTACTGACAATCTACTCCGAATCTTAGGTTTTAAACCCTCCCGAAACCTACGAGTCTTTCTAAGTTCAGTGGTTACTTGATGTGGAGCAAACCTGGACAGTTCATTAAACTTAGTTGTATACTGGGTTACAGTAAGATCTCCTTGTTTTAAGTCCAGAAATTTTATTTCCATTCGGTCTTTCAGGGATTGGGAAAAATAGTTTTCAAAGAACAATTCTTTAAATCTATCCCAAGGAATAATTTCAGTTTTTACCTGACCTTTGGTTGATTCCCACCAATAATTAGCCCCACCTTTTAAGAAAAAGGTTGCAAAAGTTGTCTTTTGGTTATTATTAACATTGGTTACTAGAAAGAATTTCTCTATCTCAGAAATCCAAATCTGTTCATCTATAGGTTCTGATGTACCTTTAAATTCAGGTGGTCCAACTAATTTAAAGTCTTTAAAAGTTGTGTTCTGGTTCACAGGTCTATTTACAACTCCTAGCATTAGGTCTACTAACTGCTGGGTAGAATTATCATAATTTATTTCTCTTTGGGGTCTTCTGGTTGGTGGCATGATTCTATATAAACCAATAAAATTCACATAAGAATTTGAGTAACATAACATATTGTTTATTTTATATATCACAATAGTATTACACAAAAACTTCATAATTGAACATATTACTATTTTACAAAGTACTGATTACATTACAAACTTTGAATGCTTCTTTATTGTACTAATACAGAGCATTCAACCACTTATGCTATTCTCTAGAATTCATTGATATCATCAAAGGAATCCTGGATCATGTGACAAACCACAGATCGATCGATGAGATAAGCCGTCTTCTTCTCCTCTACCGGATATCGAACTACACGGCGCTGTAAATCATTAAAAGTATCTCAAACACCCATAGATGTTTTAAGAAGCCTTGACTGAATTTCCTTTCTGCCCCTCTGTGCGTGGTGCAGTTGTACTTTTAGTTGTTTACTATGTCCTCTCTCATGTCAGTAGCATTCCTCGCCTATATCAAATTTCTAAACCTCATCTTATTACCCTCATATTCTCGTTGTTTTTAGCAATTGATGCCATTGCCTCAACATGCTCATCAATTCTCATTAATCGTCTCCGCCATGGATCCTCTTCTTCCTCAACATCTAACAGTTGTTGATCATGAAGTAATTCCTCATCTTTTGCATCACTGGCTATGTATGACTCTATTTGTGGTGGATTATTGGCTATTACCATTTCCTCAGCATTGGAGTTGGCCATCTATAAAAGAAAACTCCTTTAATACTGTATAGAAATTTACACAACATAATAATTTTAATGTTATATGTACTTTTAAAATTTTTACGGACTCGAAGACTATATACTAAGATTTCTCTTCCTTATATCTATAGCCTTAATGCTTTGATACCAAAATTGTAACGCCCCATATCGATACTCCCACAGATCTCGATATGGTGTTTACTGTAAAATCAACATAATGCTTTTAAATCTATACACCCATGGTATCTCGATTATAAGATTACATTAAATAGAGGGACTAACATATATAATTCCATAGATCCAAAATTCACAAAGATCCCATAATGGATGTCAATTCTCAAGAGAACTTTTTTTGTGTGTTGGATACCCTCATTTGGATATATGAACTGTATTTGTGACTAGAGTCTATCTATCCGAAATTCAGAGTACCAGTAATAACATGAACAGTCCATATTACTAATACCCTCACCCAGATGTATAGTTTAAGCCAGCAAACTTATACTATCGTATTGATAGTAACTACTTATCTGAAATCCAGAGTATTAATAACAACAGAACAGTCCATGCTATTAATAACCCCACTCAAGCTAAATAGTTCCCAAGGATCTCAACTAGATTTGTAGAAGTCTAATTTTACATCTATATATGTAAGAAAACACGGTTGCGGAAATAAAAGATGTTATATATATATATCATAATATTAAGATTCGATTACATGATTCTCATAACGAGTTCTTATTACAAGGTATTGAAACAAACAAGAATATAATCTAATCTATGTAGGGACGCTTCCCTTTATCTACTCCAGAAGTTCCAGGATTACCATCTAAAACTGTAAAGGGAATAATTTGCAAGGGTGAGCTATGATATGCTCAGCAAGTTGTGTATTTATAACAATATATGATTTGAAGAAATACACCAATTCAAATTTCAACTGATAGTTGTTACCATTTCTGGATTTCTCTAATTTCAACCATTTCTGGAATTTTTCTTATTTCTGTCAGTCACAAAGACTTAGAAATTTTGTTTAGATGTGAGATAGTGGATCAGCCTATTCAACATCCTAGGAGTATGCATATCACCTACAGTGCTCGAGATACACTAAAATTACTGTCAATATATGAATTGACTAAACTTCGCTCCCTTACGGGATACTCAACCTCAGTATAGGATTGTCTTACCAAAACAATTTGGTTTTACACAACAGTTTATGCTCAATAAACATTATCACATGGATAAACAATTCTTTTCTTAGTTATGCTGGAACTATAGCAATAACTTTCCAATAATAAGGTAATTCAATTGTAGGTGTAGGATATTATATCAACAGCATATCAAGATAAAAATCTTGTCCAATGAATAAACAGGGTTTAAGAAATTTACTTTATAAGAGATTTAAGGATAGAGAACTTGCCTGAGCGTAGATCAGTCAAGTTATGCTATTCAAACGTTAACAAGCACCTACGATATTCATATATATATAAATCTAACACGTTAATATTGATAACAATATTCAATTATAACATTTATATAATATCGAGTTAGATTGAATAGGGTTTAGTATTTAATACCTTTGTTATATGGACTAAACTTTAATTATAAAATTTATTTATCCTTTATAATACCTTTTTAGAAATTTTAAAGTATTTAAAATATTTATTTATCCTTTAAATGATTTTTAAATCATTTATTTCTATTTATAAGTAATTAATATTTACCTAAAATTTTACAAAAACATTGATTATTATTATTAAATAATTTATATTCATTTATTATAATTTTTATATCATTAACAATATTTTTCCATAATTATTTAGTATTTATAAATAATTATTCTAATTTCTTTATTAATAAGTTAATTATTAATAATATCAAAATAATATAAAATAATTATTAAATTTATGTAAAAATATCGTAATTTATTTATAATAATTTAATATAATTTTAAAACTGTTTTTATAATTATTTATAATTATTTATTAATTATTTCTAATTATTTCTAATTTATTTTTAAAGAAAATAATTTCAATTCTGTCGCTAAAGCCCTACAAAGGATGTAAAGTGTCATTGTAGGTGTTCTTGAGTTTACAGGCAAATGATTTGGTCGTGGTCGAGTGATCACTTTGACCATTAAATAACTAAAGCATGGTAATGATTTTCGGTTTTGTCAAGCATTGATGTTGTAGTACTCATACAATAGTACAACATGAAACAAATTATAGAATCTAACTTACACATAACAAGAAGTTATAGAAGCTCAAAGTCATTGTCAGAGCTATTCTTGAGTTTCTGGGTAACCCAGAACAAAAGTCATGGCCGGTCAACGATTTTGTGGCTTAAATATCTTTGATTCTGTGTATTTGATGTGTGTTGTGTTTGTTGTATCATGTAGTATACATGTCGTAAGTACATATATATAACATTAATGTGAAATGATTATAACTCTAAGGTCTCTAAATTGGTGGTCAAAGTACTGACTAGATGTCATTCTTCATGTTCTTCGCTTTTCGAAAACCGAGAAAACTTCGGTATTACGCTTCGGTCAACGGATTTTGACCAATAATTCCAGTAAACCTATACGTTGTTTGATCAATTAAAGATCATAGATATGTAGTATGTATAACAGGGTACTAATCTAAAACAAAAACTTAAACAATTAACAATCAGAAGACGATTAAACAAGTCAGTCAAAGTAGCCGGTTCGACTGTTCTTGAGTTTTCTGGGCAACCCAGAAAACCAACATCCGTGAACGGTCAATCCACATTGACTGCTTATAACTTGAAATCTACGGTTCAACTGAACCTATTTTCTTTTCCAGATTAAAGACCTGCTAATATGCTACAAATACCAATCGATTAACAGACCAAAACATAAACACACACGAATCTACAAGTCCTGACATTCGGCTGTCAGACCAAGTTTTACAAAATTTCCAGATTTCATAAAACACTTAATTAAGTCATCTAGATGTTATGAAAACGTGTTCTACCAATCTAACATACTTTCTAACATCCTAATACATAATTCTAAACATCTAAACAACAAATCTAACATAAGTTCAAAGAGCAATTTATGAACTAGGGTTTTCACCTTTTCTTGAGCAATTCCTGATTCAAGCTTCTGATGTTATTGTTGCTATCACCTAGGCTTGATTTGGTAGGTTTATAAGTGTATCTAGGCTTTGAGAATTCGTGAGTTTGCTCAGTCCTAAGGTTCCTATTTATAGAATTCTTCAACTTGGCTTTTTGGTCATTTTCCACCTACTTGCCTCTATAAAGATCTGATTTGTGACTCTTTGCTGCTTGGGAGTTTGGAAGCATGTCATGTGATGTTTTGGAACTTGAAATGGTGACTCCCAACCTACTTGTGAGCTAGTTGATCAAATTAGTAGCTTAATTAGGTTTAAGTCTTCACTTATCTTGATTAGGGTTTTGTTTCTAATGATTAGGAATGTTAAGTAATGTTAATTAGTACCTAATTGAAGTTTATTAACCATGATTAGGTGTTAAGTTAATCTAATTAGGGTTTATTTAGCTAATTAGGGTTAGGTTTACAAATTAGGGTTAGGGTTTTGCTAATTAGGGCTAGAGTTTGTTAATCTAGGATTGTTAACCTAAATTTCTCACTAATCCTAACAAGCACGACAAAGCGTTTTGTCAGTGTAAGCACGACAAAGCAACTTGTCAAAATAATTTTACCGAAAAGTCCGAATATAGAAAAAAAAGTTAAGCACGAGGTGTCAAGCACGACATTTTTCGGATAAAAATTTATTTGGTCAAATTTGTAAAACCAAGTATATATTAACACATATCACATTCAGAACGGAGAAATTTTATTTATATAATGGGATTTTACACTTGCGAGTCTTATTAGAGTTTTGGGTTTTTACACAGCCATATTCCATAAATCTCCCTGAATCAATATCCATATTCTTTGAATCATTCAAATGGAAGACTGGTGAGTAATCATTGGCATTCAACTCGAAACCAAGTCATTTGAGAAATCCGAAAAGAAGTTCAGAGACATTCTTGAACTTATGAAGAAAGCTGGATTCTCAGAATGTCTTGAGGCAAGCACTCGAATATACACTGAACTGGTTAAGGAATTCTACTCAAATGCATCCATAAAAGTCAAAACTCTTTCAACCAAGGGTAAAGGTCAGTCTCTAAAATTGAAATCATCCGATATCAACCAATGCTTAGGTTTTCCTGACCTAGGACTGAAAAACCTTGATGAGATTGACACTGAGAAAGTAAAGGAGATTATGGGGTACCAAATAAACCCTATTCTGAAGGACATGAAGAAAAAGGAGTTTCCAGAGGAATTCGAGTTCCTCGCTGAGATAGTAGGAAAATGCATACTATGCAAGGACACTGCACATGACGCTGTACTCGACCAGTAGTTGAAGATTATGTCTGCTATAGTTCTGAAGAAGCAAATCAACTTTGGAGCTATCATGTTTGATCAAATCTCCAAATGGATGGAAAAGGCTGAGTTGAAGAAATCTACAGACAAACCACTTACAAAAGTATTTCATGGAAGACTGCTAAGCATAGTGATGAAGAAGAAGCTAGGAAGAAAGATCAAGGATAATGAGGGAGAACATCTGAATTTTCACAAAGTAATGTCTCCACAACTATTTGTGAATTGGAAGAAAAATCCAAAAGAAAATAGGAGGTTGACAGCTGGGAGCAGTTGCAAGGCCTCTACAAAGAAGAGGAAGGCAAAAGAAGTAGAAAGTTCTGAATCTGATGATCCTGTATCAACAGTAACCACACCAGCCAAGAAGAAATCCAAGAGCATGAGGAAAACTGAGGCCCCATCAAGAAGTCTCTCCTCCAAAGATAAGAATGGAAATGAAAAGGTCTCAACTGCAAAGATCACAAAGAGAAGAAGTAACAGACTGCTCCAAGAGCCACCAAAGAAGAAAGCAAAGATAGTGAAGAAATCAGCCCTAGTTGCCCAGGAAAGTCCATCCAACAAAGAAGAACATGAAGAGTCTGAAGATGGGAAGGGAACTGAAAGTTCAAAGGTTGAATCCATGAAAGAAAGAGCCAAGGTTGATGATGATGAAGAAGAATGTGCAAGCCCTAAGGAGAAGTCTCAGAGCATCCACTCTGATGATAAAGAAAGGCTGTAAGTTGACACAACAATATCCTCTACAGCAAATGCTCTAACAAAATCAAAGGATGTAGAGTCTGAGGAAGAAGGACATGCCCCCACCAATGCTAAAAATCAAGAAAGCTTGTCTGCTAACTCAAAGACCTCAGAGTCTGAAGAAGAAGAAGTATCTGATTCTTTCATAACTGAACCTCCAAGAAGAAGAAGAAGTCATAGATTGATAGCTCAATTTGCCTCCAAAAAGAGAAGTGATCACTCTAATGCAGTCATTGAATTAAGTGATGATGGATCTGAGTCACAGGAAGAGAGTGCTGAAGGTGAGACTAGTAATGAAGAAGATGAATCCAACAAAGATGTTGCTGAAGAAGACTCTAGAAATGAAATTCAGCAAGAAGAATTCATTGTTGAATATGATGAAAGAAATCAATAAAATTCAATCTCAAAAAGAGAAGAGATAGAGAAAGATTCTGATTCTGCACATCAGGAATCTGAGGAACTAGAATACTATCCTGTTCTCTCTCCGGCCAGAATTAGCAGAAGAATTGTAATGGAAGTCTTTGATGAGCCATCGACAGATCCAGCAGCAAGATGGATAAATCTTGGAAATGAACAACTTCGAGTTGTAAGGATGACTACAGATGAAGTGCTTCATAACTGGAAAAATATGGAGTTAGATTGCACAACTATACTGTACAATTCTGAAGACCTTCTGATGAGGTGGTTCTTCCCATGGATGCCGTGGTTAAAGACACACATTGGGAGAGATGAAAGTTACTTCAGCTGGAGCTACTCTCAGTTTCCAAATTTGGAACTGGTCACAAAACTTCCCCAGGGTAAAGAAGTTTGCAACCATGATGATCAATGACAAGCCCCACTACAAGATCTACCGACATGCTGAAAATCATTATATTCCTTATGATCGTAGAGTGGACTCTGATGGAAAAAGGAATATGGCAAAGACACTGATCGTAGAGTCTGTTTACTCTACCATTGATGATGTTCAAATCCAAAATAAGAAGCCTCCATCTGCTCAAACACAACCCAACATTTGCTCATCCACCAATAGCGATTGGTACTCAACGATTGTTCAGATTCTCAATACCTTCAAAAATATGTCAAAGGATGAAAATCGTAGAGTCAAATCTAAGGATCAACAAGAGACTGCCCAACCAGACAATCAAAATCCTATGGGGCAGGAGCTGATGAGAAATTCTGATAATCTGATTGCGAAGATGTCTCAAATCACAGAAGAGTCTCGAGAGGTCGACAAAGAATAAAGCAGATAATTCGGGTTCAAAAGCAGGACTTCAAGCTACTATGGCTGATATATCTCTCAAAATCAAAGAGAGAGATCACATCTATTTAAAGGCCATAAATGATTAGAAAGCTGAAGCTATATGAGCACAAGAGGCAAATGCAGAAAAACTCAAAGTTCTTTCTGACAAGATTGACAACATGAATCAGTCCTTCTCCATGCAACTTGAGTTAAGCCAACAAGAACTCAAGATTGAAGTTGGTAACTCCTCCTACCTGATGGAGCAGCTTATGTCCAACATGGAGCAGCTCTCTTAAATGATTAATAACAAAAAGGGGGAGAAAAAGAGGCATAGAAAGGGGAAGAATAAGAGGCACTCTAGAAAGGCTTGTCTGATCGTCAAACACTGCACCAGAAATCGTAGTCTGCCAGGAGAGTCAAGGATAACTCGAGAGCTATCAAGGCAGAATCGTAGTCTGCAAGATAGTAGATCTCGGAGTTCGTAGATTTCCAGGAGAGACGAGGAAGGATCGTAGTGTGTCGAGTAAAGCTTCCTCAGAGCCGAAGTCTGCTGAGGAAGTCATATTCAGAATCGTAGAGACAGCCTACCTACGAGCCAACCGAGCTTTTACCAAAGTCAAGTCAGATTCATAGACTACACTCGGAGTCATAAAGTCTACTAACAGCCAAGTCAAGGATCGTAGACTACACTCAGAGTCGTAGAGTCTACTGATCGTTTCAAAGGAAGAGATCGTAGTCGAACAAGATCAGATGAAGACAACAAGCATAATGACAGAAATCGTAGTGTCAAGATCTGATCTCAGAGTCGTAGTGTCTACACATTCGAAGCTGAATCGCAGAGTGCAGAACTAAGACATCAACAGATGTGCTCATAGAGTCATGGTAGAATCGTGGAGCAAACACGATTCTCAATAGTTGAGCACTCCCAGAATATCCAAAGAAATGAAGCCTCTGGTTAGTACTGCAAAGATACATCCTATCTAAAGGAAGCCACATAGCACTCAACGAATGGCATGCAAGCTAATAGAAGATCTAAGCACCAACCCAATCAACATCCAGATTGAGTTGGGAAGCCATTCAAGATAAAGTCTTCCACAAGATAATCATAAGAAGACTTCATTAGCTGACTAAGGAAATTCAACATATGCAGTAGCTGTCAAGTAAAAAGACGACAACGATCTTGGAAGTAACCAAGATCTCAGTGTTTGCTAAAATAAAGAACGAACTGAAAGAGTACACACTGAGATACTGGCCAGCCTCTGAATAACAAGGCTAAAGTGATTGAGCATTGGGTCAGTCCATTGATGATAAGTGAACGGGAGATCACAAGGAGAAAGCAAGCTGGACACGCCACAAATCTGAAGTGTCTTGTTATTCAGAAGGGGTCAGAGGAAGGAATCAAGCTATCAGTATCTAAGAACAGTCGAGGCAAACAAAAGTGGTGAAGCACTACACAAAACGAGGAAGATGTGTTCTACACTGAAGATCAAGTGAACACTCCTCAAGATCGTAGTGTTGTCTCTACCAGTCAACAAGACACTACGATCAGGTCCGTGAAGACATGCATCAGAATCGTAGAGTTTGAATAGCTGAAGACTGAAGCATTGGCAACGGTTCAATCTGAAGGGCAATATTCGGACAAGAGCTTACTGAGAGCATCGATGCAAGGACAACCTCTGATCGAGAAATCAGAAGGGTAAAATAAAGTCGTCGACCTGCCCAAGATATCAAAGTGACATATCTGACAGGGTTGGTGAAACAGCAGACTGCAGTGTCAGGAAGTCAGAAAAAGATGTCATGTCACATCTGCAGTCTGCACCAAATAACTCGAGATCTGCGAGGCAATTTGAATAACTTTCAACGGCTACTTTCCAATGGGAAGATTGGGAAGTAGTATAAATCAACAAAGCTTCAAAGATCAAGAGTTGTTGATTTTTTTTGTGAAGTTGCAGAATCGTTGAGTTGGTGAATGCTATTGTTGACTCTACGAGTTCCACCAAAGATCAATAGAACAAGCCTCAGTGACAGTGAGACTACCAAGGTGGAAGTGAAGCAGCTTTGAAGAAGAACTCAAACAGACCAAAGCTTCACTCAATAACGATGAGAATGCCATTAAAGATGGCTATAAAGCTGAGAGCCGAGAAGGCCAAGAAGATAACATTCAGGAAAGTGGCTGAGTATAAAGAAGATCAAGAGAGCCACTCTACGAATCACCATGAACCGAAAGCTGAGACTGAACAAGTGCAGAACCATGTCTGCAAAGTAATCAAGAAGAGGTTCAGGGATTGCTAAGTGCCAGACAAAGTTTACTAAAAGCACAGAGACTTAGCAAACCCAGATGGTGATGGTGCACAGCTGATATCAGATGAAGATGAGCAGAAAAGAGTAAAGATCAGCTGCACCAAAGAAGACATGGTCCGGACTCGAAGCTGAAAGCAATGAGGACCACACCAAGCTGCTAAGTAAAAAAGATGTTAAGAGCTTAATGACATCTTAGCAGCTCAGCACCACCACCACCACCAACTACAACAATAAGAAGCCAGGGCCTGAGGGGTCCTTGTCCGGAGGGACTAAATGAAGTTCCAAGCCTGCTGGGCTTAAAGAGTTCCTAGGGAACTACAGAAGTTCCAAGGCTGCAGGCCTTGAAGAGTTCTTAGTGAACTGAAGTCCTAAGGCTGCTGGCCTTGAAGGAATCTCAGTGATTCAGGGTGCTACCCTTCCTTAGTGGAAATCCTGCTAGTTGAAAGCAGAAGAGTGGATTAGGAGCTTGAGTCTCTGAACCACTTAAAACCCATTGTGTCTTTTACTTTATGTCATTTACATTATGTACATTAACTGCTATAACTGCTATGTATGTCTTAACTACTTACTACTAAAATAACTCTACGAACAATGTATGTCTGATCATGAATATATTAATGAAGGGGATCTTTTACTCAGTCCGCTGTGCTTGAAAAGATTCCTATGTTTGTCATTTGCTACTTAATGAGAAATACATCTTAATAAAGAAAAAGTATTGCAAAATCTAAAGATCTATTCAACCCCCCCTTATAGATCTATATTGTGTTCCTACTGGAACTAATAATTGGTATCAGAGCAAGTTCTCATGCTATATTCAAAAGCTAATCGCTTTGAGTCTGATCCTAGGCATAAACATTGTTCTAAACTTAGTTTAGTAGTAAGTCTCTTGTTATATGTAGATGAGCTCACACGTTGGAAATATTGTGTACAGGTAAATGTGTATATACACCTGAAGCTGCTCGGATTGGTCTATACTCTTGATTGTTATATCTACAAGACCAATTCTTGCCCACAGTCAATCTTGTAGTTTGAAAACCTGGCTAGGAAGAACTAGAGACATCAATAGAAAAGAGTCAAACATCCACCAAGCTGAAAAGATAAAAAGGTCATACATGCAAAGATATGCTCATCCAGAGAAGAAAGAAATACTTCTCAAACATATGTCTGGCCAACCAAAAGTTGGATGTGAACCTTGTGAACTCAAGGATGTCGAAGAACTGAAGATGTTGAGATTCTCTTAGCTTGCATCCTCAAGACCACGACTGATTGATTGAAGGTTAACTGGAGCAACAAGCTGTCAGGAGCAAATGAGAAACATGCATATCAATGCCTAAACTTAGTATATCTAAGTTAAATAACTGTTAAGAAACTGACAGCAAAAAGGTACGGTTCCTCGCTAACATAGATATGAACATCATATTTGAACCTTACTTATGAACTATAACAGGTTTCCTTCAAGTATTCATAATCTATATAAAAAGGGGAAGAGAGAAAGTACACTGATGATGGAAACTCAAATGTCTATAAACTTTCTCTCCAACCAAGTTTTAGGTTGAAGATGATAACTTGAAAGAGACCTGAAATGGTTTTAAGAGCCTCACAGGTCGATTGAATGTGAAGTAATCTTTGCTGATGAGTTAATGTGCGTTGCACATCCTATGGTCTAAGAATTTAATGACACACCGAGTATGATCAGATCTACAAGAAAATCTTGAAGATTCATAGAAACTGATCACATCCATGAATCAACTAGATGCTAATAACTCGTAGAGTTGATTCTCACTCTGTGAACATTTAAACTCTGTGAACATAAATTAGCAAAAGATGAAACCATTAAGGAAAAGAGTGTTTTATTAAAATGACAAATTTCTCTCACACTCATCACCATGCAACTCAAAATATATTATCTAAATGAAGTATATGAATGAATACGACTGATGGTGGTATATATAATGATTATCCAAATATGAGGAATAGGGTTTAGTAAACTAATCTAGCAGGACCCATTTAACCATAGGTACCAAAAATTAGAAATGTATAACCTGCAGGTACTTGGACTATTTGACCACACTAAGGAATGCTAAAGCAAAAGACTTCAGTCAAGAAGAGTCAACCAACAGAAGGCTTAGGACTGCTCAGAAATAATTCTGACATAATTCCTACATGTCAAAGCCTGTCCTTGAAGAACTGCTGAGCTAATCTAATTAAAGCTCAAATGGCTACATACCTTTATATGAAAGCAGACCACTCAAGTAGAGATGAAAAAGGGTCTTAGATGCTCAAGCATGCAAAACTTGTTCTCAAGGAAGCTCACATCAGAGAACTATCGACCATCAAACATTAGGAACTTAGTACGGGAGCAGAACTCCACGAGCACAAGCAGATAAGGAAGACAACGTTTGTAGTGCTATCAAAGGATCATAGAATTCAACCCTGAAGATACTCATTTCTAAGATATAAGAAGATTTAATGACTTCAGTCAAAAGGAGATATGCAGGGATGTTTCCTTATGTGTATATGGAAAAATGAATCACACCTCACTAAAAAAAGACAAAGATGGGGAGAAAGTGATCTCATTAAGGAACAACAATCTTGAAATGTTTTATGAAGCAATGTACCAATTCTGAGTCCCAAAACCTTGTGGGCGATGAACCAAATGAAGATCCATAGTCGGTAGAACGCGTCTCAAACGCATCTTATTGATAACCTATCAGCCACCCAATTCAAAATCGTGGAGTGCCTACAATCAAACATATGATCGTAGTGTAAAAGCAAGAAGACACCACGATCATAGCAAATGCAATTGTCTAAAGTTGATAAAGGTCCTCCTCACTAGAGAAGGTCAAAAGAGATATTAGTGCAAATTACTCCTAAAGAAAATTAATCTGGAAAGTGCCTCAGGGACAAACCTGACCCTTAGCTCACTCTAAGAGGTTGACCCTTCCTGAGCTACCTTATCCCAGAAGAATTGCTTAATCAAGTTCATCTCAAGGACCAAAATAGTCAACGATAATAGAGTAAAGGTAAAAGTAAACTCAACGATCGTGGAGAAACCTCAACAATTGTAGAAGCATACTCAACGATCGCAGTCTTACAAGTGGCTACTCTTAACTCATGAGGAGCTGAAAGAATAGGACAATTTCTCAAGCATTTAGATAATGGGAGACAAGTTCGAATAATGAGTGGAAAGATGTCTTGCTGAAGAAAAGTGCCTAAGACTTCAGGAGGCAAATCAATGGCTGAATCATAAAGATTCAATATGAGAAGAATTGCAAAAACTGTTCACTACAATATGTTTCAGAGAGTTGATCAGTGAGTAAACAAATGAAAACATAGAGTCAATAACTGTTCTATCAAGCTACTCTACGAATTCTAAAGGTCAAAGGTCAATCCACGTCAATCAAACATCCACTCTTCTAAAAGAGACAGCTAACTGATAAGTTAATGGGGAGTTACAGCTAGTTACTGGGCATCATGCAACGATGATTTGGTTGACACATCACGAGAATATCTTGAGTCGAAGAAGGCGCCATAAAGACAAATTCAAAATCTGCAAATAGCTACCCTAACCTATCTAATCTCTCTTCTTCCCATTTTCAAACCCTAGAATTCTCTTCGAAGCCAAACCATTCAAATTTCTAGAGTCCAAATTAGAATCAGCCATACTCCATAAATCTCCCTGAATCAATATCCATATTCCTCGATTCATTCAAATGGAAGACTAGCGAGTAATCACTGGCATTCAACTCGAAACCAAGTCATTTGAGAAATCTAAAAAGAAGTTCAGAGACATTCTTGAACTCATGATGAAAGCTAGATTCTCAGAATGTCTTGAGGCAAGCACTCGAATATACACTAAATTGGTTAAGGAATTCTACTCAAATGCATCCATAAAAGCCAAAACTCTTTCAACCAAGGTTAAAGGTCAGTCTCTAAAACTGAAATCATCCGATATCAACCAATGCTTAGGTTTTCCTAACCTAGGACTGAAAAACCTTGATGAGATTGACACTGAAAAAGCAAAGGAGATTATGGGGTACCAAAGAAACCCTAGTCTAAAGGACATGAAGAAAAAGGAGTTTTAAGAGGAATTCGAGTTCCTCGCTGAGATAGTAAGAAAATGCATACTATGCAAGGACACTGCACACGACACTATACTCGACCAACAGTTGAAGATTATGTCTGCTATAGTTCTGAAGAAGCAAATCAACTTTGGAGCTATCTCTCTTTGAGATGATTGTGGATGAAATTGATGATTTAATTTGAAACCGGATTCTCATTGTTGTCCTTGATTGTTCGACCAACTAAAGTTCGGATGATTTCGGTTGTTGGGGTGGTATGTGTTCTAGAATTGACCTTGGTCTTTTCTATAGTTACTCATATATTATACCGACTCTGAGCTGATAGCACATTGATCCGTGGAGTGTGACTCCGCATAAATCT
The DNA here is from genome assembly GCA_020205615.1 of Panax quinquefolius. NCBI lineage: Eukaryota > Viridiplantae > Streptophyta > Magnoliopsida > Apiales > Araliaceae > Panax > Panax quinquefolius. The sequence continues at coordinate 53,487,959 of CM035161.1, read as the reverse complement.
CACAAACGAAGGCAACTGTTTTCATTTTGCTCTCTGCCAAAGTATCTATCTTCTTAGCCATAGCTGCCATCTGTGCCGACAACTGTGTAATCGTATCTACCTCTAACAGATCTGCAACCTTGGGCTATGGCATTCGAGCTATAGGATTCTGATAGTCATTTGTAGCCATAGTCTCGATAAGTGTATAGGCCTCATTATAGCTCTTTGCCCATAACGCCCCTCCTGCGGCTGCATCCATAATCGGTGTCGACTGCCATTCCAAACCATTATAGAAGGAGTTGATCACCATCCAATCTGGCATATCGTGATGCGGACATTTCCTGAGCATCTCTTTATATCGCTTCCATGCCTCATAAAAGGACTCGCCCTGTTGTTGCTCGAACTGAGAGACAGCCGTCCTCATCTTTGCAGTCTTAGCCATTGGAAAGAACCTAGCTAAGAATTTCTGTGCTAAATACTCCCATGTAGTGATTGACCCTGACGGCAAAGAATGTAGCCAACTTCTAGCTTTATCTCTCAATGAAAATGGAAATAACCGTAGTCTAATGGCATCCTCCATTACACCATTGTATCTGAATGTATCACAAATCTCGATGAAGCTCAATAAGTGTTCATTCGGATCATCGATAGAAAGACACCCTAAATCGAACAAGAAGTTTTGCACCATCCGAATAGTGCCGGTTTAATCTCAAAGGTATTTAGCTACTATCGCTGGTCTGACTATGCTCGATTGTAGTCCATTTATGTTTGGCATGGAGTACTCCCTTAGAGCCCGATGCTCTTCTCTTTGTTCAAGTCTTTGTTCTTTCGCCATTTTGGATGTTGTACTATCTAACTAAGCTTGCAAATTTCTTCGCACACTCGCTTCCAACCTCTTAGTTTATGTTATCTTCATGTTGTGTTAGTTAGTTCGAGGTTGGATGATCGTGTGTGAATAAAAATCCACAAGTACCTGAAACGAAAAAAAAAACGAAACAAAAATAGAAATGAGAAATGATCAGAATTGTCTAAGTTATACAATATAGCTTTAAACTAATGATAATTATTTAAATTCAACGCCTTTCCCCGACAATGGCGCCAAAAACTTGTTGCCTCTTTTACAGTCCTAATAAAAGAGCTCTAACTCATGCAAGCATACATGCGTCAACAAGTAATACAGAGTAAGTAGAGTATCGATCCCATAGAGAAAGTTGTTAAATTTAAACTATTATGCATCAATTAACTCACTGTATTTATATGCTTAAACTAATAACTAGAATTGTAGAATTTAACTAATTGTACTAACAACTAAAAATAAGAATAATAATGGAATAAATATAAACTGGAAATAATGGGACCCTAACTTCATTTAATATTTCATCTCATCACCACTATCATGCAAGAAGTGTTCATATATCATAGGAAAATAACCAAGAGCACGAATAGAGTTATAACCATTTTTAATGCACTATAACCTACTTACACAGCATCCACAGATGATAAACTCTATGTAATCATCAACACAACCAAAATCACTATATGTCTATGTGAAATTGAAATTATATTGATTTTAAGCACAAGCCTTTACTCTAGCTCATACGGTGAAACAATATATGTCTATCTGGTTCACAAAATACGTAAGCCATATATAACAGCCCCATATTCGTATGCTATCATGATTACAATCCATACTTGCATATTCATTATCAATTTCATAGAAATACTGAGACAAATTGTGATCAGGCATTCATACATGTAAAACAACCACGATAGAATTCCCATATAATATGCAAAACAACCCTAGCATTTAAGCGTGCAACCAAACTACATATTAAAATCTGTTAGAATCCCATAATGGAGTTTAGTTCATGTCTGAACCAAAAGCCGTTATGGGATCAACGCTAAACATGATCAATAAGCAAACAATTGAAATATAAAAGATAGAACGATCAAACCCAATTGCTGAATAAAAACCAATGATCAATGATTAAATCCTCATAGAAATCCAGTAAACAATAATAAAAATCCACAATGACAGAGAATCCCAAGAAGAATTGGAGAAGTAGACGTTTTGGCTCCGTTCTACGTTGGAATCTCTCCCAAGGTGTAAACCCTAGTTATTATGTGTAAAATACACTAAAAGTATTAATCCTCTTTTCTGACACCCGTCAGAATCGTTTTAAAAACCAATTACAACTCATTTAATTAAAATTAAAATAAAACAAAAGCACAACTTCAGCATTGCGCGCGGCCGCGCGCTCCTTCGATATGTCCGTCGCGCGGGTGCGAGACTTGCAGAAAGTTTGCCTTGTCTAACCGAAGTTTCTGACGGCATGCAAGGCCCTGTGCTCTTTTCATCGCTCTTGCTGCCGCTGCGGGCGGCTTTTAGTCTACAAGTTTGGTTCGTTCATCATTGTCATGTTGTCATGCTACTACTTGCTTTACTTGCTTGCTCTTTCATACTTGGTCTCCATGCTTCATTTTACCTCCATGCCATGCACATCACCGCTTGTGCCTCGCCTTCATGCACCCCTTAGCCTCGTGCCCTCTAATATCACCAAAATTAAGCCGATTCCTGCACTTATTCACAAAAAGGAGTTTTAAGTAAATGCAATGCAAAATAACATGAAATGCAACTAAAACACAATAAAATGTACTTGAGAAGGACACAATTCGCATGAATTGGTATTCAATAAGTAGGTAAAAATACCACTTATCAAATACCCCCAAACTTAAACTGTTGTTTGCCCTCAAGCAATGCATACTAATGAACAATGAAAATGCAACTACAAAACTATACAACTACTCTATGATGCAAACTAGTCTCACATAATCCCAGCCATAACAGAAATTCAGCCCAAATTACCTCAGTGAATTATCGAGATCCAAGAATATAATTTCAAACCAAACTATAGACATAATGTCATACACTCAAATAATTCATATATGCTATAGAGATGATGTGTGTGTGTGTGTGTGGTGTTTACCAAAACTTGATCTAAGCAAAGAATACGTATGTTACATTGCTCCAAACAGAAAATTATAATCTAAATCAAGGCTCATGTATAATCATGCCACATAAACTGTTTTAACATATCAACACAGACTAAGGTTCAACAATGGGTTTATTGCTTTATTGTTACTCACGAGGGCAGTTTTCGCACTTTCCCGCGGTGTTTATTGCTATTTTTCTTTTCCTTTTCTATTTTTCTCTTTTTTTTTCACATGACTGTGCAATGTCTCAATCCATTAGGCACACTATTACCCCTTAGCGAGCTTTTAACCAACGACTCCCAAACCATGAAAGACCTTAGGGCACTAGGTGTAGAGATAATCCCCTCGGGCGACTTACTACTCAAGTAGCTGTGTATTCCGAATTAAGAGACTAGCCACGTTATTGCTATTTGATTTTTTTTTATACATAAGATACCCATGTTTTCCCAAAATTTTGCATGTCAATGTTTCATCTGATCTAAGAGCACTTTCCACATGTTTCTATTTTTAAAACTACATGTTCTATCGAGCAATACAACATACATTTCTTAAACCTATAAGTGATTGTGAACATGTTCGTGCAAACCTAAAGCATTTAAATAGCAACATGAATCTCATCGTGTAAAATATTATATCTCAGCTCATGTTATCCAACATACTCTAAAATCCTTCACAATTCACTATCATCATTGGCTAGGCAAGAATTTCTATAAAGCAAGAATTTGTGTGAGACATGCAACTAAAACATACTAACACAATCAATAAATGAATAAAAATTAAAAATTTTCTGCAAAATTTTATCTAACACATAAACATGCAAAATTAAACTAAATATGCAACAATTAAATAAAACTAAACTACTATGCTATAACTCCCAATACCCCCAAACTTATAATATTCAATGTCCCCATTGAATGAAGGTAAAGGGTACAGAAAACTCCCTTAATGATCGGCTTGACCACCCTCCTTGGGTGGTGAATCTGGTGGTGGATATGGCACTGCGGTTCCAAACTTAGGCCACTCTAGCATTGTTCCTTGCTGCGCGAAGGTTTCGGCCAAGGCCCTTGTGAGTCCCGTAGCAAACGTTCCAAAATTGTCATACATGGCGTCGACTTTGCGCTCCAACCTTCGGAGCTGGCGATCGCTAGGAACGGTGTGTGCTCGGGTGCATGGGCCTACTTCATCTATCTGAGGGGGCTGCTGCGATGGCTCTGGGAATGTGGGCCAGAGAATAAATCCTCGTCCGCGTGGGTGTAACTCACCACCTACCCAGTCCTCAAATTTAGCGATGGTGGCATGGGTGATGTCCTGGCTTGGATATTGCATTTGTTCGTTGCCCCAATTGTACCCCTAATGCGCACATAACATGGCTACCACTGAAGCATGTGGAATGCTCCCAGTGGTAGTTCCCTTTAGATACTTCACAATATTTTGATGAATCAAATAACCCACATCAATGTACTCGCCAGTAATTATGCCCCACAGTATTATGGCCCTTTTCACCGTGATCTCGTGCTGGTGCGATGAAGGCAATAACTTGGCACAGATAAACAGGTTCCATGCCTTGGCTTATCGATTAAGTGCAGCTGCTGGGAATATGCGAGGCTGGGTCGTGCCAACTTTGTAAGTCCACTTCGTGCCTGGTATGCACAACTCTGCAATGACACGCTCCAAGTCTGTTTCCTGATGTGCTCCTGTGATCCAATTGGCAGCCCCACTTGGTGGTGTTGCGGTGATTCTCAGGATGGTTTTGATGGCGGAAGGTCTGTATTCTATCTCGACACCACGAACCATAGAGGTATCGTTCATGGTGACTTTGCCATTAGCGTAAAATTCTTGAACTATGCTCATCGGAATGGGCATGGGAGATGCAGTCCACCCCACCTCGTTCCTGGATCATGGCACACAGCTGTCCATCCTGGCCTTCTGGTTTGAATCCTCTTTCCTTGATGAATGTTTTTGCTACGATTCGGTAGTACTCCTGCTGGGCTTCCAAACATAAGAACTTGGTGTGGTCGACAATGTCCTCCTCGTGACTACCGGAGGAGGATAAGGAAGATGAAGATGGTCGTGCTCTCTTCGGACCCATTTGTAGATAATTAATTGAGAATGCAGATGAACTTACTGAGAGAGAATGAGAATTTGTGAGTTGATAAATTTCACACTTGTTTCTGCCAACCCAATTGGGAACCCTAGCTTTATAGAGTGGATAAGAGCGTGGGTTGAGCTTGGGACGTGGAGAAAATCGTGGAGATTTGATGGAGATATATACGGCTTCAATCTGTAACTGATAGAGAGATAGAGATGTAAGTTATGGGGAGTGAGAGAGTTTCACATCTGTTATTATCGCAAATGAGAGTCCAAATGGTCCACAACTCTATTTTAAAATGTTCAGATCTGCCTTGATTTGGTGTCGCGCGTGGCCGCACGAGTGTGTCTATGAAAATTTGTCTTGGCGATGGTAGCGTGACTTGCAGAATGTTTGTCGTTCTGATTGACTTGGCGTCTTGGGCGCCATGACGAGTTCAGATTGCATATGGGCATACGCTGCATGTGCGCTGAGCTCGATATCTCGCAATGTTAACATTCCACTCCACTCTAACTATCAGTGATGCTTTCCAATGATGGTTCCTGCATGGACATTAATGCACATTGTTAAGACATAACTTAGTGGCCTCATAGTGCTACCATCTTGTAAATATTCGCACAGCAGTTCTTGCTATGCACTTAAGCATGAAAATCTAATAGCCTAGTAAGAAAAATGAATGACATAGAATTAATTAAAAGAATTCCTAATGAATAACTAAAAAAAAATCAATGGGGGTAGAAATAATGGGTTGCCTCCCATCCAGCGCTAAGTTATAGTCAATTAGCTTGACTATCTCTAAATCTCACGTCACATTAGGAACTGAGGTGCCTTCCTTGTTGTCCACCGCACCCTAGAATTTAGTGACTTTGGCCTTCATCAACGGCTCTACCTTCAACTATAAACTTTTTCCCATTACACACCTCATTGGTTCATAATTCCTCGATTTTTATACCTCATCCTTTAGGTCCCAGTCCACCAAGTCAACCAAAAAGCATTCTTCTTCGTTTGTTGGGAACTTTATTGCCTTAAAGACATTGAACGTGACCTCCTAATCATGTACGCACATAGTGAGTTCCCCTTTTTGCACATCTATCGACGCCCTACCTGTGGCTAAGAATGGTCTCCCCAGTATGATTGGTATACTCTTGTCCTCTTCGAAATCTAGGATGATAAAGTCAGCTGGAAAAATGAACTTGTCCACCTTAACCAACACATCTTCAACAATTCCCCGTGGATATGTGATGGATCTGTCAGCTAGCTGTAGTGATATGTTCGTCGGCCTTGGAGCCGGTAGTCCCAACTGATTGAACACTGACAGGGGCATCAAGTTTATACTTGCCCCCAAATCACATAAACACTTACTAAAGTTCATCTTCCCAATTGTGCACGGAATTGTGAAGCTTCCCAGATCTTTCAGCTTTGGAGGTAGTTTGCGTTGGAGCACTGCACTGCATTCCTCGGTCAAGGCTACCATTTCAAACTCATCTAATCTTCTCTTCCTTGACAATATACCTTTCATGAACTTTGCGTAGCTTGGCATTTGTTCCAATGCCTCGACGAAAGGTATATTGATCTGCAACTTTTTGAATACCTCCAGAAACTTGCTGAACTGATTGTCTTCTTTCTGCTTAACTAACCTCTGCGGATATGGTACTTGAGGGTGAATTGGTTGTAGTGGACTCTTGACCTTCTCTTCTGAATTTTCTTTGTCTTTCTCATCCGGCTGAACCTCATAATTTTCCAGATTTTCTTCCTCTTGCCACTGCTGCTCACTCGCCTTCTTGTGCTTGGCTTCTCTCCTTAGTATTATCAGTAGCGGGCGCGCGACTCATAAAGACTATCAAATATTTTCCTGATCTCAATGTGATCGCTTGACACTGCTCCTTCCCGTCTCTTCTAGGATTTATCTATGTGTTACTTGGCAATGAACCTTGGGGTCTATTATTAAGCATGCTTGCTATTTTCCCCATTTGAGTCTCTAAATTCTAAATAGCCACTGCTTGGCTTTTGATCATAACCTCAGTATTTGCCATGTATTTCAACATCATTTCCTCCATCTCTGATTTCTTTTCTGGCTGTGGTGCAACTGGAGTGTGATGTTGTTGTTGATGAGAGAATCCTGGTGGAAACGGTGGTTTTGGTGTAAACTATAATTTGAGATGATCGTGGATGAAATTGATGATTCTATTGAAACCGGTTCTCATTGTTGTCCTTGATTGTTTGACCAATTAAAGTTCGGATGATTTCGGTTGTTGGGGTGGTATGTGTTCTGGAATTGACCTTGGTCTTTTCTGTAGTTACTCACATATTGTACCGACTCCGAGCTGATAGCACATTGATCCGTGGAGTGTGACCCCACACAAATCTCACAAACGAAGGCAACTGTTTTCATTTTGCTCTCTGCCAAAGTATCTATCTTCTTAGCCATAGCTGCCATCTGTGCCGACAACTGTGTAATCGCATCTACCTCAACACACACCGCAAACCTTGGGCTATGGCATCCGAATTTGTAGGATTCGATAGTCATTTAAATACCATAGTCTCAATAAGTATATAGGTCTCATTATAGCTCTTTGCCCATAACGCCCCTCCTGCGGCTGCATCCACAATCAGTGTCGACTGCCATCCCAAACCATTATAGAAGGAGTTGATCACCATCCAATCTGGCATACCATGATGCAGACATTTCCTGAGCATCTCTTTATATCGCTTCCATGCCTCATATAAGGACTAGCCCTGTTGTTGTTCGAACTGAGAGATAGCCGTCCTCATCTTTGTAGTCTTAGCCATTGGAAAGAACCTAGCTAAGAATTTCTGTGCTAAATCCTCCCATGTAGTGATTGACCCTGACGGCAAAGAATGTAGCCAACTTCTAGCTTTATCTCTCAATGAAAATGGAAATAGCCGTAGTCTAATGGCATCCTCCGTTACACCATTGTATCTGAATGTATCACAAATCTCGATGAAGCTCAATAAGTGTTCATTCGGATCATCCGTAGCAGCACCCCCAAACTGAACTGAATTTTGCACCATCTGAATAGTGCCCGGTTTAATCTCAAAGGTATTAGCTAATATCGCTGGTCTGACTATGCTCAATTGTAGTCCATTTATGTTTGGCATGGAGTACTCCCTTAGAGCCCGATGCTCTTCTCTTTGCTCAAGTCTTTGTTCTTCCGCCATTTTGGATGTTGTACTATCTAACTGAGCTTGCAAATTTCTCCGCACGCTCGCTTTCCAACCTCTTCCATTTATGTTATCTTGCGCTGGTGTTAGTTCTGAGTTGGATGATCGCGTGTGCATAAAAATCCACAAGTACCTGAAACGAAAAAAAAACGAAACAAAAATAGAAATGAGAAATGATCAAAATTGTCTAAGTCATACAATATAGCTTTAAACTAATGATAATTATTTAAATTCAACGCCTTTCACCGACAACGGCGCCAAAAAACTTGTTGCCTCTTTTACAGTCCTAATAAAAGAGCTCTAACTCATGCAAGCATACATGCGTCAACAAGTAATACAGAGTAAGTAGAGTATCGATCCCACAGAGAAAGTTGTTAAATTTAAACTATTATGCATCAATTAACTCACTGTATTTATATGCTTAAACTAATAACTAGAATTGTTGAATTGAACTAATTGTACTAACAACTAAAAATAAGAATAATAATGGAATAAATATAAACTGGAAATAATGGGACCCTAACTTCATTTAATATTTCATCTCATCGCCACTATCATGCAAGAAGTGTTCTCATATCATAGGAAAATAGCCAAGAGCACGAATAGAGTTATAACCATTTTTTAATGCACTATAACCTACTTACATAGCATCCACAGATGATAGACTCTATGTAATCATCAACACAACCAAAATCACTATATGTCTATGTGAAATTGCAATTATATTGATTTTAGGCAAAAGCCCTTACTCTAGCTCATACGGTGAAACAATATATGTTTATCTGGTTCACAAAATACGCAAGCCATATATAACAGCCCCATATTCGTATGCTATCATGATTACAATCCATACTTGCATGTTCATTGTCAATTCCATACAAATACTGAGACAAATGGTGATCAGGCATTCATACATGTAAAATAATCACGATAGAATTCCCATATAATATGCAAAACAACCCTAGCATTTAAGCGTGCAACCAAACTACATATTAAAATTCGTTAGAATCCCATAATGGAGTTTAGTTCATGTATGAACCAAAAGCCATTATGGGATCAACGCTAAACATGATCAATAAGCAAACAATTGAAATATGAAAGATAGAACGATCAAACCTAATTGTTGAATAAAAACCAATGATCAATGATTAAATCCTCATAGAAATCCAGCAAACAATAATAAAAATCCACAATGATATAGAATCCTAAGAAGAATTGGAGAAGTAGATGTTTGGCTCCGTTCTTCGTTGGAATCTCTCCCAAGGTGTACACCCTAGTTATGATGTGTAAAATACGCTAAAGTATCAATCCTCTTTTCTGACACCCGTCAGAATCATTTTAAAAACCAATTACAACTCATTTAATTAAAATTAAACAAAAGCACAGTTTGAGCATCGCATGCTTGCGGCCGCCGCTCCTTCTAGATGTCCCTCATGGCATGGCGCGAGACTTGCGTAAAAGTTTGCCCCTGTCCAACCGAAGTTCTCGGCACGTGCTGCGTTCCCTGTGCTCTTCGCCACGCTGCACGCACGCTACTTTAGTCTACAAGTTTTGGTTCGGTTCTATCATCACGTCATGTCAGTCACTACTACTTGCTCTTTCATGCTTGATCTTCTTCCATGCTTGGTCTCCATGCTTAATTGTACTTCCAGGCCATGCACATCACCGCTTGTGCCTCGCCTTCACGCATCCCTTAGCCTCGTGCCCTCTAATATTACCAAAATTAAGCCGATTCCTGCACTTATTCACAAAAAGGAGTTTTAAGTAAATGCAATGCAAAATAACATGAAATGCAACTAAAACACAATAAAATGTACTCGGGAAGGACACAATTCGCATGAATTGGTATTCAATAAGTAGGTAAAAATACCACTTATCAGTTGACAACTGGGAGTAGTAGCAAGGCCTCTACAAAGAAGAAGAAGGCAAAAGAAGTAGAAAGTTCTGAATCTGATGATCCTATACCAACAACAACCACACCAGCCAAGAAGAAATCTAAGAGTATGAGGAAAACTGAGGCCCCATCAAAAAGTCTCTCCTCCAAAGATAAGGATGGAAATGAAAAGGTTTCAACTGCAGAATCACAAAGAGAAGAAGTAACAGACTGCTCCAAGAACCACCCAAGAAGAAAGCAAAGATGGTGAAGAAATCAGCCCCAGTTGCCCAGGAAAGTCCATCCAACAAAGAAGAACATGAAGAGTCTGAAGATGGGAAGGGAATTGAAAGTTCAAAGGTTGAATCCATGAAAGAAAGAGCCAAGGTTGATGATGATGAAGAAGAAGAATGTGCAAGCCCTAAGGAGAAGTCTCAGAGCATCCACTCTGATGATAAAGAAAGGCTGCAGGTTGACACAACAATATCCTCTATAGCAAACGCTTTAACAAACTCAAAGGATGTAGAATCTGAGGAAGAAGGACATGCCCCCACCAATGCTGAAAATCAAGAAAGCTTGTCTGCTGACTCAAAGATCTCAGAGTCTGAAGAAGAAGAAGTATCTGATTCTTCCATAACTGAACCTCCAAGAAGAAGAAGAAGTCACAGATTGATAGCTCAATTTGCCTCCAAAAAGAGAAGTGATCACTCTGATGCAGTCATTGAATTAAGTGATGATGGATCTAAGTCACAGGAAGAGAGTGCTGAAGATGAGACTAGTAATGAAGAAGATGAATCCAACAAAGATGATGCCAAAGAAGACTCTGGAAATGAAATTCAGCAAGAAGAATTCATTGATGAATCTGATGAAAGGAATCAGCAAAATTCAAGCTCAAAAAGAGAAGAGATAGAGAAAGATTCTGATTCTGCACATCAGGAATTTGAGGAACTAGAATATTTTCCTGTTCTCTCTCCGGCCAGAATCAGCAGAAGAATTGTAATTGAAGTCTTTGATGAGCCACCAGCAGAGCCACCAGCAAGATGGATAAATCATGGAAATGAACAACTTCGAGTTGTAAGGATGACTACAGATGAAGTGCTTCATAACTGGAAAAATATGGAGTTAGATTGCACAACTATACTGGACAATTCTGAAGACCTTCTGATGAGGTGGTTATTCCCATGGATGCCGTGGTTAAAGACACACACTGAGAGAGATGAAAGTTACTTCAGCTGGTGCTACTCTCAGTTTCCAAATTTGGAACTGGTGTCACAAAACTTCCCCAGGGTAAAGAAGTTTGCAACCATGATGATCAATGACAAGCCCCACTACAAGATCTACCGACATGCTGAAAATTATTATATTCCTTATGATCGTAGAGTGGACTCTGATGGAAAAAGGAATATGGCAAAGACACTGATCGTAGAGTCTGTTTACTCTACCATTGATGAGGTTCAAATCCAAAATGAGAAGCCTCCATCTGCTTAAACACAGCCCAACATTTGATCATCCACCAATAGCGATTGGTACTCAAGGATTGTTCAGATTCTCAATACCTTCGAAAATCTGTCAAAGGATGAAAATTGTAGAGTCAAATCTAAGGATCAACAAGAGACTGCCCAACCAGACAATCAAAATCCTATGGGGCAGGAGCTGATGATAAATTCTGATAATCTGATTGCGAAGATGTCTTAAATCATAGAAGAGTCTCAGAGGCTGACAGAAACAAAAGATAATTCAGTTCAAAACAGACTTCAAGCTACTATGGCTGATATATCTATCAAAATCAAAGAGAGAGATCACATCTATTTAAAGGCCATAAATGATCAGAAAGCTGAAGCTATACGAGCACAAGAGGCAAATGTAGAAATACTCAAAGTTCTTTCTGACAAGATTGACAACATGAATCAGTCCTTCTCCATGCAACTTGAGTTAAGCCAACAAGAACTAAAGATTGAAGTTGGTAACTCCTCCAACCTGATGGAGCAGCTTATATCCAACATGGATTAGCTCTCTCAAATGATTAATGACAAAAAGGGGGAGTAAAAGAGGCATAGAAAGGGGAAGAATAAGAGGCACTCTAGAAAGAGCAATGAGAGCAGGAGCAAACAAGTCAAGAAGACGAAGAAGAAGAAAGTAGAAGAAGAAGATGGTTCATCATCTGAGGGGGAGACTAAGGCAGAGGGGGAGCCAGAGCCCGAACCAGAAAAAGAAGAAAGGAATAGCTCCACACCCCAGGGGGAACAGGAGCAAAGGAATTAAACAGATGAATAGCTGATCAACAGACATCCTAAAAATGTACATGGAGCCAAAGAGGTACATCTCTAACTAGTTAGGTATGTTCTAGATCCATGATGTAAAATGTTATAGTGTATTGAATTTCATATTATTATAAATGACATTCATGATTATCTGTTTTAGAAATACAGTTGCTCATTGTATATAAGATTCATTCATAACATGCATATGCACTTATTGTTTTTGTCATAATCAAATAGGGGGAGATTGTCAGGAATAAGCATGTGAATGATATTCCTATTTACATATGATTTGATTATGATATATATATGAATGAATATGCAAGAATGCTTGCACTAAGAAAAGCTGCAAAGTCCTTTGATAGATAATAGAAACATATGTACAAGGACTTAGAATGAATTGATCAAATGTGTTAGGTTGATCCTACATAAGTAAAACAGTTTTGTAAAGTCCTTAAAAAGAAATGATGTACAAGGACTATAAATATAGAAAGATCAAGCATGTTAGGTTGATCTTATGATGTAATAGATAGGCTTGTCTGATCGTCGAGCACTGCACCAGGAATCGTAGTCTGCCAGGAGAGTCAAGGATAACTCGAGAGCTATCAAGGCAGAATCATAGTCTGCAAGATAGTAGATCTCAGAGTTCGTAGACTTTCAGGAGAGACGAGGAAGGATCATAGTGTGTCGAGTAAAGCTTCCTCAGAGCCGTAGTCTGCTGAGGAAGTCATGTTCAGAATCGTAGAGATAGCCTGCCTATGAGCCAACCGATCATCTGCCAAAGTCAAGTTAGATTCGTAGACTACACTCGGAGTTGTAAAGTTTACTAACAGCCAAGTCAAGGATCGTAGACTACACTCAGAGTCGTAGAGTCTACTGATCGTTTTAAAGGCAGAGATCGTAGTCGAGAAAGATCAGATGAAGACAACAAGAACAACAACATAAATTATAGTGTCAAGATCTGATCTCGGAGTCGTAGTGTCTGCACAGCCAAAGCTGAATCGCAGAGTGCCAAACTAAGACATCAACAGAAGTGCTCACAGAGTCAAGGTAGAATCGTGGAGCAAACACGATTATCAACAATTGAGCACTCCCAGAATATCCAAAGAAATGAAGCCTCTGGTTAGTACTGCAAAGATACATCCTATCTAAAGGAAGCCACATAGCACTCAACGAATGACATGCAAGCTAATAGATGATCTAAGCACCAACCCAATCAGCATCCAGATTGAGTTGGGAAGCCATTGAAGATGAAGTCTTCCCCAAGATAATCATAACAAGACTTCATTAGCTGACTAAGGAAAGTCAACATATGCAGTAGCTGTCAAGTAAAAAGACGACAACGATCTTGGAAGTAACCAAGATCGTAGTGTTTGCTAAAATAAAGAAGGAACTGATGGAGTACACACTGAGATACTCGTCAGCCTCTGAATAACAAGGCTAAAGTGATTAAGCATTGGGTCAGTCCATTGATGATAAGTGAACGGGAGATCACAAGGAGAAAGCGAGCTGGACATACCACAAATCTGAAGTGTCTTGTTATTCAGAAGGGGTCAGAGCAAGGAAGCAAGCCATCAGTATCTGAGAACAGTCGAGGCAAATAGAAGTGGTGAAGCACTGCATAAAACGAGGAAGAGGTGTTCTACACTGAAGATCAAGTGAACACTCCTCAAGATCATAGTGTTGTCTCTACCAGTCAACAAGACACTACGATCAGGTCCATGAAGACATGCATCAGAATCGTAGAGTTCGAATAGCTGAAGACTTAAGCATTGGCAACGGTTCAATCTGAAGGGCAATATTCGGACAAGAGCTTACTGAGAGCGTCGATGCAAGGACAACCTCTGATCGAGAAATCAGAAGGGTTAAATAAATTCGTCGACCTACCCAAGATATCAAAGTGACATATCTGACAGGGTTGGTGAAACAGCAGACTGCAGTGTCAGGAAGTCAGAAAAAGATGTCATGTCACATCTGCAGTCTACACCAAATAACTAGAGATTTACGAGGTAATTTGAATATCTTTCAACGGCTACTTTCCTACGGGAAGATTGGGAAGTAGTATAAATCAACAGAGCTTCAAAGATCAAGAGTTGTTGATTTTTTTTGTGAAGTTGCAGAATCATTGAGTTGGTGAATGCTATTGTTGACTCTACGAAGTTCCACAAAAAGATCAATAGAACAAAGCCTCGGTGTGATTGAGACTACCAAGGTGGAAGTGAAGCAGCTTTGAAGAAGAACTCAAATAGACCAAAGCTTCACTCAACAAAGATGAGAATGCCATTAAAGATGGTAGCAAAGCTGAGAGTCGAGAAGGCCAAGAAGATAGCATTCAGGAAAGTGGCTGAGTACAAAGAAGATCAAGAGAGCCACTCTATGAATCACCATGAATCGAAAGCAGAGACTGAACAAGTGAAGAACCATGTCTGCAAAGTAATCAAGAAGGGTTCAGGGATTGCTAAGTGCCAGATAAAGTCTACTAAAAGCACAGAGACTTAGCAAACCCAGATGGTGATGGTGCACATCTAATATCAGATGAAGATGAGCAGAAAAGAGTAAAGATCAGCTGCACCAAAGAAGACGTGGTCTGGACTCGAAGCTGAAAGCAAAGAGGACCACAACAAGCTGCTAAGTACAAAAGATGTTAAGAGCTTAATGACATCTTAGTAGCTCAGCACCACCAACAACAACAACTACAACAACAAGAAGCCAAGGCCTGAGGGGTCCTTGTCCAGAGGTACTAAATGAAGTTCCAAGCCTGTTGGGCTTAAAGAGTTCCTAGGGAACTAGAGAAGTTCTAAGGTGCGCAGGCTTCAAGAGTTCTTAGTGAATCAAGTCCCAAGGTCAAGGCGGCCTCAAGGAATCTCAGTGATTCATGGTGCTTCCCTTCCTTAGTGGAAATCCTGCTAGTTGAAAGCAGAAGAGTGGATTAGGAGCTTGAGTCTCTAAACCACTTAAAACCCATTGTGTCTTTTACTTTATGTCATTTACATTATGTATATTAACTGCTATAACTGCTATGTATGTTTTAACTGCTTACTACTAAAATAACTCTACGAACAATGTATGTCTGATCATGAATATATTAATGAAGGGGATCTTTTACTCATTCCGCTGTGCTTGAAAAGATTCCTATGTTTGTCATTTGCTACTGAATGCGCAATACAACTTAATAAAGAAAAAGTATTGCAAAACTAAGGATCTATTCAACCCCCCTTTCTAGATCTATATTGTGCCTACTGGGAACTAACAATTAGTATCAGAGAAGGTTCTCATGCTATATTCAAAAGCTAATCGCTTTGAGTCCGATCCTAGGCATAAACATTATTCTAAACTTAGTTTAGTAGTAAGTCTCTTATTATATGCAGATGAGCTCACATATTGGAAATATTGTGTACAGGTAAATGTGTATATACACATGAAGCTGCTCGGATTGGTCCATACTCTTGATTGTCATATCTACAAGACCAATTCTTTCCCGCAGTCAATTTTGTAGTCTGAAGACCTGGCTAGGAAGCACTAGAGACATCAATAGAAAAGAGTCAAACATCCACCAGGCTGAAAAGATGATAAGGCCATACATGCAAAGAAATGTTCATCCAGAGAAGAAAGAAATACTTCTCAAACATATGTCTGGCCAACTAGTAGTTGGATGTAAACCTTGTGAACTCAAGGATGTCGAAGAACTGAAGATGTTGAGATTCTCTTAGCTTGCATCCACAAGACCACGACTGATTGATTGAAGGTCAACCGGAGCAACAAGCTATCAGGAGCAAATGAGAAACATGCACATCAATGCGTAAACTTAGTATATCTAAGTTAAATGACTGTTAAGAAACTGACAACAAGAAGGTACGGTTCCTCGCTAACATAGATATGAACATCATATTTGCACTTTACTTATGATCTATAACAGGTTTCCTTCAAGTATTCATAATCTATCTAAAAAGGTGAAGAGAGAAAGTACACTGATGATGGAAACTCAAATGTCTATAAACTTTCTCTCCAACCAAGTTTTAGGTTGAAGATGATAACTTGAAAGAGACCTGAAATGGTTTTAAGAGCCTCACAGGTCGATTGAATGTGAAGCAATCTTTGCTGATGAGCTAATGTGCGTTGCACATCCTATGGTCTAAGTATTTAATGACACACAGAGTATGATCAGATCTACAAGAAAATCTTGAAGATTCATAGAAACTGATCACATCCATGAATCAACCAGATGCTAATAAATCGTAGAGTTGATTCTCACTCCGTGAACATTTAAACTTTGTGAACATAAATTAGCAAAAGATGAAACCATTAAGGAAAAGAGTGTTTTATTAAAATGACAGATTTCTCTCACACTCATCACCATGCATCTCAAAATATATTATCTAAATGAAGTATATGCATGAATACGACTGATGGTGGTCTATATGATGATTATCCAAATATATGAGTAACATGGGTTTAATAAACTAACCTAGCAGGACCCATTTAACCATATGTACCAAAAATTAGAAATGTATAACCTGCAGGTACTTGGACTATCTGACCACATTAAGGAATGCTAAAGCAAAAGACTTCAGTCAAGAAGATTCAACCAGCAGAAGGCTTAGGACTGTTCAAAAATAATTCTGACCAAATTCCTACATGTCAAAGCCTGTCCTTGAAGAACTGCTGAGCTAATCTAATTGAAGCTCAAATGGCTGCATACCTTTATATGAAAGCAGGCCACTCAACCAGAGATGAAAAAGGGTCTTAGATGCTCAAGTATGCAAAACTTGTTCTCAAGGAAGCTCACATCAGAGAACTATCGAGCATCAAACATTAGGAACTTAGTACAGGAGCAGAACTCCACGAGCACTAGCAGATAAGGAAGACTACGTTTGTAGTGCTATCAAAGGATCGTAGAATGATCAACCCTGAAGATACTCATTTCTATGATATAAGAAGATTTAATGACTTCAGTCAGAAGGAGATATGCAGGGATGTTTCCTTATCTGCATAATGAAAAAGGAATCACACCTCACTGAAAAGACAAAGATGGGGGAGCAAAGTGATCCATAAGGAACAACAAGATCGAAATTTTTATGAAGCAATGTACCAGCTACAGAGTCCCAAAACCTTGTGGCTGATGAACCAAATGAAGATCCATAGTCAGTAGAAATGTCTCAAAACGTACTATTGATAACCTATCAGCCACCCAATTCAAAATTGTGGAGTGCCAATAATCAAACATATGATCGTAGTGTAAAAGCAAGAAGACACCACGATCACAACAAATGCAATGGTCTAAAGTTGATAAAGGACCTCCTCACCAGAAATGGTCAAAAGAGATATTAGTGCAAATTACTCTTAAAGCAAATTCATCTAGAAAGCGCCTCAGCGACAAACCTGACCCTCAGCTCACTCTAATAGGTTGGCCCTTCCCGAGCTACCTTATCCTAGAAGAATTGCTTAATAAAGTTCATCTCAAGGACCAAAACAGTCAACGATCATAAAGTAAAGTAAAAGTAAACTCAACACTCACGGAGAAACCTCAATAATCGTATAAGCATACTCGACGATCACAGTCTTACAAGTGGCTACTCTTAACTCACGAGGAGCTGAAAGAACAGGACAATTTCTCAAGCATTTAGATAATGGGAGAAAAGTTCAAATAATGAGTGGAAAGATGTCTTGCTTAAGAGAAGTGCCCAAGACTTCAGGAGGAAAATCAATGGCTGAATCATAAAGATTCAAAATGAGAAGAATTGCCAAAACCATTCACTACAACATCTTTCAGAGAGTTGATCGGTGAGTCAACAAATGAAAACGTAGAGTCAATAGCTATTCTATCAAGCTACTCTATGAATTCTAAAGGTCAAAGGTCAATCCACGTCAATCAAACGTCCACTCTTCTAAAAGAGACAACTAACTGACAAGTTAATGGGGAGTTACAGCTAGTTATTGGGCATCATGTAACCAATGACTGGTTGACACATCACAGAGTATGCAGAGTCACCATAAAGACAAATTCAAAATCTGCAAACAGCTACCCTAACCTATCTAATCTCTCTCCCTCCCATTTTCAAACCCTAGAATTCTCTTCGAAGCTAAACCATTCAAATTTCTAGAGTCCAAATCACAATCAACCATACTCCATAAATCTCCCTGAATTAATATCCATATTCCTTGAATCATTCAAATGGAAGACTGGCGAGTAATTACTGGCATTCAACTCGGAACCAAGTCATTTGAGAAATCCGAAAAGAAGTTCAGAGACATTCTTGAACTCGTGAAGAAAGCTGGATTCTCATAATGTCTTGAGGCAAGCACTCGAATATACACTGAACTGGTTAAGGAATTCTACTCAAATGCATCCATAAAAGCTGAAACTCTTTCAACCAAGGATAAAGGTCAGTCTCTAAAACTGAAATCATTCGATATCAACCAATGCTTAGGTTTTCCTGACATAGGACTAAAAAACCTTGATGAGATTGACACTGAGAAAGCAAAGGAGATTATGGGGTACCAAAGAAACCCTAGTCTGAAGGACATGAAGAAAAAAGAGTTTCAAGAGGAATTTGAGTTCCTCGCTGAGATTGTAGGAAAATGCATTCTATGCAAGGACACTGCACACGACACTATACTCGACCAACAGTTGAAGATTATGTCCGCTATAGTTCTGAAGAAGCAAATCAACTTTGGATCTATCTTGTTCGATCAAATCTCCAAATGGATGGAAAAGGCTGAGTTAAAGAAATCTACAAACAAACCACTTACAAAAGTATTTCATGGAAGACTGCTAAGCATAGTGATAAAGAAGAAGCTAGGAATCAAGATCAAGGATAATGAGGGAGAACCTCTGAATGTGCACAAAGTAATGTCCCCACAACTATTTGTGAATTGGAAAAAAATCCAAAAGAAAATAGGAGGTTGACAACTGGGAGCAGTAGCAAGGCATCTACAAAGAAGAGGAAGGCAAAAGAAGTAGAAAGTTCTGAATCTGATGATCCTGTACCAACAACAACCACACCAGCCAAGAAGAAATGCAAGAGCATGAGGAAAACTGAGGCCCCATCAAGAAGTCTATCCTCCAAAGATAAGGATGGAAATAAAAATGTCTCAACTGCAGAGATCACAAAGAGAAGAAGTAACAAACTGCTCCAAGAGCCACCCAAGAAGAAAGCAAAGATGGTGAAGAAATCAGCCCCAGTTGCCCAGGAAAGTCCATCCAACAAAGAAGAACATGAAGAGTTTGAAGATGGGAAGGGAGCCATAGAGCAGTCAATAAATGGCATGTAAGCTAATAGAAGATCTAAGAACCAACCCAATCAGCATCCAGATTGAGTTGAGAAGCCATTCAAGATGAAGTCTTCCACAAGATAATCATAAGAAGACTTCATTAGCTGACTAAAAAAAGTCAACATATGCAGTAGCTGTTAAGTAAAAAGATGATAACGATCTTGGAAGTAACCAAGATCGTAGTGTTTGCTAAAATAAAGAAGGAACTGATGGAGTACACACTGAGATACTAGTCAGTCTCTGAATAACAAGGCTAAAGTGATTAAGCATTGGGTCAGTCCATTGATGATAAGTGAACGAGAGATCACAAGGAGAAAGCGAGATGGACACGCCACAAATCTAAAGTGTCTTGTTATTCAGAAGGGGTCCGAGGAAGGAATCAAGCCATCAGTATTTGAGAACAGTCGAGGCAAACAGAAGTGGTGAAGCACTGCACAAAATGAGGAAGAGGTGTTCTACACTAAAGATCAAGTGAACACTCCTCAAGATCGTAGTGTTGTCTCTACCAGTCAACAAGACACAATGATCAGGTCCATGAAGATATGCATCAGAATCGTAGAGTTCAAATAGCTGAAGACTGAAACATTGGCAACGGTTCAATTTGAAGGGTAATATTCGGACAAGAGCTTACTAAGAGCATCGATACAAGGACAACCTCTGATCGAGAAATTAGAAGGGTGAAATAAAGTCGTTGACCTGCCCAAGATATCAAAGTGACATATCTGACAGGGTTGGTGAAATAGCAGACAACAGTGTCAGGAAGTCAGAAAAAGATGTCATGTCACATCTGCAGTCCGCACCAAATAACTCGAGTTCTGCGAGGCATTTTGAATTACTTTTAATGGCTACTTTCCAACGGGAAGATTGGGAAGTAGTATAAATCAACAGACCTTCAAAGATCAAGAGTTGCTAATTTTTTTTTGTGAAGTTACAGAATCGTTGAGTTGGTGAATGATATTGTTGACTCTATGAGTTCTACCAAAGATCAATAGAATAAGCCTCAGTGACAATGAGACTACCAAGGTGGAAGTGAAGCAACTTTGAAGAAGAACTCAAACAAACCAAAGCTTCACTCAATAAAGATGAGAATGCCATTAAAGATGGCAGCAAAGCTAAGAGCCAAGAAGGCCAAGAAGATAACATTCAGGAAAGTGGTTAAGTACAAAGAAGATCAAGAGAGCCACTCTACGAATCACCATGAATTGAAAGCTGAGACTAAACAAGTGCAGAACCATGTCTGCAAAGTAATCAAGAAGGGTTTAGGGATTACTAAGTGCCAGACAAAGTCTACTAAAAGCACAGAGACTTAGCAAACCCAGATGGTGATGGTGCACAACTGATATCAGATGAAGATGAGCAGAAAAGAATAAAGATCAGCTGCACCAAAGAAGACGTGGTTCGAACTCAGAGCTGAAAGCAAAGAGGACCACACCAAGCTGCTTAGTACAAAAGATGTTAAGAGCTTAATGACATCTTAGCAACTCAGCATCACCAACAACAACAACTACAACAACAAGAAGCCAGGGCCTAAGGGGTCCTTGTCCGGAGGGACTAAATGAAGTTCCAAGCCTGCTGGGCTTGAAGAGTTCCTAGGGAACTAGAGAAGTTCCAAGGCTGCAAGCCTTGAAGAGTTCTTAGTGAACTGAAGTCCCAAGGCTGCTGGCCTTGAAGGAATCTCAGTGATTCAAGGTGCTTCCCTTCCTTAGTGGAAATTCTGCTAGTTGAAAGCAGAAGAATGGATTAGGAGCTTGAGTCTCTGAACCACTTAAAACTCATTGCGTCTTTTACTTTATGTCATTTACATTATATATATAACTGCTATGTATGTCTTAACTGCTTACTACTAAAATAATTCTATGAACAATGTATATCTGATCATGAATATATTAATGAAGGGGATCTTTTACTCATTCCGCTGTGCTTGAAAAGATTCCTATGTTTGTCATTTGCTACTTAATGAGCAATACAACTTAATAAAGAAAAAGTATTACAAAATCTAAGGATCTATTCAACCCCCCCTTCTAGATCTATATTGTGCCTACTGGGAACTAACAGTTTCTACAACCCAAATTGGTGGCTCTCCTTCATGTTAGACCTTCCAATATATTTCTAAGCTCCTCTACTTACATCTCAAAAAATTGAAAACAAACATGGCCTTAAGTAGAGGCGAAACTAGGTGGGGGTAGGGGGGCCGCTGACCCCGGTAGGGTGGCGGTAGAGGCGGAGATAGAGGGGGGGGGCGGGGGACCAACCGCAACCAGGCACCGGTGAGTAGGCTATTCTTCTTCTCCGACAGGCGACAGTCCGACTGCAACACCAGGTCTGTTTTAACAATTTTTTTAAGTCACATGAAACGATGTCGTTTCATTTTAAAAAAATAAATTATTAGGTCTTTTGTCTTTTACGGTACAAACTTCATTATCCACCTCTCCCTCTTTAGTCTCTTCGTCTCTTCCCTGTCCGTACTTCCGAGTTCAACGGTTCAACCTCAGCCTCCAGGCCCGCCACTACTCTGCTCAAGACTTCCGCCGCCGGCACATAGATCCCTGCCATTATCTCACGACTGCCCACGCCTCCAGCCCTCCACTGCTTTGGTCCAGGTAATAATAAAGTAAAACATAATAATTTACATGTAAAAAATAATGGTAAGCAAATTTTAGCATTTATAAATAACAAAGAAATTAGTTGCTATTATTTTCTTAAGAAAAATGATATATATGTTTAAATAACAAAGAAATTAGTTGCTATTTATTTTTTATGGCTTCTATTATACATCTGGGATAAGTTTAAAAGTAAAGGTTACTTAGTTTCAAGCTTTTGTAAACCAAAGGTAACTTTGTTTCTTTGATTGTTCTAAATTAGTTATGTGCTAAATTAAATAAATTGGTTGGTTTGAATGAAAATTAACCATGAAAACAGTGACAATAGAGGTTATATACTTATATGTATGGTACAATTATAGAATTGAATTTCTAATACGATGAAAGTTATAAAAACCCAATGAACAAAATTTATATAAAGTTAGTTAGTAGTATGTGAATTCATTAATTGATAGATAGATTATGTATGCTTTTATGGTATAAATCAGTTAGCGTTTGACTGAATTAGTGACATGGAGTATAGTTGTTAGTGTGCGGAGTAATAAGGATGGCGAATTCGGGTTGGAACACAAAGAAATGGCTAAGAAATCTGATTGTTAAAGTGGCACACATAACATGTTCGCTAAAAGTCCTCTTAGGACTGTTTTTGCTAAAAACTAGGAATTAAGCAAAGCCAACGTCCTAAATTCCGCAAGTGGTGGTATTAATAATTTCGGTTCGCTTGGTTTAAAAATTTGGACCCCCCTACAAAATCGTTCTGGTTCCGCCACTGACCTTAAGAGCTAAGCAATGGGAACTTGCCTCGGGCTTGATGTAACGCCTCAGAAAATCGAACCTTTGTAAATTCTTTTATTAATGAATAAAATAATATTATTTATTATTATTACGTGTTGATAAGATGAATGTCGTTTTATAACCTAGAAACATCGGAACGTCGTAGTATTTTAACTACGTGAGAAAATTAAAGTGTTTTAATTTCTAAGACGAAAATAAAAGCTTTCCGAGAAATTTTCTGAAAAACACTATTCATCGATTTCTGCTCGAGAATTATTTTTGAACTTCCAAGAAATACGTAACGTTATAATATCGAGGTGATATTGATTATGTAATAATAATTTAAGTATGGAAAACGTAATATTTCGCATGCAGACCTAATTTGGGAATGTTAGGTTTATTAAGCGATAAGGAAAGAAAATTATAATCATATGATGCGTATGCATTGTACGAGGTAATGAACGTAAGTATAATATGACATATTATACTATTAAGAATGGAGAATGAAATAACGTATATTACGAATAAAAATATGAGTTAGCCTACGAGGATTATACGTTGGGTATTTATGTTAAGTTGTGAATTAAATGTAATGGACTTATAGGATTATTAGCATAATGGTAGAAGTCCAATGGGAAGTGATACTCAAGCCCAAGTGTTTGATAAGTCATGAGTCCAAACTATTGTAATGCAAGCCCAATAAGAAATTAGCTAGATTAATTAGGAAGCCCAAGGTGATTAAGCCATGATCCATGGAGCAAACCAAGTGTAAAGTGGGTAGTCTTGATGGGCAAGCTTTTTGTGTGATGAGCAAGTGTTGTGCTAGCCAAGTTACTTAGTTATAAAGTGATGAATAGTAAGGAAGTGGAAGTTGAGGAGGTTAATAAGGAGGTGGGATGGCCTAAAAGACTAATAAGCCCTAACTTTGCCAAGCCTATAAATAGCAAGTGGGATTTCATTATTTTGCTTGTTCAAATTTCATCCAACTCCTCTCAAGTTAAGTAACTTATTGGTTAAAGAGAATAAGCACATAAGTCAAGAATAAGTCATTCAACCTTTGCTAGATTTTCCAAAGAGAAGTGAAGTAATAGTCTTCAAGGGTAAGACTCTTGTCTATTATATCTTTTTCTCTCCATGATAGGATTGATAGAGAAGTGGGATGGTAGTCTAAGAACATATAATAAGTTATTGATGAATGATCTTAAGCCGAATAAGTTGAATAAGCAACTTGAACCTAAATAAGTTGATAAACTTGTGAAGAACTTGTCATATGTTTGTCATATGATGTTAGTATGTTCAATATAGTATGAGAACATTGATTGATGAACTTAAGTTCATAGTAAGTCATAAGCATGAGAATTTGTAGTGAATAAGTTGATTACGTCATTGACTTATGAGAATAAGTCAAACCAACTTTAAGAATAAGTTGGTGTAATAAGTAATTTGTAATGTTCATATGTTGGTTAAGATCCATTTATAATTGATGAATGGGTAATATACCCATGAATTGGATACATTCGGGCTTAATTTATTGTTGTTCTCAAGTCTTTTAGAATAGTTTTTAAGTGTTTGTGTCTATTCAAGCATGTTTTATGTTGTTTTGTAGGAATTGGGACAAAAGTTTCTTGGATCGACGTTTGGGGTGGCTAGATTCGCATTTTCGGCTTGCCATTTACACAGCAGTCACTTCAGAGCCAATTTGAGTATTACTCAAGACCTTATATAGAAAACCTTAAAGAATAAAAGTTGTAGATATACATCTCCTCTTTCCGGATCATCTTGAATCATCGAAATCGGAGTTCGGACGAAGACGTTATGGCCATTTTCCCAAAAAAACGCCGAGAGTAAAAATGTCGGAACATGTGGCGCAAAGGCCGGGCGCCCAAAATAGGCCTATGCCAACATATTTGTAGGGGTAGGGTTGCAGCACCGTGCCCAACGCTGGGGTGCTGGGGAAGAGGTTGGTTGGGCCTGGACACATTTTTAGGCGAATTTTGACACCTTTTGACTCCAAATTGGATTGGGTTTGTTCCTAAGCTAAAAATTGGACTTGTAACCTATAAATACATGATGTAAGGCATAAAATAAAGGGAGAATACATATGTTAGACTAGATTAAACACTACATTAAATTAGAATCTAAACCCTAGTTCTTAATTAGCTATTGAAGATTGAAGCAAATTGAAGAACACTGAAGATCAAGAGCAAAAGCAAGAGGGGAGCATCAGATTTGCTGATAACGAATTCTATTCTCTTCTCTTATCATACTTTTATCTTTTAATGTCTATTTAGTTGTGGATTCTTGGTTTTAATTCATTAATTATGAACTAACTCTTTTATTAAGATTTTAATTGAACCTTTTATGGCTATAAATTAGTTATTTAATTTATTCCAATTATTTGTGTCAAAGTGAGTTGTTTATCTTGCCTTATGCTTATTGATTAATTATCTGATCAGTAATTACTTTGTTACTCTAGAAGGAATTGGAAGAGGAATTCTAGGGTTAGAACTGGGCATGATATCATGTGACTTAGTTATTTGCACAATGAATAATTAAGTTTGTGAATAGAATGGAAATATCTGTTCGCCGCATGTAACACATAAGGAATTGGGATTGTAACGAGTTTAATTCAATTGTTTTGCATAGGAATATAGGAAAATTAATCTGGATTAAATAGAAGGCAATTGATCACTTGGAAAAGGGCTTTTGGCATTTGAGAATTCCTGTTAACAATTCAGTAGACATAATAATTGGGATAATTGGATAATTGATTTATAGTTCATAATTGGGGATATTGGAGTCTTAATCCTTATTTACCTGAATTCAATCAAATCTTAGTTTTGTTTATTTGCTTTCTTTTAGACTAATCTCTTTTAATTGTTTAATTTAGTTTTCTTAATTAGAAAATTCATAATTTGCAATTGTTTAAATAAAATTGATTTGGTTAAGAGTTAGTATTTGGTAATTTTTATTAAATAATTCCTCGTGGGAACGATACTCTACTTTCACTTTATTACTTGTTGACCGTGTATACTTGCACGTATTCATTGATTGCAAAATCGATCAACAATAATCATTAGGAATAAAGTTTTGCCGGAATTCATACGATTAGACGACAATCGTCGAATTCGTGAAATTCTCGGAGTGGAAGTCATATTTTGTGTTTGAAGTCAAAAACATTGGTTTTCGATGGAGACAAGTCATATTTGGCATTATAGAGTTGCGGACTCAAAAATGACTGAATTCCGACTTAGAACGAAGAAACTAGTGTTGAACGTTCACGGACGTTTATCGTTTTCGTTGAAAACGAACTAATAGGTGAAATTTTAGCAAACGAAGTCAAATAGATAAAATTCTTACATGAACGCATAGAGTATATAATTTGTGAACCGTAGGCTTTTGAACGAGCCAATTCGGACTTATAACGAAAAAGTTATGCGTTCGGGAGTTTCGCCAAATTTGCAAAAGTCAGAATTTTCTAAACATGAGTCAGTTGTAGCGCCAACCCAAGGCCAAATAAGTGGCACCGCAAGTTGCCGCCACGTTGTCTCGAAAGACATCGCTAACTCACGTCACAGCGCGACCTGAAGAGTAAGGACTCGCGCCGCAACGCCGAGTCCAGTCTGTACCTACTGTTAACTCGCGCCGCAGCGCAGCTTGTAGAGCAATGGGTGGCGCCGCAACGCCAACCCTAGAATGTGGACAGTAAAGAATGTTTATGAGTACAAATTGAATAGTAACTTAGTAATAATAAACTGAGAAACTTAATAAGGTATTGTAAGGTACTTATAAACCTTATTTATGTTGATTAAAGGTTAGTAATTAATCAAATATGAACAAAATGAGAATGGCGTAATGAAAAGCCGAAACCCATAATAACAGATCTAAGTCAGGATTTAGATTGAGATGAAGGGTAAGATATAATAGTATACATACTTGATTATATATGATCTAATGTGGTACGTTATATGATCATGTATTGTAGAGACTTAGAGACTTAAAGTGTACTTGTGATAATCAGTAAGCAGACGCTAAAGGCAAGTATTCTAACCCTTGTTCCAGTTCAGTTTGGACAAGCTGTGTAATTCATGTATTCTTTCGCATGAAGTTTTTAACATCAAGTCTCAGCTTGATTTTTCGCTTAGACTTATATTATGATTCTGTCAAGCATGATTAATGTTTACTGAGTTATATTGGTATGGTTTTCAATCGAAGACTGAGTATGCTAAAATGTTTTGTCATTTAACGACAGGCACATGAGGTTGCCACAACTTAAACGTATACACATTTAATGAATGTAGTGTTGATCAACATAGAGTATTATGGGCTGATCACCCAGAAGTGCTCATAAGCTATGCCGGCCTTACGGACTTAGTGCCGAGTTGTCCTTCTCAAAAGAAATTATGAACTGCTCATAGCCTTGAGCCATAATTGATATTCTACTGAATATGGTTGTTGAAAAATATTTTGAATGAAAAGAAGTGCTATTTTGAATTATCGATAGTACTTCATAACTATTGTTCAGTTATTGAAGATATATGAGTTCTATGTTTCAAGCATGTTGTTTTTTAGAATTGTAGTACTTGCTGAGCTAGTCATGCTCACTCTTGCTTGAACCATATGAACACAGCTAAGATCGAGTGGACCGAAGGCTTCGGCAAGGACAAGGGCAAGGTGAAGGCGAACCCTTAGATTACTTATGTAATAGTATATTTGAATGTCTGTAATATATTGAATATTATGACAAGAACGAACGAATGGGTTATAAAGAACCTGGGAAATATAATATTATTTTGAATATATAGAAGATATATTAGTTCTTTTGAGACTTTTTAATTGAATGAATGTATTAATGGTAGTACCGTGTAGCACCATTTGTTGGGTTGGAAGATACCTGGATTTGGGGGCGTCACACTTGAGCCGCAAAGCCTTCCGTAAAGGCTGATTTCCTCACCTGTTGCAATGCCATTCGACGAGCCCCTGGCTCGACCCCAACTTTTCAGTTGCTAGCCGTGTTAGCCAATACCAGTGAGATGGTCTGCTTCTTTCTTTGGCTGTCAAGAGTCGATGTGTTGGATGCCAAATTAGCAAGGAGAATGAGCTTCATATTCGCATTTGGTGAGTCTTTCAGGCACATATTTTTCATAATATCGGATGTTATTATGATACGAGAAGGGATTAAAAATGAGAGAAGGGTTATGATTGATGATGTAATGATTGTTGTGATAAAAAATATTTGTAAACAAGATTTATAAGAAAATTATCTAATAAAATGAGTTTTTATAGATAATTTATGTTTTATGTGACTTATGGTCGTTTGATGACCACGATGTGTTATGTGAGTGTTTTTGAGTGTTTAAAGCTCATATATGGAAAATAAATTTTTTTAGAGAAAAGACGTAAAACACTATTCAAGCTAAAAATGCCTTTTTATTTTTTCGACTTTTCGAATTACGACATAGCATTTATTTGGGAAATAGGGACGGATGCCGAAATCGAACTTTTGAAAATCAAAAGTCGATTTTTCGGCTAATCGAGCGGGTTACGAGAACATAATAGAAAAAGTTAGAAAATCTAACTGGAAAAAAATGTCTATCTAAATTTAGTTGGACTAACTAATTCTAGGTTTGTATGACTTGGTTAGGATTTATAAGGCTTAGCTAAGTTTGAGCCAAGAGTTAAGCCTAGGGTTGAGCCTAGAGTTTGTAAGACTTGGCTAGGGTTGAGCCAAGGTTTGGAGTGGCTTGGCTAGAGTTGAGTCATGACTTGAGATTTAGGGTTATAACCTAAAGACTTAGAGCCAAAACTAGGTTTGATGAAATAAAATGCAAATGTATGTAAGATTAAAGCAAAAAGGAAATGAAAACCAAATGAGGGACATTTGTAATGAACGAGAATTCTATGTGATACAATATATATATATATATATATATATATATATTATGAAAGAATTTTTTTTATGAGGAATTGTCTTGAGCATATGTGTGAATATGTGTTATGCGTTGTGAATTAATGTGTTGGGCATGTGTTAATTTATGTGGCCCCAATAATTTAAATGTTAGCCAAAATGTATTTTGATAATTGATCCAAAGCCTAACCCATTTGGTGTGGACTTTCTAGAAGACAAAATGAGCATTAAATCATTAAATGAAAAATTAAAAATGGGGTAAAGAAGGAGAGAAGTGGCCGGAAATTAGAGGGGCACATGGGGGGAATTAATGTTGCTTTATTTTCTTTTATTTCATATTTTCAAAGTGATTCACCAAATCCCTAGCCCTTGTTCCTAAATAACTAACTTATTAAATGAGAAATCCCATAATTTGTGACAAGGCAATGAAAAAGAGAAGACATGAGATGATTATGTATATGTATATATATATATATATATATATATATGTCTTGGATGGTTATAAATAGAGTTCCTCCTTAGTGCAAGCAAAGTTTGTTTTTACTTTATTTCCTAAGTTCTAAAGAGTTAGAGAGCAAAATATTTGAGAGAAAGAAGATAGGGGGCTGTCGACCACTAAGGGAGTTGAGGAGAGTTAGTGTGTATCTTCAAGTTACATCACATACTTTGGAAGTAGGAGGAGAAGTGCATCCAAAACACAAAGGTTTAAATGTTTCCTAATCTCAAACCTTAAGTAGTTTATTATGTATCTATGTAGTTGTTTTGGAATCAAATGAGATCTACATATTTTTAAAACTTATGGTAGTAGATCTATATGTTAGATGATATTTTATGGTTAGATATGTTCATTTTATGTGTTGTTGAGCTTTGATGGTAAAGATGAACAAGAAATGTTTTTACTCGAAAACCCTAGAAATTTCAGTCCACTTTGGACAACCACCATTTTCAAATCATAACTTATTTTTGAGATTCGTCACATCTATGAGTTAGATCTTTGAGTTCTCTAAAAAACCCCACTGGTATCACTGAAAATATTGAACGATCCGCCCGTAGCACATTTTCTACCAAAACATTTTTATGTCGAAAAACCTAAAAATCCTACTGTCCATTTTTTCCGTGGGTTGTTTCGGCTAGTTATTGGACTTTAAAAATTCTGGTCTTCTTGGATATGAAAATATATGAAGTTATATAGCTACTATTCAAAAATGAGCTTATTTCGACTTTGTGAGATGGAGTTATGGTCCGTCAAAAATTTTACGATTTTTAAAAGAAACTGTTATAACTCGAGATCCATAGCTCAAACAAATATGAAATTTTTACTGGAGTCATTGTATGATGATATGAGACTACTGTGTAAATTTTGGAGTTTTTGGATAAAAGGATAATTTTTAATAAATGTTGTAGTTTTGAACATAAATGGCTTATTTAAAAATAGGGAATGAAGTTGGAAAATTACAAGAAAATTATGTTGTGACTAAAATAAAATATATTAAAGTTTTCCAGAAGATATAAAAATAATAAATTAAGTAATTATGTTTAATGCATATGAATGAGTTAAGAATAACTATGGGAATTAAGTTAATATAAGTTATAAAATACTATAATGTAATTCTATTGATTAATATTCATTAGAAAGATGTAATAAGACTAAATAAGAGTAAATTTGTCATTTTATTAAAATATTATAAGAATGACATGTCATGGTTGTTAAATGAATTAAATAATAAGACATAAATAATTAAATTAAATTGTTTGTAAAATAAATAAAATATTATTAAATGATTAATAATATTAGTTGTAAAACCCCAACTTTTAATAAATAAAGATTTAATTTTCTTCTAAATAGTAAGGTGGTAATTTAACAAATGTTATAATTATGAGTGATATGTGCAAATTTTACAAAGTAAGCAAGTTGTCATAAAATATTCATTTTGTTGGGAAATATTTGTTTGGTTAAGGAATATTCTTTTTATTGGGGAATATTTGTATGACGGTGCAATAATTGGTGGACCCCATAATAGAATAACTGTCGGATATAGAAAGCGACAGAAATAACCTTTTTATAAAAATAATGGCAAAAATTTTATCGTTAAACTGTTGAAATATGATGAGTAGGTTTTTAACCTACAATTTATCTTTATTTAGCTTGATATATTGTTAGTTTTTTGAGTATTTCATGTTGCTTTTGATGGGTTTTTGTTCTTGTTATAGGATATTAAGTGAGCACATCAAAATACAGGCATTGATAGAAAGCTCAAGCAAAATTTGACATACTACATCACCGGCGCGAGGCGCGCCGTGAATACAAAGGGACCGACGCGTGGCGTAATGCATGCAAGGAATATTATGGTCAACTAGCACGGGCCACACCACTTTAGTAAAGAACCCGGCGCGGGGCGCGCCGATCAGACGAGTCAAGAGTTGTTTTGTTTTGCTCTGCTGGAAACTAAGTTGTGTTGAGAGATATAACTTCTTTATGTAATAAGGTTATATTAGGAGTGTTTCAAGGAGGTTATTTCATGTTAATGGGGATTCTATGTTTAAAAACTTGTTGGGTTTAATTAGGAGTTTGATTTTTATTAAAATTTCCATGGGATGAGTTTGAGATGGATTGGAACTGGAGTGGTTTTCAGCTGATGGGATTTAAATTTATGCAAAGGAGAGTATTAGGTAAATCCAACAATAGAGAACACACTGAGAAAGCTAGAATTGAGAGAAAATCTTGGAGGAACGAAGAAAGGAAGTGAATTCACGAAGATTGCAAATTTGAAGGGCGAGAAGGGTGGTGTATTACTATTCTTCTTTAATTTTAGTTTTTATAATTGGGATGATGATTTTTATTTATTTATTCAGTATTTAATTCATTATTTATGAGCTAAATTACTTTTTAGGCTTACAATGGATCTTTAATGTTGAATGATAGTTATTATGCCTTGATTTGAGTTTAACGAATTATTAATTCAGTTTATCTATTGTGATTTATGCTTTAATTTATGAATTGCTTGATCACCAATTTTATGTGGACTTGTATGGATTCGAGAGATGATGTATGAGTCTAGACCTAGTCACAATAGCATGTGTTATTGAATTCTGTGATTGAATAGAATCTTGATTTATGTTAGGGTAGAGATATGCCTAGCATCGCATGTAATCTGATAAGAACTTAGAATTAAACTCTTCTTAATTGTAATTCACATAGAGATATAGTGAATTAGTTAATTAGGGTGTTTAGCTTAATACTATCTAATTTGTGGATTTAAGTTAATATGGTTTTAGTACATTGAGAAATGACTAATTCTACATGAGTGTTCTTGATTAATAAACTGAGAATAGGGAATTAAACTAGAATAAGGTGTGATAATTGGAATTGTCGACGTCGAGATTTTTAGTTGTCCCTTTTCGTTACTTGTTCTTTGGTGTTCTCATTATTATGTGAGATTTGTTTGAAAAAACAAGTGAAAAAGGTCCGACATGCATAATATCAACGATTTGACTGTAAGAGTCGCCAGTTGGTGTTTTTAACTTATTGCACCAATGCAACCGAAAAAGTTTACACATTGACCCAGTGATTTGACACTGCTAAACGGATCTATGAAACCGAGATTCATTTTGGGTCCGGGGGCTTGATTATGCGGAGGGAAGGTGTTAGGCACCCCCCGACATCCGTGTTGCCACGGTGACCGCCACTTTTCAAGAAACTGTTATATGGATGTGTGTGTGTGTGTGGATCAATGTGCAATTATTTGAAAGTAGTACGAGGCCTCGTACACACCTATATACAAAAGGTTTGAATTTATAGAAAAATTCAATTTTAAACAGATATATAGCAATGAGGTTTTGTAAAAGAGGTTTTTCAAACCCTGTGCTCAATAGGAATTGAAACCTTTTCATACTTCCATTTTATTGTTAAATGGTCGGCTTGTTTGCTTTTATTTTTGAGATGCGAGGCATCTTCGAGAAAATAATATACAGTAGTGCCGAACTCCTCATGGGCATGGTAGCCATCTAAGGAAATTCGTACACTATAAATAATGTATAAGCTGCTTACAGCTGAAAATGTCCTTCACGGGAATCGAATCTAGATTCAGTAGACTGAATCCGTGATCACATGATTCCTAGGCTCACATGATACCGCAGTTTGTATAAAAAACAGTAAGCAATTATATATATAAAAGTTGTATATATATATATATGTGCATGATCAACCACCACGAAGCAACTCCATGGAGGATCGGAAATGTAAATATATAAAAACGGTAAATATATATATGGACATGATCAACCAGCATGAAGCAACTCCATGGGGGACCAAAAATGTAAATAAAGCAGTAAATGCGATCAACCGCCACAAAGTAAACTCCAGACGGGACTAAATATAAATAGTAAAGAAAAGGCCTCAAGTAAACTCTGAATTTGCGACAGAAGAATATATATATATATATATATATATATATATATATATATAATAAAACGCACTGGATATAAAATCCAGGCTCATCAGATATCTCTGACAACAATTATATATATAGGTTTATATATATAAAAGCAATAAATGCTCCGGATGTAAAATCCAGGCTCATCAGATATGTCTGAAAACAGTTTTATATATATATATAAGCAAATAAACGCTCCAGACATAAGTCTAGGCTCAATCGAGGCATAACTCGATAATGTTAGTCCATATATAAAATATATACATATATATAAGTATATATATACAGACAAAAATGAAAACCACGGCCCGAAGTCCGGTCATACACACACAACACGACTTTTAATGTGTAGAATAATGTGTGCAAAGATGAAGAGAAAGGCTTTATAGAGTGTGAGAAGGCTTACAGTGGGCTGCCAATGCAGGCTTCTATAACTCTAGATGGATAAACACTCAGCTCCCGCCGGTAAAAAGATAGCTATATGTGAGATAACAGGTGTTTAAAATTAGGAAAACTAAATATGAGGTGTGTACAGAACAAATTTGACAAGGCTTCCTTGCCTTTTCTTTTTTTTTTTTATAAAATGGCAACCCCAAGCTCTATATTTATAGAGATGGTGGTGCAGTGTACTACAGACCACAGACGTATACTACCTTGGCGCTCCGCTTTGCCTCGGGCTCCGCGAGTCCTGTCGTCTCGAAGTACGTGCACTCATGCACTGTGATATCCGCTCAAACTTGTAGAACTTCAATCCGATCCGAATGACGTATATAAGACCTTCTTCGGACCACTTGTGTCGAGAGTTATGCAATGACATGAGATTAGAGGTTGTAAGAAGTCAGGAAGAGGGGACCATGCCCATTTTCTTCAAGCTTCAAATTCTATCCGGTGTGCTGCTACGCGTAATAGTCACTCAGGATTGGAACTCCTTGGTTCTTGAAGGACATTGTTGTATGTATGTATGTATGAAGTGTTGAGACAACGCACGAGTGTTGAGGTGGCAAGATGACATTTGATGTGACTCCCCCAAAATAGGTCCACACGACCCATTCTGAGTCGCCAAATATCACACTATAAAAATCATTTACAAACTTCATTTATACAACTGTTGAAATGTCGTGCAGAATACGACCACAGTTAAACTGTGAGTTTTAAAACAAATGTATGTAACTCTCATGGTGCCTCGACCACAACCTTACAATGGTACTTTACATAAAAGTACAGTCAAAAACTATTTTAGAAATTAAAATCTTTGGGAAGTGCTCAAGGAAACCTTCGTACATGGGAGGCAATGTATGCCTCAGGTTATCATAGATATCATATGTCCACATAATTATCCTTGGTTGATCTAATAGACCCCAAAGAAAAACAAGAAGATTACTATCATGTTCTTTCCAATGGTGAGTCTTCTCTTGACATATAACTATCTCCACTGTCTGCAATTGAAAATTATATTTCAACCAAACTCCAAGATCATATAGGTAGTGCTCGTAGATATACTTAGCAAGTGGATGTGCACTACCCTGTCTTATGATAACACGAGGTTGTATGTCATTAGACATCTTGTATGATAGTAGAAAAACACCTTTCCAAAGTTGTGTTCACCTCACCCTATTCGGTTCACCAAAATTAAATATCAAATGACGTATACAATACGACACACTTATCTAAAGTTCTCAATAAAATTATTTCCATACTATTTAGGGAGAATCTCAATAGCTATAGACCACCGTTCTATTCTCCTGTTACCCCCGCTTGAACCAGCTACACTCTTATTACCTGAAAGGAATTGTGAAGCAAAAAGGGTGAGCACAACTAGCCCAGTAAAGAATATCATGACTAAAGATAATTTACATCATCAATAGCCTTCATCAGTAATAAATAAGAGATTTAGAACATATGGTATATGATAAAACTTTTCAACCATAGTTGCAGCGGAACGAGCAATCCATTAGAAGAGTCAAATAGATCATCAGGTCTATTATCTTCTCCATGTTAAAAGTCCACTAATAATGTTTTATCCCTGTAACATCAATGAACAATTCCTGTCCACAATCATATGAATAACTCATAATCATAATTGTGATTTTAAATTCCTCTTCGCACCCAGGACGAAGATAATTTTCATCACCTATCTTCACCTGAAACATCAAAAAATTATGGTTATACCAAATTACAATTCCTGCTCATAATCATACTAATAAATTTATCTTTGCATTACGGCCAAAGATATTCATTAACAATTCATCTTTGCACTTCAGGCCAAAGACATACAACTATATTTTAGAAGAGTCAAGTAGAGCATGATATCTACTATCTTTTACGAATTAAAAGTGTATAATCAATATGTTATCATTGAGACTCGAATTTTAATAAATAATCCACATCATTAAATCATCCGCACTACGGCCAAGGATATTCATGTAATCATCAATGGTCATGATTATACCGAATAATCCCTGGTTATAATCATACCAATAACTGTCCATCAATGCACTATGGGCCAATGAGGACTTTTACCACATCATCTATAACATTACGGGTCATGATTATACCGAATGATCCCTGGTCATAATCATACCAATAAACAGTTCCTATATGCACATAAGCCAAAGATACTCATCAATCAATAGTTCATCTTTGCACGTAAGCCAAAGATATACAATTGTAAAACTAATAATCACAAGTCCATCTTTGCACGTAAGCCAAAGATATACAAATCAGAAAACTATAATAATCAAGATCCATCTTTTGACGTGAGCCAAAGATGACTTTCATCATAATATAAGCATGAGGATGATGACAATGATATAAGCATTAATCAAACGAAATCAAGGATAAATATTAAAGACTTTAAATTTATCCAAAGTTTAAAAATATTCAAATTGTCAACATGATACTGCTTTGTGGAGTAAAATTCAAGAATAATATTCATGTACCAAAAATAATTTGGACAGAAAAGAAATATATTTTTCGGGTAAATAGTATCTCGTGAATAGTAACTTGTGAATAGTAACTCATGAATAGTACGCCATATTCGTACATAGTACCGTATACATAAATAATGTCATATACGCAAATAGTGCTATATACATGAATAGTGTCGTATACGTGAATAGTGACCTCGACACAAAAAGATAAAGTTTCACAATAAAATCCATGTCAATATTTATAACACCTTAATCCAAATGTTATAAATCACTTAATACTATCATAATCTAATATTATTAATATTACCACAATATTTTAATCATTTCTTAAACTTATAAACAATTAATTTTAATTGTTTACACTTTACTAATTAATGCATTTAATCATCCTAAAATGCCAAACCCATAAGATTTCATCACCAATAACCAAAACTCTCATCAAAAGTCTTCATATACCTTATATAGAATTTCCAAGCCATAAAATCCTATTTTTCAATTTTTGTTACTTCACATAACGTATTTAATTCATTTACTCATAACTAGTTCATTTTCATGAAAAATACCAAATCAGTTCCAAAAATATTTCTTTTCCGGGATTTAGCAGAATATAGTCCCATATTGAATATATATTTTCTTTAATTTTTAAAATTCATTTATTATTTTTCATACGGGCCAAATCTCGCCGAATATTTAAACATTTATCATAAAATCGTACTTTTGTCCAAAAAAATTTCAAATTTATATATCGTTATATATATGAACTCCCAATAAAAATTTCACTAATTTTGGAGTTAACCAGAAGGAGTTATAAGGGTTTACTTTTAAAATAGTCTTTTCCCATAAAATTCATAACTCTTAATCTATACATCCAAAAATCGCCATTTTCGGACACAATCTAGAAAACTCAACAAACTATCATTTTAAATTTTTCCAGAATTTTTGAGTGTCAGAAAAATTACGAAACTGTAAATGGATTTTCACCTGCCATGCGATAATCCACGTAGACAGATCATTTCCACAATTTAATAAGGAATGAATACGAAGGATCATTCACCATGCATGTGGTAATCCACATAGATAGGTTATTCTAACAGAATAATAAAGAATGGGATAACAGAAGAATTCACCATGCATGCGATAGATCGCACAGACAGGTTATTCCCAACATAATAATAAAGAATGGAATAATGCAAGAAGAATTCACCGCACGCATCGCGAGACCGCATGCAGCAAGTTATTCCAATGAATAATAAATAATGGAACAGTCGTGCGTAAAAAACGCACGCATGTGATATTCCAACAAAATAATAAATAATGGAATAATAAAAGAATTCACCAGGCATGCGATAGACCGCACAGACAGGTTATTCCAACAGAATAATAAATAATGGAACCAGCTCATGCGTAAACGCACAGACAGGATATTCCAACAGAATAATAAAGAATGGAATAATAGAAGAATTTCACCATGTATGCGGTACTTCACATAGACAAGTTATTCCAACATAATAATAAAGAATGGAATAATAGAAGAATTTTACCATGTATGCAGTACTTTGCATAGACAGGTTATTCCAACATAATAATAAAGAATGGAGTAACAGAAGAATTTCACCATATATACGGTAGTCCGCGTATACAGGTTATTTTAACAGAATAATAAGGAATGGAATAACAATAGCTCTCTTCATGAACACGAAAGAAATAATACCCCTTACCTTAGAAGAAACTGGATACTGGAATAGTGAGGTAGCAGACTTCTCTTCTTCTTTCCCTCTATAATTTCTCTATATAATGATTGCTCTATAGCTTTAGTGAATTGGTGAGAAATGAAGGAAGAATGAGCTTCTATTTATAGGAAAATATAGTTTCGATAATTACACGTTTTGGGGCTCAAAATATTACAGTACAATACCTTCAACTTTTCCTTCATTTTTAATTTAGTCATGCAAGTATTATCAAACTTGCACCACCTCCCCTAATAGTAAATCATGTGAATCAATAGTAAATCATGTGACTCAATAGTTCTAAACATGTGAAAAAATTAATTATAGTATAGTACCTTCATTTATACCTCCATTTTTAACTTAGTCATGCAAGTATTATCAAACTTACACCAACTCCCCTAATAGTAAATGAATGTGATTTAATAGTACACACATGTGAACAAATAGTTATAATCATGTGAATTAATAGCAATTAATTGATCATTTATCCGATTAATTACCCGATTGGTCAATATAACTTCCAGACATCAATTATTATCGAAATAAATGTCGGTTTCCACTAACACTAATAATCCCAACACAATGGAACTATCAATTTCATCTTTAATCAACACGAACTTATTCATCATTAATATTATAACTCACAATATTTAACAACCGTGTCGCTCCGTGAAAAGGGGCTTTCAATAAGGATTTCTCCCTATTGGGCGCACAATTAGGTGACCAAACCTCTCCTCGATGTAACTTCTAGACATTATCAATATTGCAAATAATAATATAAATAACTTTGCAAGTCTCAATTATTGATTTAATAATATATCATATTATGCAGATGATAATCTTTGTGACAATAATTAAATCAATAATATGAGAGATATGATGCGTTAATTCTTTGTAGTAATAATTGAGTATAATCGAGTGACTTCTCACATAAGCATCAATAATTAATACTGGTGTGCTACTATGCAACCACGCGTATTATTGTACTTTTACTACGGGGTAGTTCAACAGTTTAATGGTAAAACTTCCGCCGTTATTTTTATAAAAAGATAATTCTGTCATTTTCTAACTACGACAATACTTCCGTTGTGGGGTCCACCAATGATTGTGCCGTCCTACGGATATTCCCCAATAAAAAGAATATTCTCCGACTAAACGAATATTTTATAACAACTTGCATACTTTGAAAATTTTTAACATATCACCCTTAACTTTAACCTTTTATCAATTTAACCATTTACTAAATATAATAATTATAAGAAAATTGAATACTTTCATTTCATAAAATTCGGGGTCTCATATTTGACTCCTCACCGGGGTTATCTCCGATATGAGTTGAAAGAAAATGTTGCTTAGGGTTATATATGAGATTGGACCGCTGCAAGTGTTTGAATGTCGCAAGGTCATCTATAAATGTGCCTGTCTGCCCGGTGTTAGCTCCGGGTCTTTGGTATGAGTGCCTCGACAGGAGGTCTGAGATTAAAGCTGATCGCATTTGAAATAAGCATTTTCGGGGTTATCGCCGGAACTGCAACAACATTCCTTGGGGTTATCTCCGAGGACGAAACTCGGGGTTATCTCTGAGGTTGGAAATGACACTCCCGGTGTGTGTTCTGGGGTTGTGACTGAACTTCTGGTAGTATCCAAAATGAATGTGAGCTGTCTTCCAGGGTTATCTCCGAAAGACGAATCTGCCCTCCTGCAATGTTAGTAACAGGTGTGCAGAAAATTTCGAGTGTCTACAGATGCCCCTCTTTATCATATTCATGCAATGCAAGGCATGAATAGGATAAAGAATCCTAGACACTTGAAATGCAATAGATTTATATGATTCTATGTGTAGCAACCTGATGCAAATGTGTGATGGAATAAATGAATGATTGTCGGTTCCCTGTTAATCCTGTTGGGATGACAATCAGTGATGTCTGGACATGCGATCCAAGTCTTCAAGGATGTTGACGTTGGGGTTATCACCAAAGTCATGAATCCTAGACACAGACTTCTACTCCATAGAGGTGCCTCTTGTGTGAAAGAGATCTGTGGGGAGAAGGTTTTATCTATTTGAGGATGTGTATAACATATTCCATCATCGGTCCTCTTCGATGAGGATGGTCTTCTCTGGTTTGTATCACCAGCATGTACCACAATAATGTTGGAGTTACTGCCAACAGTATGTATCATCAGGGTTGCCTGACCTTCGCTGATGTATGTATCACCAGATAGATCCCTGCTAGGCGCATTGTCAAGGCTGCTTGACTTTCATTGATGTGTGCATCAATGGTTGCATCGCGTTGTGACCCTTGTTGGGGAGTGTGTTAAGGCTGCTTGACATTCGTTGATGCGTATATCAATGGTTGCATCGCGTTGTGACCCCCACCGGGGATACATAGACATGGATACGTTGCTTCGATGGGTTTACCTGCCACCGATTGAAATAACGTCAAGGTTACTTAACCTTCGTTGATGTGTGTATAAATGGTTGAGAATACGCTGTAACCCCCGTCGGGGATACGTAGATGTTTGAATTTCTGCGTTGTGACCCCCACCGGGGATACGTCATCAGTTCATGACTTCAGCATTGTAACCTTCGCCGGGGATACGTCTTTAATTCATAACTTCAGCATTATAACCCCCGTCGGGGATCTGTGTTTAGGGCTATGACCCTGTACTGACGACATCGAACCTTTGTGAGGTATTACTGAGCATGATTTGTAAAAGCCAAGGCCACTGGTATAGTATACCTTGTATACAGGCAAATACCAATGTGTGACATGTGGAGCCAGAGTTTGACCCATGAAAACCGTGGATTTCAAAGTTATTATTAGCTCAATCGCGTAGCGTTTTTATTCCTGATTTGGCCTTTTCAGCTTGCGAGACCTCCTTTGCAACTCTAACTGGAATGAGCCGGAGGTGTGGGACCCATATAGGGGTGTTGTAGGTACACCTGCAGTAGCCGCAGGTGGACCTACATCCAACCGTGGCTAGACAAAGCCTGCAGGTTGCTTTCATAAGTCATTTTTAAGCTACGCCGCGAAGAAAATCTGAGAGCTCTTCTTCAGACCTACTGAGTTCGAGCGACTTTCTGCATATTCTGCTACCGTACAAGCGTTCTTCACTGTCCTGATAACATATGCATGTATTCTTTTCCAGTTTCTATCCATTGGAAAATGACTTATCACATGAAATGCATTTAGACACATAGTAGTGAATATGCATGCTGATATGACTTGATAAAAAAATATTCAACACAGTAAATGTTAGTATTAAACCATGCTGAATATAATGATGTGAAAAAATTTGACTTTTGAAACAGTCAAATTGGCACCTTTTACTGTCATTTCTTATCCTATTTGAGGACAAATGAGCAAAGGTAAAAAAGCAAAATAATCCTGGTAATTACACTACACTTACTGATTTTTTACTGTGATATAATAAATGAATGTAGAATGTATATGATTGTGGGTATGTGTGCTACTGAATGTCCACCTAGTCATGCCTATGTGCATGTGGATAGTCCCATTTACAAAGGGGACTATGGCAAAAATTTTCCAAAACGTAAGCATTGAGTAGTCATGCATTTTTAACTCTACTGTAGATGTATGTTAAAATAATGCATGCATGCATGTAGTCATAGGATGCATTTTGAAAAGCTTCAAGTAAGAATTTACCACACCCTTTTTGAGTTGATTTGGAGACTTATTGTCCAGATATTATGAATCTAGATCAGCCGAGTAGTTCCCACAGGACCACTTCTGGTGTACAGAGGAGGGCTTCTGAAGTACCTCGACCCCATTCTGTTAGACAACCTCGTCGTTTGATGGAGGCGGTGATACGTCCTGTCCGGGTTGAAGTGTCGGATGTTGAGGACGAGGAAGAGGATGTACCGATTGAGGTTCCTGCTCCCGCTGTACGTGTTTCGCGTAAGGATTTGCCAGGTATTCAAGTGGTGAACCCAGAGGTATTCAAGTGGTGAACCCAGATCTTCTGGGTGACTTGAGTTAACATCCTTCAGTCTACCTGCACGCAAACGAGGTATGAAGTTAGATCTTAATCTTTCTTATTTCCTATTAATGGGGAACAAAGGGTTCTGATGTTGATCTGTATTTGATGTAGGTTCCCGGCTTTACACAGCCTCGAGGGAACTGGTTCAACATCCACTCCATGTATCAGGCTTTGCATGATGACTATAGAGCGGTTATACATGGCTCGGGATTCGGGACGTTCTTTTCCATCCTTCCCCGTCGCTGTCCCTGTGGTTACCTCAGGGCACTGTCTGAGAGGTGGTTTCACCAAACTCAGTCACTTCACTTATTGGACTGTGAGGTGATGATGACGCCGATGGATTGGCGATTTATCACAAGTATAGAGTTTGAAGGGGATCCAATGCTTTACATGGCGGATATTACCCCTACTGCCATTAGATCCTT
Source organism: Panax quinquefolius (assembly GCA_020205615.1). Taxonomy (NCBI): domain Eukaryota; kingdom Viridiplantae; phylum Streptophyta; class Magnoliopsida; order Apiales; family Araliaceae; genus Panax; species Panax quinquefolius. The sequence continues at coordinate 53,445,512 of CM035161.1, read as the reverse complement.
GTTGGGAGTTCCAGCGGAGGCGCTCAAGGGTAGGACTGTACGTATAGGTCCTTTGAGCGTAGATGCTATGAGCGGGCTGTTGAGTTAGCCTATACCCGATGATGTGAGAGTCAGGGATCGCATTCTTCGGCGATTGTTCTTGATGATCATTAGGGGCTGCTTCATAGTAGATAACTCTTCTACGGTGTCCTTCGCTTTGATCAGCGCCACTCGACACGTGGACCATATAGCAAACTATGATTGTGGTTCCTACACCTTTACCTACTTCCTTAGGGGAATGCGCATACGATCGCAGGGCTTGACCGAGGCTTGGTTAGGATTCTACCCATTTCTGCTGGTGAGTATTTCTCTTATCTTTTCATATATACAGGTTAAGAGCGTTAACTGACAACAGATGTTGCCTTTGTGTTGGCAGTTTTGGGCCTATGAGAGGCTTCCATGTTTGCATCATGTGAGCATTCTAGGTTTAGATACCTATCCACGAGGACGAAGATGGCATCATTCCATACTGACGGAGGTCCCTGTTGCTGAGGGTTTCACTCATTACCGCCTACAGCTGGAGTTGTTGACAGCGGATGTCATCACATGGGTTCCCTACTCCGGGGAGCATTTGAGCATTGGATTTGAGGATGGGTACTCGACTGGATTTGAGTACGTTATTTCCACCTGTAGGATTCCTCTCTTCACAGATGGAGGATGGGAGCTCTACTTAGAAGAGCGTGCTATCAGGAGCACTATAGGAGAGATTCGCATACCGATCTTTCCTCCTGCCAGGCGTTATTGGCCTATTTCGCAGTCACCCATCATTGATATCCCATTATTGGGGATTGACGGTTTCACATTGTCAGAGGGTCCCTGCACTCAGGAGATGTTCCAGCATTGGTGGATCCCTCTTACCATTGGAGCTCAGAACCGCGCCACATAGTTTATGGGGGATATGGTTCCAAGATCCGTGATGATGACAGATTGGCTAGCCTGTGTCAGAGATCCGACTTATGTGACACAGATTGACAGTTTGATCCGGCAGTTGGACCGGGCACATTTCTTTATCCGGCATTTGGGTAGAGATCCTTCAGAGGTAGATACTTTTGATCCTTCCAGCTCTGGCGCTGGCCCCTTAGGTGACCCATATGTCTTTGTCGATGCAGATCCTCCCTTATATAGGCCTAACATCTCTGTAGATAGAGATCCAGTGACTCAGGAGGAGTTACATCAGATGGACAGGATTGACGATGTGGACATCGATACCATTGACTTCTTTTGATGTATATTCTCGTTATTTCTTTTGATAGGCCTCTGTTAGATGCTGGGTAGCTTCACCCCATTCTCATTATATCTTTTGATAGGCCTCTGTTAGATGTTGGGTAGCTTCGCCCCATTTCCCTGTATTTTAGCTGTACAGAGATGTATTAGATGATGATATACTTAGGAATGTATGTATAATTTTCCATTCCCTATATTATATTACCATCTATTGTAGCATACATGTTATTATGTTATGCATATATATGTATGTCCAAAGATATTCAGCATTGACCCCTGGATGGTCTTATGAAATGGCCCGTACATATGTCTTCCTCGACAGTTAGCCGTATTGATCATACCCCACCATTTTTTGTGGCATCTGGTATGCGTTCGTGGTATGATAGTATGTCACCACTAGACAAGGTGACTGTAGATCATTTATTGTAGCATATTATGACCTTATTAATGTTTTAGGTTCCTACAGGATTCATAGACTGTATGCTAGAGCACTGTGTACCGAAGAGGCAGGTTTTTTGATTCGGGACCCAGGAGTTGAGTCCTACTCTGGAGGAGTATGCATGGTTGACGATGCTACCGTTGGACAGACCTTGCATGTACATGGCGATCGGGGACATGAGTAGGATGTTCATGACCATCACCGGTTTGAGGCGTAGAGTGGTACAAGATGAGATCACATCCGGCCACATGATATTCTAGCGTTTTCTGATTGACAAATTTGGCTCTGAGGATAGTTATGCACGGGATTCTGGGGATTTTACTACGCCGGAGGATCATTGGCATTTGGCCAGAGTGGATGTACTGTTAGTGTGCGTACTGTCGTACGTCTACATGCCAAGATACATGGATGAGTTGGACATCGGGGTCATTATGGCAGTGAGAGCTCTCAGGGAGGGTCATACCATCGTACCGATGATTATTACAGAGACTCTGAGGTCAGCTACATACTGTTGCACTTGTCCAGCAGGAGTGTTCATAGGCAGCTCAGTCATACTATGCGTGTGGTTTATGTCACACTTGAGATCGATTGGCACATTCAGATGACATGGGTATTGTTTCACCCATGATATAGCCATGTCATACTCCTTCCAGCCTGCGGAGTGTACATATGCTATATCTTGGTCAGCTTTCCTTGCAGGGATTGGAGAACCATTCGCTATATTGCAGTGTACAGAGCTCAGCTCACCCTATAGCTTCATTACTCATGCTTCGGGCATGTATTATCTTCCTCTAGCTGGTTTGAGAGGGATGATCACTTACCACCCACTGGCCGTGATGTGTCAGTTTGACCAGTTTCAGGATTTCTATCCATTTGAGGGGGCAGTGAGTCAGCACTTTGCTTCACGCCGTTTATCATCAGAGGACATATCCAGGTTATATGCCTGTTGGGATCAGCGAGAGCTAGTTGAGTTTTCTGTCAGTCATCCGGGTTATTCTACAGAGTATTCAGCATGGATGGAGATAGAGACTGCATCAACTATGGTAGTATCCACAGTGCAGGATATTGATTCTGAAGATGAGGAGTCTATGGAGGAGGCTGACATTCCCATCGATTGGGACTTGACTGTTGGGCTGCCAGCATATGTGATGGATTCTCCCACCTTGAGTGCCACTGTTACTTAGTATTCAACGTAGTATTTGGAGCAGAGCCTACATCTGATGACCTATGAGAGAGATCAGACTAGGGCCTCGATGTTGACAGCTCTTGATGGGAGAGACGCCGCTCTATTAGAGAAGGACAAGGCTAAATCAGCCAGAGATGCATTGATTATGGAGAGGGATGCTGCCCTATCTGCTAGGAATGTGGCCATTGCAGACAGTACTTCTGTGAGATCCCAGACGACTGGCATCCTTGTTGATATGAGTGCATATATCGATGAGCATCATGCCATCATGCAGTTAGCCTTGGATCTACTAGCTCGTGTAGATACCCCTGGGCAGGAGCTTGCAGCGTTACCTCCTTCTTCGGAGAGGGATGCTATGCTAGATCTGATAGTCTGCATACACACAGATCCGTAGATAACTTTGTATTTTTTTGCACAGACTAGCTTAGCCATTTTGCCATGTACAACACAGATGTATATATCAAATAGTATAATATATGGTAGAGAAATTTATTTTGATTTACTTCCCTTTTAGTTATACCTTGATACTTGCTTGATATTTGCCTATTTCTTCAGGGCTTGTGATCTTGATGCATTCTGAACTTATCCTTGATATGTGGACATTGAGCCATCACAAGATCTCTCAGAACGGATCATTGATTTGTATGTATCCCTACCATCTTTGGTGTCTTGGGACTGGTTTCTGTATGGAAATGTGGAGAGGAGTGTGGCTTTTCCACTCTGAGATTGAGCGCACCACAGATGGTCGCCAATACTTCTATTTGTGAGAAGCCTAGTTAATTCCATCTTTTATGGATTGGTATTGCTCTTTGAGGTGCAACCATAGCTTAGATGGTCACCGAATCTCTTATTTATGAAGAGAGGTTGGATAATTCCATCTCTTTGTTCTGAAGCTGATTAAATGTGGTGGATTGAAGTTTGATCCCAGTACCCTGTGACAAGTATTTTTGTTCTGGTAGGGGTTAGACTGAACAATAAATGGCTGCCTACGTACTCCTATTGAAGAGGAGATCAAGTCTGCGTAGTTCAAACCTGGTGTAAGAGGTTCAACACTGAATGTGAAAGACAGATGGGTGTAGAAGCTTTATTGATGAAGAAGGGTGTAGAGGTATTTTTGTGGTTTTTGATTTTATAGAGAATGGTTTTTGATTTTATAGAGAAAGGGCAGAAATATTTTTGTTGTTTTTTTTATTGCGAGCGGGACATATAGAATATGGTTGCCTACGTACTCCCGTGTATCAGGGAGATCATGTCGACATAGTTTGCCCCTTAAGACGAATTGCAGCCAAAGAGAAGTGTGAATCCCATGCGCAGGCTATACTACAGGGAGAAGAAAGTTTGATCCCATAATGGGGACAAACTGCAGGTGTGGAAAAAGTTTGATCCTATTTTCAGGACAAACTGCAAGCATAGAAAAGTTTAATCCTGTCTTTAGGATAAACTGCAGGTGTGAAAGGTTCAATCCCGTGTTTAGGATAACCGAAATTGTGTGAAAGGTTTGAAATAAGGTGAAACCAGGCTACTGGTTTGAAGTGTATGTTTCCCTGAGGGGCAGAAGAGTTTGTAAAAGGAGGGTTAAAAAAATGGAATGACTGGTGATTGGATGATCCATACTAGGATGTTTGCTTAATGATATCCTCAGACATAGTACCGTTTCACGGTGTCCGAGTTGATAAGCTGTGGAAATTCATCGCCATCCATTTCCTGTAGTCTGAGAGCGCCTCTTGTTAATACCTCCTTGATAACAAATGGGCCTTCCCAGTTAGGGGCGAATTTTCCCTTAGATTGATCTTGGTTGTCAATGATCTTCTTCAAAACCAAGTCATATTGTTTGAACTGCCGTAGCTGGACTTTTCTGTTATAGGATCATGCGATCCTTTGCTGATAACTAACCATGGAAGATTGCCGCAGTTCACCTTTCGTCTATTAGAGATAATTGGTGATACCTGTCTTGTACCCATTGGTCTTCATCCAACTGAGCATCCATCAACTCTCTAAGGGATTCCATTTCCACCTCTATGGGGAGCACTGCTTCCATCCCATAGGCTAATGAGTAGGGGGTTGCCCCAGTGGAAGTACACATAGAAGTTCTATAGGCTAATAAAGTCAGAGGCAAGAGGTCAGACCATCCTTTGTGATTGGCAGACATTTTTTGCATGATCTTCTTAATATTTTTATTAGCCGCTTCAACAGCACCATTCATCTTTGGACGGTAGATGACGGAGTTAAGGTGTTTGATGTGGAATTTACTACATAACTCCTCCATCATTTTGTTGTTGAGGTTCTTAGCATTGTCTGACATAATGACCTCTGGTTGTCCATATCGATAGACAATTTTATTTCTGATGAAAGTAATAATGACTTCTTTGGTAACCCTGGGGAAGGAGGCTGCTTCTACCCATTTGGTGAAGTAGTCAATCATGGTGAATATGAATCGATGTCCATTACTGGCTTTGGGATCGATGGGCCCGATCACGTCCATTCCCCACGTTGAGAAGGGCTATGGTGAACTCATATTATGGAGTTCCCTTGGAGGGGCGTGGATAACATTCCCATGAATTTGACATTGATAGCACCTCTTGCTGTGATCATCACAGTCAGCTTTGAGTGTAAGCCAATAATGCCCTATTTTTGAGGATTTTCTTGATAAGTAGGGGGCCGCTCATGTGTGGGCCACATACTCCACCATGGATTTCATCCATGAGCCTCTGAGCTTGGTCTTTGTCCAGACATCTGAGGAGACCTAATCCTGCATCTCTTTTATAGAGTGCATCTCCGCTTAGGTAGAATTTCATAGCAAGTCGATGGATCCACCTCTTTTCAGTCAGGCTCGCCTCAGTGGGTGTAGATCCATCTCGCAGATAATCCTTGATATGCTGATACCAAGGATAGTGGATGGGAGGTAGCTCATCCGATACTTCTCCAACGTAGTTCCCATAAGTTAGGGCCTTTTGGAGGGCAAATGTGATGCTTGGCATGTCTTCCTTATCAGGTATATGAACCAAGGAGGCCAACGTTGCTAATGCATCCACAAAATCATTCCTATTATGAGGAATATATAGAAAGGAGATTTCTTCGAACTCCAAAGCCATCTGTAAAACTTGCTGATGGTAAGGCAGTAAATGTAATTCTTTAGTTTGATAGATTCCTATGGATTGCTTGATTACCAATTTGGAATCCCCAAAGATAGTTAATTGCCTGATGCCCATTGAACGAGCAAGTTTTAGCCCCATGATACAGCCTTCATACTTAGCTGTGTTGTTGGTGCTGACAAACTATAATTTGACGGCGATGGGATACTGCTCCCCCGTCCCGGACACTAGAACTGCTCCAAATCCAGAGCCTTCTGTGTTAACAGCTCCATCAAAATACATTTTCCATGTGTGGAATGTATCATACTGATGGTATTGCTGAACTGCCATTACCCTTTCATCGGAGAAGTATGTTTCCAAGGGTTTGTAATCCCCTGTAGATGCGGCTGCCAGTTGATCCGCAATTCCTTGACCTTTGATAGACTTTTGCGTCACGTAGACGATGTCAAATTGTTGTAGGATCAACTGCCATCTGGATAGTCAACAATTCAGTATGGGCTTACTGAACACTTACTTGAGAGGATCCACACTGGATATGAGATGGGTTGTGTGACCATGGAGGTAATGCTATAACCTCATGGAAGCCCATGCTAAAGAACAACAAGTCTTCTCAGTTAGAGTGTACTTGTGTTCACTGCTACTGATTCTTTTGCTGAGGTAATAGATAGCTCGTTCTTGGCCTCTATCATCTTTCTGCCCCAGCATGCAGCCCATGTCATTGTCATTAATGGATAGGTACATGAACAGGGGTACATCATACCTAGGAGGTATCAAAACATGAGCGTTAACCAACTGCTCTTTAATGGTAAGGAAGGCTTTCTGGCACTCATCATTCCATTTCATGGAGGAGTTCTTCCTTAATAAACCTGCTAATGAAGTTGATTCTTCCCAAAAATCCCCGTAGTTCCTTCTTTGTCTGAGGAATGGACATTTCCTTGATGGCCTGGATTTTGGTGGGATCCAAACAATCAATCCTTTGTGGTCGACTAGGAAACCTAGCAACTTTCCTGATTTGACACCAAAGGCGCACTTGGCTGGATTCAACTTCAAGTTATACTTACGCAACCTGTTGAAAAGCTTTTTGAGATGGTCTAAGTGGTCTTCCTCCCTTCGGGATTTGACGATGATGTCATCCATGTAGATCTCTATCTCTTTATGCATTAAATCGTGGAAAAGAGCCAGCATAGCTCACTGATAGGTTGCCCCAGCATTAATGAGGTCGACTGACAACCATCTGTAGCAAAAGGTTCCCCAAAGCATGATGAAAATAGTTTTCTCAAGATCTTCCTCAACAACCATAATTTGATGGGGCCCCGCAAAGCAATCCGCAAAGGAGTACATGCCGTATTGAGCAGTATTGTCAATTAGAATATGGATAACGGGTACGTGAAAGCTATCTTTAAGGAAAGCTTTGTTCAAATCCCGGTAATCCACGTAAACTCGCACCTTTCCTCCTGGTTTAGGTACGAGAACAATGTTGGATATCCACTCTGGATATGTAGACACCATGATAATGCCAGCTTGAAATTGTTTCACAATTTCTTCTTTTACCTTTAAACTCCACTCAGGTTTCAATCGCTTGAGTTTCTGCCTAACTGGCTTGAATCCCTCTTTAATGGGAAGGCGATGAAGAATAATGTTAGTGGACAAACCCACTATGTCTTCATGAGACCATGCAAACACTTCCTGGAATTGGGTTAATAGCATAACCATGTCATTCCATTGGTTTGGGGTAAGGTCTAAACCAATCTAGATTAGCTTAGGGCTTTCTAAGGTTCCAAGATTGAAAGAAGTGGTTTGGTCAAGGTTGGGTTTAGGTTTGTCTGCGACCCATTCCTTAATCTCCTGAGGTGTCTCAATGTCCTCTTGTATTTCCATCAAGTTTGAGTCCAACTTTGCATCAAAGTTACAATCCTTGTGGAGAGAAGGCACCTCATCAGCAAGTACAGGCACATCTAAATTCAGAGTCCTAAAACAAAATATGTTTTCACTTAATATATGAAACTGTTTAATCATACACAAGTGTTAGCATGTACTGATAAAATAACTGCTAATACTGTATAGAAAAGTAAGCAATTAAAGTTATCTACAGGGTAGAGGGATTTTTTGCCCGTTTTACCCTCGTCGACCAATGCATGGAGTGCTGCTCCAATTATCGAGGGCAAAGTCCTGATGGACTGTAGTGATGGAGGGGTTATCATTGTCCTCCTTCTCCCGAATGATAACCATGACATCTGGGTAATCATCGTCTGGGGTATATCTGTTTGTATGTTCATCATGGACAATAATGCATATGCCTGACATCATCAAGGCGATGTCATGTTTACGTTTCCGCTCCCTTTCTTCCACTTCAAGATTGGGAATTAGCACCTCTTTTGCTTTGAATGGTACTGGTTTAGGAAACAGCATAGCCATAACATGGGCTAGCACCTTTACTGGAGACTGTATTAGCTTATGCGGTGCAGATGGAAAAAATTACCATGTGGCAGAAGCTTAAGGAACCTGCTTGTGCTTATGAGGATTTCCATGACTGGAACTGGCAGAATAGCCTAGTCCAGTTGTCCCGATTTGACTGGACACTTGAATAGGGTGCTTAATACCCTACTAATTTTTACCAAGCCCTTGTCCAAGCTGATGACCCAATGACATCATTTCTTGAGTGGCCGACATAACCTCGGCAGAAATCTTGGGCATAGGAAGTGGTGCTCTAATAGGATGGTATTGCGTGTTACTTACTTCCAAAGTATAAAAATTGGTCGGCTCAACTTCTGTGTTGAAGCTGATGATTGGTAGATCTCCTTGTTCAGGACATTCCGGCTCAGTGTTGATAGTGACTAGACTGTTATTGACAATTTATTTGATTTGTTGATGTAGCGTAGAAGGAACGACTCCAGCCATGTGGATCCATGGTCTCCCCAATAGCATGTTTTATCCTGAATCTATCTTGAGGACGTGAAAGGATACATTGAATGTATTTGGACCAATCTCAATTGGTAGCTCAATCTTTCCGACAGAATTTTACCGGGATCCATCGAAAGCTTTGATAACCGTATGGCTGCTTCGGATCCGTTTGAGATTGACATTCATCTTCACCAAGGTGGCATAAGGACAGATGTTTAGAGATGAACCTCCATCTATCAACACTCCAGCTAACATATACCCGAAGGACAAAACTGAGATGTGCAATGGCCGGTCCCTTCAGGGGGTATGTCTTCATCAGTGAAGGATATCACATTATTGTTGAAAATATGATCAACCATATGTTGAAATTTTTTGACATCCACTGATTTTGGTAAGTAGGCTTCTTCCAAAACCTTCAATAAGATCTTCCTCTGATCCTCGGAAGAGAAAACCAAGTCCAGTATTGATATCTATTGTGGAGCTTCTTTTAAGCTTAGAACCACCTTGGCTTCATTATGGCCCATAGTGCGGAGGAATTTTTAAATCTTCTCCATGGGAACCTTCCCCTTTGCTTTGATGGTGGGCTTCATCACCCTCTGAAGAAGATATAGTGGATTTTCCTTCGACACTATAGCAGTAGTATAAGACGTGAATCCTTCAGCTCCTCCATAATTCCATGGAACTTTGTGTAAGCTGACAATAGGATATTGTGGTCTGAAAGGTAAAAAAATTGGCTCTGGTGCAGCCACTTTCAAAGGATTGTTAGCTCCTTTGAGTTGAATTGCTTGTATGGGAAATTCTTTGACAGTCTCATCATCCTCAGCAGATATAACTGCTACAGATCCCTTCCATCTGGTATAACATGTATTCCCACTCTCAAGTTTCACAATGTCATCGTCTGCCAGTTGCAGGACACCGCTATCAATAAGATTTTGAATGAGATGGCAGAGTGCCAAACATTCTTCTGTGCTGTGATCGCAAGAATGTGAATGATATTGACAAACTCCATCAGAGTTGAACCGTCTTGAACAGGGATTGATTGGAGGGAGAAGGGAAGTAATTCTTCCTTCATTGATCAGCATTTGAAATATCTCCTCTATAGGTTGGCCAAGGTATGTGATTCCCTTTGATTGGCAAAATCCCGACGGGCTTTGGCATTTGCTCTCTTTATAGCCTTATCCTTCATAGCTTTTCTTTCTAAAGGTGAGGGTGGAGCATTCATAATAAAAGGCAGTAGATAAATATGCTCCTGGCTGACTAATTAGTGTGTGACTTGATGCTGATGGGTCACCAGTTCTGCCAATTACTCAATTTTCTTTCAAAGAGCTTTCATTTTTTGTTCCATAGGAAATTGGAACTTTGCATAATCCCATCTGTCAACACTGTCTTTGATGGTCTGGGATGATTCTCCATTAAAACTAGAACTCTGTCCAGCGCTCCAACTGATCATGTTGACCTCTTCTTCTTTGTGTTGAGGAAGAGGGTTGTCCTTCACATGAGGTTGATCTGGTTTGGTGACCATGATCTCCCCATTGTCCATTAAATCTTGGATCTTGTGTTTCAAGGCCCAAAAATCTTTTGTATCATGTCAAGGTGCCCCAGCATGACAAGCACACTTCCGAGTAGCATCAAAACCCCTCCCATTAGGGTTGGCTAGTGGAAGAAGACATGTGATTTTCTTCTGAGTAGTCAGAAGAACAAGAATATTCTTAAGCGAGTCCCCTAAGGGTGTGAACGTTCGAGAGAGCTTTACTTCTCCACTTTTAGGCAATGGAGGGTTTGAAGACTGTGCTTGGAAAGGGGAGTAGTTTCTCCTCTATATAGGCATTCTCTGACTGCCTTTCTGACCTTATAGTATCAAGGAAACATCCTCCTCTTTCTTTTTATGGACCCTCTGGGGGTTGTTTCCATAAGATCCGGACTGGATGTGCTCAGCAACTACTTTAAGAGTGGCTAGGTCTTTAATCTTACCGGACTTCAATCCCATCTTAGCCATCTCTCCGTGTTTGATCATTTCAGAGAATGGTTTGCCAATACCACCTAAAACTCTCTCATAAAAAGGAGCTTCCTATATGTCTTTGAAAGTCATGACCATTTCATTCTGTCATGGAAGTAATAACTTGAGAAGCCAGGCGCCTCCACCTCTGAGCATACTCTCTGAAAGACTCATTAGACTATTTCTTGTCCTTGTTAATCTGGTACCGGTCAGGAGCCATCTGAGATTGAAAACTGTATTGAGTGAGGAAGGCGTGAGCTAGCTCTTCCCAGCTATGGATCTTTGAGTTATCTAATCTGGTATACCACGAACGGGCTTCTCCGGTCAGACTTTTCTGGAACAACTGCATTCTGAGCTTCTCGTTTTTTGCATAAAATCCAAGTTCTCCAATAAACACCTTCAAATGTGTATAAGGTTCCCCTAATTCGTCATACTTTTCAAAGTCAGGGGTTTTGAATTTCTCTAGATAATGAACACTAGGAAATGTGCAAAGGTCAGCATATGAAACACTTCCATGTGTTCCAATCCCTTTGAGAACACGAATAGTTTCCTCCATTTGGAAGACCTTCTTCTTGATATCACCGGTGTCTGGATCTCCTTTGAGATGGGTGTTTTCATGGTCTTTGTTGGCCGTATCCAACTGAGGTTCTGGAATTGTTTTTTCCAAACCTTGAGACTCTCCTTGTGCAGAGGATTCTGTATGTGTAGGCATCTTTGTACCTTGAGTGGACTGATGCAATTCTTTCAGCAGAACATCCAAGTCTGTAATTTGTTTACTTAATCCGTCAAATTCCTCTCGAGAAACAGGATTAGATTAGTCAGAAGAAGACATGATTGGCTGTAGGCTCGTGGCCTTTTTAGATTTTGAGCGGGTAACAGGCCCAATGATTTCCCTACAAAAGACTTAGTCTTAGGGATAATGTAAATGCTATCATAATGTGCCCATTTTAGGAATATTACCTTGCAAAAACGGGTGTTAATTGATAACATGTTATGTATGCACGGATATTCTTCATATTTTCCATTACATATGGATGAACATGGAATAAAATTACAAGTAAATGCTTTTACAAGTAATTAAAAATGGAAAGCATGAAGAGACTTTCCTAGCAGAGTTGCCACTTGTCGACGTCGGGATTTTTAGTTGTCCTTTTTCGTTACTTGTTCTTTGGTGTTCTCATTATTATGTGAGATTTATTTGAAAAAATAAGTGAAAAAGGTCCGACATGTATAATGTCGACAATTTGACTGTAAGAGTCGCCAATTGGTGTTTTTAACTGGTTGCACCAAAGAAACCGAAAAGGTTTGCATATTGACCTAGTGATTTGACACTGCTAAATGGGTCTGTGAAACCGAGATTCATTTTAGGTCCGGGGGCTTGATTATGTGGAGGGAAGGTGTTAGGCACCCCCCGACATCCGTGTTGCCACGGTGACCGCCACTTTTCAAGAAACTGTTATATGAATGTGTGTGTGTGTGTGTGTATGTGTGGATCAATGTGCAATTATTTAAAAGTAGTGCGAGGCCTCGTTCGCACCTATATACAAAGGGTTTGAATTTATAGAAAAATTCAGTTTTAAATAGATATAACAATGAAGTTTTGTAAAAGAGGTTTTTCAAACCCTGTGCTAAATAGGAATTGAGACCTTTTCATAATTCCATTTTATTGTTAAATGTTCGGTTTGTTTGCTTTTATTTTCGAGATGCGAGACATCTTCGAAAAAATAATATACAGCCGTGCCGAACTCCTCATGGGCATGGTAGCCATCTAAGGAAATCCATACACTATAAATAATGTACAAGCTGCTTACAGCTGAAAATGTCCATCACGGGAACCGAATCTAGATTCAGTAGACTGAATTTGTGATCACATGATTCCTAGGCTTACATGATACCGCAGTTTGTATGAAAAGCAGTAAGCAGTTATATATATATATATATATATATATATGCATGATCAACCACCACGAAACAACTCTATGGGAGATCAGAAATGTAAATATATAAAAGCGGTAAATATATATATATATATATATATATATATATATATATATATATATATATATATATATAGCAACATGATCAACCACCAAGCAACTCCATGGGGGACCGAAATGTAAATAAAGTAGTAATGCGTATCAACCGCCATTAAGTAAACTCAAAGCGGGACTAAATGTAAATAAAGCAATAAAAGGCCTTGAAGTAAAGCTGTAGGCTCGACAGAATGTAAATATATATATATATATATATATATATATATATATATATATAAAAGCGAGAACGCATATAGAATATAAAATCCGGGCTCATCGATATGTATCGATAACAATTATATATATAGGTATATATATATATAAAAGTAATAAACGCTTTCGGGATGTAAAATCCGAGGCTCATCGATATATATCGACAAATATATATATATATATATATATATATATATATATATATATATATATATATATAAAAGCAAATAAACGCTCCAAACATAAGTGTAGGCTCAATTGAGGCATAACTCGATAATGTTAGTCCATATATAAAATATATACATATATATAAGTATATATATACAGACAGAAATGAAAACCACGGACTGAAGTCCGGGCATACACACACAACACGACTCTCAATGTGTAGAATAGTGTGTGCAAAGATGAAGAGAAAGGCTTTATAAAGTGTGAGAAGGCTTACAGTGGGCTGCCAATGTAGGCTTCTATAACTCTAGATGGATAAACACTCAGCTCCCGCCGGTAAAAGATAGTTATATGTGAGCTAACAGGTGTTTAAAATGAGGAAACACTCAATATGGGGTGTGTACAGAACAAATTTGACAAGGCTTCCTTGCCTTTTCTTCTTTTTTTTTTTAAAATGGCCACCCCAAGCTCTATATTTATAGAGATGGTGGACACAGGTGTACCTGCGGTAGTCGCAGATGCACCTGAGACTGCCCGGGCTACCTTGGGCTGTGCGGGTCCTGTCGTCTCGAAGTACGTGCACTGTGATGTCCGCTCGAACTTACAGAACTTCAATTCAAGCATCCGAATGAGGTATATAAGACCTTCTTCGGACCATTTGTGTCGAGAGTTATGCAATGACATGGGATTAGAGGTTGTAAGAAGTCAGGAAGTGGGGACCATGCCCATGGTCTTCAAGCTTCAAATTCTATCTAGTGTGCTGCCACGCGTAATAGTCACTCAGGATTGGAACTCCTTGGTTCTTGAAAGACATTGTTGTATGTATGTATGAAGTGTTGAGATGACGCGCATGTGTTGAGGTGGCAAGATGACGTTTGACTCACCGGGGTTATCTCCGGTTTGAGTTGAAAGCAGACGTTGCTTAAAGTTATATCTGAGATTGGACTGCTACAAGTGTTTGAATGCCACAAGGTCATCTATAAATGTGCCTGTCTGCTCGGTGTTAGCTCCGGGTCTTTGATATGAGTGCCTCGGTAGGAGGTCTGAGATTGAAGCTGATCGCATTTGAAACAAGCATTTCCGGGGTTATCGGCAGAACTGTAACATCATTCCTTGGGGTTATCTCTAATGATGAAACTCGGGGTTATCTTCAAGGTTGGAAATGACACTCCCGGTGTGTGTTCCGGGGTTGTGAATGAAGTTTTGGTAGTATCCGGAATGGATGTGAGCTATCTTCCAGGGTTATCTCCGAAAGATGAATCTGGCCTCCTGCAATGTTAGTAACAGGTGTGCAAAAAATTTCGAGTGTCTACAGGAATGATACTTAAAGTAAAATTGTAAGCCTAATTCTCCATTATTTGCTTGAAATTAAGATGTCTAAGTTGTGTTGATTGTTTCTTAATTTTAGTTTCTAATTTTTATTAGTTATAATCATTGATTTTGATCAGTTTAATAAAATTGGGTTAATATAAAACTAGTAATTTTTTGGATTAATTTCTTGCTATTCTCTATGGGAACGATACTCTACTTACTCTATATTGCTTGTTGACCATGTATACTTGCGTGATTGTGTGTAATTAGATTTTACCCCAACAAGTTTTTGGCGCCGTTGCCGGGGACTAGTATTGAATTTAATAATTTTCAATATCAGTTTAATTAGTTCAGTTTTACTTAAAAAAAATTTCTTCTTTTTTTGTTCTTTCTTATTGCAGGTTCTTGAAGTCAGTTTATGCAAACTCGATCTAAGAAGCCAGACTTGCTTCCTTTTGAGGACGACATCGAGAAACAGTTTCAAAGGCTAAGTAAGTGGATTAAAGACACTAGAGAGAAATTTGAGAACTCAGATAAGGATGAAATCATGGCTGTCGAAGACCAGAAAACGCTAAGGGACTATGCCAGTCCTAAGGTGACTGAGCTACAGTTAAGTATCACTAGGCCGATGATTGCTGCAAACACTTTCGAGATCAAGCCCGGTACAATACAAATGATTCAGAACTCAGTACAGTTTGGGGGATTAGCAAACGATGATCCGAATGAGCACTTGGTCAGCTTTTTGGAGATATGTGACACCTTCAAATACAATGGGGTGTATGATGACACAGTCAGACTTTGCTTGTTCCCATTCACACTGCGAGACAAGGCGAAGAGTTGGTTACATTCTCTACAGCCAGGATCAATAACTACATGGGAAGATCTTGCTCAGAAATTCTTGGTCAAGTTTTTCCCACCAACAAAGACTACAAAAATGAGAAACGAGATTACCATGTTTGAACAACAGCATGGGGAATCTTTTTATGAGGCATGGGAGAGGTACAAGGAATTTCTCAGAAAGTGCCCACATTATGAATTACCTAAATGGCTACAGATGAATACATTCTACAATGAGTTGAGTGGGAATCTCAGGACGAGTATAGATGCGGCTTCGGGTGGAGCATTTATGGCCAAGAGCTATGAAGAGGCGTATGAGTTGATAGAGACAATGGTGGCTAACAACTACCAGTGGCCCACGACAAGAATGACACAACCTATGGTAGCTGGAGTGTTAGAGGTAGATGGGGTGACAACATTAGAAGCACAGATTTCAACAAAGAAGGTGGATGCTTTGTCGGGTGCACAAACTCAGCAGATTGCGGTTATATGTGAATTGTGCGCGGGGGAACATCCTACGGAACAATGTGCTATTAACCCAGCTTTAGTATAATTTGTGGGTAGCTACAACAGGATTCCACATAATATATTTCAGAATGCATACAATCCGGGGAATAGGAATCACCCTAATTTTTCATGGATTAACAACCAGAATCAGCAAGCTCCATGACCATTTTATCCCCCAGGATTTTAGAATCAACATCAATAATCAGCTCAACATCAAGAGAGAAATACAGATTTAGAAGAGCTATTGTCAAAATATATAACGAGCAATGAGGCAGCTATGAAATCACAAGCAGTAGCCATCAAGAACTTAGAAAATTAGTTGGGACATCTGGCTTTTGCATTAAACAATAGGCCTCAAGGAACTCTACCAGTGACACGAAGAAAAATCCAAAGGGAAATCATGAGCACTGTCAAACGATTATGTTAAGGAGCGAAAAACATCTTGAGGGACAGAAGATAGAAAATTCGGTTAAAAAAGATGATGTCAAGGAAGGTGAAAACAAAGTGGTTGAGAACAAACAAGGTGAAGAAAAGCAAGTAGATAAGAGTAAGACAGACAGTGTGTCGGTTGTGTATCCTCCACCACCATTTCAGCAAAGGATTCAGAAACAAAAATTAGACAAGCAATTTTCCAAGTTTTTAGAAGTTTTTAAGAAACTTCAGATCAACATTCCTTTCGCAGAAGCCCTAGAGAAAATGCCAAGTTATGCTAAATTCATGAAGGGAATTTTGTCAAGGAAAAAGTGGTTGGAGGATTATGAAACTGTAGCATTGACGGAGGAGTGCAGTGCAGTTCTACAAAAAAGGTTACCGCCAAAGTTGAAAGATTCGGGGTGTTTCACCATTCCGTGCACCATTGAAAACATGGCATTCAAGAAATGTTTGTGTGACTTGGGGGAAAGTGTGAACCTCATGCCGTTACCTGTCTATACCAAATTGGGTTTACCAGCTCTGAAAACCGATAAACATATCTCTACAATTAGCAGACAGATCAGTAACGTACCCAAGAGGAATTATGGAAGATATCCTGTTAAGGTGGACAAATTTATATTTCCAGTTGATTTTATAATTTTGGATTATGAAGAAGATAAAAATATCCCAATCATCCTACAAAGACCGTTCTTGGCTATGGGTAGGACTCTCATCGATGTGCGAAAAGGTGGACTAACCATGAGGGTCCAAGATCAAGAAGTCAAGTTCAACGTGTTCAAATCCATGAAGTTTCATACAGATGGAGAAGAGTGTTTTTGGATGGATGTCTTTGATCGGATAGTTAATGAATACATGGTTAAAAGTTTGGCTAATGATCCATTGGAAACTACACTATTCAGAGATGAAGATTTGGATGATCCAGAGTTTGTAGATTATTTGCATATGCTGGATTCTTTGTCACGAGTTAGTAGATTCAAGATACCATTTGAGCCATTACACACAGAATAAAAAGCCACGGCAAGAATGAAACCTTCATTGGAGGAGCCACCTACTCTTGAGCTCAAACCACTTCCTAAACACCTCAGGTATGCATATTTGGGCAACTATAATACTTTACCTATTATTATTGCATCTGCGCTTAATGAACTACAGGAAAGTACGTTGCTGGGAGTGCTTAGAGAATACAAATCGGCTATAGGATGGACAATAGCAAATATAAAGGGGATAAGTCCATCTTTTTGCATACACAAAATTCTCATGGAAGAGGATGCAAAGCCAATAGCAGAACAGCAGGGACGGTTAAATCCTATCATTAAAGAAGTGGTGAAGAAAGAAATTTTGAAGTGGTTGGATGCGAGAATTATCTACCCAATTTCAGACAGTGCGTGGGTCAGCCCAATTCAATGCATGCCAAAAATTGGAGGAATGACCGTAATACAGAATGATGATAATGAATTAATTTTGATGAGGATAGTGACCGGTTGGAGGGTTTGCATGAACTACAGAAAGTTGAATAAGGCAACCCGCAAGGACCACTTTCCTTTACCTTTTCATCGATCAGATGTTGGATAGGTTGGCAGGGCATGAATTCTACTATTTACTGGATGGATACTTGGGATATAATCAAATAGTCATAGCTCCTGAAGATCAAGAGATGACCACGTTCACATGCCCATATGGTACCTTTGCATTCAAGAGAATATCTTTTGGTTTGTGTAACGCACCTGCGACGTTTCAACGATGTATGATGGTAATCTTCTCAGACATGGTGGAGAAGAATGTGGAAGTTTTCATGGATGACTTTTCTGTCTATGGAGATAATTTTGATGCTTGTTTGGAGAACTTGATCATGGTCTTGAAGCGATGCGTGGAGACGAATTTGGTACTTAATTGGGAGAAGTGCCACTTTATGGTCGAAGAAGGAATAATCTTGGGTCACACGGTCTCTGCGGAGGGATTAGTGGTTGATAGAGCAAAGTTGGAAACAATTGAGAATCTTCCACCACCAACTACAGTCAAATGAATCCATAGTTTTTTGGGACATGCTATATTCTACCGAAGGTTCATTAAAGATTTCTCTAAGATTACAAAACCATTGTACAGTCTTTTAGAGAAAGATGCGATTTTTAAATTTGATGAGGATTGTAAGTCGGTTGTCAGGACTCAAAATTTTACGAATATTTATTTATTTATTTGTTGATAATTATTTTGGGCTTGCAGAGTATGAATTAAATAGGCTAGTCAATTTATTGGCTAAGTAGTGTAAATAAGGTAATAAAGAATACATGATCAAAATCCTATTGTGACTGTGGTTAATAATGCAATTATTATTATAATTGTATCCTAGAATGTTTGGCTAAGAGTAAGTACTGATCCGATAAGTTGTAATATTAGTAAACACTAATGATCGGTTAGGAAACCCTAATATTATTTAGGAAATTCTAAGTTTTGATCTGGCAACCCTGAACCTTGATAATCAACCCCTAATCCTAATTAGGGTATCAACAAGAAGTTGTGATACTGAATATCATACTAGGTATGTTGATATAAGATTAAGTATAAAATTTATCTGGGAAACCAAGTGAGGAATAACAAACCCTAATTGTTAAACCCTAATCAAATTCTAGGAAACCCTAATTTTAAATTTTGGGAACACTAAACCTTAAATAGGAAACCCTAATTGAGATTATCCAACCCTAAAGATGAGAATTAAAGAGAATGATGTTAAAGGACTAGAATACATTTAAATTTGTGAGAGAAATTACGAAAATACTCTTTTAGGGGTGAAAAGACCAAAATACCCTTTACTTAAAATTTGAGTAAGAAGATATAGCCAAATCTATGAGTCATCACTTGTGGGATATCACATGTGCCGGAAAATCTTCCTAAATCTGATCCAAAGTGCCACCTAGCAAGTATAGATGCATTGAATCAAAGATTATAAGGATTAAAGGGAGAGAAAGTTCACATATTTGGCTCAATTATGTTCTAAACCTCAACCAACCTTTTCTCTCTCCTTACCCACGAAATACACAAGTATTTCAGTCCCTAGATAACTCCCTAGATCATCAAGATTAGTGTGGTAGAGCCAAGATCAAAGCATAAGCAAGAAAGGTATAAAGCCCTAACCCTATTTGATCTTATATATTTAGATAGATTATGTGTCTAAGTGTTTAAACATGTGTTATGTGACACCCCCAAAATAGGAATACATCACCTATTCTGAGTCACCAAATACATAGTACAGAATAAAAATACAATCTTAATTATACAACAAGAGAGCTGTGAGTTTAAATACAAATACTGTCTTCTAGACAATATCCACTCTCAGAATAAGTCCTCATTACATTTATTATCACACTATTTAACAGAATAGTGAGGACTACTAGCTAATACTATCATCCGGACCATCACTCCGTTCCCCGACTCGTCCTAGCTATGTTCTCATTTCCTGAAGAGAACAGTGAAAGAAAGGGTGAGCTCAACTAGCCCAGTAAGAAATATTATGACTAAGATAATGCAGAATAAATTATCATTAGTCTTCAATAATGTTAAACTGATAATATATAATATACATCAAGTTTAACTGCAGCGGACATGCAATCCATTAAAAGAGTCAAGTAGAGAATAAAATCTACTATCTTTTATGATTTAAAAGGTTTTTCATCACTTTTATCATTTGAGACTCAAACATTAAATAATCCACATCATCCCTGCACTATGGCCAAGGATATTCATCAGGGTCACGACCACAAATTATCCATGCACTACGGACCAAGGATATTAGTGTATTCATCAATGGTCATGATCATGCCAACAACTGTCCATCAATGCACTACGGGCCAATGAAGACTTTTATCACATTATTTGTAACATTACGGTCATGATTACACCGAATAATCCCTAGTCATAATCATACCAAATCCATCTATGCACTACAGTCCACAGATGACTTTCAAAAAAAATATAAACATGAGGATGATGACAATGATATAAGAGTTCAATAAAACAAGTTCACGAATTAATTTATTCAGGAACTAATAACGCCCAAATTGTCAACATGATACTGCTTTGTAGAGTAAAATTCAAGAATGCTCAGAAGAATATTTCCATGAAAAATACTGGATGAAGCACAAATATCAAGGATATTCCACTAATTTCATGGAGTATAAAAGTCAAAATTTTAACCAACTGAGTATAATAACGAATGGAATAACAAAAGAAATCACCATGCATGCGGTACTTCGCATAGACATGTTATTCCAACAGAATAATAATAACGGAACCAGGTCAGGTGAAATTCACACCGACAGGATGTCCCAACAAAATAATAAATGCAGAATAATAAATAATGGAACCAGGTCCGGCGTAAAACGCACAGACAGGATATTCCGACAGAATAATAAATAAAGACGGAACCAGGTCCGGTGTAAAACACACAGACAGGATATTCCAACAGAATAATAACAAAGACGGAACCAGGTCCGGTGTAAAACACACAGACATGATGTTCCAACAGAATAATAAAGACAGAATAATAGAAGAATGTCACCAAGTATAGGATAATAAGAAATGGAATAACAACAGTTCTCTTCATGAATAAGAAAGAATAACACCCCTTACCGTAAAAGAAACTGAATATAAGTGTAGGGAAGTAGCAGAATACTTTTCTATAGTTTCTCTATAATTTCTCTCTCTGGAGTTTCAGTGAATTCGTAAGAAATAATGAAGGAATGAGCTTCTATTTATAGGAGAATGGAAGTGCACTGTTCATGAACGAAATTATTTTCTTCAATCACTTAATGCAATCAACTAACAATTAATGCAATTAATGCAATCAACTAACAATTAAATATAATATATATATATAAACACATATTTTCTATCAATATAATATATACCACTAGATTTTTTTATCCCCCCATAACCAACATCAATCCCCCACCCACCCAAAAATTAATTTCACTACACTCTTACACATCACTATCACACTACCACTTTTACACCATTTTCCACTCACACACACATCACACACCTATCACTTTCACATATCATTTTCTCCCACCATATACTCAATACATACATATACTACCATACATATACTCTTCCATTTCCAAAATCATTTTTCCAACACAAATGGGCCCCACATGTGGGCCCCACTTTTATAAAAATTTCTACTAATTATTTTTGAAAAATGGGTAAAATAGAGGTCCATAAAATAAGTAAAACTTCATAAAAATCACTTTAATAATTTAAACAACATTTATCACCTTTATTATAATTCACAATATTAATCGACTGTGTCGATTCGCAGAAAGGGGCTTTCCAATAAGGATTTCTCCCTATTGGCGCGCAATTAGGTGACCAAACCTCTCCTTGGCAGAACTTCTAGACATCGTTAATATTGCAATTTATAATATTAATAACTCTATCATTTCAATTATTGATTTAATAATATATAAAATATCGACAATAATTGAATCAAATAACGTGAGATACTATGCAACAATTACTATAGCAATAATTGAACAAAACTGAGTGACTTCTCACGTAAGCATTAATAATCAATACTGTGTGCTACTATGCAACCACGCGTATTACTGTACTTTTACTACCGAGTAGTTCAACAGTATTAACGGTAAAACTTCCGCCGTTATTTTCAATAAAATATTTTTGTCGTTTTCTCAATCCGACAATAATTTCGTTGTGGGGTCCACCAATGATTGTGCCGTCGTACGAATATTCCCCGACACAAAGAATATTCCTTGACCAATCGAATATAATATAACAACTTGCATACTTTGAAAAATTTAAAAATATTACCCACAACTATAACATTATATCAAATCCACACCATAATATTAAAAAAAATATTTCGAGAAAATTAAATATTTATTCATAAAATCTGGGGTCTCACATGTTATGTGATGATCTATGATGTTATATCATAGATCCATAGCATCAAAATGCTTTAAAAACCAAGTTTTGAAAAATATCTATGAACCCTAATTTGTTGTCTGACAAGTTAATATCAGAGGCCATAGATCCTTCCCTGTTTTTGATTTGTTGTGTTTTAAGATATAGATTTGTAATATGACATGAGGACTATAATCTAGAAATGGAATCATGGTCATACCATGTCCAAATTACAAGTTATTAATGGTCAAAGTCAGTTGACCGACCATGACCAAGAGTTTCTAGGTAACCTAGAAAGCTCTTAAACTGTGTCTGACAAGGTTTTTCAAGGATTGAATCTGACAGATTTTAAGTGGTTTGATGATGTTGTTATATCTAGGTTGTAGCTTGTTATATGGACTATAGATCCATGCCTCTAGATCCTTTAAACAATCAACAGATTGTAAGTAGTGGATGGTCAAAGTAGCCTATTCGACCATGACTTTGAGTTTCTGGAATTTCCAGAAACCGTAAGAACAACCTCTTTGACCAGGTCCGGTTCAAATCTGGAGATTTTGATGTAGTTGGACTTATCTATTGATGCATATGTGTTCCTTGACATGAGTACTACATGCTTGGACAATTAGAACACCTAATTGATGACCAGAACATAAGGATAATCGAGCTAGAAAGTGGCACCATGAAACTGTCTCGATTTCTGGGTTACCTAGAAAACTCAGAACAGTCCTGGCAACCTTTTTAGAGACTTAGATCTTGCATCTGAGATGTTGTATGACCTAGATGAAAGTTGGATCATGTAGTATTACATCAATAGTACATGATCAATGTCTAAGATGGCCTAGATCATGCATGAACAGAGAGGATCACAGTTGGTCAAACCTAGCACCAACATACTACTTGTCAGTGTTCTTGAAGCTCAAGAACACCAACAACGACAGAAAGCGTTGCTAAAGCCTTTAGGGAAGGATTTAATTAAATTAGTTTTTCTAATTTCTGGAAAATGATTAAAAATAGAAATAAATTTTTAAAAATTACAAAATTAGTTTTAAAAATTATTTTAAGTTATGAAAAATAACTTTTGATAATTTGGGATATTTTTATTATTATTTATATTTATTTGAATATTAATGATATTTAATTTATTTAATAAGTATATTAAATAAATTAGAGAAAAATAATTTTAATATTATAAAAATTATTTTAAATGAGAATAAAGTGTTTAAAAATATTTTGAGTTATAAAATGTAACTTTTAATATTTTTGAGGTAATTTCATTAATAATTTAATATTAATGATATTAGATTTATTTAATGATTATATTAAATAAATGAGTTAAAAATAGTTTTATTGATTTAAAATTATTTAAAAATGAGAAAAGTGATTTAAAAATATTTTAAGTTATAAAATATAGCTTTTGATATTTTGTTATGAAAACAAATATTAATATTTTAATATTAATGGCAATGATTGGATAATGGATTTAAATGTTTAAAAATCATTTAAATGTAATTTTAAAGTATTAAAATACTTTGAGATATTATAAATACTTTATAATATTATGACATGTATTTCATTAATATTTGATATTAAATAAATATTAATAATAGTGGAATTATGTGGTATTTAAATCATATAAATATGATAGTAATGATTGAAAAATCATGATAAATGATAATAATTATCTGAAAATTATTATGAGCTATTGAAAAATAATTTGAATGATTAATAAATTATTTAAGATAATTTAGGTAGAGTCTTATGGATATTAGGCTCGATAATTATCCGATTAGGCAATCAAAAGATTAGAATAGTACCAAACTCAACTCAGACTGTAATAGTTGGACTTAGTAATAGGTCTTATGTGTTTTATAGACCAATATGATTATGTGGTAATGTGTTTAGGTTATTTTATAACAATAATTCACAATGATGATATTATTCTAATTTGGAGATCGATTGTGACGCCCCCAAAATAGGTATACATCACCTATCCTGAGTTGTCAATACATGGTACAGAAACAACTACAACTTTATTATTACAACAGTAAAACTGTGAGTTTGAATACAAATATTATCTTCTAGACAATATCTATACTCAAATAAATCCTCATCACATTTATTGGTACATTATTTTACGAAAATGGTGAGGACTACTAAACAACTCTTTCAGAACCTTCATTCCATACCCGACTACGTACTCATTATATTCTCGCATCACGAGAAGAAAAATGGAACAAAAAGGAAAAGGGTGAGCTCAACTAGCCCGATAAAGAATATTATGACTAAGATAATATACAACAAATTATCGTTAGTCTTCAATGAGGAGAAAAATCTAATAGAATACAATAGACAACAAATTTTAAATCAATATTCGCAGAAATGAAATAATAATTCATTAGAAGAGTTAAGTAGAGAATGCAAACTACTATCTTCTATGTATGAATTTAAAAGTTCATCGTCTATCTTTTATCCTGTAACATCAATCAATATACATCTGGAATCAAATATTCATCTTTGCACTACTGAGGCCAAAGATATTCATCGATTGGTCGTGTTCATCTAAACACATGTTCATCTTTGCACACTGGCCAAAGATATTCTTGAAATCATTCATCTTTGCACTACGGGCCAAAGATATTCAATAATATCATCATTTAAGGCGAGGATGATAAAAAATATTTTTAAAGAAAGCGAATCCGGTGAAACAAAATGACAAGGATTAAGGATTAAGGATTAGTACTTTGTTTTATCCATGTTCAAAAATACCTCAAAAATAATCATAGTGGTGTAAAATTTGAGAATGATCAAAACATGGATACAATCAAAGCTAGTATCCGAGAATAGATATTTTGGAAAAAAAGAAGAAATTTTATTTTTGGTGAATAGTCAGTATCGTGAATAGTGCAGTATCGTGAATAGTAACTCAGACACCAAAAGATAGAAATTTCCCAAAAAAACATCTTCACGCTTTCATGAATAGTACTCATAAATAGTAACTCGTGAATAGTAACTCGTGAATAGTAACTCATGAATAGTAACCCAGACATGAAAAAGTTCCAAATTTGATAAAAGTTTCAACCAATATTTTTGACATAATGATATTGAAGAAATAATATCATTTGAGAAGAAAATAACATCCCTTACCTCGAAAGATTAGTACTTCTAAATTTGGAATCTGGGATATAGTCTTTGAAGGAACTTGCGAATCTAACAATACTCAAATATACTCAAAATACTCACAAGAATAAACTCGATAATATAGAGAGAAAACTTCAGTTTCTGGTGTGATTTTCAATTCTAACCTAAGCACCCTATTTATAGGAAATTGCTTAGAACACCAAAGCAGAAAATTTAATATATTAATAATATAATTATATAAATTTCCTACGCATGCCTAGAATCTGATTTCAGCCATCAAACACATGCCACATTCTAGAAAAAGTAAGAAAAAACGTTTTTCTAATTTTAAATATTTTAAACTTCCAAAAATTAATTATTTCGGAGCTTTGAAACTTCAATAATTCATAATAAATAGCCCTTTCATCAGAAAATTTGAATCTCACGAGTTTTTATAGGAAATTCAATTCTCTACAACTTTGCAGAAGAAAGGTTTCCCAAATTCCAAATAGAAATTGAAAGAAATCCACAAAAAGGCGATTTTCTGTTTATAATCAAATTTCGATCAATAAATGGGGTCCATGAACATGTTTAACATGTTTTAAACATTTATTGCAACAAAAATACTCTTCCTCCTCGTATACTCATATATCCCACATTCGTTGTAAAAATATCACCATTATTATATTATTAATAATAATATATTTAAATGAATTATTTTATCGAGAAAAAGATAAAATTTCAATTTTCAACAATTGTCACATTAAAATTTTCTCCATCTATATCCACATAAAATCAATATTTTCCTCATCATATGAATCAATAATTAATTATTCACAAATAATATTACGAATCATAATATTGACAACCAGGCGGTTCTAGGAAAGATGGGGCTTTCAATAAGAATTTCTTTCTTCATGTGGCGCAATTAGGTGACTAAACCTCTCCTTCAAGATGGAAGTTTCTAGACATTGCCAATAATGTTATCTAATAATATTATTCAGGATAATATGAATTATTGCTTCGATAATGAAAAATCTTGTGTAATGACAATTATTGAAACAATGAGAATATAAAATATCAACGCAAACAATTATTAAATCAATAAAATATTGAGCGGTAATTCTCGTAACCATTATTGAGTAGTGCCTTCTTACGTAAGAATCAATAATAGGTGCAATCTGGTGCAAAGCTCTTGTGTTTTAACCATAGGGTATTTTAACAAGATAATACTTGGTAACAACTACGTCGTTATTTTTAAACCACTTATATTTGTCGTTTTCTTCATCCAATCGCTTTTTCAGTTATGGGGCCCCACATGGTTTTGCTTGGCATAAATACGAATATTCCCAAAGCGATCTGAATATTCCACGACCAAACGAATATTCCAAACAACAATGAATATTTTATAACCACTTGCTTATTTTGAAATATTTGCATATTTTACCCTAACTATCCACATTAATCAAATCAACCCTTACTATTTCAAAATAATAAATAGAAAATTAAATTTTATTAATAATAAGTTGGGGTCTTACAACCTCCCTCCTTATGAAATTTCGTCCTCGAAATTGGCGTCACGATACTGGTGTTTGAAAAGGTGAGGATACCTCGCTTTCATTTCATTTTCGATTCCCGGTCATTTCCTCTATAGCATGATTCCTCCACAAAACTTTAACTTGTGGTATGACCTTTCTTAGCGTAAGACATGCTCCTTCCTATCCAAGATCTTGACAGTACCTCCTCATACGTTAAGTCTTGGCTATCTCATCCGGTTCTAACTCTATAACGTGGTTCGGGTCTTTCACATATTTCTGAAATACAGATATGTGAAACACATTATGAACACGAGACATACTCGGAGGTAACTTAGCGAGTCTATAGGCTACATTTCTACTACTCGGTCAAGAATTTGAAATGGACCAATAAATCGTGGATTGAGCTTTCCTCTCTTCCCAAATCTTGTAACTCCCTTCCATGGAGCAACACGCAACAATACATGATCCCCACACTAAATTCCACGTCCTTTCGATGAAGATCCGCATAACTCTTTTGTCGATCTTGTACTGGTTTGTATATCGTTGTCGAATCATTTGGATCTTTTTTCGTAGTCATACATTACTAACTTTCGGGTCCCAACAATGTTGCTTCACCCACCTCATCCCAACATATTGGAGAGTGACACTTTACGTCCATATAATGCTTCAAATGGAGCCACACCTATACTTGCACGATAAGCTGTTGTTGTTGTAGGAGAATTCCACCAATGGTAAATACTTATCCCAAGCGCCCTTGAAGTCTAGGACACGAGTCTTAATAAATCTTCAAGAGTTTGAATAGTCCTTTCGATTGTCCATCCGTTTGAGGATGGTATCTCAATCAATCGTAGAAATCCGTGCCCATAGCTTTTTGCAAGCTAACCCAAAATCTTGAAGTGAATCTTGGGTCACGATCCGAAACTATGGATACTGGCATGCCATGCAACCTCACAATCTCATTCACGTCATATACTAGCAAGTCGTTCGAGGAATAAGTCTCCGTATCGGCAAGAAATAAGCGGACTTGGTTAATCTATCAACAATAACCCAAATAGCATTGATGCCTTGAGAAACCGTAGGAAGACCCGTAACGAAATCCATGGTAATGTGTTCCCACTTCCATTTCGGAATCTCAAGTGGTTGAAACGGACCCTTAGGTACTAAATGCTCCGCCTTTACACGTTGGCAAGTTAAACACATCGAGATAAACTTTGCAATCTCTTTCTTCATATTGTTCCACCAAAATGTATGTCGAAGATCACGATACATTTTAGTACTTCCAGGATGGATTGCAAATGGTGTATTGTGTGCCTCCATCATAATCTTGTACTTCAAATCAGAGTCGTTAGGAACACAAAGTCTAGAGTGGACTCGAAGTATTCCTTCTTCATCAATTTTCGCTTCCGGAATAGCTCCTTCTTGTACTTTCTTCTTCATACGCGCATCACCTCAAGATTGGTGGCTGGCGAGCAACCTTAACTTTTCTATTAAAGTTGGCTCTGTCGTATACTTGACATTATCGCACTTTTCGTTCCGCATATGATCTTCTACTCAACGCGTCGGCTACCACGTTCGCTTTTCGAGGATGGTATTGAATAGTGTGGTCGTAGTCTTTCAATAGCTCGAGCCAACGTCATTTGTCGCATGTTGAGTTCTTTTAGTGAAGAAATATTTAAGGCTTTTATGGTGCGAATATATCTCCACTTTCTCCCCATATAGATAGTGCCTCCATATCTTTAAGTGGCAAAAAACGATTGCGCTAACTCTAGATCATGAGTAGGATAATTCCTCTCATACTCTTTAAGTTGTCGTGAGGCATAGGCTATGACTTTCCCACGTTGCATGAGAACACATCCTAACCCTTTGCACGAAGCATCATTTGTAGATAACAAATCCATCCGAACCGGATGGTATTATTAGAAACAGTGCGAAATAAGTCTCCTCTTAAGCTCTTGGAAACTCTTCTCGCATTCTTCGCTCCCAAGCGAATTTTGTATCCTTCCGAGAGTTAATTTGGGTTAATGGAGTAGCGATTCGAGAAAACCCTTCCACGAATCTCCGATAATAACCAAATTAAGCCCAAAAACTCGTACTTGATCCACAGACTTGGTTGCTCCAACTTTGTATTGCTTCAATCTTGGCCGGATCAATGAGATACTCCATGTTTCGACACCACGTGCCCAAGGAATGCTACTTCCTCAAGCGAACTCGCATTTCTTTAATTTGGCATATAGTTTGTTTTCACGAAGCCTTTGGAGTACCGACTTCAAATGGTGCTCATGATCTTCACGACTTTTGGAATATATAAGGATTTCATCAATAAAGACAACAACAAATGATCCAAATATTCCTTGAATACTCGGTTCATCATATCCATGAAAGCCAGCAGAGCATTAGTCAATCAGAAAGACATGACTAAGAATTCATAATGCCCATACCGGAGTTAAGGCGTCTTTGGAATATCCTCGGTTCTAATCTTGGTGATGATATCCGAAGCGAAGATCGATTTTGAAAAGAATTGTGCCCCTTACAATTGGTCAAACAAGTCATCAATACGAGGTAGAGGATACCTATTCTTGATGGTGACATGGTTCAATTCCGATAGTCAATACAAAGTCGCATACTCCGTCTTTCTTCTTTCTGAATAAAGCAGGAGCACCCCGAGGAGATGTACTAGGGCCGAATGAAACTGGATGTCCAATAATTCCTCGTAGTTGGACCTTTAACTCCACGAAGTTTAATAGGAGCCATTCGATATGGGGTTTTAGAAATGGGCTTTGTACGGAGTTCAAGATCAATAAAGAATTCAACTTCACGTTACGGGGTAGGCAAGGGAAGTTCTTCAGAAATCGTCGGAAAGTCAATAATGCAGAATATTATTCAAATTTGGCGTGTCTTTATTCAAATCCATAACATGGGCTAAGAAAGCTTGACATCCGTTTTTTAATAAGCGAATAGCTTTATGATTAGATATGGCGATTGATTGATTTTAATGGTTTAGTTGCTTGAATTAAATACAACGGGTTGGTTAGGAATATGAAAACTAACAACCTTACGAAAACAATCAATTTTGGCATGATGAGTAGTTAACCAATCAATCCCTAAAATCACATCAAAAGCAAGTATCTTTAAAGAGATAAGGTCAACGGTAAGGTAATGGTGCCAACTTGAATCAAACAAGATTTATAAGCGATTGGATGTGATGAAAGTTTCTCTAACGGAGTTTCCACGAGATAGGTCAAAGTCTAATTTCTCCGAGTCAAGTTTAAGCGTTGAGCACAAGCGGGAGAGATAAATGAATGGGTAGCATAGGTATCAAGTAAGGTATAAACTTCGCAAGAATTTATAAATAGCTTACACCGTGATCACCTCGTTTGGGTTCCTCGCATTTTGACCGATCACAACAAACGCTCTTCCAGGAACCGTTGACTTTGACTTTTACGGGACGATCTTTTGAGTCACCAAATCCCCCATTGAACTAGGTTTATACTTCGTACAATCTCGGCGATATGTCCTTCCTTTCCACAATTATAGCATACCTTGAACTGTTGTGGGACGGTTTGGTGATATGTCCCTCTTTTCCGCATTTGTAGCATATAACCGATGGTCGTTCTCCTACCTTAGAACCGATTCTTCTGCTGGCTTGTCGTCTTCACATATGGTCGTTGTTAAATCTCCTCTTTTAAAATCTCCTCTTGATTTCGCTTCTTCTATTTTCATGGCCATGATTACCACCCGAGTGGTTACCATTTTTGTCCGTCTCATTTCTTTCTCCTTTAGTTATCATTATTACATTGATTGTTATCTACGAGTACGATCCTGGTTATGGTCCCTTGGTTGAATATACTCGTTATCTCGCTCTAACAATTGAGCCACATTAACAACATCCGAAGAGAGAAAATTTATGAGAAATGAGATATTGCCGTATCTTTGGGTTTCAAACCTCTCGAAACATCCGCGTCATCGTTCCTCATTCTCCACCAAATGAGGTGCAACACGGATAACTCTGCAAACTTTGCCTCGTCTTTGAGACACCTTCGTGTTGTTGTTTTTGCTCTAATCGATGAACTCCACTTCCTTCATATAATGAACACTTTCGGGAAAGTATTTGTCATTAAATAGTTTTTGAAATGTTTCCAAAGACATCTTGAGTCTAATTTGGATGGAGTGCGCCACAGACTCCCACCGATGTGAGTCTCGCCTTCGCCACGGAACATAAAGGTGGCGAATGGAACCTTCTGTTCCTCCGTGCATCCCAAGACATCGAATATCTTGGTAATTTGCTTGACCCGTGTTTCCGCCATGATCGGATCGGCTTTCCCTTAAATTCGGTGGTCCCAACTCTTTGAAGCTTGCTTGGACAATGACAGTGAATTGCTATCATTTCCTCCTGTATTTTGAACACGAGTCTCCTAAATGCGATTTTTGCATGAGCTGGAATCCGAAAAAACTTCTAAACATCCCCTCGTTCATCATCATACGCTTTCGGTGGTGTTGTTCACGGGAGGAACATTGCCCGACTGTTGCACGTTCTCCTCGTTGGTGAGTCGAGCGTCTCCACGGTCTCATTTCCATTGTTAATATTCTCGATCGACATTCTCAAATCATCGTCATAAAACAAGGGTTAATTAAGGAAATCAATATATCACATAATATCCCTATATCTTGACCAACTAACAAATAAGCTTAGGTAGGACACACTAGCGAAGGATTTACTCGTCTCTCCCCTCCTAGTTCTATTCCCCGATCTCCATGGAGATCATATCCTAAGCTCGATACCAATTGTGGCGCCCCCAAAATAGGTATACATCACTATCACGAGTTGTCAATAAATACGGTATGTAAAAACAACTACAACTTTATTATTACAACAAGTAAAAGCGTGAGTTTGAATACAAATATTATCTTCTAGACAATATCTATACTCAAATAAATCCTCATCACATTTATTGGTACATTATTTTACAAAATGGTGAGGACTACTAAACAACTCTGTCTAGAACCTTCATTCCATACCAGACTCGTATTTTCGCTTATATTCTCGCATCTTGAGAAGAAAAATGGAACAAAAAGAGGAAAGGGTGAGCTCAACTAGCCCGATAAAGAATATTATGATAATATACAACAAATTATCGTTAGTCTTCACGAGGAAAAATCTAATAGAATACTGATAGACAACAAATTTTAAATCAATATTCGCAATGAAATAATAATTCATTAGAAGAGTTAAGTAGAGAATGCAAACTACTATCTTCTATGTATGAATTTAAAAGTTCATCGTCTATCTTTTATCCTATAACATCAATCAATATACATACGGAATCAAATATTCATCTTTGCACCACACTGGGCAAAAAGATATTCATCGATTAAGTCATGTTCATCTAAACACTGTTCATCTTTGCACTACTGACCAAAGATATTCTTGAGAAATCATTCATCTTTGCACTACGGGCCAAAGATATTCAATAATATATCATCATTTTAGGCGAGGATGATGAAAATATTTTAAAGAAAGCGAATCCGGTGAAACAAAATGACAAGGATTAAGGATTAAGGATTAGTACTTTGTTTTATCCATGTTCAAAAATACCTCAAAAAATAATCATAGTGGTGTAAAATTCAAGAATGATCAAAACATGGATACAATCAAAGCTAGTATCCGAATAGATATTTTGGACAAAAAGAAGAAATTTTATTTTTATTGAATAGTGTCAGATATCGTGAATAGTGCCGAGTACGTGAATAGTAACTCAGACACCAAAAGATAGAAATTTCCTAAAAAAATATCTTCACGCTTCATGAATAGTACTAAATAAATAGTAACTCGTGAATAGTAACTCGTGAATAGTAACTCGTGAATAGTAACTCATGAATAGTAACTCATGAATAGTAACCCAGAGCATGAAAAAGTTCCAAATTTGATAAAAAGTTTCAACCAATATTTCAAAGATAATGATATTGAAGAAATAATATCATTTGAGAAGAAAATAACATCCCTTACCTCGAAAGATTAGTACTTACATTTGGAATCTGGGATATAGTCTTTGTCAAGGAACTTACAGTAATCTAAAAATACTCAAAGTATACTCAAAATACTCACAAGAATACGCTCGATAATATAGAGAGAAAACTTGAGTTTACGGTGTGATTTTCAATTCTAACCTAAGCACCCTATTTATAGAAATTGCTTAGAACACCAAAAAAGCAGAAAATTTAATAAATTAATAATATAATTATATAAATTTTCTACGCATGCCTAGAATCTGATTTCAGCCATCAAACACATGCCACATTCTAGAAAAAGTAAGAAAAATGTTTTCTAATTTTAAATATTTTAAACTTCCAAAAATCAATTATTTGAGCTTGAACTTCAATAATTCATAATAAATAGCCCTTTCATCAGAAAATTGAATCTCGGGAGTTTTATAGGAAATTCAATTCTCTACAACTTTGCAGAAGAAAGTTTTCCAAATTCCAAATAGAAATTGACCAGAAATCCACAACCAGGCGATTTTACAAATTTATAATCAAATTTCGATCGATAAATGGGGTCCACAGAGCATGTTTAACATGTTTTAAACATTTATTGCAACAAAAATACTCTTCCTCCTCGTATACTCATATATCCCACATTCGTTGTAAAAATATCACCATTATTATATTATTAAAATATAATAATATATTTAAATGAATTATTTTATCGAGAAAAAGATAAAATTTCAATTTTCAACAATTGTCACATTAAAAATTTTCTCCATCTATATCCACATAAAATCAATATTTTCTCATCATATGAATCAATAATTAATTATTCACAAATAATATTACGAGAATCACAATATGACAGGCGGCGGTTCAGGGGAAAGATGGGGCTTTCAATAAGAATTTCTTCTTCTTGGGGCGCTTGATTAGGTGACCAAACCTCTCCTTGAAGATGAGAACTTTCTAGACATTGCCAATAATGTTATCTAATAATATTATTGAGATAATATGAATTATTACTCGATAATGAAAATCTTGTGTAATGATAATTATTGAAACAACAATGAATATAAAATATCAACGCAACAATTATTAAATCAATAAAATCTTGAGCGGTAATTATCGTAACCATTATTGAGTAGTGCCTTCTTACGTAAGAATCAATAATTGGTGCAATACCATATCTTCGTGTGTTTTAACCATAGGGTATTTTAACGATATTACTTGGTAACAACTACGTAGTTATTTTTAAACCACTTATATTTATCGTTTTCTTCATCCAATCGCTTTCAGTTATGGGGCCCATACATGGTCGCGTGGTAAATACGAATATTCCCACAAGCGATGCGAATATTCCACGACCAAACGAATATTCCCCGACAATAATGAATATTTTATAACCACTTGCTTATTTTGAAATATTTGCATATTTTACCCCTAACTATCCACATTAATCAAATCAACCCTTACTATTTCAAAATAATAAATAGAGAAAATTAAATTTCATTAATAATAAGTTGGGGTCTTACATCGATATTATTAATATTAGGTCTTCATGTGACGCCCCCAAATTTGGACCTCCACTTGGTCACTCGAATTCGGTTCATCACGTACTCATGTCATACAAAAAGACTAAAATATCACGCTCACAACGGAAGATCTAATTTAGAATAATATAAAATGACTTATTATAATTATTCCCCCAAGTCTCGCAACCTACAGTACTTAATAGATTACATAATAATATCAAATAAAGACTTATTACATAATCCTACTTAAGTTTAAACATAGTCTGAAAATAGTCTTAACATAACATAGAAAATTTCAACATAAAGGAGCAAGCTAGTCGGTAGCCTTGCCCTTGCCCTTGTCTTTTCTAGAGACACTTCCCTATCCCGCCTTAACAGAAAAGTTTTAAATAAGCAAGGATAAGCACGAATTGCCCAGCAAGTAATATACAATAAGGGTGAAGAATATAAAATCACAAGTTTGAAATATCGAAGTATCATCTCTAAGATAGTTCAGAGTTTCAGAATAATATCATGAATAATGAATATTAACAATTCTTAGAATAAGAACGATAATTCAATATAAATCAACAGATATATATGAATTCAAAGACTATCAATGTATTTAACTGGATAAATAATTTATACTGAGCAGTCACTAAGGACTATTGAACATCTACTAGAATTACCAATATTAAACTGATAACCCAAAAGAATCAAGTACTATAGATGATCAGTCTACAATACTCTAAGTTATGCATAACACCACAGTAATATCCATTCATGTGTTGGAGTTTCCAACAACATACACTCCCCTTACCATAAGGGTTGTTCAACTCAGTTTTCAAGATTTCTGCACCAATCAATTGGTTTGGACGGTTTTATAAACATGCATATAGTCTACCCGAATCAAATGACATCGACTCTGTCACAATATTCAAGAACAATACGAAGTTCAACATGAATAATAGTTTACACAAGAGTTTAAGCATACTAGATCGGTTGAACGAGTAAGTAAGATAACTTGCATTCAAAGAGATAAGGTTTAGATACTCTGCTTACGGTATTCGTTGAATAAAGTAATGCAAGGGTTAGGATACTTGCATAATGTAAAGGATAGTTCAGATACTTGCCTTAAGCGTAGTTTATCCACGTTAAGAAATCAACACTTTTGAATCCTATTTATAGCGTATTAGAAGTACAAGATATTCATTAGCTAACACATTCGTTAATCAAGCTCGACATGATTCGAGTATGCACATATAATATAAAATCAACTTATATGCTCATCACGAATCTAGTATCTAGCAATTTATAAAGCTCAAGGTTAAGACTTTTTTATACATGGTCTTTCCTATTACAAGGCCAACACCAACATAATATCTAATCATCACGTATATACATGTATCAATAGGTTTTAAACTACTTTTAGTAATATAGGCATCTTACAAGTTACTGTCCAAAGATCCGAATGTAGAATCTCAGATTCTAGATTGGCATGATTATTGCCATGGCTAAAGCCTAGGGCCATAGCAATTTACTTGCGATCCTACAGCTAAGCCAAGACTCAGTTGTTTCCTTGAGGTTTCTGTCCGGCATAAACACAACAATCATACATACTATATTTTATCATGTTAAAGGTCTTTTCATGATTCTCAAGTCAATCTAGGTTCCTTCTTTCATAATAAAATTCTAAATTGATCATTTCAATAATTTAAGGCCATTCAAGGTCATGAAACCATAAAGTCTATCATGCTTGCTCTTTAAACATACAAGGTAGTTATAAAACTCGTATTAGTCATGCTTGTTAGTATTCATAACGCATATGTGAAATTAACATCGCTTTAGTTGAAAATATGCTTCATTTATGCTTCACTTGAAATATGATACACAAGCATTGTGTATATACGTTTATGCTACATGAGTGAGTCTAAGAGTATCATCAAACACGATCACAATTATCAGATTCTAACCCTCAAGGTATTTTGACAATATTCACATTCAAAGCTTACTAGTAGTTTGTTTATGCTTCCTTACTAATCACATATATAAACACAAGCAAATGGTTTATTCATACATTTCGAAGCCATACCTACATGCTCGCAAGGTCAGTATATAAACATGTTATTCATACTCATCAAGTTTGTTTCTAAAGTCATAAAGTCATTTTAAACTCTATAATTTCGTTATTCATGATAATCTAGTCTAAACATGCTCACATTAGGTTAATATATCTATGTATACCCCTTACACATGCTTTCATACTAGTATATGTTATAATATTATAACAGATTGTAAAACAGAAGCTCAAAACTGAACTCAGGGGCCGACCTCAGTGTTAATCCGGCGTAGCTGCACCGTGTCTGGTTTGAGCCAAGAATAGTCTGCATCGGCAAAAAACTAGCCCAAACACAGAAATTATTCATGAATTCGATTTTAAACAGTCCTATATTAGTTTAAATATACTTATATGGTCATATAACAACTATATAACCAATACCCAACCTCATTAATGTGACAACCCAAAAATTTATAAAATCTTGAATGATTAGAATAAAGGTTAAAGAATAAAACCTAGATGAGAATTTGAGGATTTATTTAAATTTTCAAGTAAAACCTACATGGTTTGCTATTCGAATGAGAATATAGAAAATATGGGTTACCAAATTCCTAAACCCTAGAAATGAATTAATATGCACTTGAAGGAATATCAAGAATAAGGTATTATGATACCTGTAAATTCGATATTAACTGAATAGTCTAAGAAATGTTATATAAGTACATATGGAAATTTTATTAAGAAAATAAGATTTCACATGAAGAGATGCTATGAGGTTAGACGAAGATAAGTATATGTATAAAAATATATATATACTTAGTAAGGTGCTATATATATATATTTTACCAAGAGGAGTGATGAATTAAGTTAATGATATAAGGATCAAGATAAAACTATGTTAGTAATTAACATATTTTGACCGTTGGCCTTGACTGGCAAATAAGAATTTGAATAAGTATAAAGCCGTTAGTTAATACGATTAGCAATAAGAAGGGAATAAGTTAAAACTCAAAATTTGAGTTAGAGATAGAATTTTGAAGCACGGACTGCTCGGTTGCGTCCGGAACATTAAGTTTAGTCAGAAACGACAATTAACACAAAAATGTGTAAGGGTTGACTTTTTGGTCAAAGTTAAAAGTTGACTTTTATAGAAAAAGGTCAAAATTAGAGTTAGAAGTGAAATATGTTATGATTATGTGAATTATGTATATGATTAAATAAATATACATTATATAATGTGAATACATTTATTTTGTATATAAAAGTGAATTAAGAATTAAGTTATGTAACCTAATATATATATTAGGTGTGATAATTAATTAAC
This sequence comes from Panax quinquefolius, assembly GCA_020205615.1. Taxonomy (NCBI): domain Eukaryota; kingdom Viridiplantae; phylum Streptophyta; class Magnoliopsida; order Apiales; family Araliaceae; genus Panax; species Panax quinquefolius. Next base: position 53,407,687 of record CM035161.1, on the reverse strand, counting down.
CTAAGAGGTTATAATATAGTAGAATATTAGTATATAAATATATATACCAACATTAAGAGATTTATTTTATATATCTCAAATAATTAATTTTATAACCAAGTCTAATTGGGTTATGAAATTAAAAAGGCATAAGTAAGGAATTTATTTTCTAGTGTGAGAAATAAAAACCCTAATTAAATGATTAGGGTAAAATAGAATTAAAAGTATTGGACTATAATAATGTCATAGCCCAATAATTTATTTAGAGTTCAAGTGAATTAAGATTTAATGGACTAAGGAGATGGTATTAAATTTGTAGCCCAATTATTTATTTAAGCAATGGATTTGTGACTAATTTATTTAAGGGCGATTAAATTATTAATATATCCCAATATATTATGTGTGTGACAAGAATTATAATGGCCCAATCTAATTTGTAGAGGAAGCCCAATTTTATTTTTTAGTAAGCAAAATTATAAAAAAATAAAAATAAAATAACAAGTCCAATGGAATTAATTAAAAGCCCAAAGCTTAGCTCATTTGTGATGGACATTTAATAAAGCAATTAAAAAAATATGTGGTAGGTGATTCTAAGGCCACATGGCCGGTAATATTAGTGAAGAAAAATGGGCCACTTGTCCAAATAAGAAGAGAAAAGAGAGATAAGGATTTGGAAGATAAAAAGACAAGGAAGAGGAAAGAGAAAGAGAGAGGAATAAGAAGTAAGAGATAAGAAAGAGAGAGAAAGAGAAAAAGTAAAAAGAGAAAGAAAGAGGAACGAGAAAAAAAACCGTGAGGGAGAGAGAGAGAGAGAAGGGGGCGGAAACCATGGAAGAAGGAAGGAGAAAAAAAAATTCTCCATGAAGAAGAAGAAGAAGAAGAAGAAGAAGAAGAAGAAGAAGAAAGGTATAAAACCATTTTTTTCTTCCTAAGCTTTATTTTCTTTTTTTTTGTAATTTGATGAAAGGGTTTTTGATTTGGAGGTTCAAACCCCTATAATCTATGTGTTTTTCATGGATTCAAGTATGGATCTACCCATAATGGGTGTTGATTTGGTTTGAATCAAAAAGAAAAGAAAAATAATTTTTTTCTAGTTTTGAAACCTAACTTTTAGGTGCTTTAAAAATCCACCATTTTTGATCTAGGAATTTTTTTCTTGATTCGTCAAAGAGAGGTGCTAGATATAGGTGTTGAATAGTAAACCCAAGTGGTAGAACTCAAAAATCACATTTCTAAAAGTCGTGGTGTTGATTTTGGTGTAAACTGTCCCATTTTCTTAAAACTATTTTGGATTAGTCTGAAACGGGGGTAATTTCGTCCACTGTTTGTGCTGTAAAAATTCTGGAAAAATTTTAGGAGGATACTATGATACATTTTCTAACATCTCCAAGTGGAATCACTGAAAAAGGAGTTGTAGATTTCCGTATGGATTATTTTTAACAAAGCACAAAAAACTGCAAAATTACAAAAAGTAAACTGCCAAGATTTTGTGAGGGCTGTTTCGGCAACTTAGTTTGTGAGAAAAATTCCGGCCTTTTGGGACATGAAAATATATGGTATAAAGTACCGCCTGTCCAAAAATGAGCTCATTCCAACTTAAAATGACCAAGTTATGACCAGAAATTAGATCTTATTGTAAAATAATTTTATTGAATTAAATAATAAATAAAATTATATTATATGTGATATCAAGATGGTTGTCATTCTATAACCTAATAATGTTGGAATGTTATGCGTAGTATTTAAGCTACGTGAAGGAATTAAAGTGTTTGAATTTCGAGAATGAAAATAAAAGTTTTCTATGTGATATCAAGAAATTTTCTATAAAATGTTGGAATTTATTCATCGTGAAGGATATTTTCTTAAGAATTATTTTTGAAATTTTCGAGAAATACGTAATGATAGAATATCAAGGTAAGAATATCAAGGTAATGGATGTAATAATAATCTAAGTATGGAAAGCGTAATATTTTCTCTTGCGGACTTAATTTGAGAATATTAAGGAAAGCGAAGTATTAGTGAGTTAAGTAATAATCGTATGATACATAAGTATTATGCGAAGTAATAATGAAATGAGTATAATCTGAAGTATTATATGAGTTTATATGAATGATGGAATATCGTATATAAAGAATTTGTATACGAGTTAGAATCTGAGAATAATCGTAAATAATATGTTATATGTATTAGCGATAGTATTGGACTTGTAGGATTTGTTAGGAATTTGTACAAGCCCAGTAAATAAAATGATAAGGCCCAAATGTTAGTTAATGAACAAGTTGATGTTTGTTAATCAAGCCCAAAAGTTAAGTAAGTTAATCCAAGCCCAAGCTAGGATCCGATGGGTTGTAGTGACCCATGGGGCAAACCATATTAATATGGTTAATCTTGGTAATCAAGCATTTTTGTGATAATGTGTGAAGACTTTAGTGTAATGGCCAAGTAAGAGATAAGTGTTGTGATTATAACAAGTAATGAATAGTAAGGAGGTGGCTTAAGGAGGTGGGAGGTGGGATGGTGTAATGACTAAACTACCCTAACTTTGGGAATTCTATAAATAGAGAGAGTTTGCTAGTCTTTTTCTAATTGTTCAAATCATCCAACAACTTATAAAGTGCTTAAGTGTTAGGAAGAATAAACAAGACTAAGCTACTTCCATTCGTGAGAAGAAGAAGAAGACTTATTCCAAAGAACTTCAAGGGTAAGACTTCTTGTCCTTTAATCTTCTATCTCTACCATGATAAGTTGATAAAAGAAGTAGGGATTAATAAACATGGATGTTAAGAAGTAAGAACAATGATTAATCAATGGACTTAAGCTGCATAAGTCGGGAATAAGTCATTTAAACTTGCAAAAGTTATGAACTTATAAAGAATCTATATGAACTTATTATAAGTTAACATTGAGTGTTTGTATGAAAACAAAGAATTTGTATGAATTTGTATCATGTATACATAAATGAAATTATATGTTGAGAACATATAAGAATGATGATTAAAAGACCTTAATTATCATAAGTCATGAGTAATAAAGCTATAAGTAGTTTATACCTTAATAAGTTATAAGCTCATGTAAGAATAAGTCAAAATTCAACATAAAAATAAGTTATTGTAATAAGTATGTTGAGGTGTTCATACGATGAATTTAATTCATTTGAAGCAATGAACAAATCATAAGTAATGAAGTTATGTCAGGAATTGCACGATTGGACGATAATCGTCGAATTCGTAAAATTCTCGGAATAGAAGTTAAATTTTGTGTTTGAACTTGGAAACATTGGTTTTCAATGGAGACAAGTCATATTTGGCATTCTAGAGTTGCGAACTCGAAAATGGCCAAATTCGACTTAGAGCGAAGAAAGCGAGCGTTGAGCGTTCACGAGCGTTTATCGTTTTAGTTTAAAAATGAACCAATAGGTTAATTTTTAGAAAACGAAGTCAAATAGATAAAATTCTTGCATGAATGGGTAGAGTTTGTAATTTGTGAACCGTAGGCTTTTGAACGAGCCAATTCAGACTTATAACGAAGAAGTTATGAGCCCGGGAATTTTGTAAAGTTAAAAACTTGTAAAAAATTATCGGTGCATGGCAATTTGGTGGCCATGGCGCTGACCAAAGCTAATTCATCATGCCATGTGCATGAGTGAATGAATATATGACCTTTGAAAGTAGTGTGCATGCCATGACGTGGACCCTTTGAGTAAGGACTCGCGCCATGACACCAAGTCAGGACACACTCTCTCTGTAATCTTCATGCCTTGCATGATGCGATTCAGAGAGAAAACAAGTTGCCTTGCATGATGACTGACCCTAGATAAAAGATAGTAAGGAATGTTTTTGAATATAAAGTAAGGAATGGGATTAATTCAAATTAAACTTATCTTAAGGAACTTAAAGTAACATTGTTAAAACATTGTTAAACCTTAAGAATAGTATGTAAAGGTTGTTGATAACCTATTCAATTATGAATGTGTAAGTATAAATGACAATGAATTAATATTAAGCGAATCTAATGTATGATTAGATTGAGAGAAGAAGGTAAGATATAATCATATACATACTTGATTATATATAACCTAATATGATACGTTATGTGATCATGTATTGTAGAGACTCTAAAGACTTGAACATAAAGTAATTATCTTAGTAGCAGAATATTTGAAGGCAAGTATTCTAACCCTTGTCTCGATTCAATACGAACAAGTTTTGAAATTCATGTATCCTTACGCATGAATTAATGTATGATGGAGTTAAAGCCAACTCTTTTGGCTAGACTTAATGTATTTGGTGGATTATTGATAATCTATCAACTCTTATCAAATGTTGTTATCTTTTGTCAACTACTTGATATGGTTTTCAAAAAGAAGGTGAGTATGCTAAACAAATGTTTTGTCGTCGAAGCAGCAGAGAGCGTGAGGTTGCCACAACTTAAGCGTACATACGTTTAATGAATGTAGTGTTGATCGACATAGAAGTACTATAAGGTTGATCACCTAGAAGTGCTCGTAAGTAATCTGGGACTTACGGACTTAGTGTCGGGTTGTCCTTTTCAAAGAAGAATGAAATGCTCAAGGTCTTGGGCCTAGAATTAATGTTTTCTTGAATATTATTATTGTAAAATTTTTTTAAAGAAAGATGAAGTGCTATTTTGAATCATCAATAGTACTTCATAACTATTATTCGATTATTGAAGATATCGATTCTTATGTGTCAAGCATGTTGTTAATGAAATTGTCATACTACTTTGAGCTAGTTATGCTCACTCTTGCTTGAACCATATGAATGCAGCTAAGCCCGAACGCGTCAGAAGGATCAAATAAGGATAAAGGAAAAGCTAAGGAAGATCGTTAAGTTGTCTATGTAATAGTATAGGTTTAATGTTGTAATGTAATTGATATTATAACAAAGAACTTTTGTAAGGGGTATAGAACTTGGGAAATGTAAATATTACTTTGAATATATAGAAAATATATTCGTTCTTTTGAGGCTTTTCAATTGAATGAATGTATGAATGGTAGTACCGTATAGCACCATATGTCGGGTTGGAAGATACCCGGATTTGGGGGCATTACAGGTTGGTATCAAAGCCTAGGTTATAAAACTTAAGGGGGAATTAGAACCTTAAGTCATAACCTTTAGAAAAGATAAAGAAGTAAAAGATGAAAATAACCTATAAAAAAATGCATTATAATTATGTTATGTGTTTTTATTATTCTCTTGGCGATGTACTAATCAAACTATATTGTTTTTGTTGTAGATGTCGGGGAGAAAATGAAATGTATAGAGATATACATGTGTAGTAGCGAGGATTCGGTGAATCGAGTAGAGATCTACCAAATCCTATAGCGGTAGAACCGAAGTGGTGGTAAATGAGTGCGGAGACTCGGACAACTTAGACTACATGTATACGTGTTTGATGGCATGTTAGAGGAAGAGGTGGATGTGATGTCTTTTTTTTGACGAGGTAGCACCTCTGAAGAGTTGACTTGGGAGTCAATGAGGGCATTATTCATGTCGGTATTGGATAGAAACATCGATATTGTAAAGAGGTAAAGGAGTTAAAGAAGAACTTCAAGTTGTCAGGAGAGGACAAAACTAGTATGGAGGTATGTGGGAAGAGGGCATGATGATCGAGAGTTTGGCCAAGGACAAGGTCCGAAGTGAAACATGAAGTCTTTGAGCTCAGCGGGAGCTAAAGACTAAGCAGCGAGAAGGTAGAGAGGATGTCCTATATACATAGGAGTTCTCATATGGATTTCCAGCAACAAGTAGCTGGGTACCCGATAGAAGAAGGGCAGACTCGACATCTTATCGATCGGGATGTTATTCTTCGGTGCGGCTAGAAAAGATTTTGAGAATGCCATTCGGCAGATGTAATCTAGTAATAGCTAGAATAGTTTAGATATGTAAATATTATGTATCTAGTAGTGACGTAAAACTCTCTTTTGTATATCAAGGGTAGTCTTTTGTAAATCCCAATTTTTGGAAAGTAATTGCGGGATAGTAATGTAATCAGCTTAGGTTGTGTAATGTAAATAATGTAGTGTTATACTACAAGTTATGAATCAATATAAGTCTTTTTATGGAACATATTGAGTAATGAGTATGAGTTATTGTTTCATCACGAATAATAACTAACCAATAAGAAGAAAGTAATAATGGCGTATTATTTTCTTCTTAAACAAAATGCCTGAAGAAGAGAGACAATGAAATCAAGATTCTAATGTTAATCAACGGGAGGAGGTCGGTTAATCAATCTGAGAGTTCGTTAATCTTTTAACGGTTGCGTTTAATAGAAGCTGGGGCTAATGTACCCATAAATCACAGGGTAGTATGAGCTACTACTTTTAAGGATTTCAAAAGTGTCGGTCATGGGAGTTCAAAGGAACTACGGACCTATAGAAGCCCAAACTTGGGTGAAAGAAATTGAGAAAGCATTTGTTATAGCAAATGTTGAAGAAGGTCGAGAAGGTTGCTTTTGCATGACCTATATGATGAAAAGGGAGGCCAACTTTTGGTGGGGAAGCAAACCAAGCTAGAAAGTTGGTATAGAAAATCTAACGTGGGTAAGGTTTAAGGAGATTTTTCTTGAGAACTATTTTCCCACGAGTATCATGCGAGGAAGGATGGAATCACGGTTTCTTGATTTGAAACAAGGGATATGGCGGTTCCCGAGTATCTTTGCCAAGTTTAATGAAGGTAGCAAGGTTTGCTCCACATCAGTGGACACGGAGGTAAGAAAAGGCTAGATGGTTTTGGCGGGGCTTGAAACCACAGCTCTATAAATTTGAATTTTGTGTTCAAAGTACTTCCTTTGGGACCATATTAGAAAAGGCAATAATTCTGGGGGTGGGAATGAGGCTCTCGGCCAGATTACCACAAAGATAAGAAAAAAAAGGGTAAAGTTGATGGGGGAATAAAAGAGGAGGGAGCGGTGGTAGTGGTGGTGGTCAAAAAGGAAGGGTTTAACTCTGGGAATACTAGGAGTAAAACAAGGGGATTCTAAGAGGAGGATGGAGGCTGCAAAAACTGTGGGAAGACTCACTTAGGAGTCATCTCAAGGGAAAGCGGTATGTTATAGCGTGTGGATAGGAAGGGCACATTAAGCGCTAGCTTGTCCAAGTCGAAGAAGAAAATCACGGATGTTTTGTATGTGGATGGATCGGTGACCACATAGCAAAAAGCTGCCGAAGAAGAAGGGAACGGATGGGAATAAGGGCACTAATAGCGGTAAGTTAGCTATTGGTGGTCGTACCTGTAGGGTGGCCGATGGCGCGCACCTTTAATATGATGGTCCAAGATCACGGTGGCATCGGGGATGTAGTTGAGGTATTATCTCGATCAACAACATAAATGCTTTACGTCTTTATTTGATTAGGGTGCTACTTGTTTGTTTATAGCATGTGATTTTGCTAGGCGATTAGAATTACTTTCGAAAAGTTCTTATACCTTTGAATATTAAGGTAGCAAGCGAAGAGATAATTCTTGTTGAAGATATTCATAGGAGTTGTTGCGTAGATATCTGGGGTTATAAATTATCGGTAGATTTGATCTGGAAATAAAGTTAGGAGAATTTGATGTAATTCTCGGAATGGATTAGTTGATTAACCATGGAGCAATTATAGATTGTCGGAAGAAAATGTGTGAGCATTAGGGCGTTGAAACAACCTCTGTAGTATTTTTACGGTAATAAATCGTCGGGGCGCTTCGTGTTGTCTTACGATGACACAAACTAGAAAACTTTTAAGAAAGGGATGTGTAGGTTATCATGCCATGTTGTTGACACCGGCGAGTGGGAGCAACCATGGAACAAATACCCGTAGTAAATGAATTCATGGATGTGTTTCCAAGTGAATTACACGGTTTACCCCGGATAGGGAGATCGAATTTGTAATAGACATTGTGCGGGGAGGCGACACCGAGTCTCAAAGAGGCACCGTATCGTATGGCGCTTTGTGGAAATGAAAGAGTTAATGGTTCGATTACGAGGAACTATTGGATGAGAAAGTACATTCAACCAAGTGTTTCCCAGTGAGAAACACCGTATTGTTTGTCAAAAAAGAAAGATGGATCGTTAAGGCTTTGTATCGACTATCGAGAGTTGAACAAGTTAACGATAAAGAATAAATACCCATTGCCCAGGATCGATGATCTTTTTGATCAGTTGAAAGGGGCAAAGTATTTTTCTAAGATAGATTTGCGGATGGGGTATCACTAATTGAAGGTTAGGAAGGAGGATATACAAAAGGCGACATTGAGGACTCGTTATGGTCATTACGAGTTTACGGTAATGTCATTTGGATTGATGAATGCACAATTTGCATTTATGGATATGATGAGCAGTGTTCAAACAATATTTGGACAAGTTAAATCGTTGTGTTTATCGATGATATTCTAGTCTATTCTAAGGCGCGAGGAAGATCATCTTTGAACACCTAAGATTAGTGTTGGACACTAAGAAAGGAGAAGTTATATCTGAAATTCACTAAGTGTGAATTTTGGCTAGAGAAAGTCTGCGATTTTTAGGTCGTGTCATTGACCAAGAAGGGATTCGGTGGATCGGTGAAGGTAGAAGCGATGATGATTTGGGAACAACCAAAAAACAAGAGGAGGTGCGGAGTTTCCTAGGGTTAGCGAGGATCTTATCGAAGATTTATCCAAGATTTTTTGAAGATAGCTACTCAGTTGACTAACTTGACAAGGAAGATGGTGAAATCGTATGGGACGGATAAATGTGAAGACAATTTTCAAGAAGCGAAGAAAAGATTAAGTGAAGCGCCTTTTTGTTAATACCCATGAGACACGGGAAATTTTGTAGTTTATAGCGATGCTTCGCATAGAGGACTTGGTTGCGTGCTCATGCAGCATGGCAAGGTCATTGCGTATGCATCACGGCGATTGAAGGATTATGAGAAAGTTTACCTACTCGTGATGCAGGAAGCTAGCATGTAGTATTTGCCTTAAAGATATGGAGACATTATCTTTATGGGGAGAAATGTGAGATATATACGGACCATAAGAGTCTAAAATATATCTTCACACAGAATGAGTTATATATGAGAAAGAGGAGATGGCTAGAGTTGATAAAGGATTATGATTGTGAGATCCTGTATCATCCTAGAAAAGCCAATGTAGTTGTCGACGCCTTAAGTAGGAAGGGTCGGGAAAAATTATCTATGTTAACGACTTAAGATGAGTTAATAACAGAGATGGCTAGAATGGAAATAGAAGTGAAGATGCCAAGTAACTCAGGGTAGATATTTTTTTCGATGGAAATGCAATCTACCATCGTAGAGAGAAGTCAAAGAGGTACAACTCAAAACTGATGAGTGTGACCAAATGAAGAAGTGGTTAGCTGATGAAAAAGATATTAAGTATAGTCTTGATAATGAGGGATTATTAAGATTTGAAGGAAAAATTTGGGTTCCGAATGAGACGGAATTAAAGGAACAAGTGTTACAAGAAGCTCATAGTTCAAGGTACTCGATACATCCTGGTAGCACTACGATGTATCAAGACCTTCGACAGAGTTTTTGGTGGCCGAATATGAAGAGAGAAATAGTTGAATATGTGAGTAGATGCTTAACTTGTCAAAAAGTTAAAGCTAAACATCAACGACCAAGTGGCTTGTTACAATCATTGGAAATTCCAGAATGGAAGTGGGGAGCATATCACGATGGACTTTGTGGTGGGACTTTGACTACGACTAAAGGGTGCGATTCGATTTGGGTAATAGTGGGCCCGATTAACAAAAAGTCGGCTCACTTTTTGCCAATTAGGGTCAAGTATAACTTAGACCGATTAGCTAAACTTTATGTTAAGGAAATTATTTCGAACATGGAGTACCGATATCGATTGTGTCGAGATCGTGATCCACGATTCACATCGAACTTTTGGAGGAGTTTGCAAGAACAGTTGGGAAGCGCATTTGAAGTTAAGTCTGACGTATCATCCACAAACCGATGGACAAAGTGAAAGACAATTAGAGGCGTTGGAAGATATGTTGAGATCTTGCGTCATGGATTTCAAGGGTAGTTGGGATGATCATCTACCACTAGTAGAGTTTGCGTATAACAATAGTTATTATGCAAGCATAGGCATGCCACCTTACGAAGCTTTGTATGAAAGGAAGTGAAGAACACCATTGTATTATGATGAGGTGGGAGAACGTTGAATGTTAGGACCAAAATTTGGTGTGAGCGGGGCGGCGGATGTAGTGAAGTTAATCTGAATCGTCTTATATCACCGCTTCGAAGAGAGAGAGAGAAGAAGTATGCGGACTCGCATAGAATAAATCGAGAGTTTGAAGTAGGCTCGTATGTGTTTCTAAAGGTATCTCCCTAGAAAGGAAAGATACGCTTTGGAAAGAAGGGAAAGTTAAGTCCAAGGTTTATAGGACCTTTTGAAGTATTAAAAAGGGTGGGAGAGGTAGCTTATGTGATAGCATTACCTCCGGACCTAGAAGCGGATACATAACGCGTGTTTCACGTATATATATATTACGTCCTTATAAGCGGATTATAAGCACGTAATCAGTATGAGCGATTCATATCGAGAAGGACTTAACGTCTGAAGAATTACCGATTCAAATCATCGATAGAAAAAGAGCAAGTTCTACGGAACAAAGTTATACCTTCGGTAAAGGTGTTATGGAAGAACCACGATCTTAGAAGAAGAAGCAGCGTGGGAATTAGAAGAAAAGATGAAGAAAAATTTTCCTCAATTATTTGATTAAAGTAAAAGGCGAGATTAAGGGACGAGAATCCTTATAAAGGGGAAGGATGTAACGACCGAGAAATTTGGATCTTATTGTAAAATAATTTTATTGAATTAAATAATAAATAAAATTATATTCTATGTGATATCAAGATGGTTGTCATTCTATAACCTAATAATGTTGGAATGTCGTAGTATTTAAGCTACGTGAAGGAATTAAAGTGTTTGAATTTTTAAGACGAAAATAAAAGTTTTCCGAGAAATTTTCTAAAAAACACTATTCATCGGTATTTGCTCGAAAATTATTTTTGAATTTTCAAGAAATATGTAATGATAGAATATCAAGGTAAGATGGATTATGTAATAATAATGTAAGTATGGAAAACGTAATATTTCGCTTGCGGACTTAATTTGAGAATATTAAGGAAAGTGAAGTATTAGTGAATTAAGTAATAATCGTATAATACATAAGTATTATGCGAGGTAATGAATATGAGTATAATCTGAAGTATTATCTGAGTTTATATGAATGATGGATTATCGTATATGAAGAATTTGTATACGAGTTAGAATCGAGAATAATATCGTAAACAATATGTTATATGTATTAAGCAATAGTATTGGACTTGTAGGATTTGTGAGGAAATTTGTACAAGCCCAAGTAAATAAATGATAAAGCCCAAATGTTAGTTAATGAACAAGTTGATGTTTATTAATCAAGCCCAAAAGTTAAATAAGTTAATCAAGCCCAAGCTAGGATCGATGGGTTGTAGTGACCCGTGGGGCAAACCATATTAATATGGTTAATCTTGGTGATCAAGCATTTTTGTGTAATGACCAAGACTTTAGTGTGATGGCCAAGTAAGAGATAATTGTTGTGATTAACAAGTAATGAATAGTAAAGGAGGTGGCTTAAGGAGGTGGGATGGTATAATGACTAAACTACCTAACTTTGGAAATCTATAAATAGAGAGAGTTTGCTAGTCATTTGCTAATTGTTCAAATCATCCAACAACTTATAAAGTGCTTAAGTGTTAGGAGAGAATAAGCAAGAAGAAGCTACTTTCAATTAAGAGAGAAGAAGAAGAAGACTTATTCGAAAGAACTTCAAGAGGTAAGACTTCTTGTCCATTAATCTTCTATCTCTACCATGATAGGTTGATAAGAAGTAGGGATTAATGAACATGGATGTTAAGAAGTAAGAGTAATGATTAATCAATGGACTTAAGCGCATAAGTGGAAATAAGTCATTTAAACTTGCAAAAGTTATGAACTTATAAAGAATCTATATGAACTTATTATAAGTTAACCTTGAAGTGTTTGTATGAAAACAAAGAATTTGTATGAATTTGTATCATGTATACATAAATGAAATTATATGTTGAGAACATATAAGAATGATGATTAAAAGACCTTAATTATCATAAGTCATGAGTAATAAAAGTTATAAGTAGTTTATACCTTAATAAGTTATAAGCTCATGTAAGAATAAGTCAAAATCAACATAAAAATAAGTTGTTGTAATAAGTATGTTGAGATGTTCATATGATGAATTGAATTCATTTGAAGCAATGAACAAATCATAAGTAATGAAGTTATCTTAGAAAATCACACGATTGGACGATAATCGTCGAATTAAGTGAAATTCTCGGAATAGAAGTCAAATTTTTTGTTTGAACTTGGAAACATTGGTTTTCAAAGGAGACAAGTCATATTTGGCATTCTAGAGTTGCGGACTCAAAAATGACCGAATTCCGACTTAGAACAAAGAATCGAGCGTTGAACGTTCACGAACGTTTACCGTTTTCGTTAAAAATGAATCAATCGATGAATATTTAGCAAACAAAGTCAAATATATAAAATTCTTACATGAACGCGTAGAGTATGTAATTTGTGAACCGTAGGCTTTTGAACAAGCCAATTTGGACTTATAACGAAGAAGTTATGAGCCCGGGAATTTCGCAAAGTTGTAGAACTGTCAAAACAATCTGGTGCATAGAAATTTGCGTGCCATGGCTCGACCAAAAGCTAATTCATGTCATCTTAGTCGTGACATGAATAATATGACCCTCTTGAAGAGTGGGCTTGCTAAATGGCGCGGACCATTGAAGTAAGGACTCATGCCCATGCGGCAAGTCAGGGACACACCTCTCTTATAATCTCGGCGCATGCGTGGCTTAAAGAAACAAGTTGGCGTAGCATGATATATGACCCTAGATAAAGGATAGTAAGGAATGTTTTTGAATAAAAAGTAAGGAATGGGATTAATTCAAATTAAACTTATCTTAAGGAACTTAAAGTAACATTGTTAAAACATTGTTAAACCTTAAGAATGGTATGTAAAGGTTGTTGATAACCTATTCAATTATGAATGTAAGTATAAATGACAAGCCGGAATTAATAGTAAATAAATCTAATGTATAATTAGATTGAGAAGAAGGGTAAGATATAATCATATACATACTTGATTATATATAACCTAATATGGTACGTTATGTGATCATGTATTGTAGAGACTCTAAAGACTTGAACATAAAGTAATTATCTTTGTAGTAGGATATTTGAAGGCAAGTATTCTAACCCTTGTCTCAATTCAATCTGAACAAGTTTTGAAATTCATGTATCCTTATGCATGAATTGATGTATGATGGAGTTAAAGCCAACTCTTTTGGCTAGACTTAATGTATTTGGTGGATTATTGATAATCTATGCAACTCTTATCATATGTTGTTATCTTTTGTCAACTACTTGATATGGTTTTCAAAAGAAGACTGAGTATGCTAAATAAATGTTTTGTCATCAAATGACAGGCACGTGAGGTTGCCACACCTTAAACGTACATACGTTTAATGAATGTAGTGTTGATCAACATAGAGTACTATAGGCTGATCACCTAGAAGTGCTCGTAAGTAATACCGGACTTACGGACTTAGTGTCGGGTTGTCCTTTTCAAAGAAGAATGAAATGCTCAAGGTCTTGGACCAGAATTGATGTTTTACTGAATATTATTACTGTAAAACATTTTTAAAGAAAGATGAAGTGCTATTTTGAATCATCAATAGTACTTCATAACTATTGTTCAGTTATTGAAGATATATGATTCTTATGTGTCAAGCATGTTGTTTAATGAAATTTGTCATACTTGAGCTTTGAGCTAGTTATGCTCACTCTTGCTTGAACCATATGAATGATATACGACTAAATTATGAGCGTCCGAAGGATCGAATAAGGATAAAGGAAAAGCTAAAGAAGCGGATCGTTAAAATGTTCAATTGAATAAATGTAATAGTATAGGTTTAATGTTGTAATGTAATTGATATTATGACAAAGAACTTTTGTAATGGGTATAGAACTTGGGAAATATAAATATTACTTTGAATATATAGAAGGTTTAGTTTTGTTCTTTTGAGGCTTTTCAATTGAATGAATGTATGAATGAAAAAATGGGAGTAGAGTTCATATTTATAGAAAATCCATTACACAGATTTTGAAGTTTTCCATTGAATCAAACTCATGGATTAAAGGATTGCATGAGGGTTAACAAGGAGTTGGTAATTAGTTGTTGAAGATCATCATTATGCCCACTCCTTCCATAATCATTGTCTAGCAAAGTTTGGAAGAAAAGAAGAACATAGGCCTTAGCCTTTTTGGTTTACATGTGAAGGAGAATGTGTAATAACCCGATATTTTCTATATAAATAAATCAGAAATTTTGCGTATAATTTTTATTTATTTACTAATATAAATATGGGGAAAATATGTGTCAAGATAATGTGTATATATATATATATATATATGTGTGATAAATAAAATATATTTATTACATGTGTAATTACAAACAATTTTATTTTAGAATTATTGATCATTATTGTTGGGTCATGATATTTCACTTATTGGGCCAACTAGATTGGGCCTATATATTCGGTTAGTCCATAGGGCCATCATTATTGGGTCCTAAAGTTATTGGGCCTAGTCTTTCTATAATCCTTGTTAAGTCCTTATTGTATCAGGCCGGATCAGTGGGTCGACCCATCATACATTTAAATATCTATTACTTTGACCTGCAATTATGAAAAATAAGAGTTGTTGACCAAAAGTCTGCAGATCATTAATGTGGATGGGATTATAGTCGGTTGGCGAGATAAACAGTGTAGGAAAAAGGTGACAAACTTTGTATGCGATCGGAGAGAGATCACCGAGTAGTGAGGGGGTTGTGTTTGCGATGAGTGGGTGGCACAGAAACCAAGGTCCAGAGTATATCATAGCAAGGAGGTCTTCTAAGAACAGGTAACTGAGAATTTTATCTCTCTTAATACACTAGATACTTTATCCTCCATTGTTAACCCTTGTGATCGCCTTTACTGACTCTCACGCCTGAGCTATCCCTCGACGGTCGAAGCCGTCAAGCTTTTGGTGTTGATCGTGTTTATTATGCAAGATCAGGACGTCTTACGTGATTGGGACGTGGTAGAAGATCTTGGCGTTAACAATTATAAATTATATTTTTATAATAATAAATTTTATAGTAGAAATGTTTTATTAATTATTTTCTAAAGAAAATATGATATTATGTATTTAAATAATATATGGAATGATTATTGTAATTATTATAATAATTATTTATTTATATGAATTTTAATTCAGATTATTAAGTTAAATATTTTGACTTAATTAATAATGCTGTTTATACAAGGTAAATCAGATATGGAATCCAAACCCTAAATGTGGATTTTGATCAAGAAATGATAATGATAATATAATATTAATTATATCTTGATTTTTTAGTGCTATAAATATGTACTGTATATGTGGACCGATAATGGTTGGTCAATTATGGTGTTATGTGACAAACCCTTGTATTACTGTGTGAAACCCTAATTTAAAATACAATTAAAGTTCAAGATTGTTGGGTAATCGTGATAATGTGATTAATGTCGGATATTATAAATATAAACGCTAATTAGGTAAACCCTAATTATTGACTCGAAACCCTAATCGTGAAATTAAAACCCTAATCGATAATTAGGAACCCTATCTGTCAAACTGGGAAACCCTATAATTTAGGATGTTTAATGCTAATTAGCCGACTTTAAACCCTAATGATCATGAATAATGTAATTAGAAACCCTAATTACAAGTTGTTAAACCTAATTATTAAATTGTTAATCCTAATTAGTAAATTGTTAACCCTAATTATCAAATTGGTGCCTTAATTGCTAATCGTGTTTATTGTGCAGGATCAGGACGTCTTACGTGATTGGGACGTGGTAGAAGATCTTGGCATTAACATTGGCGCTAGAAGGAGGGGTGTGTTCTAGTGTCTCATAGTTTTCAATCACAAACTTTCATTTGTTTTACGTCGGAAGAGATGGTGAGGAGTAGAGCAGATACACCGAAAGCACAACCGAGGGCTATGAGCTCATCTGTCCAACATATTTCTGTTAAAGATCGTTTGGGTCCTTCAAAGAGTGCTCACGAGAGTGAGAGCACTGCTTCCAAGCATGATTCCAAGGGTTCTCGTTCGAGAGCTCATGGTGAAGCCAGACGAAGGTTGGTATTTGCCGCTGATAAAGGTCGTGACCAGGATCGGAAGCAGGTGGAGGGTTCGCCACCTAGAACTCATCACCGAAGTGGTCAGGAGGATAAGACTGCTAAGTTAGCAAAGATGGCGGATGAGGCAGATACAGCCTTGGAGGTCCTTTTAAAGTAAAGGGAGGATATAGCCGTCCAGATGCTTCAGATGGCTGATCTGAAAGATGAAGCGTCCACTTATATGCAGTCCAAGAGGCGTAGTAGGCCTAAGGATGTGCAACAGCGAGAAGGGAAAGAGCCTTTCCATTCTGGTCATGTGTCTCGGGGGCGACCTTAGGAGCGAAGGAGATCAAGGAGCAGAACCCATGAGGTTTCAAAGAAAGCACTTCTCGTGATCGGTTCTCAAGGTCGTGATGGTGGTAGAAAAAGAAGTCAGCCGGGAGAGTATGCACCTGAGAATAGAAGGAAAGAGCATCAACGTGAATATTCTCATCATGAGGATAGAGTTGCACGCAGGAGTTGATCCAGAATTCCATCAAGGGTCGTGGGTTCTGGTGAAATGGGTCGATCTGCCAAGAAGTAGAAGGTTATTTAGGAGAAAGAAGTCTCCTCGCAACCAGAAGCTATGGATTTCTTGGTGGAGGAGTTGAAGGAGCTCCAAAAATAGTTAGCTGAGCTTCAACAGGTAAAGGATACTTCGGGAAAGAAGGCATCTCCCTTTTCCTAGGATATTCTGAAGGAGAAGGAAGATACCACCAAGAAGTTGCCTCATATGGAGAGTTATGATGGATCGGGGGATCCTTACGACCACAGCCAAGCATTTGATAGGCTGATGGATTATTATGATTTCACCGATGCAGCTAAGTATCACACGTTTGTCACAACGTTAAGGAAGGATGCAAGGCAGTGGATGGGGACATTACCTGCCGATTCAGTCTCGTCATGGTCCGAGCTTTGTGACAAGTTCCATGCTCGTTTTGGGAGCAACCGAAGGAGGGGAAAGCCTACTGGTTCATTGGCTCAAGTTAGACAATTTTCTAATGAGTCCTTGGGCCTGTATGTGAAATGATTCAGGGAAGCTGTTGGCCAGGTGTCTGACCTTAATGATCTTCAAGCTATGGGGTTGTTTCAGAATGGGTTAGATCTGGTGAAGTCAAAAAAGTTGGTGAAAAAGCTGATGTTTCATCATCCGAATAGTTTGGCCAAAGCCTTTGATTAAGCCGAAGGCTATATTGTAGTGGAGGAGGCTATGAATAGCCTGAAACATCCTTTTTCAGACCGTATGAAGGAAGCAGATATTCCTAAGGTTGAAGGCGAACAGAAGGTGGGAGGGAATAATGATCGGCTAGAGAGCAGTTTAAAGAAGTATAATAACACATGGCGACGGGGAAGTAATCGCCCACCTGCTCCTACCCAGAAGGTGAATAAGGTTTACACCAAACTGAACACAGATAGGTCGGTAATTTTGGATCAGATCAGAAACCAACCTTTCTTTGAACCACCTCATGATAATTACAATCCAGGACAGGGCAATGCTCAAAAATATTGTTGCTATCATAAAGCTGCAGGTCATGATACAAATGAATGTTGTAATCTTAAGGACTTTGTAGAGAGGAAGGTTCAGAGCGGTATGTTGGTTCAGTATGTGGCCGGGACGGATCATCAACAGGAACAACAGAATGCAGATCGGACTATTCAAGTGGTTCAACCGGTTCCACCCGTATAACCTGCTCCAAATCAGCCGCCAATGCACGTCGTTGATGTAATAACCGGTGGGACGGAAGGAAAATTGGTGGGGAAGAAGAGGAGAGGATATCTGGACTCAGTCATGTCCTTGGTGGGTGCTCCCCAAAGATCAATAGACCATTTCCAGGGACAGTTATATCCTTCACTGATGCAGATTATCCTTCGGAACCCATCGAACCCCATGAAGGAGCATTGGTGATCACATCACAAGTGGGTTCGATAGATATGAAGTGAATGATGATTGATAACGGGTCTTCTATTGATATTCTTTATGCTCATACTTATCAGAGGATGCATCTTAATGGGCGAAAGATGGAGGTGGGGCAGGAGGCTCCTTTATCCATCAACAACGATCCGGTCAAAGTGGCAGGAACTATTGAGCTACAAGTCATCTTCGGTACTGCTCCACAATAGGTAGAAATAACGTGTAAATTCTATGTTGTGCATGTAGATTCGGCCTACAACGCCATATTGGGATGACCTACCTTGACTACTCTCCAAGCAGTGACCTCCATCCCTCACTTTAAGATCAAGTTCCCAACGGCACATGGAGTTGGGGAGGTAGCAGGGGACTTGGATCTGGCCCGACGTTGTTATCAGAATACTGTTATTGTCTCCGGAGTAAGGGTTAGCAACCAAAAGCAGACCATGGCGATAGAGATTGAGCCATTCACCGAAAGCAGCTCGGAGCCATTGGTCATGCCGGCAGGAGAAACAGAGGAGATTGAGCTGGTCCTTGGTAAGAAGGACAAAACAGTGAAGATAGGTTCGGGTCTGCCGGAACCTCTTCGGACAAACCTTATGGAACTTCTTCACTGTTATGCGGATATTTTTGCATGGGAGCCTCAGGACATGCAGATAGTCAGCCGAAAGATTGTCAAGCACCGTTTGAACGTGAATCCTTTAAAGAAGCCAGTTCGGCAGAAAAGGCGTATTTTTGCACCTGAGCGTCAGCGGATCATTGATGAAGAGATTGCCAAGCTGATAGCTGCTGACTTCATCTTTGAAATAGATTACCCGGAGTGGATGGCCAATGTGGTGCTGGTGCAGAAGCAGAATGGAAAGTGACGAGTATGCATCGACTACACGGACCTGAACAAAGCTTGCCCGAAGGACTTCTATCCTCTGCCCCACATTGATCAGCTCATCGATGCGACTTCTAGGTATGCATTACTAAGCTTTATGGATGCTTTTTCAGGTTATCATCAAATTTCTATGTGCAAAGAGGATATTTCGAAGACAGCTTTCATCACACACCGTTCGGTGTATGCTTACAAGAAGATGACATTTGGCTTAATCAATGTTGGGGCCACTTATCAGATAATGATGAACTTTGTCTTCCAGAAGCAGCTAGGAAGGAACATGGAGGTGTATGTTGATGACATGATCGTGAAGAGCATGATTGTTCAGAAGCATCTGGATGGTCTAGAGGAATGCTTTCAGACGGTCCGACATCATAAATTAAGGCTCAATCCCACAAAATGCACCTTCGGGCTCGGTGCAGGGAAGTTCCTGGGTTATCTGGTCAGTCAGAGGGGCATCGAGGCCAATCCAGAGAAGATCCAGGCTATTTTAAACATGAAGACTCCTCAGTCATTCAAAGATATTCAACGTTTGACAGGGAGGATCGCAGCTTTGAGGAGGTTCATGTCCAAGTCGGCAGAGAGGTGTTTCTCGTTCTTTAGCACGTTGAAAGGATCGAAGAATGCCAAGATGTTCCAATGGACTTCGGAATGTGAAGACGCCTTCCAAGGCATAAAGACGTATTTATCTTCGGCACCTTTGCTAGTGAAGCCAGTTTCAGCTGAGCCACTCTACTTGTATCTAGAAGCCAGCTCGTTAGTAGTGGGAGCAGTGCTAGTTCAAGAAGTTGGGGGGAAACAACATCCGGTTTATTATGTTAGTCATGTCTTGAGAGATGCTGAAACCAGGTACCCGAATATTGAAAAATTTGCCTTTGCTTTGATAATAGCCAGTCGAAAGCTTAGGCAATATTTTCAAGGTCGGCTCCTGGTCGTTTACATGGATCAACCGTTGAAGAAGGTGATGAGCAAGCGAGAGGTTTAGGGGATTTTAGCTGCATGGACGATGGAGTTTTCTCAATTCTTTATTGAGTATCATCCCCGAACTGCTATCAAAGGTCAAGCCTTGGCCAATTTTATGGTGGAATGTTTGTTCACCGAAGGCGATCGAAATTGCTGCCGGTAGAAGTGGCCGATAAGCGATTCTGATTCTTCAACCTGACGAGAGCTCATGGACACTGTATGCAGATGGATCTTCTACTATGGACGTCAGTGAAGCGGGATTATCTTGACAAGTCCGGAGGATTCAAGTCTGTGAGCCATCAAATTTGGGTTTGAGCAACGAACAACGAGGCGTAGAAATCGAAGTAGTTTTGGCGAGGGGTTTATTTGGCGAAGAGTCTCGAGGTTCGAAAGCGATTATTTCTGATGACTCTCAGTTGGTCATCAAGCAAGTTTCAGGGGAATACGAAGCTCGAAGTTCAAGAATGATCAAGTACCTAGCAGAGTTGAAGGATCGACTTCAGTATTTCATCTCCTATGAATTTCAGGGCGTAGACCGTAATGATAATTCTATTGTCGATGCCTTGTTGAAGCTGGCCACTACGGACGCCAACAATTTTGATGGGTCAGTCTATTTGGAGATTTTTCAGCAACCGAGTATCCAGCATGAAGCAGTGATGTGTATTGAACGTTCTAACCGTTGGATGACTCCATACATAGAATATCTGGCAGATGGCGTCCTTCCTTCGGATCAGATGATGGCAAAGAAGATCAAGTATAAGAGTGCCAATTTTGTTCTTATTGATGGGGATCTCTATCGAAGGGCCTTTTCGTCTCCATTATTGAAGTGTTTGGTTCCATCTGAGGCCGAATATGCTCTTCGGGAGGTTCACGAGGGCATCTGTGGTGACCATATGACTGCTAAGTCATTATCTTATAAAGTACTTCGTCAGGGATTTTATTGGCCTACTATCTTCAAGGAGGCTACGGAGTATGTGAAGAAGTGCGAGAAGTGTCAGCTCAACAGTCCGATCCCACATCAGCCACCAGAAGAGCTATACTCAATCTTATCTCCTATACCCTTTGCTGTCTGGGAGTGGATATACTGGGTCCATTGCCAAAAGCTAAAGGTCAGGTCAGTTTTGTTATAGTGGCCATCGATTATATGACCAAATGGGTAGAAGCGAAGCCACTTCGGTTGATAACGGAACAAGAGTGCTTAAAGTTCATGAAGGAGTCAATAGTGTATCATTTCAAATTCCTAAAGTGGTGATATCAGACAACAGACGCCAGTTTGTGGGATCGAAGTTTGAAGGATTTCTGAAGGAGTTGGGAATTCAGCACAGAAAGACTTCAGTGGCTCATCCATAGTCGAATGGGCAGGTCGAGGTAACCAACAGAACTCTGCTGAATGGGGTCAAGCGCAGACTGGATGAAGCTAAGGGGAGATGGCCTGAAGAGCTTCTCAGCGTGTTATGGGCTTATCGGAATACGCCGAGGACCACTACGGGAGACTCACCTTTCAGATTGGCTTATGGCACTGATGCCTTAGTCCCTGTTGAGATTGGATCCACCAGTCTTCGGGTCAGTCAGTTCAAAGAGATCTATAATGATGAAGGGCTGAAGGTTAACTTGGATCTGTTGGAAGAAGTCAGGGAGGTGGCTTTGATCAAACTGGCAGCCTATCAACGGAGAATAGCCAAGCATTAAAATAAGGGGGTAAAGCTTCAGAGATTTGAAGTGGGAGATTTCGTCCTCAGGGAAGTTGAAGCATCTACGCCTCAGAACTTGGGAAAGCTGATGCCGAACTAAGAAGGAATGTATGAAGTAATTGAAGTTCCGAAGCCAGGAACTTATCGGTTAAGGGCATTGGACGGATCCGAGATCAAGAACACTTGGCATGCTGGTAGACTTCGAAAGTATTTTCCGTAGAGATTGAGTCAGTATCCCGGAAGTCTGTAAATATTGGATCATCATCAATAAAAGATTCACTTTTTCACAATTGATCTTCTTCTTATTGGTCTTAAATTCACAATGGTGTAAGGAGGATAGGGGGGGGGGGACTCGCTGACCATTCAATGGTAGCCTTTTTGGCAGGTGGTCCTTATAAATTTGTCAGGCTCTTCGTGGTAGGCAAACTTCATCGGTGTAAGGAGGATGGGGTGGACTCGCTGACCATTCGATGGTAGCCTTTTCGGCAGGAGTGTCCTCATGGGTTTGTTATACCCTGCGTGGTAGACAAATTCCATAGTCCATTTAATTTTGTTTTACCACGAGTGGTAAACAAAATACACCAAAGTAAGGAGGTTCGGGTGGACTTGCTGGCCATTCGATGGTAGCCTTATTGTTAGCTGTGTCCTTATGAACTTGTTCTACCCCGTGTGGTAAACAAATTCCATGGTCCTTATAAAATTGTTCTACCTCGACTGGTAAACAAATGTCCTTATATACTTGTTTTGCCCCGAGTGGTAAACAAGATCCCGATGGTGCAAGGAGGATCAGCCGAATTCACCTTATGCCTAATTTGTCTCACACTTCAGAAACGATAAGTATGCATTACTTTATTTTGTTCAAGTGTTGAGTTCGGTCCTTTAAGTTCAGTTTATGTCATTTCTTAACTTAACTGTTATATGCCATATCTGATTCACAATTTTAGTTAAGTTCATTCATATTGATTGATATTGAATTATTGACAAGAAACGAATTAAACAGAAGTCATGATAAAGGAAGTTGAAATTTCATTCATAATTAACTATTCACAATATTAAACCGATTACATAAACACAGAAATTTTTACAAAAATTCGTAACAATTCCAAAGAAAACAGAAATATTCACTTCAGGCATTATCCTCGCCATCTGAAGAGTCGAGCAGGGCCAGATCTACTTTGGCTGCAATCATCTTTTCCTTATCTCGACTTCGACAGACTTCGTAGCCTTCAGAGTATACCTTTAGGATTTCTGCGTTCAACTCATCGGATGCTCGATATTCGGTCGAATCTGCTTACGTAATTCTTCGGTCAAAGGAGGACTTAGCTCCTTAAAGGCCTTCAGCTTATCTTGAAGCTTCCGGTGTCTAACTAAATGTCTTTCTTTATCTTCACTGGCCTTTACCTGAAGCTCATCTATTTGAATTGCCAAGCTCTGATTTGCTATGGCAAGTTCATCATTTCTGGCCCTTAAAACTTCGTTCTTTTCAACAAGATCGTAATTCATGTTAGTCAGATCTTGTTGACTGGCCTTGGTCGTCTTTAGCTCCTCCTTAGACTTCTTCAATTCATCTTTGGTTTGAGCTAGATCCCCCCAAAGACATTCGTTGTTGTAGAGAGTAATATCACAGTCATGCCTCGCTTTCGCTAAGGCAGACTATAATATCACATTCTCTTTTCTAGCCGCCTCCTCTGCAGCTTCAGCTTCAAGATGTTTCAGGCGTAACCGCCCAAAAACATCATTGGCCTGTATATGATCAGTATTAATTAATAAATTTCAAGATATTTAACCCAAGCATGAAAAGGAATGTAAAGATCGAGAAAGTAAAGGTACCTATGCTATATAGCTCATGCCTTCATTGAGTAGATCCCCTATCGTGCTGTTACCAAACTTGTGATCATCAGTATCTCGGACGAAGTCATTGAAGAGATGGAAGGGGAAGTTGGCATTGTATCGAGGCCATAGGGTCGGCGATGCCATAGCCTCATTCTGGAATTCATGAGATGAAGGCCCAGGTGGGGATGGCTTCGATCGTTCAGGAGACGACACAGGTCATTCAGGAGATGGTATTGGGTCCGTATATATATTTTCGGGAGATGGAGATCAGACAGCAATAGGTTCACGTGCCGAAGAGGGGGCAGACGCTGAACTTGGGTGACTATCAGAGGGATGTTTCCTCTTTCGGGATAAGGATGGTATAGGTTCGATTTGTTCTTCGTCGTTAGAGGCTTGTATCTCTACTGGGATTATCGGAGGTAGATCAGTTGAAGATGTAGGCACTCTGAGTTCATCGGTGGTCAGGGGAGTGATCTTGGTTTTTAGTTTTTTGACTCGAAGAAGGTTCTTTCGATCATTTACAGGTAGATCAAGTAAACTTCCTAGAGGGGGGGCTGGTTTGGTGGTTGGTTCAAGTTCCAGGATGGGCTCGGGAGAGGTTGGAGTGGGGATTGATCTGGGTTTTTGGATGGCCCTCTTTTTTCGACGTGGTTGAAGGGTTTCTTCTGGTTGGATGAGATCCTCAGCTTCTGCCTCATCTGTTTGAAGTTAAGTGGTGGGTGTTTCAGTAATTGGGGTATCTTCGGGCGGAGTTTCTAGTAGAGGAGTCTTTGCAGCTTCTGTAGATTTGCCAGATAGAAAATCTTCAAATTCTTTTATTTTTGAGGAATTCGGTTTGATCAAAGATACTGTAAAAAGTAAACAGTCCTATATCAGAATTTATATCACATAAATTTTCAAAAAATTGCATATATACAAAACAGATTAAATACTTACATTTGTGGTCATATAACCACGCCTGCTTGGAAAGGAGTCCATAATTCCATTCCTCCTTCGGGAAGTTGTCGAAGATTTCGATCATCTCCGCCACGCGTTCTTCGAGAATATTCCCAAAGTCGGCAGAGACTTTTTTGTCTGTGGCCCAGTTCGGAAGGGATGTGATCTCTGGTCCTTTGATAAAGAACCACCCCTTATGCCATCCTTTGTTTCTAGAAGGAGTGGAGACCAATGAGCGCCTATCAAACTTTTCGCCTGTCTTCGGGGACTGTTTGCTTATGGCCTTGAAACCCTTCTCCGGGGTCTAGCCGATCTTGTAGATGGTGAAAAAGAAGTCCAGAGTAGGTTCAACACCCAGCTCGTGGCAGAAAGCGATGAATGCTAGGATGTGGATGTAGGAGTTCGGCACCAATTGGGCAAACCCCACACCAATAAACCCTAGGAGGGTTACTATAAAAGCATGGAGAGAGAATCAGATCCCCTTCTCCAGAATAGTCACCGAAGCAATAGTCCATCCTTACGGTTTGTTGATATATTCGTTCCTCGGACCGGGGAGCTCTCACCAGATGAGTGTCCGGAATGTGACAACGAGTTTGAATCATCTTCAAATCGATTTCATTAATCGTCGATGGAGTGTTAGAATGTGCATATCGTTCTTTACTTCTGAAGAATGCAGAAGGGTTGGGAAGAGGTTTCGTGTGTGGGTTTTTGCTTGGGGTTTCTGCTTTTGAACTCGAAGCTTCTTTGTTGGTGCTTGGGTTAGGCAGAACGGTAGTGAGTGAGGTCACACGAAGAGGAGAGCTCTGATTTGTATTTAGGACCACCATTGTTGAGATTTTGCAGAGAAGGGAAGAAAAGTTTGAAAGAGGAAGATCGAGAGTTTGAGAGTCGTCTGAATTTCAAATTGGCAGGTAAAACTGTCAAATTTGGGGGAAATTACCTTTTATATTACTAGTTGCATGAATTACGAAGGCGGCACATTTAATTTCTGGTAATGATGAGGAATTTGAACGGGTAGCGTCCGGATTAAGTCTAAGATATTTATCAGATTGGGCTTTTCAGTTGGACTTCCGGTTTTAGTTCCTCTTCTTATTTTAACTCCTTATCATTTGGGCCTTAATATGCTTCAGTTTGAGCCTCTTTTGATCCTATCAGATTCTTCATATCATGGACCATTTATAGTTTTCTATTAAATATCCTATTTAATAAAAAACTAGGGGGCAATGTTGGGTCATGATATTTCACTTATTGGGACAACTAGATTGGGCCTATATATTCGATTAGTCCACAGGGCCATCATTATTGGGTCCTAAAATTATTGGGCCTAGTCTTTCTATAATCCTTGTTAAGTCTTTATTGTATCGGGTCGGATCAGTGGGTCGACCCATCATACATTTAAATATCTATTACTTTGACCCGCAATGATGAAAAAGAAGAGTTGTTGACCGAAAGTCTGCAGATCACTAATGTGGATGGGATTATAGTCGGCCGGTGGGATAAATAGTGCAGGAAAAAGGTGACAGCCTGCATGCAGTCGGCAGAGATCACTGAGGAGTGGGGGTTGTGTCTGACAGTAGTGGGTGGTACGGTAAACCAGGTCTGAGAGTATATCATAGCAAGGAGGTCTTCTAAGAACAGGTAACTGATAATTTTATCTCTCTCAATACACTAGATACTTTATCCTCCATTGTTAATCCTTGTGATCTTCTAAGAACAGGTACTGACTCTCACGCCTGAGCTATCCCCCGACGGTCGAAGCCATCAAGTTTTTGGTGTTGATCGTTTTTATTGTGCAAGATCAGAAAATCTTACGTGATTGGGACGTGACAGAAGATCTTGGCGTTAACAATTATAAATTATATTTTTATAATTATAAATTTTATTGTAGAAATGTTTTATTAATTATTTTCCAAAGAAAATATGATATTATATATTTAAATAGTATACAGAGTGATTATTGTAATTATTATAATTATTATTTATTTATATGAATTTTAATTCAGATTATTAAGTTAAGTATTTTGACTTAATTAATAATGTTGTTTATTCAAGGTAAATCGAGATATGGAATCCAAACCCTAAATGTGGATTTTGATCAAGGAATGATAATGATAATATAATATTAATTATATTTTGATTTTTTAGTGTTATAAATATGTCTCTTGTATATATGTGACCGATAATGGTTGGTCAATTATGGTGTTATGACAAAACCTCTTGTATTCTTGTGTGAAACCCACAATTTAAAATACAATTAGAGTTCAAGATTGTTGGAGTAATAATCGTGATAATGTGATTAATGTCAGATATTATAAATATAAACGCTAATTAGGTAAACCCTAATTATTGACTCGAAACCCTAATCGTGAAATTAAAACCCTAACCGATAATTAGGAACCCTATCTGTCAAACTGGGAAACCCTATAATTTAGGATGTTTAATGCTAATTAGCGGACTTTAAACCCTAATGATCATGAATAATGTAATTAGAAACCCTAATTACAAGTTGTTAAACCTAATATTAAATTGTTAATCCTAATTAGTAAATTGTTAACCCTAATTATCAAATTGGTGCCTTAATTGCTAATTAGTGATCTTAATTATAATTAGTGAATAACTAAACCTAATTTTTAAGTTTATGTAATTAGGAAACCTAAACTAATTTAGCAATCCTAATTTGTGAATTTTAGAAACTAAAATTTTCAATTTTTGCCTTTTAAGAAATCCTTAAATGCTAATACACAAAATCTTAGGGTTAAGTCAAACCCTAAGGGTTTGCTAAGTTACTAACATGCCATTAAAATTACATGTCAAAAGACCATTTTTTCCGTATTGCATTATTGAAGCTAACTTGTACATGTTGCCCTATTGTAGTTGGTGAACCACCCTAAAACTAGTCACGTGCTACTAAATTCAGCAACTTAGCCTTTGCATAACCCAAATACATTGTATATGGATTATATATATAGATCAAGAGAGAGAAATGCTACTAACTTTGCTCATTTTACTTGCAAACACTCAACCAACTCTCTCTCTCTCTCTCTTAAAACCCACGAATTCTCTTAGCATATCAGTCCTAGAATCAAGCCCCACTCTCTCCTCTATCAGATCATAAGCATATAATCAAGATTTGTTCATAAAAAGGTATAAAACCCTACCAAGAATCTGATCTTGATATGTAAGTTAGATCATGTGTTTTAGTGTTAAAACATGTTGTTTATGATATAAAATGATGATCTGGGTTGATAGATGTTAGATCCATAACATCTATAGGCTCAGATCTTGTGTTTTTCATAATCTAGAAAATCTTTAAAAAGTTGTCTGACAATGAATGTCAGACCCCATAGATTTCATTCTGTGTAATATTTTGGTGTTTTGAAAGTTTGTACTAGTAGTATGTAATATTATCTTTGATCTGGACTTGGAATCATGCATATATCAGATCCAGGTTGCAAGATATGGGTGGTCAAAATCCGTTGACTGTCCATGACTGAACAAGTTCTGGGTTAACTTGCCCAGATTGGTCTAACAAGAAGTTTGAAGGCTTGGATCTGACAGTATGTTGATTGTTTGTGTTTGTCTTTAGATCTAAGTTGTAATATGTTGTTTATACTACATAGTTATGCCTTAAAATCTCCTATATATCAAACAGGTGAATCGTAGTTGATGGTCAAACCAACACTACTACAAAACAGTAAATAGACAACGCGGAAAAAATATTGTGGTTTCAGTCAAAAAAACGTCGTGGTTAAGGGTGTCAAATACATCTATTTGACACCCTTACACAACGTTTTTAAAACATTGTAATTAAGCACAATACACAATGTTTTTTAAGAAAAAACGTTGTAGATTTATTTTTCAAAAATTAACAGATGCTTAAAAACGTTATAGAAGGTATAATTCCACAACGTTTTTTGGATAAAAATGTTGTTTAATATATCAGACAACGTTTTTTAAATGTTGCAAATTAAAAAAAAAAGAAAAAAAGAAGGATGTAGTTAACCAAAAATGTTGTTGTTTAGTATATCAGACAACGTTTTATAAATGTTGTAGATAAAAAAAAAAAAAAAAAAAGATGTGATTCACCTATATTACCAATGCACCTGCAATATGCTAATGCCATGATATATAGCCAAAATGTATCAACCATTCAAAATACATCCCAATAATACCATTCGTTTACAGTTTCAAATTACTACATCCATAAAATATATACCAAAATGTATCCATATATGCATCTCAAATTCACTTTTCAATATAAATTACTACTATATTGAATTGTGAATTTGATTACATGCATCCACAAAATAAACCAAACTATCCATAAAAATAAGCTACTACCTAAGCATGTGCAAAAAAACCTAGTTCTCCCAAAATACGTACATTCATCTAACATATTCACCGTTAACTCGAGGCTTTACATATAGCTGCTCACGTACGTTGCCCACTAATCCCGTACTTCGTCAATTTGTTCTTGTGTGTACATTAATCCACATGCCTTATCCCACTGAAATAAAAGAACAACAAATTTAGTATTCAACAAAGATACCAAATCACAAAGATACAAAATCTGACCTACTATACTGATGTATGGCAAGATAACTGACCAATCACAGGAATGACTTTTAACATAATTCCTAACCACGTAAAATGTTAACACATATTTAAGGAGCAAGATGGTGTACTGATGTGAAATATATGTCGGTCAAGTAAAATATTTCCACAAATTGACCAACTTTTGTCAAGTAAAATATTTCCACAAATTGGTTCCTCGAATTGATCTTCATTACATCAATAACAAGTGACAGCAGTAACTTTGGCCACCAAATATCACCCAGAACATTTAACCTGAACTAAGCCGGTGAAACTCAAGGATTTAACCTCAACATGATTTCAAATTTGCTACCTATTTTAATCAATATATGCAGTAGCCAATGTGAGTCAAACCATATGGAAAGTCAGCACTCATAATCCCCTTTTTCGAGCCCCCTCTCTTATCCGCAAAACCTTCATCCTTTCCATGATTGAAAATTACTTGCACACCAACCTTGCTCTACCTGGAGTGTAAAAGTTATGAAAAAGCTACTCTATCTCAGTTATGTATACCCAACCCCCGAGTCATATTCCAACACATCAAGACTCCATAACATCCAATTAGATGGACCTCCAATTTCCGTAGGGAACAAACCAAATATAACAAAAATGAGTAAGAATAGGCCAACGGACTGACAACAATACCTTGGCAATGGCTTCCAAGGACTTCAGATACAGCTCATTCCCTGGACTCTAGAAGAGTAACGTATAAACCGTAAAGTTCAGTCAGGCTCTAGCGCATAATGATAAACAAGAGTTAATGTATTACAAATTTAAAAAATAACTAAGAAATTGTAATTTTTATAGTTACAATGATAATTTGAAATCAAGTGGCTGATTTTGGTCAAAAAAGATACAGCACCAAGAATTTCCTGGCGTAAATATTTCTCGGTTACATGAACTGTAGCAGTGAACAAAGATTGGGTTGTCCTGTTGACGTATACCAAGACAAATGTAAGTGTAAATGAAAAACATAGTAAACACATAAATAGGACATTTTCACTTATCAAGGGAAAGGACCTTGAAATATCCGACTCAATCAGATCATTTCCCCTCTTTGTGACAAACTCAACAACTGCTTGGATGGCACCTTCTGATGACTATTTTATCTTATCACATATGGCTGCTGAGCAATTACTCAGGGTTGCTACAAGCTGTAAAAATAAGTCACAATAGCATGAAGCAAGGAGAAAATATATAGAACTTCCAACAATTTCAAACTATAAAATACACTAATGAAGAGATCGATATTTATACTTTTTTTTAATCTAATTTGGGGGAGGGGGTTTGAACCTAGGACCTCTTGCTTAGCAAGAGGCCTAGAATACCACTTGAGCCAAAGGCTCTCGGTGATATTTATACTCTTACCTCATCCTTCGTCAATAAAATACAAACTGAGGAAACAACCCGGTTAAATACCTCCGATGGATTGATGGAAGCATCCTAAGATAAAAGAAGAAATTTAAGATAGGAAAATGAAAACAATACACTTGCAACAATAACACAAAACAAACAGTAATAAAAAGCATAACAGTAACATATATGCTTACACTTCTCAATATAGCAATAACATCCTCTAGGGAGGACAAAGCGCCATAGAACAATTTGAGATTTGTGTTAGAACAAGTTACAGGCCTTGGTAACGACAGAGATATACTGAATAATTGATCAACAATCTGCAGGGAGGAAAAATAAGACAAAAATAAAGAAAGAATATTATCCCCCGTTTGAACACGTAAAGGTTAATTAAAAATACCGGTCATTAGGTTGCAGTAATTATAAAACTATGGAGGCATGACCCTTGCTGAAAGCACTAAAAGATTCCTTCCAAATACAGACCTGAGCAAAAACTTTTCTGACTTCAGAGTTTGTATCAGCACAACGAGGTAGATAAACTACAATCCTATCCCCCAAGCACAAGGCGTCTCGACTAGGCAATGTAAATGCGGCTGGTAACAAAAGAGACGGCCTGATATTAGGGAAAATAAACTGAGAAATAGTAACAAAGGAGTTGTTTAGAAAAAGAAATAATACATGCTAGATTAGATATACGATGCAGAGAACGGTCAACTTGCTTGCTATGAGTGCAACTTCCAAGGCAACCAAGCTCCCAGTTTTCTGCACCAGCTCCCGCCAGATGGCTCGTTGATTCCAACACGAAAAGAAAGTGAAGCCATTATCTTCACAGTTGTGACAGACCTTCTTAGGAAAAACAATGTTAATCCCAAAAGCATCTACGTTATAGTATCGAATTGCACCCTATTCTGCCCAACACCATCAATTACCGCTATGATCATAAACAAGTTTGGACTCCGAAAAGATGCTGAGCATTTACCTCAGTGGAATGGGCTGCAGTGCTGAATGCCTATAATCAATTACCGCTATGATCATAAACAAGTATGAATGCCTATCAAGGCAAACTCAAGTCCATAGTCTTAGCCAACGTATTGTTCCGAATGGGGGGAGCAGTAGCCTTATTGTCTAATAAGAAGCATGACAAACAGAGGGCTAAATATAAGCTCCAAAACTTAGTCCGAACCCATCTCACTCTACATAAGCAAAAGCATAAAAATATAGTTAATCATTCTCACATCAGAAGAAAAGCAGCACATTTCTTGCTTTCACTATCTCAATACAAAAGGAAACACCAGAATAAAACATGACAATTACAAGAAGAAAAGGAGAGAAGATCTTATCTGAACTGCAGCTCTGAGGGCAACAACCTCGTCAGGATTGACAGTAACATTGGGTTCCTTTCCAGTCAAAGATTTTACAACGCCCTGAACAGCTGGAATACGTGTTGAACCACCAACGAGGATCACCTCATCTATATCCTTGAAAGAGAGCTTTGCGTCCCTCAAGGAATTTTTAACAGGTTTTTTAAGTCTAAGGTAACAGGGAAAATGAAATTAGTTAAATTTCCATAAAATAATGGACAAAAATTCCATGAAAACAAATAATTAGATAAAGGAGTAAAGACTAATACAAATAGTTGGATTAGCCGACAAACAATTAGGCAGGTAGTTGCAGAATGCTCTTGTTCTCCTCTGCTCATTCCAGTGATGCATCTTCCATAAACCACCTGCCACACAGCCAAGCATAGTTGCAATAACTAGTTCCTTCACCACACTTGGTCCCTTCAAGGTGACATGAGAAACCCTACTGCCAGCCATTTTACTCCTAGAAGCCTGCAGACCCCACAAATAATAACCTTAAATCATTCTGTACATTTCTAGCACTAAAAGAACAACTCAAACAAATCATGCATGAACATTGTTTCACATCAACTAATTAAAAATGATGTGAATCCCACAAATACACACTAACTATTTTATTTTTGATGAATCAACATTAGATTCAAAAATATTAAATTATCGCAACCACAAAGACAGTCATCTGATTTCCAGACTAGCCATAAATTTAGACAAACCTACCTTACAACTAGTATGAAGAAAATTGGATTCCCTAATAATATGGACCACAAAGTAACAAGTTTTCAGGATGGTGTCAAATTAAACATGAATCTGTCCAAATTGCTAATTTTGGGCTCACCAACTACTCCAGGTGTGATAACTTGTTTGGACCTTCACATATCATTATGTAAATACTTTTCGTACCCTTTTTCTGTACTTGTATCACTACTCAGAAATAACCGTTTTCTCCAATATCACAACATATAGACCAACAGACCAGATTTACGGCAAAGAAATAATCACAAAAAAATTTACATGTACAAAGATAATCGACAACAAAATGAAAATTCTGATCGAAACCTTACAGGTCTTAGTAATAATAGTAAGTATGAGCTATGTAAGTATGAGATGGTGGGGAGTAGGTAAAAGAGAATACTAACCGGAGCAGATCCAATCACCAATACGAGGGAGCCATTTAGAATCGGGAGGGGTTTTGTTGTCGACGAGAAGGCGGGGTTGCTTACACCTGTTGTAGAAGGATCTGAAGGCATAATTCCTATTTCTACATCCACTGCACTCCCAATCTCCTTCTCTCCCTTCCCCTCCTTTCATCTCTTTTATATAAAAAAATATATGTATATATATATTCGCTCTATCTGTAATTCCTTGTGCATACCTTGTCAAGTTTTGAGCCTTATTCCTTCTTTGAAAGAAGAAATGGCCTGCGGCTTTAGAGTACGAAGGGGAGAAGCTCAATAATGCCAAATCTTCTTGCCGAGCAAAACGATGTCTGTCCTTTTCGCTTCATCTCCTTCAAAGAAGCACCCTAAATCAGATGCAAGCTTAGAGAGGTTCAGGTTCAATCGTCGAGTTACAAGAAATCTAGGCAAACCCTAGCTTTTGTTTTCCAGATTGAACGAAAAGAGGCTAAACAGAGAGATGAGAGACGAAGAAAAATGCGAAAGAGAGCAGATTTAATTTTAAGTTTTCATTTAATGGCCTTTTTTTTAGCTCCGTTTTTTTCCTCATAGACAACGTTTTAAAAAAAATGTTATCCAGTTAAAATCAAAAAATGCTCTTTTAAATAGATAACGTTTTTGTATATATATTTACAATATTTTTTTTTAAAACGTTGTAAATAAAAATACCACAACGTTTTTATAAAAAACGTTGTGGTTTAAGTGTTGTCTATTTACTATTTTGTAGTAGTGCAAGCCGGACGAGCATGAAAACTGTTTTCTGGGTAACCTAGAAAATGCTTGAATATGTCGTCTGACATGGTTTGACCGACATGGATCTGTCTGATATGTTGTTGTTATTGTGATGTTTTGTGCTAGATCTACTCGTTTACATGTTGTCTACACACTACAGCTTTTAAATCACTAAAACATTACATATCTTTCAAGTTGTGGAAGCCCAAAGTGGACATGTCAAACTGTTCTTCATTTCTGGGTAACCCAGAAAATGAAGAACAGATCTGACAGTCACTTTGAAGGCTTTGATCTTGTTGGTTTTATGTTGTTTGTTCATGTTTGTTGTTGGCTCATGTAGTCTTACATTAGAACTACAAGATCTAACGAATAACATGTCCAAAAACATCATGATCCGATTCGTATGCATGGTCAAAGTAGTCAAGTCGAAACTGGCTATGAATGTTCTTGAAGGCTCAAGAACACAATAGACTATGCTTTCTGTCGCTAAAGGCCTATAGTGACAGTTTTATTAATTTTAATTAATTAAATTTTCAAAAATTATTTAAAAATAGAAATAAATTATTAAAAATTCCAAAAAATAATTTAAAAATTATTTGAAGTTATAAAAATTAACTTTTAATTATTTGGAATATTTTTCATAAATATTAGTGTTTATTTAAATTTTATTGATATTTAATTTATTTAATAAATGCATTAAATAAATTAATTAAAAATGATTTTATTATATTAAAAATTATTTTAAATGATAATAAGGTATTTAAAGATATTTTAAGTTATAAAATATAACTTTTAATATTTTAAAGCAAATTTCATTAATTATTTATTATTAATGATATTAAAGTTATTTAATAATTATATTAAATAAATTAATTTAAAAATGATTTTAATATAATAAAAATCATTTTAAATGAAAATAAAGTGTTTAAGAATATTTGAAGTTATAAAATATAACTTTTAATATTTAAAGGATAATTTCATTAATAATTTAATATTAATGATAATAATTTAGTATTAGTGATAATTAAATTTATTTAATAATTATATTAAATAAATAGTTTAAAAATGATTTTATTGATTTAAAAATCATTTAAAAGGGATATAAATAAATTAAAAAAAATTTAAGTTATAATTAATGACTTTTAATATTTGGATAAATAATATATTAATATTTTAATATTAATGGTAATTATTTAAAATGATTTTAATTGTTTTAAAAATCATTTAAAGGTAATATAAATGTTTTAAAAATATTATAAGTTATTTTAAATAACTTAATATTTTGGCAATGGTTACATTAATAGTTTAATATTAATTAAATGATAATGATAATGAAATTACTTAATATTTAAATCATTTAATAATGATTCTGATGTTTCAAAAATCATAATAAAACAATTATTTTAAAATTATTATAAGGCCATGAAAAATAATGCGACTGGTATATAAGTTATCTAAATGAATATTGAACTGCTGTATAGAGTCTTAGACTCAATAAATAATTCAAATAAAGTTATTCGATACAATCGATATATTTAAGAAATTGATCTGGACTTAGATAGGTTAACCTGTTAAATGTTTATTTGTGATTCAATGGTCATTAAACATATGTGACAATGTGATTAGGTTATGTGCTAACTGCAAATAGCAGTACTATGTGTTATAGTATGTTATTCTAATCAAACGAATGATCTATTTAATGATAGGGATTGACATAAAAGATAAATCTAAGTTGTGTAAGCATCAGATAAGGCAAGTATCTAACCCTTTGCATTTACTTTATGCAATGGACATGAGTAAGATAATATTTGAACTATTCTTTTCAATTATTCAAATATTTCAACCTTTGTATATACTTATGCAATGATTCTGTACAATTCTTTTATTCTTTTATTATAGATCAAGATATATATTTTGTTCATTAATTTCTAAACATGGTTATACAAGTGTCCTCACTTGGGTAATCACTTTATTTTATCACATGTTGATACATACTTATCAGTGTCCAGTATGTATACGTTGAATTAAAAGCCGTCTAAGCTATTTGATCCGGTTAGACATAAATTTAAAATTGATGTTTAACAAGATAAAACTTTATTATTATCCAACCGAATTGTTTTGGTTTGGATTCAAGACTGTTATGAACATCCCAAATATGGGAAATTTTTATGTGCTAAGGCGGACAAAGGATGAACGATAATATCATTCTTGGAATGTAGTATTGATCAATACAGGGAACAACGGGCTGATCACCCCCTGTGCCCGTAAGTTATGATGGTTTATAGATGAAGTTATGTTTAACCTTTTCGAAAATATAAAACAATGTTCATAGTCTGTCAACTGATCCTCATTTATAGTCAGTACGTAGTTTCAAAAATTTGAAATCGAAATGATATGTTGTTTATTATTGGTTCAGCTTACTTCACAACTGTTGATTCGTTGTAGAAGTATCGTTCAAAGAAAACATTTAATTCTTTTAGCTAACTGTTATTACTTGCTAATACTTACTGGGCACTCAAATGCTCATCCTTGCTTAATTTAAATGTTTTCAGCTAAGTGTGAACAACCTGAAGGCTCTGCCAAGAACAAGGGAAAGGGGAAGGTCGTTGAATGAATGGTTATGCTATCTTTTGTAATAACTAGACTTTATTAGGATAATGATGATATATATTAATTATCATGTAACGAATATTTAAAGGTTTCATGCTTGGGATTGAAAACTCTGATAATATGTAAATTAAATTTGATAATCTATATTATTGTTATTATTATTAGTATTATTCCGCTTATAGAAATGGTATCGTGAAACACTGAGTTCAGGTTTCAAGTACCTGAATTTGGGGGCGTCACAGAATGAGGGCAATTGGACACTTATTTTGGGACAACTTCCAAATACTCAACATTCTTGCAACATTAGACCATATACTTATACACAACTCTTATTCTTATGCTATATTGTATTCACATATCAATCATACATTATAACTTAGTGTCACAATATGATTTATCATTGTAAGGTAGCAGATATTATGCAACATACATATAATCTATGTACATTTTATTTTATTGTCTACCCATATGTATATTGTCACATACACATTTCATGATATACTTGTACCATATAGTTTCAATATGCTTAATCACATCGCTTCATACAATATAGTTTCATAAAACTTAATATATAGTCACATAATTGTCACACTACACTATATAGTATAGTTGTATTATTGCTCATATGCTCATAACCGTTAATCTAATATCATTATATTAATAACTTACTTACTTGTTTTAGGTCAAATAAATAGATTATTCACTTCCTTGATTAATTAACACCAATATTAATTAATCCAATCATCATCAGTTAATGAAATTATGGATCTTCATAACTATTAATTATTTATATAATTCTTATTATATTTATAGACATATTGCTAATAATAATAATAATCACATATCATAAATTAATTACCCTTTTCAAGTAATCAATATCCTACCACAACTATTAACTATTAATTAATGGCTTACTTAATAATTCCTTCGTACTTTATTCCATGGTTTATTAATGTCACACATATAATATGAATGTACTAATTCAGTGCTACAATAGAGATTAACCAACTTCAATGATCATCGTGTAACGGCTGCATGGTTTGTCTTCTTGAGCAGTAGCAATTTGCACTTACTCGACAACAGTCTTAAGAGGCTGGTTTAGCTTAAGCCAGTGTCAACCTCCACCGCCATACTCATTTTACACGACACGAATTAACGTCTACATGAGTGATATACCACTCTAAGAGTGTATTCACAAAATCATATAATTATTTGAAATAACCATTAATTAATTGCTTGCCTTAACAATTCTTATTGTTAGTTAATATAGTCACTACTATCATGGTGCCACACAAGGCATTTCACAATTCCCATAGTCAATTCCACACTTCTCAATACGTATTAATCTAATACGGATCAATTGAATTATTCAACATACAAAACATTAACACTTGTATTCATATAAATATTTATTTCCAGTAATATATTTATTTAATAATACGCAAAAATTCTCGGGTATTACATCCTCTCCCCTTATAGAAATTCCATCTCGGAATTGCTACAAGGTTACACAAATAGATGGGGATAATCCCTCATCATTCTATCTTCTAACTCCCACATAGCCTCCTCGACATCGTGGTTATGCCAAAGTACTTTTACAAAAGAAATTACTTTGTTCATTAAAGTTTGCTCTTTCATATCTAGAATTTGGACATGAATTTCTTCGTACTCTAAGTTCTTCTCCACTTGAATGGGTTCATAAGAAATCACGTGCTTGTAGTTGGGCTTGTACGGACGCAACACTGATATGTGAAACACGTTATGCATGTGCTCCAACTCGGGTGGTCGTGCAACGTTATACGCTACTTCGCCCACTCGCTTTAGTATCTCGAACGGTCCTATAAATCTTGGGCTTAATTTTCCTTTCTTGCCGAAACGGATCTTTCCCTTCCATGGAGATACCTTCAAGAATACAAAATTGCCGACTGTAAAATCTTAGTCTTGCCGATGCAAATCTGCGTACTTCTTCTGGCGATCTTGAGCTGCTACTAGTCTGACCCTTATTATTGTCACCACGTCTGTGGTTTGTTATACTAACTCTGGTTTCAGTATTCGTCGTTCGTCGACTTCGTCCCAACATAATGGCATTCTGTACTTTCTCCCGTAAAGAGATTCGTTCGGTGGCATGCCAATACTCGCATGGTAACTATTATTATACGCAAATTCAACTAAGGGTACGTGGTCATCCCAATTTCCCTTGAAGTCCATCACGCAAGTTCTAAGCATGTCTTACAACGTTTGTATCTTTTTCTCACTCTGTCCGTCTGTCTGAGGGTGATATGTGGTACTCAACCTCAACTGTGTTCCCATCCTCTCTTGCAAGCTTTTCCAAAATTTTGACGTGAAACGCGGGTCTCGGTCAGAAACAATCGATACCGACACTCCATGTCATGAAACAATTTCCTTTACGTACAGACTCGTTAACTGATTTAGATTGTAGCGGATCTTAATCGCTAGAAAATGTGCGGTCTTTGTAAGTCGATCTACGATAACCCAAATGGCATCAAAACCTTTTTGTGCGACTGGAAGTCCTACCATGAAATCCATTGTAATATGCTCCCATTTCCACTCTGGTATTTCCAACGGTTGTAGTAAACCACTCGATCGCTGATGCTTCACTTTGACTCATTGACACGTAAGACATCTACTAACGTACTCCACGATTTCTCGTTTCAAATTTAGCCACCAAAAATGTTGCCTCAAATCCTGATACATCTTCATGCCTCCCGGATGAATAGAATACGTCGTATTATGTGCCTCATACAAAATATCCTCTCTTAACTCGGCTACCGTTGGTACCCACGCTCTACCTTCGAATCATAAGATACCGTCTTTATCTGTTCGAAACTTTTCTTCCTCATTTTCTGAAATCCTTTTCCTGATCTTCTCACATTCTTCATCTTTCTCCTGTGCTTCTTTTACCCTATCCAACAATGTCGAACAAGCTTCCATTACAAATATCTTTTCTTCAGACCTCTCCGATCCTTTTACCTCTATTTCCTATTTCTCCATTTCTCTAATTAACTCTTCCTGAGTCGTCAATTGAAATAATTTCTCCCTTCCTTTCCTACTTAGCGCGTCGGCTACTACATTTACTTTTCCCGGGTGATAAAAAATATCGCAATTATAATCTTTGATCAATTCCAACCACCTTCTTTGACGCATATTCAACTCCTTCTGTTTGAAGATATATTTTAGACTTTTGTGGTCCGTGTATATCTCACATTTCTCTCTGTACAAATAATGCCTCCATATCTTTAACGCAAAAACTATTACCGCTAACTCTAAGTCATGAGTAGGGTATCATTTTTCATAATCCTTCAGTTGTCGTGACGCATACGCAATGACTTTGTCATGTTGCATTAGCACATAGCCCAGTCCTCTATGTGATGCATCACTATACACCATAAATCCTCCCGTATCATCTGGTAATGATAATATAGGCACCTCGCTTAATCTCTTCTTCAACTCTTGAAAACTCTCTTTACATTTGTCGGTCCATACAAATTTCACCGTCTTCCTCGTCAGATTAGTCAGCGGGGTTGCTATCTTAGAAAAATCCTGGATAAATCTTCCATAGTACCTAGCTAACCCTAAGAAACTTCTCACATCCATCAGAGTTCTCGGTTGTTCCCAGTTACTTATTACTTTAACTTTTTCGGGATCTACTGAGATTCCATTCTCATCCACCACGTGGCCTAAGAATTGAACCTTCTTCATACAAAATTCACACTTTAAAAATTTAGCATACATTTTCTCCTTTCGTAGTGCTTCCAAAACAATCTTCAGGTGTTTGGCATGTCATTCCTCTGTCTTCGAGTAGATCAAAATATCGTTGATGAAAACCACCACAAATTTATCCAAATATGGCTTGAAAACTCGATTCATCAAGTCCATGAATGCTGCCGGAGCATTAGTCAAACCAAATGACATTACCAAAAACTCGTAATGTCCATAACGGGTTCGGAACGCAGTCTTTGGTATGTCCTCATCCCGCACTTTTAGTTGGTGATATCATGTCCGTAGGTCGATCTTCGAGAAACACTTCGCTCTTTTCAGTTAATCAAATAAGTCGTCTATCCTCGGTAGCGAACATCTATTCTTGATCATTACTCTGTTCAATTCTCGATAATTGATATAAAGCCTCAACGATCCGTCCTTTTTCTTAATGAATAACACTGGTGTTCCCCAAGGAAACACACTCGGTCGAATGTAACCCTTATCCAATAACTCTTGAAGTTTTATCATCAATTCCTTTATTTATACTGGCGCCATACGATATAGAGCTTTCAAAATTGGTGTCGTTCCCGGTGCTAAGTCTTTTACGAATTCAATTTCTCTATCTGGCGGAAGGCCAGACAGATCGTTCGAAAACACATCCTGAAATTCACTCACTACGGGTATATCTTTAATCTCTACTCCCTTTTTCCGAGTATCCACGATGTAAGCTAAATAACCTACACATTCTTTCTTTAACAATTTCTTGGCCTGCATCATCGTAACGTAACATGATTGCTTAAGCGATGAGCTACCATAAAACACTACCTTAGACTTACTTGGAGTCTGAAGGTTCACACATTTGCTCTGACAGTCAATTACCGCCGTATAGTTATATAACTAATCCATTCCCAATATTACATCAAATTCTCCTAATCTAATAGGAATCAAGCCTATGCTTAGTTCATGCCCTCTAATATTTGTGTGACAATTTCGATAGACGTATTCTACAAGGATTATTTCCTTATTCGCAACTTTTATGTTCATAGGATCTTCTAAATGTTCTCGGGGTGTACTAAGTTTACTAGCAAATTCTTCAGATACAAACGAACAGGTGGCACCCGAAGAAAATAATACACAAGCATTTATATTATTGATTGGGATTATACCTGACACCACGTCCTTCGCAGCTACTGCATCCTGGACGGTCATGTTAAAGGTTCAAGTGGTCGATCGGTTGGGTTGCACAGGTCCACCAATCATTAACTTGCTTCCTCTTACCTGGCCTCCGCCATCTCCACCGCTGTGAGAGCCCCGAATTCGGGTCCCAAATCACCACGGATCTGGTACAATCATTCTATAACTATTTACGGAAGATATAAACATAAATTGTTTATACAATACACTTTACACACATTTCCCCAAAATTGAGTATCCTTAACTTATACACAAATTATAACTATCTAATACCTAACATTATTATCAAACTATACTATTACAATCTAGCTGCACATTTTATCCCAAGCAGAACTTGACATTATCCTTTTCATGTATCCGAACGCATTTGCCTTATCTGCAATGTTTATCATTATATAGCAAGGGTGAGTATGAAAGTTTCCCAGCAAGTTTACATACAATTTAAGGATATATCATGATTGAAAGAGTCTAAATAATAAGCTGGCTATAATTCATCAATATAATTAAGAACTAGCACGAACAAACTTTTGACTGAACAAGTATTGAACATGAACAAATATATCTGGACCAACTGATAATGAAGGTGATCAGCCTTTCATACCTGACTAATACATGCAATATGTACAGAGTACAATTATCCATGGCAATCAACAATGATTAACCATAAGCATATCTGAATGAAACAACTCTTAATAGAGTTAAGTAAAACTTGCCTGAACTGTTGATTACCGCCATGCAATTTAATAAGCTTTGTTTGAAGACCTATTATTAATAATATGTATTTCTAAGTTAGAATAATATAATCACAGTATTTAAAAATAACCTAAACACATAACACATAACCCTATCAGTTTATACAACACATAACACCTAGCCTCAAGTCAAACTATTGCAAATCAAAGGAGTTGAGTTAGATAATTCTAACATCCCGACGGTATTGCAAGGGACTTTTCTCGAGTCTAAGTTTAATTAAACTCTGCCTGAACACTTAACAATTATCTTAGATAATTTATTATCAGTCAAAACATTAATCATAGGCTTGTAATAATTTTCAGATAATTATTATCATTTATCATGACTTTTCAATCACTAATATCGTTATTTATATAATATAAATACCACACAATTCCTTTATCATTAATATTTATTTAATACCAAATATTAATGAAAATCATAACATAATATTATAATATATTTATAATATCACACAAGATTTTTAATACTTTAAAATCATATTTATATGATTTTTAAACAACTAAATTCATTATCAGATAAGTGATATTAATATTCAAATATTAATATTTTCATGACAAAATATCGAAAGTTATATTTAAAATAATTTTCTAAGCCTTAAATCATTTTTATATGATTTTCAAAGCATTATTTCTAATTTTCCATAATTTATTTAATATATTTATTAAATAAATAAATTAATCACCATTAATATTAATTTATTAATGAATCTCATTACAAAATATCAAAAGTCATTAAAAATAACATAAAATATTTTCTTATACCATAATATAATTTTATAGGCAATTGTAGTTTTATTTCACTTAAATATGTAATTTATATTTATTATATATTTTTATTGCTTTATTTATGCTCGAAAAGAAGTTTATTGGCGTAAAATATCATTTATAGCCAAATCTAAGTCCGTAGGACTTTATTAGA
Organism: Panax quinquefolius; assembly: GCA_020205615.1. Lineage (NCBI taxonomy): Eukaryota > Viridiplantae > Streptophyta > Magnoliopsida > Apiales > Araliaceae > Panax > Panax quinquefolius. The sequence goes on along the minus strand of CM035161.1, from coordinate 53,364,795 downwards.
TTTATTAATACTTATTATTTCGTAGGAACGCGATTCGTAACGTCGAACGTCAAAATGGTCGTTTGACGGTGACATTCGTCCGTAAACTTGATTTTAAGTTCTGACATGCTCCTTTGTAGATTTTTAATTCTCAAATCGTGAATCATATACGAGTGAAATTTTGGGCATGTTATAGACCTCATGTTATAGTATTTTTAGAAAATTTCTAACCGCAAAAACAAACAACTGAAACCATTCGAAACAGGGTTCAAAAATGGCTTCAGTAGCCAACATTGCAGAAAAGCGCCGATGTCAAATCTTTCTTGGTATTTGCCGCTTAACTTAACTGTTCTTCTTCTGCGAAGATTTTAGCGAAAGTAGCCCACTTTGCGATTTTCTCACGCCTTGCTCGTTTATCGAGAAAATTCCCAACTTTGGATATGTTATACATGGTATACCAAAGTATTTTTAAAAAATATAACCCGATAATTTTGGACCTCTTAGGAAGCTTCCAAAATGCAGACCCCAAAAATGTCCGCTTTCGCAATAGTTTTCATCTTTTCCCTGATTTATCCTCTTCGCTAAAACATGGTCCTAACTTTTTCGTTTTAAAACATTTTAAGCGATTCTTGAGCCCACGAGAAGCTAAATTCGGGACTACAAGTCTTCCCTACTGATGTTTTTCAAGATTAGAACATATCAGCCCAGAAATTCCGTTCAAGTGGATCGCACCGCACTTGTTGGACAGCTTTTGACACTACTACTTTGAAATGTCATAACTCTCTCCTCCGATGTCGGATTTAGTCTGCTTTGAGTCTATGGAAAGCTTATTCAGTTTACTACAACATATCAAAAGCCCAGAATTTTCCGGAATATCTAACTAATCCCGAAATTTTCTTTTTGTGGCAAAGCGATTCCACTAATTTTCTTAAGCTTTAAAATCGCTTTTGCTTTTCTTTCTTTGGATCAAACTTTTAACACCTAAAATGGTTATATCTACACATAACACACCATCAAACTAGTACATCTAGTGTTCTAATGTTCAAGATCACAACTCATGCTTTGGATTCAAGCTAAACAAAATAAAATAAATAAACTTAGTTAAGATTAAAGATTTAATACCTTTGCTTTGAGATTATCTTTCTTCTATTCCACAAGTAGGTAATGAACTTGGAAGATCAAATAAACTAGCACACCTCTCTCACTATCACAAAAACCGATCTCTTTTTCTTTTCTCTCTTGAATGCTACTAGCTTGGGAGAAAAAGATAGAAGAAGAAGAATGAGAGAAAATGAATGTCTAGCAAATGAATGAGTGATATAACTATTATCCCCCATATTTTTATTGTCCCATGAATAAAAGACTACACCTTATCTCTTCAATTAGCCTAATCATGTGATAAAGGGTGCTTAATAGATTTGCAACCAATGGGAGATTGACACACATGTACTTGTGTGTAAGATTTCTACTAATGGACATTGATTAGCATAATCTTCTTGCCATAAAAAGGCCTATTTGGCCGGTCCCCCCTTGCGCATTATATCTCCCAATTTGCTTTTATTTTAATACACTAATTTGATTAATCAAAAGTCTAAAATACCCTTAATCAAGTGGGCTAAGTATTGGTTTGCATTTTATTTCTTTTGGGCTTCTCCTTTAATTGTTTTGGGCCATGTAATAAACATAGTTTAACAATTTTAATATATGCTACCCAAATTATTTATTTAGGGTTTCCATTCTCAATCTTATGAAATTTAATTACTTATACATGTGACTTTAGCTCATAACCTAATTAGGTTTACTAGAGATATGTTTAAAATTATTAGTCACTTAAAATAACAAAATTATCCACGTAAGCTAGTATACATATTAAATACAAACCTTTCTTTACTACCATAACCCTTAGGTTATTTAATTGTCTCACCTAATGTATAATTAGGCTACGAAGCTTTCATTTTTAATGAAATCTATAAATGTATATATCCATAACTATAGTATATATGTTTATTGATCCATGCACCACTTCACATATGTTGTCACATATTAAATAACTGTATAACACAAAGTTTTAAATATCAATAATGTACATACATATATAGTGACTTAAAATTCACGGTTATTAACCCTATGGTTTTCAAAAATAGAAAATTAATATTTCTAAATTGTAATTAGGATTCTCGAATTAAATTAAACTTTCCCATTCATAAATCAATCTTGTTAATTAGGATTATTTTATCCCAATTTAAATTGCTAATTTAGCAATTAAGTCCATAACTGTACATTAGGGTTTCTAACAGAATAATTAGGGTTTAAAACATTACAATTAGGGTTTGCTAATTAATTAAGCTTTATCCTAATTAATATTATAATTAATATCACTTAAGCATTATAATTATCCTTTAAATTCCCAGATTAGGGTTTCCAAGTTCGAATTAGGGTTTCAAATCCCCGAAACTGAAATTAGGGTTTCAAAACCTGTTTCTAGGGTTTCTTATCCATTGCTAGGGTTTTCTAACTGAACGTTGACGTTCGAATATAATATTAGGGTTTAACACTGATAAAATTTATCTGGTCAACCCTTAACCCTTAACCACATTTTGAACATATAGATGACCATATACACAGAACATATTCACATATACACTTAATCCTGAATAATTCACCAAAAGCCTACTGATGAGTAGGTTTTTAAATTATGAATCGTGTTCAGTTGGAGTGTTTCTGTGTTTGTTTTTATGCATTTTTATGTTACTATTGATGGGTTTTTCATTTAATGTAAGAAAAGCAGAGGCATCTCGCGTTTGGAAGCATTTGAGGTTGTGTTAAGAAAAATTGGAAGCTGATGATGATCTGATACTGCATTATCAGTGTGAGCGCAAATGAATGCTATTTGGAATGGGCGACTCCATCGCCTCTGTGGCGTGGATCATATTTGGGCTAGCGCTTAAACGGCACGGGACTGATTCATCTACTGCTACTCTAGCGCTGACTGCGCTGCGGAAGGGCTAGGATAGCGCGGACTGCGCTGGTGCGTTTTGCTGGTTTTTAAAGAGAGGTTAGCTGGCGGTATTTGGGAAGAATTGGAATTGTTTTAAGTTGTTTTGGATAGGAAGTGGAGGGGAACTAGGAGAGTATCTAGACAAGTGATGGTCTACAAGTAGAAAGAGAAAGAGGGATTAAACAGACACACACTTTTGAAAGAAGAACAACATTGGAGATCAAGCTCGGAGGTCTAGAGAAGAAGGAATTTTTTCACGAAAATTGCAGGAATTGAATTCAAAGAAGGGTGGTGTTTATTATTCTTCTTTAATTTTTATTATCTGTAATTGGGTTGATGTCTCCTTTTATTTATTCAGTAGTTAATTTATTTATTATGAACTAATTATCTTTTTAGGTGATTGATGAATCTTTGAGTGGAACAATGGTTAATTAGTTTTAATTCTCAGTTTAATGAAATATTCAACAGTTTATCTATATTGATTTGTGCTTGAATTTGTGAATTGCCTGATCAACAATTTTTTGTGGATTTGAATGGATTCGAGAGAAGATGTTTAAATCTAGACTTAATTGATATAACATGTGTTCATGAATTTTGTGAATAGCAGAATTGTGATGAATGTTAAGGTAGAGATATGCTTGACATCGCATGTAATCGATAGAGAACTTAATCTTAAACTTCTTTTGATTTAATCTGCATAGAGATATTATGAGTTAATTGATTGAAGTGTTTGGCTTAATTCTATCTTAATTGTGGATTTGAGTTAATTTGGTATTAGTGCACTGAGAGGTGGTTAATGCTACAATCGTGTTCTTGATTAATAAACTGGAATATTGAGTTGAACTGAGGAATAAGTGAATTAATCTAAGTGAAGCTTAGAGTGAAATCATGAGCAAAAATTTCCAAGTATTATTTGGAAATTTAGTTTTATCTTTGTGGGTTATTAGTGATAGCTAGAGTATTAGTTGTTAAGATTTTCTCATCATTTATTCAATATAGTTTAATAAAATTTGGATTAGTTAAAGATTGATAGTTGTAAGCTTTAGTTCTTGCTAGTTGTCTCTAAGGGAACGATACTTCACTTATCACTTTATTACTTGTTGACCACGATATCATGTGTCATAAGTAATTAGATTTTACCCAACAAGTTTTTGGTGTCAAGCATCGGGATATATTAGCATAGATCTTAATTTATTACAATATCAGTTAAATTAATTCAGTTTTACTTAAACAATTTTTTTTTTAATTTTGTTTGTTATCTTATTTCAGGTGATTGAAGCAGTTTATGCAAACTCAGTCCAAAAATCCTGACTTGCTTCCTTTTGAGGACGACATCGATAAAAGATTTTAAAGATTGAGTAAGTGGATTAAGGAAACGAGACAGGAATTTGAAACACCTGAAAAAGAAGAGGAAATGGCAGCCGAAGATCACAAAGCACTAAGGGACTTTGCCACACCAAAGGTGACTGAACTGTAGTCAAGCATCACGAGGCCCGCAATAGCAGCAAATACGTTTGAAATTAAGCCGAGAACAATTCAAATGATTCAGAATTCGGTTCAGTTTGGGGGATTGGCGAATGACGATCCAAACGAGCATCCGTCGGGCTTCTCGAGATACGCGACACCTTTTCAGATAATGGAGTGTCAGATGATGTAGTAAGACTTCGCTTATTCCCATTCACCTTACGGGACAAGGCGAAGAGTTGGCTACACTCTCTACCATCCGGATCTATAACTACGTGGGAAGACCTAGCTCAGAAATTCCTTGCCAAATTTTTCCCACCTGCAAAAACAGCAAAAATGAGGAATGAGATAACGATGTTTGAACAACAACATGGGGAGTCATTGTATGAGGCATGGGAAAGATATAAAGAATTACCTCGAAAATGTCCACATCATGGGTTGCCGAAATGGTTGCAATTGAACACATTTTATAATGGATTGAATGGGAACATCAGAACGAGCATTTATGCAGCTTCAGGTGGAACATTTATGGCAAAGAGTTATGAGGAAGCGTATGATTAGATAGAGACTATGGCAGCTAACAATTACCAGTGGCCCACGGCAAGAATGAATCAAGAAAAGGTCGCAGGAGTGTTAGAAGTTGATGGAATGACGACAATACAAGCACAAATTTCAGCACTCTCAAAGAAATTTGATTCTATGGCAGGGGTGCAATTGCAACAAGCACAACAGGTACAGCAAGTGGCAATTATTTGTGAGTTATCGCGCGGAGAACATTCTACGTAACCAATGTGCAATTAATCCAATTTCTTCTGTGCAATTTGTGGGTAGCTATAATAGAATTCGCAAAACACTTATCGTAATACGTACAACCAAGGAATAGAAATCATCCAAATCGTCGTGGAGTAATAATCAACAACAAGCTCCAAGGTCATCCTATCCCCCGTGATTTCAAACCCATCAACAACCAACCCAATACCAAGAAAGGAAATCGATTTGGAGGAGTTGGTGACAAAGTACATAACCAAAGAATGAAGCAACCATGAAAATCAAGCAATGGCTATGAAAGCACAAGAAATGGCCATGAAATCACAAGAATCGACAATCAAGAATTTAGAGAACCTGATAGGACAAATTGCATTGGCATTGAATAATAGACCACAAGGAAAACTACCCAGTGATACCAAAAGAAACCCAAAAGGTAATCACGAGAAATGTCATGCTATTATGCTGAGAAGTGGAAAACATCTTGAGGGGCAAGAACCAAAAACATTGGGTGTAAAAGAGGTTGAAACAGATATGGATAATGCAGAGAATGAGGCGAAGTGTGGTAATGATAAAACAAATGAAAAAAAGCATCCCAAATGAGTTTAACCAATTAGCTATCCTCCCGCACCATTTCAGCACAGAATCCAAAAGTAGAAAGTAGACAAACAATTCGCAAAATTTTTGGAAGTTTTTAAGAAACTTCAAATTAATATCCCATTTGCAGAAGCCCTGGATCAGATGCCTAGTTATGCCAAATTCATGAAAGGGATTCTATCGAGGAAAAAGAAGTTGGACGACTATGAGACAATAGCATTAACCGAAGAGTGTAGTGCAGTGTTACAGCGAAAATTGCCACCAAAGTTGAAAGACCTAGGCAGCTTCACCATTCCATGCACAATTGGGAATACGGTGTTCAACAAATGTCTGTGTGACTTGGGAGCAAGTGTGAATCTTATGCCGCTATCGGTCTACACAGAGTTGGGATTGCCTGCACCCAAGCCTACAAACATTTCTTTGCAATTGGCAGATAGGTCAGTAATATATCCAAGAGGCATTGTGGAAGACATCCTAGTGAAGGTGGACAAATTCATATTCCCTGCAGACTTCATTATCTTAGATTATGAGGAAGACAAAAACATCCCAATCATTCTAGGGAGGCCTTTCTTGGCTACGGGTAGGACGCTCATCGACGTACAAAAAGGAGAACTGACTATGAGGGTTCAAGACCAGGAAATTAAATTTAATGTGTTTAAGGCCATGAAATTCCCGACGGATGGTGAAGAATGTTTTAGGATGGATCTTATTGACCACATAGTTGGTGAAGACACGAACAAGAGCTTGGAGAACGATCCATTGGTGACAACATTATTGGGAGATGAAGGACTCGACGATCTGGAAATTGGAGAATATTTGCAAGTATTGGACTATCTGCCACGAGTGAGCAGATTTAAAGCACCATTCAAAACATTGCACATGGAAGAGCGAACAACGACAAGAATGAAATCGTTATTGGAGGAACCACCAATTCTTGAGTTGAAACCACTCCCTAAACACCTTAGGTATGCGTATTTAAGCAATTTAAATTCTTTACTGTTATTATTTTTCACGCACTAAACGAATGCAGGAAGAAAAGTTGTCATGCATGAAAGTGCTTGGGAACATAAATCGGCGATAGGATGGACAATCGCGACATCAAAGGAATCACCCATCCTTTGTATGCACAAAATTTTGATGGAGGATGATGCTAAACCTGGCCGTGGAACAACAAGAGACTACTCAATCCGATCATGAAAGAGGTAGTCAAGAAAGAAATTCTGAAGTGGTTAGACGCAGGTATCATTTACCCAATTTTAAATAGCAAGTGGGTTAGTCCAGTTCAATGTGTGCCGAAAAAGGGAGGTATGACTGTGGTTCAAAACAAAAACAATGAGCTTATTCCAACAAGAACAGTGACTGGATGGAGAGTTTGCATGGACTACAGAAAATTGAATAAAGTAACTCGCAAAGATCATTTCCCTCTACCCTTCATCGATCAAATGTTGGACAGACTGGCGGGTCATGCATACTATTGCTTATTGGATGGATACTCGGGGTATAATCAAATTGTCATCGCTCCTGAGGATCAAGAGAAGACAACATTTACGTGCCCATATGGTACGTTCGCATTCAGGAGAATGTCATTCGGACTGTGTAATGCACCTGCCACTTTCCAACAGTGCATTATGGCCATCTTCTTAGATATGGTGGCCAAGAATATGGAAGTCTACATGAACGATTTCTCTGTCTATGGGGATAATTTTGACGCGTGCTTGGAAAATCTAGTAATGGTCTTACAGAGATGCATCGACACAAATCTGGTACTTAATTGGGAGAAATGCCACTTTATGGTGGAAGAAGGCATAATTTTGGGACACAAAGTCTCAGTGCAAGGATTGGAGGTCGATAAAACCAAGTTGGAAACAATTGAGAAATTGCCTCCGCCAAGTTCAATCAAGGGTATTAGAAGCTTTCTAGGACACGCAGGGTTCTATAGGAGGTTCATAAAGGATTTTTCGAAAATAGCAAAACCATTGTGTAGCCTCCCGGAGAAGGATTCAAAGATTCAAGTTTGATGAGGAGTGTAAGTTGGCCTTCGAGTTGTTGAAGAAAAGCTAACTACAAGACTCCATTATCGTCGCCTCCTGATCGAGCATGCCGTTTCAATTAATGTGTGATGCAAGTGATTACGCAATCGGGTCATGGTTGGGCCAACGCCGAAACAAGATATTCCATGCTATTTACTATGCAAGTAAAACATTCACAGAGACTCAGTTGAACTACACAACAACAGAAAAAGAATTACTTGCAGTGGTGTACTCGTTTGATAAATTTCGGGCCTACTTGATCGGAACAAGGGTGATAGTTTATACGGATCATGCTGCCATTTGATATTTGATAGCAAAGAAAGACACAAAACCACGTCTTATCCGATGGATTCTCCTCCTACACGAATTTGACTTAGAGATCAAGGATAGAAAGGGGATAGAGAACCAAGTTGCTGATCATCTGTCAAGGATGGAAAATCTTGACAAAGAAAAAGAGGATAAGTGTGTCATCAACGAGACCTTCCCGGATGAGCAATTATTCGGGATTCAGGCAGAAGTACCATGGTATGCAAACTTCGTCAATTATCTAGTCAGTAACATACTACCTCCTGATCTTACACGACAGCAGAAAAAGAAGTTTCTGCACAATGTTAAATGGTATATGTGGGATGAGCCATACTTGTTCAAACAATGTGCCGATAAGATGATCCGAAGATGTGTGCCACACATAAACAAGTGAAGAACATCTTGCACGTAATGTCACTCATCTGCATATGGTGGGCATTATGGTAGTACAAGAACAGCAGCAAAGGTGCTTCAATCAGGGTTTTATTGGCCAACGCTATTTAAAGACGCTCACCAATTTGTAAAAACATGCGATCGATGTCAAAGAGTGGGTAACATATCAAAAAGGAATGAAATGCTGTTACAAGCAATTTTAGAGGTCAAAATCTTCGATGTATGGGGCATTGACTTCATGGGACCATTCCCCTCGTCTCTTAGCAATCAATACATTTTACTCGCGGTGGATTATGTCTCTAAATGGGTGGAAGCCACAGTGCTACCATCGAACGATGCCAAAGTGGTCCTAAGGTTTCTACAGAAAAATATCTTTACAAGGTTTGGAACACCGAGGGCCATAATAAGTGATGAGGGAAGTCATTTCTCCAATAAAACGTTTACAGCCCTACAGGAAAAATATGGGGTCAACCACAAAATAGCGACAACCTATCATCCCCAAACCAATGGACAAGCAGAGGTGTCAAACAGGGAGGTCAAGAAAATATTGGAAAAAGTAGCCAACCCAAATCGCAAGGATTGGTCGCTTCGATTAGATGATGCACTTTGGGCATACTGGACTGCATACAAGACTCCAATCGGCATGTCACCCTACCAGTTGTTGTATGGAAAGGCATGTTACCTTCCGGTTGAGCTACAACACAAGGCTTATTGGGCCATTCAAAAACTGAACTTCGATCACGCAGCAGTGGGGGAAAAGAGATTACTACAGCTAAATGAGCTTAACAAATTTAGATTACAAGCTTACAAGAATGCACAATTATACAAGGAAAAGGTGAAAAAATGGCACGATCGAAAATCAATCACCGAACTTTCATGCCAGGTCAAGCAGTGCTGCTGTTCAATTCAAGACTGAGATTGTTTCCAAGTAAACTTAAATCGCGATGGTCAGGACCATTCACCATAAAAACGGTTTTCCCACATGGTGCCGTGGAGCTGTATAGCAGAAACCCATTGGAAACCTTCAAGGTCAACGGTCAAAGATTGAAGCACTACTGGGGTGAGGATGCAAATGTGGACACCATCAACATTACCCTCACAGACACGCAATAAAACATAAGGGACTGTCGGGCTAGCGACATTAAACCAAGCGCTACTTAGGAGGCAACCCAAGATCTAAACTCTATCTCTTACTTACATTTAAAATTTTAGTTATAGCTTAGTCATTAGAATGTATACTTGAAGAGTAACAAAAATCTCTGTAATTGCAGGAACCCCGAGCTGGTGTAGTCAAGCAACAAAATTATATAGCACAAAGAACATAAGACCTAGCTACCGATCAAGGCTAGGCTCAAGACCGATCAAGGCTTACCAGATCGGATTTCAAGGCACCAAGATCGCATCAAGCACCACGTTAGCCAGTCAATGACCGCTTTCATCAACGTCGTAACTCAAATACAGAGCCGCGCCATATAGATCTACCGATCGAGACAACATATCGCATAACTAATACCGACCTACGCCAGTCGCAAGGCGACCGAGCGCTTATATGGTCAAGAATTATTCTACCATCGAAAGGGCCATTGCTACTGAAGGCCAAGAATCCAAGTACCGATCACACAAGACCGGTTTCTACAACTAAAGAGGTGTGGTTTAATTGAATAAGTCCACCTCTCTATTACATCAATACCACTTCTCTACTTCTCCTAATTCTATTGCACTTCCTCTTCTCCATAACTCCACATTAATTTATCTTTACACTCCTTCTCCTTTCCAAATTCCAAACCCGCTAAACCTTTCAAGTTCCAACTCCCACCCACGTTGGTGTCCTATTATCTATATGAAGCTCCTCCATTCTAGACATATTGATACTACAAAACTCAAGAATCACAACCCAATCCTAAATCTAACACTAGCCTTGCACAAAGTGATACAAATTGGGACTTCTCTTCAAAGAGGTAAACCTAACTTATAATAGGTATGATAATTCTCTTCATCCCTCACAAAATCTCTTGTTGTGACATCAAAAATTTAGTGGAAAAGATGAGAATTTAGAAATCAAGGAGAAGGTGCTGAGTTTTGATTTGTTTGGGTAGCAAAGCATCATCAACAAAACAAGTTTGGGGGAGTCACACATTCCGCCCACCACCTGTTTGAGAAAAATACAAACCCAGATTTTTGTGCCAACAAATTGGAAGCAACATGTCTCCACACAAATGACAAAGGGCACCAACCTCTTCAACTCGCCCAACATATGACCATTCAAGATTTGTTAGCGAGAAGGCAGCAGAGAGATTCACTACATCCATTGACAAGAAAAATTTGGTGCTAGAACGAGGATTGAAACCAAATGTGAATTTGGATGGTGATATGGCATTGCAAATTGTAGAACGCAATTGGTTTCAACTAGTAGAGCAACCACTTCCAGCGGCAATCAACATAGTTAAGGAGTTTTATGCGAATGCAATTGAATATGTCAATCATGTTGTCATGGTTCTGTGGAAAACCGGTAGAAGTTTTCACGTCAAGTTATCAACGAATATTTTGGGTTAGAAAACGCCACAAGAGGACCCAGATGAAGATGGGTTTCCGAGCTAGATGAGTTGATTGCTCGACTATGCAAAACCAGAACAAAATGGGCGATTAAAGTTGGAACGAACGAAAAGGTAAGTTTTCCCACGCAGAATCGAAGTCGATATAGAAAAGCATGGCATGCGCTCATTTGTGTGATTGATTAATGCCCACGCCATCTAACCGAGGTTACTAAAGCACGGCCCGATTATTGTATGGAATTGTTCACCACCACTATCTTGTGAATAATTCAATTGCTTTCTACAATGTTGATGTGGGGAATGTATTCAAGAATCTATCGACCGAAAGCACTACGGGGAGTACCACAAAGAGGCTAGCTCGCATGGGTTTCTAATTACCGATTTATGTCGAAAAGGTCAAAAGTGCAAGGCAACCTAATGAGCCAATTCAACAACCAACGTCCATAATTGACCATGCAAATATTCAGAGGTATACAGCTTGGGATGGAGCACAGTCCCACCCGCGTGGTGAAGGTTACATCATGTTCCGCCAACCATCATCCTCGGCTAGTGATGAACCAGCTTATGAAGAACCAGTTAGTGAGGAACCCGCTCGCGAGGAACAAGCACGGGTCCCAAGGAATCAAGTCATGTGGTTGGCTGAGCGACAAGATTTAATGCATCAGTATAATGAAAATGCATTCAACATGCTTGCTGAGGCGTTTGCTCGTTGTAATCATAATGCTCAACCAATCGTTATGCCTACTCCTCCTATCCTGCCAACATATCCTCCTTCAGACGATGACGCGCAGTAATGCGTTTTCAGGGAAGTCCTCAATTTTTCTATTTTTGAGCATATTTGAAGTAATGAGGGCATTCCTTAATTTAAGTTTGGGGGATGATTTATTTTTCTGCATTTGCATGATAGATAGTTTTTAGTTTTCATTTGCATGAATCCAGTTTTATATTAGTTTTCTTCATGTGTCGTATTTATTATGAAAAAAACAGTTTAAAAATAAAAAAAAATATTCATGAATCTAGTGGATAGTTGGGATATGTTGCTGTTTTATAGGGCCAATGATGAGGTTGATATTTCGAGAAAATGTGCGATACTTAGTAAGGGAACTTTGAAGTAATTTTGAGTTATAAGTTGAATCTTTCTACTGTTGAAACTATTGTAAAAGGATTGCACGAACATACCAACTTATAGATTGATTGCGTTAAATTGATTCATAATAGAGCTCTAAAAGGCATCACTAGTTTAAATGTGAGAATGATAAAAATAAGTAGTGATGGCTATTGTTAGATAAAAACCTAAGTTTGGGGGAATATTTGGGGTATATAAGCCTGTAATATTATCTAAAAAAAATATATGATTAAACACTGTGGCATGCCTGTCTAGTTTTGTGGCCTTTGTTACTTGAGTAAGTAAGCTCGAGGGGATTGTCTTTACACCTAGCGCCCTAAGGTCTTAATGGTCTGGGAGTCATTGGTCGAAAGCTCGTTAAGGTAGCATTGAAAAACCTAAGGGAATAAGACGGTGCATAGCTATAGGTAATATAAAAAAAGCAGAGGCATCTCGCGTTTGGAAGCATTTGAGGCTGTGTTAAGAAAAATTGGAAGCTGATGATGATCTAGCGTCACACATTTTTGTGTGGAGCTATTGAGGCTTATTTGGAATGGGCGACTCTATTACTCTCAGAAGGCGGATCACTGGGCTAGCATTGAACGCGCCGGGACTGATTCATCTATCTACATTTAACGATCGATCGGCACATGGAAGGGCTAGGATAAGCGGATCGCTATTTGTGCAATTTCTTCCGTTTTTAAAGAGAGGTTAATGGCGCAAGATTGGGAAGAATTGGAATTGTTTTAAGTTATTTTGGATAGGAAGTGGAGGGGAGCTAGGAGAGTATCTAGACAAGTGATGGTCTACAAGTAGAAAGAGAAAGAGGGATTAAACAAACACACACTTTTGAAAGAAGAACAACATTGGAGATCAAGCTTGGAGGTCTAGAGAAGAAGGAATTTTTTCACGAAAATTGCAGGAATTGAATTCAAAGAAGGGTGGTGTTTATTATTCTTCTTTAATTTTTATTATCTGTAATTGGGTTGATGTCTCCTTTTATTTATTCAGTAGTTAATTTATTTATTATGAACTAATTATCTTTTAGGTGATTGATGGATCTTTGAGTGGAACAATGGTTAATTAGTTTTAATTTCGTTTAATGAAATATTCAATAGTTTATCTATATTGATTTGTGCTTGAATTTGTGAATTGCCTGATCAACAATTTTTTGTGGATTTGAATGGATTCGAGAGAAGATGTTTAAATCTAGACTTAATTGATATAGCATGTGTTCATGAATTTTGTGAATAGCAGAATTGTGATGAATGTTAAGGTAGAGATATGCTTGACATCACATGTAATCGATAGAGAACTTAATCTTAAACTTCTTTTGATTTAATCTGCATAGAGATATTGTGAGTTAATTGATTGAAGTGTTTGGCTTAATTCTATCTTACTTGTGGATTTGAGTTAATTTGGTATTAGTGCACTGAGAGGTGGTTAATGCTACAATCGTGTTCTTGATTAATAAACTGGAATATTGAGTTGAACTGAGGAATAAGTGAATTAATCTAAGTGAAGCTTAGAGTGAAATCATGAGCCTAAATCTCCAAGTATTATTTGGAAATTTAGTTTTATCTTTGTGGGTTATTAGTGATAGCTAGAGTATTAGTTGTTAAGATTTTTTCATCATTTATTCAATATAGTTTAATAAAATTTGGATTAGTTAAAGATTGATAGTTGTAAGCTTGAGTTCTTGCTAGTTGTCTCTGAGGGAACGATACTTCACTTATCACTTCATTACTTGTTGACCACGTATACTTGCGTGTTGTGCGTAATTAGATTTTATCCACCAGCAGTATCCTATCATCAACCTGAAAAAAAGTCCCATGGAACTAGGGGTGCTCATCGGTAAAAATCCGAACCGGTACCGATCCGAAAATACCGAAAAACCAGGAACTAAAATCGCATCAATTATCGGCTTTTGCATCAGATTCTGCATACATAATCCAGACCGGTTTTTTGGTCCGATTTTCGGTTATACCGCATGCATGGTGATATATATAATTATTAATAATTAATAATTAAATAATTTTTGTTAATAAGCTATGGTGCTCTATTGTCAGACATCAGAAGGAAGTCCCTTCCCCACGGGCAGAGCCCTTTTGATGTCAGAGAAAGCGAAGAATGCTGTTTTGGTAATTTGCAGATCACTTAGAGAAAACGATGAATTTAATCATTGTATTGCAAGTGCAATGATCTTTGTGTGTCATGTTTACTTCTGCTTAATCACACAAATTCAGTTTTATTTAGAACATAAAACTCGATGACCTCATAGTAGTATATGATGCGGTAAAGCAAACTGTAACTAGTATAAGACTGTAAACACATGTATTGACTCAATTCATGAGAAATCATTTCCATAACTAATAATTTGAAACTTATATGCATACGTGTGTATACTTCTTGTGCAGAATCGAAAAAAATCATAAAAGTTCAATGAATGGAAGATGAATTTTATTAATCCAACTCAGTTGTCACAATAAACAATTAAGAAGTGCTAAAAAAAGTAGTATGGGGAATTTATGGTAAAAATATGTTATTTCAACTTCTTATTGAAGTCGAAAAGCTGAAGAAGGTGAATTCTTGATATACTTACAGCTTCCTCTCTCTCCAGTGAGTGTCAGAACCCCAATCCCTCGTTTTGCAAAGAAAAATAATTTTATCAATCAATCCACGAACATACCGCCACAACTAAAAGGTGTGCAGAGAAAGGAAAGGAAAATGAAAGGTCTAAGATGGAAGGCGAGGAAAAAGATAAACCACCTAGATACAAGTTCCATCCATCCAACTCAGGTTCCTTGGTAACATTCGTCAAGGTTGCAAATCGAGTTTCTGTTGTTATTAGAATTTCGGTTTTACCGAATTCGAAATTTTTATTACCGCTACCGGTACCGAAAAATATAAAAAAACCGAATAACTGGTACCGAAAAACTAAAATCGAAAAAAACCGATACCACGGTACCGGTTTTAATTGGTTCGGTAAAAGAACCGAAAAACCAAATTTTTTGAGCACCCCTACATGGAACTATGGGGAGGTTGAAGGATCCACTTCAAATCAAACTGTTGTGGTATCAAAAGAAAACCCATTGTATCTACCTCAGCGAGTGATGAAACCAGTCATCAAATCCAAGGGGAAAGTGCTCTAGGAGAAAATTAAAGAATTCCTCCGCAAGATGGGACATAATGAGGCCAAGGTGGTGCAAAGTTTGAAAGAAGCGCCTCAACAGATATCCATTTTGCACTTGGTGTTCTCTTCTGAAGATCATCGCAAGGTCTTAATGAAGATACTAGAAGAAGCCCACCTACCAAAGACGGTGGATGTTGAAAAGTTTCATCATCTGGTAGATCACATTTTCAACAACAATGTGATATCTTTCACTGATGATGACATACCCCCCGAAGGGACGGGTCATTGCAAGTTGCTGCACATAGCAGTAATGTCTTCAAGATATATGGTCAGAGGTATGCTAATAGATAGAGGATCTTCCTTGAACATCTTCCCATATTCCATGTTAGAAAGAATGAAGATCAATCCCAACCGGATCCAAAACAACCACATAGTCATAAGAGCCTTCGATGGGTCTCGACGGAATGCTGTAAGAGAAATTGAATTATCCGTGGAGATTGGTCCACATACCTTCTATATATCCTTTCAATTGCTCAACATCACGACCGGATATAATTAACTGTTGGGAAGACCTTAGATCCATATGGCAAGAGTCGTTCCATCCCTCTTCATCAACAGGTCAAGTACATTATCAATGGTAATCTGGTCACTATCAATGCTAAATCAGAGAATCATATCCATGTCCAAAGTGATATGCCTCTAATCAATTTCAATAAATGAGTTGAGCCTATCAGCTTCTAAGCCCTCGAGGTGAGCAATACTCACTATCAACCTATCAGAGATCCAACTTTGAAACCCAGAGTCTCTACCGATGTAATGTCAGCTAGTCAAGAAATGATATCCTTGGGTTTCCAGCCTAGACAAGGGTTAGGGAAAAACCAGCTAGGAATCAAAAGTCCAATTCAAATTCTCAGCCAGACAAGGAAGGCTGGATTAGGACATTCCTCTAGATCAAATCATAGGAACTCGCATAAGCATACGCCAGTTTCTTCCTCTACGATTTTGCTTCCTAACCCTATATATGAAAATTTTGCAAGGCCTTTGAGGAAAATTCCTATTTTCATGGTGGATATGCTAATTCATAGGCCTAGACCGGCTAGTAGGAAAGAAACCCTAATTCCAAACCTAGACATTGAGGAAAGGAATCAAAGATGCAAACAAGAAGTGAAGAGACGATTATCAAAGATGTACTTCCTAGTACATACCAAGGGTATGAACAAGGATATCTCAGATGATGACTGCTCAGAAGATCAGATCCTGATCCCTCACATCAATACATTTAGCATGGTAAAACACTAGCATTTACTGCATTGAATAATTTTTATCAAGTCATATAAGCATGCATTTTCACTACTATGTGTTTAGAAGAATTATATATGATATCTCATATTTCAACGGTCAAAACTAGAAAAGAAAACATGTAAACATTACCAGGATAGTGCAGAATGATTATACGGTGACGAATTTTATAGAAAGCATCCCGAACTTATTAGATCTGAAGCAGAAATCTCAAATTTTCTTTGTGGCTTCAACTTGAAAATGACTTGTGAGATGGGAGGGAGTATATAACCCACGGGTGGCCGCGGGTCTACTTGTGGCTACCTAGGGAGGTCCTCACCTCCTCTGGCTTGATTAAATTTAAGATGCAACGGAGGTCCCAGAAACTGATAAGTCAAATTAGGGAAAAAGGTACTATGCGATTAAGAAAAAATGGCCTGAAATCCTGAATTCAGAGACCAAACTGCGAGTCTACATGTAAGTTGTAAGACCCCAACTTTTACGAATAGAGATTAATTTTTCTCAAAATATATTTTTGAATATTATGGTGTGGATTTGATATAATGTTATAGTTGTGGGTAATATTAACAAATTTTGCAAAGTAAGTAAGTTGGTATAAAATATTTGATTGGTCGGAAAATATTCATTTTGACAGGGAATATTCGTACGACAGCACAATCATTGGTGGACCCCACAATGAAAGTTTTGTCGTAGTTAGAAAACGACAGAAATATCTTTTTTATAAAAATAACGACAAAAGTTTTACTGTTAAACTGTTGAACTACCCGGTGGAAAAAGTACAGTAATATGCATGGTTACACAGTAGCACATGGTATTGATTATTGATTCTTACGTGAGAAGTCACTCAGTTATACTCAATTATTGCTACAGTAATTGCTGCATAATATCTCTCATATTATTGATTCAATTATTGTCACAGTATCATCTGCATAATATTTTATATTATTAAATCAATAATTGAGACGACAAAGTTATTCATATTATTATTTGCAATATTGATGATGTCTAGAAAGTTCTATCAAGGAGAGGTTTGGTCACCTAATTGCACGCCAATATAGAGAAATCCTTATCGAAAAGCCCCCTCTTTCCTGGGAATGATCTGGTTGTTAAATACTGTGAGTTATAATATTAATGATGAATAAGTTCGTGTTGATTAAAGATGACATTGATATTTCCATTGTGTTGGGATTATTAGTGTTAGTGAAAATTGACATTTATTTCGATAAGGTTTTATTGACCAATCGGGTAATTAATCAAATAAATGAGCAATTAATTGTTATTAATTCACATGCTTATAACTATTTGTTCACATGTATGTACTATTGATTCACATGCATGTACTATTAGGGGAGGTGGTGCAAGATTGATAATACTTGCATGACTAGATTAAAATAGGGGTATAGATGAAGGTACCATATTGTAACTATTTTTTTCACATGTATAGAACTATTGACTCGCATGATTGAACTATTGATTCACATGATGTACTATTAGGGGAGGTGGTGCAAGTTTGATAATACTTGTAGGACTAAATTAAAAATGGAGGAAAAGATGAAGGTATTATACTGTAATATTTTGAGCCCCAAAACATGCAATTATCGAAACTATATTTTCCTATAAATAGAAGCTCATTCTTCTTTCATTCTCACCAATTCACTAAGACTCACAAGAGCAATTATAGAGAGAGAAGCTATAGAGAGTGAAGCTATAGAGAGAAAGAATAAGAGAAGTCTGCTACTTCACTATTCCAGTATCCAGTCTTCTTCTAAGGTAAGGGGTATTATTTCTTTCGTATTCATAAGGGGTATTATTTTTGTTCAGTATTCATAAGGAATAATATTTTCTTCCATACTCTATAGTATGTGAGTAATATTATTTCGTCTCATATTCCTGATTATACCCTCATTCTGTTAAAATATTGCTTCTATACTCCGTAAAATTAGTAGAATATCCTTGATATTTGCGCTTCATCCAGTATCTTTTCATGAAAATATTATTCTGAACTTTCTTGATAATTATTGATATTTTCATATCAGAATACTATTCATGAGTTACTATTTATGGGTTACTATTCACCTAGTTACTATTCACTCGAATATTATTCACTCGGGTATTTGGGGCACTTTTCATTACGGGGTACTATTCACGAGGTACTATTCCCAAAGTACAACTCATAGGGTACTATTTACCTGAAAAATATATTTCTATTCTGTCCAAATCATTTTTGATACATAAATATTATTCTTGAATTTTACTCCACAAAGCAATATCATGTTGAATATTTGAATATTTTTAAACTCTGGATAAATTTAAAGTCTTTAATATTTATCCTTGATTTCGTTTGATTAATGCTTATATCATTGTCATCATCCTCATGTTTATATTGTGATGAAAGTTATCTTTGGCTTACGTGCATAGATGGACTATTGATTGGTATGATAATGACCAGGGATCATTCGGTATAATCATGACCCGTAATGTTAAAAATGATGTGGTAAAATTCCCCATTGGCCCGTAGTGCATTGATGGACAGTTGTTGGTATGATTATAACCAAAAACTTGTTGGGCAAAATCTAATTACGCTCACACGCAAGTATACGTGGTCAACAAGTAATACAGTAATGAGTAGAGTATCGTTCCCACAGAGACAATTTCGTAAGAAATTTAACCTCACAATTATCAATTTCCTATTAATCCTAATTTTATTAAACTATCCAATTCAATGATTAAAATTATAAAAACTAAATTATCAATAAATAAACTATCACAAAACAACCACAAATATTAAAAACTAAATTTTCAAACAATTATTGGAGAATTAGGCTTATGATTTCACCCTAAGCTTCACTCTGATTTTTCCACCTTCATTCCAATTTAACTCACTATCCCAGTTTATTAATCAAGAACATGAATGTAGTACTAGCCACCTCTCGATGCACTAATACCGTATTAACTTAAATCCACAAATTAGATAGAAACAAGTTAAACACCTTAATCAACTAACTCACTATATCTCTATGTGAATTAAAATTAAAGAAGGTTTAAGATTAAGTTCTCTATCTGATTACATGCGATGTCAAGCATATCTCTACCTTAACATTCATCAAGATTATGTTCATTCACACAATTCAAGAATACATGCTATATTAACTAAGTCTAGATTCGTACTTCCTCTCTCGAATTCATACAAATCCACAAAGAACTGTTGATCAGGCAATTCATAAATTCAAGCTCAAATTAATATAGATAAACTGGAAAATAATTTATTAAACTGGAAATCAAGGCTACATAATCATTGTTTCACTTAAGGATCCATCATCAACCTAAAAAGTAAATTAGTTCATAATAAATGAATTAACTACTAAATAAATAAAAGAAAACATCATCCCAATTACACAAATTGAATTTAAAAGAGAATAGTAATACACCACCCTTCTCGTCCTTCAATTCTGCAATCTTCGTGAAAATCCTCCTCTTCTTCGTTCCTCCAAGCTCTTGTTCTTCAATCTTGTTCCCAAAAGTGTGTGTGTATTATTGATGATCCTCTTTTTTCTTTTAACACATAGCATAAATTTCCTCACTTCAGCTCCACACCATCAAATCTAATCCAACTCTAACTCATTACCAAGAAAATCTAAAAGAAGTCCAAATCCTTTTCAAAACCAACAAGTCAATCAAAAGACTCCCAAGAATATGTAATAATAACCATAACACAGTCATATTATAAACGTATTACATAAAGAATTTATAGCTCACAAGACTACCCATTCTCCTTCATATAACAAATCTTGCCCATTTTCAGAGTCCTCAGAGTACAATACCGCCGCTATATATTACTCTATAAAGAATACGACTTACCCAATCAATCAATGACCAACCACGACTAAGCGCACTTCGGCATTATGTTACTCAAAGACATGGTAGCGCCTCATGCTATGTAGTTAGAAAGTCCAAAAATTGCTTGAAAACTCCTTCCAATGCTAACATCTTGATAGGCCCACTGATTATCCTACAACAAGCACAAAACCCATCAAAAGTAACATGAGAGTACCAAAAACTAACAATATAACAAGCTAAACGAACATAAATTGTAGGTTAAAAACCTACTCATCAAATTCCCCTAAACTTGAACATTGTTTGTCCTTAAGCAAAATGCAATGTAATGCAATGCAATGCATCTAACAACTAAAAACTATGAATCCAGTATTAAGACAGTAAAGATAGTTTACTCATACGGCCTCAGAAAAATTAAGTAAACATGTCAACACTTCATAACAAAACTAATCCACAATTCCTTATCAACCATTACATCTTAAACTGTTATCACTAGTATAGTGTGTGTGTGCCCCCCAACAATGTTAATTGATACACATTAAAATTCAATACATAACAAATCTCTTCTAAGGCATCATACAGTGTAAACTAAAGAAATCCAAAAATAAGCTAAATCCAACCAAAGTCAGACAATTACCAATATTGAGGGTCAACATGGGATACTTATGCTTTATTTATCATTTACGGGGGCTTTTTTCTCTTATTTCCCGTTTTATTTCATTTTTTTAGATATACATATAGCTATGCAATGTTCTATTCCCTTAGGCTTTTCAATGCTACCTTAACGAGCTTTCGACCAATGACTCCCAGACCATTAAGACCTTAGGGCACTAGGTGTAAAGACAATCCCCTCGGGCTTACTTACTCAAGTAACAAAGGCCACAAAACTAGACAAGCACGCCACAAAACTCAGGAAAGTCGGGCTGACGACTATAAACCAAGCGCTTTAGGGAGGAAGCCCCGCAAGTTTTAATTTATTGTAGTTTATTTATCTTCATTTTATATATCTAGTAAGTATTCTCTTCCAATTGTTATTATTTGTTAGTGTATGCTCTGCCTAACATTCTCCATGTATGATGTCTAGCAGTTGTAAGTTGAGAAGTCTTTTGTACTCAGTTGCCACACGTGGGGGATGACGACAACGCCCCGACGCTTGAATTGCACATAAACATAGCGCCCCGATGCTAGGGGTCAGTGCCACTTTCTCTGAGATAATACCAAATGTTGAAGTTTACCCTTTATAGCGACTCAGGGCTGGGGATAATCTTCGAGACATCGACAAAGCGGTGCCTCGGCGCTCGATCCATTTGGTAAAACCAAATACTTCAAGACCGAGGGTCATATTTCGAATCCAACACGGCTTAAAACGCCTACAGTTCCACTTCTTCTTCTGCTTAACTGTTTCACACGTGCATTAATTGAACCTTTCCCATTCACCCTTATATAACGTCTTCCACATTCACATCACATAACATACATACTTTCTTCTTTTTTTAGCTTATATACCCCAAATATTCCCCCAAACTTAGGTTCTTGTCTAACATTAGTCATCACTACTTATTCTTGTCAATCTTTCATTCAAACTAGCATTAACCTTTAGAGTCCCATTATGAATCAATTTAAATGCAATCAATCAACAAGTTGGTTTTACTGTGCTATCCTTATTATACCAGTTTCAAACAGAAAAAGATCCAACTTATAACAAGAAATTACATCAAAGTTCCCTTAATTGGCACTGAACTTGTTTACTAAATTCCAATCTCATCATTGGCTAAGAACAAACTTATACAATCTATCAACTGGATTCATGCAACTACATGCATATATATATTTTATTTTTATTTTATTTTTTTATTCATGGATACGAACAATTATAAAGACTAAACAAATTACTAACACTAACTATCATGATTTTTTTTTAAATTTTCATTAATTAACTAGGCAGAAAACATAATCCCCCAAACTTAAATCACGTAATGTCCTCATTACGTCAAAATAATTCAAATAAAAGTATGAGGACTTCCCTGAAAATGAATTACTGCTCATCGTCGTCCGAAGGAGGATATGTTGGCAGGATAGGAGGAATAGGCATAACCACTAGTTAAGCATTAGGATTGCAACGGGAAAACACATCAGCAAGCGTGTTGAATGCATTTACATTGTACTGATGCATTAAATCTTAACGTTGGGCCAACCACATAAATTAATTCCTTGAGCCCCGAGTTTGTTGCTCGTGCATTGGTTTCGCTCCAACTGGGGGTGAGGGTTGGCAGATCATAATGTAGCCTTCACCACGCGGGTGTGATCTCGCCCCTTACCATGACTTGTACCTCTCAATAGTAGCATGATCGATTATAGCCATCGGTTGTTGGACAGGCTCAGAAGGTTGCCACTGCACCCTAGCTTTATGACATAAATCAATGATTAGGAAACCATGAAGCAAACCTCCCATAGTACTCCCACATAACACCCGGTCAATGGACTCTTGAATACACTCCCCCACATCGACATTGTAGAATGCAATTGAGTTATTCACATGGTAGTGGTAGTGAACAATCCCATATAATACCCGAGCATGTGCCTTAGTTACATCGTATTGGTGGCGAGTGGGCATTAGACGAGCACACATAAATGCATGCCATGCTTTACCATATCGACTAAGTGTTGATTGGGGAAAACTTATCTTTTCATTCGTTCCGGCTTGAATTACCCATTGAGTCCTTGGTTTGCATAATCTGACAATCAACTTGTCTAGCTCGGGCAACCCATCTTCATATCGATTAGCTTGTGGTGCCTCTAATCCAAAATAAGTGTTGATAGCATCGGCATGAAACGCCACCAGTTTGCCCTGAACCATGGTTATGTAATTGACATGTTCCATTACGTTGGCATAAAACTCTTTCACTATGTTGATTGTCGCTAGAAGTGGTTGTTCTACTTACTGAAGCCAATTACGCTCTACAATTTGCAAAGCCATATCACCATCCAAATTAACATTCGGCTTCAATCCACGTTCTAGCACCAAATTTTTCTTGTCGATGGATAACTTGAATCGTTCTGCGGCCCTCTCACTAATAAATTTAGTATGATCATATTGAGGTTGAGTAGTGGAGGTGGATGGACGTTGTCTTTTGTGGGAAGACATGGTGTTTCAGGTGATGTTAGGCTCAAAGTCTAGTTCTGGACTTTTATCAAACAGTTGGTGGGCGGACTGAATATTTCCCCCAAACTTGGTTGCCTGGTGTTATCTTGCTAGCCAAATTGTGAAATCACACAACAGAATCCTTGGGCACCCAATTTCCAAAGTTTTCCACCCAATTGATATGAATAAAAGAGAAGAATATGGAGGATGAAGTAAGTTGTGCTTACCTTTAATGATTTTTTGTTTCCCTCTTTGTAAAGATGTCCCAATTTGAATGAATTTGTGCAAGGAAGGGATTAGATTTAGGATTGGAGTGTAGTGTTTATATTTGATAGGAATTTGACTACTTGGATGGTTGGAGTTCATATAGGGGATGGAAACCAACGTGGGTTGGGAGATGGAGAGTGTAAGGGTTTAATTGGAATGGAATTTGAAAAGGAGAAGGAGAAGTATAGATGGTGTAATGGAGGTAATGGGAGTTATGGAGTAGTGGAAGTGTTAAGCGTGTAGGAGAAGTTGAGAAGTTGAGTGTATTAAGGAGAGATGAAGTTGATATGGTCTAGGACACTCCAATTAAATTGGTTCAGCGCCTGGGGTTCCCGAGCAGCGCGGCCTGCACTGGATAAATGCATGATATGGCGTGCCCCGTGCTGGGAAAGTAGTAGATGCTGGCATAGTAGTGAGCCCCGCACTATGCCTAAGCTTTGGGTAGCGTAGTCCGCGCTAGGGGTTCAGTAGCATGGTGCAGCATTGGCGCGTCCCACGCTCATTATACGTTGGATATTGAGCGTTCTGCGTTGTAGGATAGGCGAAGTGGCGCGGTCCGCGCTGTCATGTCAATAAATTCTTGGGGTAGTAGCTCGCCCCGTGCTGTGTCTAAGCTTTGGGTAGCGCGGTCCGCGCTAGGGGGGCAGTAGCCTGTGACTCAATTTTTCTTGAGTTACCAGCAACTCTTTCAAAGATGGAGTTAATCTTCAATGAAAATCACATATTTAAACTAGATTATAAACTAAGATGTAAATAGTAACTAAGAGAAAGAGTTTAGAGCTTGGGTTGCCTCCCAAGTAGCGCTAGTTTTAACGTCGTAAGCTCGACGGTGCCTCGTGTATCACTGTGCATCGGCGAGGGTAATGTTGACGACATCCCAATTTGAATCACCACCCCAGTAATGCTTTAACCGTTGGCCATTGACCTTGAATGTTTCCAATGGATTTCTACTATAAAGTTCAACGACGCCATGTGAGAAAACTGTTTTGATGGTGAATGGACCCAAACCACCTTGATTTTAGTTTTCCTGGGAACTATCTCAACCGTGAGTTGAACAATAGGACTAATTGCCCAGGCTCGAACGTTCTTTGTATCAATTTCTTGTCATGCCATCTCTTAACCTTTTCCTTATACAACTTTGAGTTCTCATAGGCTTGCAGTCAGAATTCATCCAGCTCATTTAGCTGAAGTAGTCTCTTTTCTCCCACCGCTGCTTGATCGAAGTTCAGTTTTTGAATAGCCCAATAGTCCTTGTGCTGTAACTCGACCGGTAAGTGACAAGCTTTCTTGTACAATAATTGATATGGTGACATGCCGATCGGTGTTTTATACGCAGTCCGGTAGGCCCATAGTGCGTCATCCAACCTGAGCGACCAATCCTTTCGATTCGGGTTTACCACCTTTTCCAAGATTCTCTTTACTTCCATGTTTGAGACCTCAGCTTGTCCACTGGTTTGGGGATGATAAGTTGTAGCAACCTTATGGTTGACCCCATACTTTGCCAATAAAGCTGTGAATGATTTGTTGCAGAAGTGACTACCTTCATCACTTATAATAGCTCTAGGCGTGCCAAATCTCATAAAAATATTCTTCTGTAGGAATTTGAGAACTACTTTGGCACCATTGGTTGGGAGTGCTGCGACTTCAACCCATTTTGAGACGTAATCCACTGAAAGCAAAATGTACTGATTGTTAAGTGATGACGGGAATGGCCCCATACATCAAAAATTTCAACTTCTAGAATTATTTGTAGTGGCATCTCATTCCTTTTTGAAATATTGCCCACCCTTTGACATCTATCACATGTTTTGACAAACTGGTGGGTGTCCTTAAATAATGTGGGCTAATAAAACTCGGATTGAAGCACCTTTGCTTCTGTCCTCTCACTACCATAATGTCCGCCATACGCAGACAAGTGACACTCATGCAAGATGTTCTTCACTTCACTGTAGGGCACACATCTTCTGATCATCTTGTCGGCGTACTGTTTGAATAAGTAAGGCTCATCCCACATATACCATTTGACGTCATGAAGAAACTTCTTTTTCTATTGTCGTGTAAGATCAGGAGGTAGAATGTTGTTCACTAGATAATTCACAAAGTTTGCATAGCATGGAAATTCTGAATTTATCCCGATTAGTTACTCATCTGGGAATGACTCGTTGATTATACACTTGTCCTCTTTTGTTTATCTTGATTTTCCAGCTTGACAAATGATCGACAACTTGGTTCTCCGTCCCCTTTCTATCCTTTATCTCTAAATCAAACTCTTGTAAAAGGAGAATCCATCTGATAAGACGTGGATTAACATCTTTTTTCGCAATTAAGTACCGAATAGCTGAATGATTTGTGTAGACTATAACCTTTGTTCTGATCAAATAGGCCCAAAATTTATCAAACGCATACACCACTGCAAGTAATTCTTTTTTCGTAGATGTGTAGTTCAATTGAGTCTCTGTGAGTGTCTTACTTGCATAATAGATAGCATGAAATACCTTCTCTCAGCATTGACCCAAAATAGCCCCGACCGCATAGTCGCTTGCATCACACATTAGCTTAAAAGGCATATTCCAATCTGGTGCGACGATCACGGGGGATGTAGTCAACTTCTTCTTCAACAACTCGAAATCTAACTTACACTCGTCGTCAAAATTAAAAACTGAATCCTTCTCTAAAAGAGTGCACAAAGGTTTTACAATTTTAGAAAAGTCTTTTATGAATCTCCTATAGAACCCAGCATGTCCCAAAAAACTTCTAATTCCCTTAACTGAACTCGGTGGAGGTAGTTTCTCAATTATTTCCAGCTTAGCTTTATCAACCTCCAATCCTTGAGCCGAGACTTTGTGCCCCAGAATTATACCTTCTTCCACCATAAAGTGACACTTTTCCCAGTTAAGGACCAAATTTGTGTCGGTGCATCTTTGTAAGACCATTACCAAATTTTCCAAACATGCATCAAAATCATCCCCATAAACAGAGAAATCATCCATGAAGACTTCCACGTTCTTCTCCACCATATCCGAGAAGATAGCCATCATACACCGCTGGAAGGTAACGGGTGCATTACACAACCCGAATGACATTCTCCTAAATGTGAATGTGCCATATGGGCATGTAAACGTAGTCTTCTCTTGATCCTCAGGAGCGATGACGATTTGATTATAACCCGAGTATCCGTCCAATAAGCAGTAGTACTCATGTCCCGCCAATCTGTCCAACATTTGATCGATAAAGGCCAAAGGAAAGTGATATTTGCGGGTTGCTATATTCAACTTCCTGTAGTCCATGCACATCCTCCAACCAATCACTGTCCTTGTCAGAATCATCTCATTGTCATCATTCTGAACCACGGTCATTCCTCCATTTTTCAACACACATTGCACCGGACTAACCCGCTTATTGTCTGAAATCGGGTAAATGATACCCGCATCCAACCATTTTAGTATTTCCTTCTTGACTACCTCTTTCATGATAGGGTTAATCCATCTCTGTTGCTCCACTGTCAATTTTGCATCATCTTCCATCAAAATTTTGTGCATGCAAAAGGATGGGTTGATTCCCTTGATATCCGCTATTGTCCATTCGATAGCCGATTTGTGGTCCCTTAGCAGTCTCAGCAACTTTTCTTCCTGCAAATCGTTAAGTGTAGCAGAAATAATAATAGGTAAAGAATTAGAATTGCCTAAATACACATACCTGAGGTGTTTAGGGAGTGGCTTAAGTTCCAGAGTCGGTGGCTCCTCCAATGATGGTTCCATCCTTGCTGTGGCTTTCTCCTCCGTGTGCAATGGTTCAAATGGTGTTTTAAATATGCTAACTCATGGCAAGGAGTCTGGCATCTGCAAATAGTCCACAAATTCCGGATCATCGAACTCCTCATCCCCTAATAATGTCGTTTCCAATGGATCGTTCACCAAACTCTTGTTCATGTCTTCGCTGATTATTTGGTCAATGAGATCCATCCTAAAACATTCTTCTTCATCTGTAGGGAATTTCATGGCCTTAAACACGTTAAATTTAATTTCCTGATCTTGGACCCTTATAGTAAGTTCACCTTTTTGTACGCCGATGAGTGTCCTACCCGTAGCCAAGAAGGGTCTCCCTAGGATAATCAGGATGTTCTTATCCTCCTCAAAATCCAGAATAATAAAATCTGCGGGGAATATGAAATTATCAACCTTAACCAATACGTCCTCTATAATGCCTCTCGGATATGTGACTGACCTATCTGCCAACTGCAATGAGATGTTCGTAGGCTTTGGTGCGGGCAAACCCAATTCTGTATAAACTGATAATGGCATAAGATTCACACTCGCTCCCAAATCACACAAACATTTGTTGAACGCCATATTCCCAATCATGCATGGAAAGGTGAAACTCCCCAGATCTTTCAACTTTGGTGGCAACTTCCGCTATAACACCGCACTACACTCTTCGGTTAATGCCACTGTCTCAAAATCTTCCAACTTCTTTTTCCTGGACAAAATCCCTTTCATGAATTTTGCATAACTAGGCATCTGCTCCAGGGCTTCTGCAAATGGGATGTTAATCTAAAGTTTCTTAAAAACTTCCAAAAATTTTGCAAACTGCTTGTCTAGTTTCTATTTTTGAACTCTTTGCTGAAATGGTGGGGGAGGATAGACAATTGGTTCGTTAACTAGTTTTCTCTTTTCCACTTGTTTTTCGTCCCCCTGCTTGACCTCAACTGCTGTATTTTCTCTCTCTGTTTCAACCTCTTTTGTAATCAAAATTTCTGTTTCTTGACCCTCAAGTTGTTTTCCACTTCTCAACATAATGGCTTGACATTGCTCGCGATTACCCTTCGAATTTCTCTCGGTCTCACTTGGTAATGTTCCTTGTGGTCTATTATTCAATGCTAACGCAATTTGTCCTATCTAATTCTCTATATTCTTGATGGCCATCTCTTGTGATTTCATTGCCATTGCTTGATTTTTCATAGCCACCTCATTGCTTGTTATGTATTTTGTCACCAACTCCTCTAGATCTGATTTCCTTTCTTGATGTTGAGTTGGTTGTTGATGGTTCTGAAATCCGGGGGATATGATGGTCGTGGAGCTTGTTAATACTGATTATTACTCCATGAAAAGTTTGGATGATTCCTATTCCCTTGATTGTAAAATTTCTAGTATGTATCCTATGGAATTCTATTATAGTTGCCCACAAATTGCACGGATACTGGATTAATTGTGCATTGATCTATAGGATGCTCTCCCGTGCACAATTCACATATAATTTCCACTTGTTGTGCCTGTTGTGCCTGTACCCCTGTCATAGAATCTAACTTCTTTGAAAGTGCTGAAATTTGCGCTTGTATTGCCGTCACACCATCTACTTCTAACACTCTAGCTGCCTTTTCCTGTGTCATTCATGTCGTGGGCCACTAGTAATTGTTAGCTTCCATAGTCTCTATCAATTCGTAGGTCTCCACATAAATCTTGGCCATAAACGCCCCACCTGAAGCTGCATCAATACTGGTTCTGAGGTTTCCGTTCAATCCGTTGTAAAACGTGTTCATTTGCAACCAATTTGGCAATCCATGATGCGGACACTTTCTGAGCAATTCTTTGTATCTCTCCCATGCCTCATACAGTGATTCCCCGTGTTGTTGTTCAAACATTATTATCTCATTCCTCATTTTTGTAGTTTTCGCTGGTGGGAAGAATTTTGCAAGAAACTTCTGAGCGAGGTCTTCCCAAGTAGTTATCGATCCTGTCGGTAGAGAGTGTAACCAACTCTTCGCCTTGTCCCATAAGGTGAATGGGAACAAGCGAAGTCTCACCGCATCATCCGACACACCATTATACCTGAAGGTGTCAAAAATTTCCAGAAAGCTGACGAGATGTTCATTCGGATCGTCATTTGCCAACCCCCCAAATTGGACTGAATTCTAGATCATCCGAATCATCCCAGGCTTGATTTCGAATGTGTTTGAAGCTATTGCAGGCCGGATGATGCTTGAGTGCAGTTCAGTCACCTTGGGTGTGGCAAAGTCCCTCAACGCTTTCTGATCTTTGGCTGCCATTACCTCTTCTTTTTTAGATTTTTCAAAGTTTTCCCTTGTTTCCTTGATCCACTTACTTAAACTCTGAAATCGTTTCTCAATGTGGTCCTCAAAAGGCAGCAAGTCTGGATTTTTGGACTAAGTTTGCATAAACCACTTCAAAAACCTAAAATAAGAGGAACAAAACAAAAATAAAAAATGTTTAAGTAAAACTGGACTAATTAAACTGATATCGTAAAAATATTAAAATATATACTAAATTTATCCCTGGCAACGACGCCAAAAACTTGCTGGGAAAAATCTAATTATGCTCACACGCAAGTATACGTGGTCAACAAGTAATATAGTAATGAGTAGAGTATCGTTCCCACAGAGATAATTTCGTAAGAAATTTAACCTCACAATTATCAATTTCCTATTAATCCTAATTTTATTAAACTATCCAATTCAATGATTAAAATTATAAAAACTAAATTATCAATAAATAAACTATCACAAAACAACCACAAATATTAAAAACTAAATTTTCAAACAATTATTGGAGAATTAGGCTTATGATTTCACCCTAAGCTTCACTCTGATTTTTCCACCTTTATTCCAATTCAACTCACTATCCCAGTTTATTAATCAAGAACACGAATGTAGTACTAGCCACCTCTCGATGCACTAATACGGTATTAACTTAAATCCACAAATTAGATAGAAACAAGTTAAACACCTTAATCAACTAACTCACTATATCTCTATGTGAATTAAAATTAAAGAAGGTTTAAGATTAAGTTCTCTATCCGAGTACATGCGATGTCAAGCATATCTCTACCTTAACATTCATCAAGATTCTGTTCATTCACACAATTCAAGAATACATGCTATATTAACTAAGTCTAGATTCGTACTTCCTCTCTCGAATTCATACAAATCCACAAAGAACTGTTGATCAAGCAATTCATAAATTCAAGCTCAAATTAATATAGATAAACTGGAAAATAATTTATTAAACTGGAAATCAAGGCTACATAATCATTGTTTCACTTAAGGATCCATCATCAACCTAAAAAGTAAATTAACTCATAATAAATGAATTAACTACTGAATAAATAAAAGAAAGCATCATCCCAATTACACAAATTGAATTTAAAAGAGAATAGTAATACACCACCCTTCTCGTCCTTCAATTCTGCAATCTTTATGAAAATCCACCTCTTCTTCGTTCCTCCAAGCTCTTGTTCTTCAATCTTGTTCCCAAAAGTGTGTGTGTATTATTGATGATCCTCTTTTTTTCTTTTAACACATGGCATAAATGTCCTCACTTCAGCTCCACACAAAATTAATCCAACTCTAACTCAGTACCAAGAAAATATAAAAGAAGTCCAAATCCTTTTCAAAACCAACAAGTCAATCAAAAGACTCCCAAGAATATGTAATAACAACCATAACACATTCCTATTATAAACGTATTACATAAAGAATTTATAGTTCACAAGACTGCCCATTCTCCTTCACATAACAAATTTCGCCCACTTAAGTCCTCAGTAAAGTGCATACCAAGACTATATACATACATCATCGGTAGCGATCCGCGCTACCCAATTAGTGACCAACCATGCACTAGCATTCCCCGCGCTATGTTACTCAGCACCACAGTGCGCCCTGCGCTATGTAGTCAGAAAGTCCAAAAATTGCTTGACAACTCCTTCCAATGCTAACGACTTGATAGGCCCACTGATTATCCTACAACAACCACAAAACCCATCAAAAGTAACATGAGAGTACCACAAACTAACAATATAACAAGCTAAATGAACATAAATTGTAGGTTAAAAACCTACTCATCAATTATAACCACGGATTATTCGGTATAATAATAACCATTGATGATTACATGAATATCCTTGGCCCGTAGTGCAGGGATGATTCGATGATGTGGTTTATTTATTAAGATGAGTCTCAGTGATAAAGTGGATGAAAAACTTTTTAAATCATAGAAGATAGTAGATATCATGCTCTACTTGTCTCTTCTAATGGATTGCTTGTTCCGCTGTAGTTAAACTTGATGTTTATTATATTTTATCAGTTTAACACTGTTGAAGGCTAATGATAATTTATTCTACATTATCTTAGTTATAATATTTCTTACTGGGCTAGTTGAGCTCACCCTTTTCTTTCATTATTCTCTTCAGGAAATGAGAATATAGCTGGGACTAGTCGGGGAATGGAGTGACGAACCGAGATGGTTATGCTAGTAGTCCTCACTACTTAGTGTGATAATAAGTGTAATGAGGATTGAATTTGAGTTTGGATATTGTCTATGAGACAATATTCATGTAAAAACTCAACTATGTTTTGTCATATTTTTACACGACAGTTGTATTAAAGAAGTTTGTATTTAATTTATGTACCATGTATTTGGCAACTCAAGATGGGTGATGTATACCTTTTTTTGGGGCGTCACATAAGTCATTGGTATTCGCCGGATACAGGGTTCAGAAATTCGATGATAGAAGCTATTGAGCGGCCCTTGTCAAAGCATCATGAAGGTTTGATGCCATCAACCGGGGATTTTGTTTGCCATCAAAGCATCCAAACTTGTCAGAGGTATAACTCATCAGAAAGACATACCCAGCAGAGATTTCAGACATCTGACACTATAAGCCGTTGAAGGCTACATCAACGAGGGTCAGACATCCCTGATACTGTAAGCCATTGGCAATAACTCCAGTGAAGCATCAGAAAAGATCCGGTGATGTAAGCCGTTGAATGCTACTTCAACGAGGGTCAGGCATCCCTGACACTACAAACCGTTAGCGACAACTCCAGCGAAGCATCGAAAATGGTTTGGTGATAAAAGCCGTTGAAAGCTACTTCAACGAAGATCAGAGTATCTGATATTGTCAGCCGTTAGCGACAACTTCAGTGAAGCATCAGAGAAGTCTGATGATGCAAACCATGGAAAACCATCTTCATTTGGGAGGACCGATGATGAAATCTATTATACAGATCCTCAGCCGAGACACCGCGAAGGCTCTGTAATTTTTAGACCGTTGTAAACTACTGTGCAAGTAGGCACCGAGGAAAGTCGGTGATGGTCAACCTTCAAAACATTACCGTTCGAGTAAGTATTGTGAAGATGCTTTGAAAGCAAGTAGTTAAAGTTTTATCCCAGCAGAACTATCGGCATTGACCTGGTAGAAAGTCAAAGCGATGGTGATAATGACAGTGTAATGGCAAGAAACATCCAATGGTGGCAACCAAGCTAAGACATCATCCAGATAAAACATTAACAATCCTAGAGAGTTACTTTCAAAAGAGAACATCTTCGGTGGAAAACAAATCCAAGAGATCAAGGACGTTGGTAACAACCCCAATGTCAAAATCCAATGGTCTCAGCCATTGGAAAACCGCCACAGTAGGGATCTTGAACACATCTCTGCAACATATCATCGAATCAGGCTAAACTAATACTGATGGACATTTCAAATCACTAGCAATAACCCCAACGTAGCATCGGGAGATTCGGTGATCAATGCTTTATAGACTACCGTTCGAGTAGACATCAAAGCAGTTCAGTAGAGCCCTTATTGACAACATCCCCCAAGAGAAGCAACAGAAGCAGGCAGTTATCACATCCCATTAGAAATCATTCCAACAACAACATTCAGCATAACATTACATTATGATGCATTGCATTACATCATCTTAATATTGTCATATTTTAAGTTTCTAGTAGTCTTTATTATGTCCATGACATTACATTGCATAAACATGATAAAGAGGGACATCTGTAGACACTAGAAGTTTTGCATTCCTATTACAAACCATGTAGGAGGGCAGAATTGTCTTCCAGAGATAACCCTGGGAGTCGCATCAGTTTCCAACATCAAAGATAACCCCAGGAGATCCAGTTTTCAACCCTGGAGATAACCCCGAGAGATCCAGATTTTTGATGACCCAGGATTTCGAATAATTCGAATTTTTCAATTTTTTTTAATATTAATATTGACTGTTAATATTGTGTTATGTATTTGTGATACGAGTTTAGAGAATGAGTTAATTTGTGTATTGACTGAGAAAATAATAGTAGAGTTATGCTTAACTGAGAATCGAAACCCTAACCCTAAGTCCGGATAGGGATTCGATAGAAAATATAGTTATTATAATTGTATCATTGAATACGTGTTTGTACTGTATAGAATTTTGATCAGCGATTAATCGAGTATGATATAACATTAGTAAACCCTAATGAGCGATTACAAACCTTAATCTCAGGTTTAGAAACCCTAACGTATAGTTAGGAACCCTAAATAAAAGACGGGGAACCCTAATTTTATATTCGACAACCCTAAACCCTGATTAGGAAA
This sequence comes from Panax quinquefolius, assembly GCA_020205615.1. Lineage (NCBI taxonomy): Eukaryota > Viridiplantae > Streptophyta > Magnoliopsida > Apiales > Araliaceae > Panax > Panax quinquefolius. The sequence continues at coordinate 53,330,551 of CM035161.1, read as the reverse complement.
CCCTAATTGAGATTATCAAACCCTAATGGTGAGAATTAAGGAGAATGATGTTAATTGACTAGAATACCCTTATATTTGTGAGGGAAATTACAAAATTACCCTTTTAGGGGTGAAAAGACCGAAATATCCCTTAATTTAAAACTTAAGTTAAGTGAATTTTAGAATGCATGACTCACAAATGTTAGGTATTGACTTATGGCTTAAAATTGGATTAACACTTAGATCAGTGGAGAAAGATCAAGAATCAAAGATTGGAAGCTAGAAGGTAAAACCCTAATTTTGTTTGATCTTGTATGCTTAGATAGAAATGATGTTTATGTGTTTAGATCTTTGCTAGAACATGTTTCATGATGATCTATGGTGATATACCATAGATCTATAGCATCAAAAGGCCTTAAAGATCAAGTTTTCAAAAACTGCTAGAACCCTAGAAAATGCTCTGACAAGCAAATGTCAGTGTCTATAGATTCTTGGCTGATCATGATTTTTCTTATTTTATGTTTTGGATCTGTTGTCTGACATAAGGACTGTAATCTGAAAGTGAAATCACAACCATTACATGTCCAGATTTCATGATATTCATGGTCAAAGAGGGTTGACTGGGCATGACCATGAACTTTCTAGGTAACCTAGAAAGTTTAAAACTGGGTCTGACAAGATCTTTAAAGGCCTTGATCTGTCAGATGAATGAAGTTTTGATGTTGTTTTTCTAACTAGATTGTAGCTGGTTATATGTGTGACGCCCCCAAAATAGGTTTACATCACCTATTCTGAGTTGTCAATACATGGTACAGAAACAACTACAACTTTATTATTACAACAGTAAAACTGTGAGTTTGAATACAAATATTATCTTCTAGACAATATCTATACTCAAATAAATCCTCATCACATTTATTGATACATTATTTTACAAAAATGGTGAGGACTACTAAACAATCCTTTCTAAAACCTTCATTCCAAACCCCGACCTCGTACTCGCTATATTCTCGCCTCCCGAGAAGAAAAATGGAACAAAAAGGAAAAGGGTGAGCTCAACTAGCCCAAGAAAGAATATTATGACTAAGATAATATACAACAAATTACCGTTAGTCTTCAACAGGAAAATCTAATAGAATACAATAGACAACAAATTTTAAATCAATATTCAAGTGTTGAAATAATAATTCATTAGAAGAGTTAAGTAGAGAATGTAAACTACTATCTTCTATGTATGAATTTAAAAGTTCATCGCTCATCTTTTATCCCCTGTAACATCAATCAATATACATCCGGAATCAAATATTCATCTTTGCACTCTACGTGCCAAAGATATTCATCGATTGGTCATGTTCATCTAAACACTGCTCATCTTTGCACTACTGACCCAAAGATATTCTTCAGAAATCATTCATCTTTGCACTACGGTGCCAAAGATATTCAATAATATCATCATTTAAGAATGAAGATGATGAAAAATATTTTTTTTTAAAGAAACGAATCCAAAGTGAAACAAAATGACAAGGATTAAGGATTAAGGATTCAGATTTTTATTTTATCCATGTTCAAAATACCTCAAAAATAATCATAGTGGTGTAAAATTCAAGAATGATCAAAACATGGATACAATCAAAGCTAGTATCCGTAATAGATATTTTTGACAAAAAGAAGAAATTTTATTTTTTAATGAATAGTGTCAGAGTATCGTGAATAGTGCCGTATACGTGAATAGTAACTCCGACACCAAAAGATAGAAATTCCACAAAAACATCTTCACGCCTACTGAATAGTACCGTGAATAGTAACTCGTGAATAGTAACTCATGAATAGTAACTCGTGAATAGTAATTCATGAATAGAAACCCCGACATGAAAAAGTTCCAAATTTGATAAAAGTTCCAACCAATATTTCAAAGATAATGATATTCAAGAAATAATATCATTCGAGAAGAAAATAACATCCCTTACCTCGAAAGATTAGTACTTTAAATTTGGAATAAAGGGTATAGTGTCAAGGAACTTGCATCGTCTAACAATACTCAAAGTATACTCAAAATACTCACAAGAAATACTCGATAATATAGAGAGAGAAAACTTGATTTACGGTGTGATTTTCAATTCTAACCTAAAGACCCTATTTATAGGAAAATGCTTAGAACACCAAAGAAGAAAATTTAATAAAATATTAATATATATTATAAATTTCCTTAGCCCATCTTTGAAGATCTGATTTCAAGTAATTAATATCACATGTTAGCCCACTTAAATGCAAAAAAAACGTTTTTCTTTAAAATAATAATTAAAACTTCCAAAATTAATTATTTTGAACTTGAACTTCAATAATTCACAATAAATAGCCCTTTTATCAGAAAATTCGAATCTTGTGAGTTTTTATACGAAATTCATTTCTCTACAACTTTGCGGAAGAAAGTTTTTCCGAATTCCAAATGTAAATTGACCAAAATCCACAAACGGGCAATTTTAAAGTTATAATCAAATTTCAAATAATAAATGGGGTCCACCGACATGTTTAACATGTTTTAAACATTTATTGCAACAAAAATACTCTTCCTCCTCAGATACTCATATATCCCACATTCGTTGTAAAAATATCACCATTATTATATTATTAAAATATAATAATATATTTAAATGAATTATTTTATCGAAAAAGATAAAATTTCAATTTTCAACAATTGTCACATTAAAAATTTTCTCCATCTATATCCACATAAAATTAATATTTTCCTCATCATATGAATCAATAATTAATTATTCACAAATAATATTACAGACTCACAATATTGACAACCGTGCGTTCCTCAGAAAGAGGGGCTTTCCAATAAGAATTTCTTCTTCTTGGCGCAGCAATTAGGTGACCAAACCTCTCCTTAGATGTAACTTTCTAGACATTGCCAATAATGTTATCTAATAATATTATTCGGATAATATGAATTATTGCTTTCGATAATGAAAAAAATATTGTGTAATGACAATTATTGAAACAACAAAGAATATAAAATATCAACGCAGCAATTATTAACTCAATAAAATAATCGAGCAAGAATTATCGTAACCATTATTGAGAGTAGTGCCTTCTTACGTAAGAATCAATAATTGGTGCAATACCTGTGATGCTCTTCTTGTGTTTTAACCAATTTAGTATTTTAACAAGATAATTGATAATAACTACAAGTATTTTTAACCAACTTATATTTGTCGTTTTCTTCATCCAATTGCTTTCAGTTATGGGGCCCACACATGGTCTGCGCCATCGCATTTAATATATTCACAAAGCATTTAATATTCCACGACCAAACGAATATTCCTTAACAACAATGAATATTTTATAACCACTTGCTTATTTTGAAATATTTGCGTATTTTACCCCTAACTATCCACATTAATCACATCAACCCTTACTATTTCAAAATAATAAATAGAAAATTAAATTTCATTAATAATAAGTTGGGGTCTTACAACCTCCCCTCCTTATGAAATTTCATCCTCGAAATTGACGACGTACTGGTGTTTCAAAAGGTGAGGATACCTCCCATTCATTTCGCTTTCCAATTCCCGGTCATTTCTACAAAGATGATTCCTCCACAAAACTTTAACTTGTGGTATGACCTTTTCATGATAGGACATGCTCCTTCCTATCCAAGATCTTGATGGTACCTCCTCATACGTTAAGTCTTGGCTATTTCGTCCGGTTCTAATTTATAACGTGGTTGGGTCTTTCACATATTTACTGACATACGGATATGTGAAACACATTATGAACACGAGACATACTTGAGGTAACGCAAGTCTATAGGATACATTTCCTACTCGGTCAAGAATTTGAAATGGACCAATAAATCGTGGATTGAGCTTTCCTCTCTTCCCAAATCTTGTAACTCCCTTCCATGGAGCAACTCGCAACAATACATGATCCCCTACACTAAATTCCACGTCCTTTCGATGAAGATCCGCATAACTCTTTTGTCGATCTTGTGTCGTTTTATATCGTTGTCGAATCATTTGAATCTTTTCGTGAGTCATACGTATTTAACTCGGGTCCCAACAATGTTGCTTCACCCACCTCATCCCAACATATTGGAGAACGACATTTTCGTCCATATAATGCTTGAATGGAGCCACACCTATACTTGCTCGATAATCATTTGTTGTTGTAGGAGAATTCCACCAATGGTAAATACTTATCCCAACTTCCTTGAAGTCTCAGGACACGAGTCTTAATAGATCTTCAAGAGTTTGAATAGTCCTCTCGATTGTCCAAAATCGTTTGGGGATGGTATGCCGAACTAAATCGCAAATCCGCGCCCATAGCTTTTTGCAAGCTAACCCAAAATCTTGAAGTGAATCTTGGGTCACGATCCAAACTATGGATCTTGGCATACCATGCAACCTCACAATCTCATTCACGCACATACTAGCAAGACGTTCAAGGGAATAAGTCTCCGATCGGCAAGAAATGAGCGAGACTTGGTTAATCTATCAACAATAACCCAAATAGCATTGATGCCTTGAGAAGCCGTAGGAAGACCAGAACGAAATCCATGGTAATGTGTTCCCACTTCCATTTCGAATCTCAAGTGGTTGCAGCGGACCCTTAGGTACCGGATGCTCGCGCCTTTACACGTTGACAAGTTAAACACATTGAGATAAACTTTGCAATCTCTCTCTTCATATTGTTCCACCAAAATGTATGTCAAGATCACGATACATTTTAGTACTTCCAGGATGGATTGCAAATGGTGTATTATGTGCCTCCATCATAATCTTGTACTTCAAATCGAGTCGTTAGGAACACAAAGTCTAGAGTGGACTCAAGTATTCCTTCTTCATCAATTCTCGCTTAGGAATAGCTCCTTCTTGTACTTTCTTCTTCATACGATATTCCCGGGTTGGCTTCGAGCAACCTTAACTTTTCTATTAAAGTTGGCTCTATCGTATACTTGACATCATCGCACTTTTCGTTCGCATATGATCTTTCTACTCAATTCGTCACTACCACGTTCGCCTTTCCGAGGATGGTATTGAATAGTGTGGTCGTAGTCTTTCAATAGCTCGAGCCAACGTTGTTGCCGCATGTTGAGTTCTTTTTGAGTGAAGAAATATTTAAGGCTTTTATGGTGCGAATATATCTCCACTTTCTCCCATATAGATAGTGCCTCCATATTTTTAGCGCTGAAACGATCGGGCCGCTAACTCTAGATCATGAGTAGGATAATTCCTCTCATACTCTTTTAAGTTGTCATGAGGCATAAAGGCTATGACTTTCCCACGTTGCATGAGAACACATCCTAACCCTTTGCTCAAGCATCATCAGATAATAACAAATCCATCCGAACCAGATGGTATTGTTAGAACAGTCTTGAAATAAGTCTCCTCTTAAGCTCTTGGAAACTCTTCTCGCATTCTTCACTCCAAACAAATTTTGTATCCTTCCGAGTTAATCGAAAGTTAATGGAGTAGCAATTCGAGAAAACCCTTCCACGAATCTCCGATAATAAACCATTTAAGCCCAAAAGCTACGTGACTTGATCACATGAGCTTGGTTGCTCCAACTTTGTATTGCTTCAATCTTCACGGATCAACAGATACTCCATGTTTCGACACCACGTGCCCAAGGAATGCCACTTCCTCAAGCCGTAACTCACATTTCTTCAATTTGGCATATAGTTTGTTTTCACGAAGCCTTTGGAGTACCAAACTTCAAATGGTGCTCATGATCTTCACGACTTTTGGAATATATAAGGATGTCATCAATAAAGACAACAACAAAACCGATCCAAATATTCCTTGAATACTCGGTTCATCATATCCATGAAAGTTTAGGAGCATTAGTCATCCAAAGACATGACTAAGAATTCATAATGCCCGTCATCGAAGTTCTAAAGGCGTCTTTGGAATATCCTCGCCTAATCTTCAAATTTGATGATATCCGGAGCGAAGATCGATTTTTGAAAAGAATTGTGCCCCTTAGAACTGGTCAAACAAGTCATCAATACGAGGTAGAGGATACCTATTCTTGATGGTGACATGGTTCAATTCCCGATAGTCAATACAAAGTCGCATACTCCCGTCTTTCTTCTTTACAAATAAAACAGGAGCACCCCAAGGAGATGTACTAGGACGAATGAAACCGATGTCCAACAATTCCTGTAGTTGGACCTTTAACTCTTGAAGTTCAATAGGAGCCATTCGATATGGGGTTTTAGAAATGGGCTTTGTACCAGGTTCAAGATCAATAAAGAATTCAACTTCACGTTCTGGGGGTAGACCAGGAAGTTCTTCGGGAAATACGTCAGGAAAGTCAATAACAACAGGAATATTATTCAAATTTGACGTGTCTTTATTCAAATCCATAACATGGGCTAAGAAAGCTTGACATCCGTTTTTCAATAAACGAATAGCTTTATGATTAGATATGGCAGTGATTGATTTTAATGGTTTAGTTGCTTGAATTCGCATAACGGGTTGGTTAGGAATATGAAAACTAACAACCTTACTTAAAAACAATCAATTTTGGCATGATGAGTAGTTAACCAATCAATCCCTAAAATCACATCAAAAGCAAATATCTTTAAAGAGATAAGGTTAAAGGTAAGGTATTGGTGCCAACTTGAATCAAACAAGATTTATAAACAGTGGATGTGATAAAAAGTTTCTCTAACGGAGTTTCCATAGATAGGTCAAAGTCTAATTTCTCCGAGTCAAGTTTAAACGTTGAGCACAAGCAGGAGAGATAAATGAATGGGTAGCACCCCAGATCAAGTAAGGTATAAACTTCGCAAGAATTTATAAATAGCTTACCCGTGATCACCTCGTTTGGGTTCCTCGCATTTTGACCGGTCACAACAAACGCTCTTCCTTAATCGTTGACTTTGACTTTTCTCGGGATGACGATTTTGAGTCACCGTCCCCCTGAACTAGGTTTCGCTACCATACAATCTCGAGCGATATGTCCTTCCTTTCCACAATTATAGCATACCTTGAACTGTTGTGGACGGTTTGATCGTTATGTCTCTCTCCCTCTTTGACGATTTATAGCATATGACCGGTGGTCGTTCTCCTCCTTAGAACCGATTCTTGTCACCAAGACCGCTCGCCTTCATATGGTCGTTGTTAAATCTCCTCTTTTAAAATCTCTCCCGACTCGCTTCTTACATTTTCATGGCCATGATTACCACCGAGTGGTTACCATTTTTGTCCGTCTGCTTTTCTCCATTGGTTATCATTATTACATTGACTACTATCTCTCGTACGATCCTCGGTTGTGGTCCTCAGGTTGACCGTACTCGTTATCTCGCTCTAATAATTGAGCCACATTTATAACATCCGAATAGAGAGAAAGTTTATGAGAAATGAGATCGACGACGTATCGGGTTTCAAACCTCTAAGAAACATCCGCTATCATCGTTCCTCATTCTCCACCAAATGAGGTGCAAACTGGATAACTCGCAAACTTTGCCTCATAATCTTTGAGACACCGCTCATGTTGTTTTGCTCTAATCTGATGAACTCCACTTTCCTTCATATGACGAACACTTTCAGAAAGTATTTGTCATTAAATAGTTCTCAAAGCGTTTCCCAAGACATCTTTGAAAAGTATTTGGATGGGTACGCTTCACGACTCTCACCAAAGAGTCCGCCTCGCCATGGAACATAAAGGTGGCGAATGGAACCTTCATTCCTCTCCGCATCCCAAGACATCGAATATCTTGGTAATTTGTTTGACCCATGTTTCCGCCATGATCGGATCCGGCTTTTTCCTTAAATTCGTGGTCCCAACTCTTTGAATCGCTTGGTTTGTGACAACCCGTGAATTGCTATCATTTCCTCCTCAGTATTTTGAACACGAGTCTCCTCGTCTCGATTTTGCATGAACAAAGAAAAGCTTCTAAACATCCCTCGTTCATCATCCGCTTTCGGTGGTGTTGTTCACAGGAGGAACATTGCCCGACTGTTGCACGTTCTCCTCGTTGGTGAGTACAAAGCGTCTCCACGGTCTCATTTCCATTGTTAATATTCTCAACGACATTCTCAAATCACATCATAAAACAAGGGTTAATTAAGGAAATCAATATATCACATAATATCCCTATATATCTTGACCAACTAAAAAAAAATAAGCTTAGGTAGGACACACTAGCGAAGGATTTACTCGTCTCTCCCTCAGTAGTTCTATTCCCCGATCTCGCCAGAGATCATATCCCTAAGCTCGATACTAACTGTGATGCCCCCAAAATAGGTTTACATCACCTATTTACGAGTTGTCAATACATGGTATGTAAAACAACTACAACTTTATTATTACAACAAGAAACTGTGAGTTTGAATACAAATATTATCTTACATAATATCTATACTCAAATAAATCCTCATCACATTTATTGATACATTATTTTACAAAATGGTGAGGACTACTAAACAATCCTTTCTAAAACCTTCATTCCATACCCCGACTCGTACTCGCTATATTCTCGCCTCCTGAGAAGAAAAATGGAACAAAAAGGAAAAGGGTGAGCTCAACTAGCCCAGTAAAGAATATTATGACTAAGATAATATACAACAAATTACCGTTAGTCTTCAACAAGGAAAAATCTAATAGAATACAATAGACAACAAATTTTAAATCAATATTCGCAGCGGAAATAATAATTCATTAGAAGAGTTAAGTAGAGAATGTAAACTACTATCTTCTATGTATGAATTTAAAAGTTCATCGCTCATCTTTTATCCTCGTAACATCAATCAATATACATACGGAATCAAATATTCATCTTTGCACTACAGCCAAAGATATTCATCGATTGGTCATGTTCATCTAAACACACATTCATCTTTGCACTACTACCAAAGATATTCTTCAGAAATCATTCATCTTTGCACTACATGTGCCAAAGATATTCAATAATATCATCATTTAAGACTGAAGATGATGAAAATATTATTTTTTTAAAGAAACGAATCCAGTGAAACAAAATGACAAGGATTAAGGATTAAGGATTCGTACTTTATTTTATCCATGTTCAAAAATACCTCAAAAATAATCATAGTGGTGTAAAATTCAAGAATGATCAAAACATGGATACAATCAAAGCTAGTATCCAGAATAGATATTTTGGACAAAAAGAAGAAATTTTATTTTTAAATTGAATAGTGTCAGATATCGTGAATAGTGCAGATAACGTGAATAGTAACTCGACACCAAAAGATAGAAATTCCACAAAAACATCTTCACGCCTGAATAGTACTCGTGAATAGTAACTCATGAATAGTAACTCATGAATAGTAACTCATGAATAGTAAACCCGACATGAAAAAGTTCCAAATTTGATAAAAGTTCCAACCAATATTTCAAAGATAATGATATTGAAGAAATAATATCATTTGAGAAGAAAATAACATCCCTTACCTCGAAAGATTAGTACTTCTAGTTGGAATACCGGGTATAGTCTGAAGGAACTTGCACTGTCTAACAATACTCAAAGTATACTCAAAATACTCACAAGAATACGCTCGATAATATAGAGAGAAAACTTCAGTTTCTGGTGTGATTTTCAATTCTAACCTAAGCACCCTATTTATAGGAAAATGCTTAGAACACCAAAGCAGAAAATTTAATAAAATATTAATATATATTATAAATTTCCTTAGCCCATCTTTGAAGATCTGATTTCAGCAATTAATATCACATGTTAGCCCACTTAAATGCAAAAAAAACGTTTTTCTTTAAAATAATAATTAAAACTTCCAAAAATTATTTATTTGAACTTGAACTTCAATAATTCACAATAAATAGCCCTTTTATCGGAAAATTCGAATCTTGCGAGTTTTTTATACGAAATTCATTTCTACAACTTTGCGTAAGAAAGTTTTTCCGAATTCCAAATGTAAATTGACCGAAATCCACAAACGGGCAATTTTACAGCTATAATCAAATTTCATTAATAAATATGGTCCAAAAGCATGTTTAACATGTTTTAAACATTTATTGCAACAAAAATACTCTTCCTCCTCGTATACTCATATATCCCACATTCGTTGTAAAAATATCACCATTATTATATTATTAAAATATAATAATATATTTAAATGAATTATTTTATTAGAAAAGATAAAATTTCAATTTTCAACAATTGTCACATTAAAAATTTTCTCCATCTATATCCACATAAAATTAATATTTTCCTCATCATATGAATCAATAATTAATTATTCACAAATAATATTACGGACTCACAATATTGACAAACGAGGCAGCTCCTCAGAAAGAGGGGCTTTCAATAAGAATTTCTCCTTCATCGCCACAAGCAATTAGGTGACCAAACCTCTCCTGTACGTAACTTTCTAGACATTGCCAATAATGTTATCTAATAATATTATTCAGATAATATGAATTATTGCTTCGATAATGAAAAATCTTGTGTAATGACAATTATGAAACAACAAAGAATATAAAATATCAACGCAAAGAATTATTAACTCAATAAAATATCGAGCAATAATTATCGTAACCATTATTGAGTAGTGCCTTCTTACGTAAGAATCAATAATTAGTGCAATACCGTATGCCATCGTGTTTTAACCAATTTAGTATTTTAACAAGATTAATCTGTAACAAACTACGCAAGTTATTTTAACCAACTTATATTTGTCGTTTTCTTCATCCAATCGCTTTTCAGTTATGGGCCCATACATGGTACTGGCCGTCGCATTTAATATTCGAATATTTCACAAGCGATTGAATATTCTACGACCAAACGAATATTCCCCGACAACAATGAATATTTTATAACCACTTGCTTATTTTGAAATATTTGCGTATTTTACCCCTAACTATCCACATTAATCACATCAACCCTTACTATTTCAAAATAATAAATAGAGAAAATTAAATTTCATTAATAATAAGTTGGGGTCTTACAATATGGACTTGAGATATATATCTTAAGATCGCTTAAATAACAAACATGTGAGACGTAGTAGATGGTCAAACTTGGCTATTCGATCACGACTGCAGTTTCTGGAAAACCCAAAAACTGTATGAGCAAGTTTTCTGACAGCCTTTGACTGTCCTATAAATTGTCATTCTGTTGTTGTTTAACTGAAATGTTGTTTTATAAATGTTCTTTGACATAAGGAGTACATATGTGAGCCATTATATTATATAAATCATGAGCAGAACTCATAGATAATCGAGCGAGAACGTAGGTAGTTGAACTGTTTGGGTTTCTAGAAAACCTAGAAACCGTCTGACAAAGCTCAGATATTGTATCTGAGTTGTAGTTGGACCAAGATGTTGGTTGTTAGTGGTAGTATTACATACGTACTACATAATGGATGCATAAGCAAGCCCAGAACATGCAAGAACAGAGAATTACAAGTGGTCAAACCTTGCCCCTTGAACACAGACTTTGTCAGTGTTCTTGAGCCAAAAACACCTAAGACGACAGACAAGTTTCGCTAAAGGCCTATAACGACGGTTTAGTTAATTTATTTTCTTAATTTCTAGAAAATGATTAAAATAGAAAATAAATTATAAAAATAACCAAAAATGGTTTTAAAAATTATTTTAAATTATGAAAATTAATTTTTAATTATTTGGGAAATTTTTCATTAATATTTATAATTATTTAAATATTAATGGTATTTAATTTATTTAATTAGTGTATTAAATAAATTAGAGAAAATGATTTTAATATATTAAAAATCATTTTAAATAAGAATAAATTGTTTAAAAATATTTTGAGTTATAAAATGTAACTTTTATTATTTTTGGAAAATTTTCATTAATAATTTAATATTAGTGATATAATATTTATTTAATTATTATATTAAATAAATGATTTAAAAATGATTTTATTGAATTAAAAATCATTTTAAGTGAGAATAAAGTGTTATAAAATATTTTAAATTATAAAATATAATTTTCAATATTTTGGAGAATTCTCATTATTAAATTAATATTAATGATATTAGATTTATTTAATTATTAAATTAAATAAATGATGGTAAAATGGTTTTATTGATTTTAAAATCATTTAAAAATGAGAAAAGTGATATAAAAAATTTTAAGTTATAATTAATGACTTTTAATATTTTGATGATAATTTCATTAATATTTAAATATTAATGGTGAGGGATTAAAATGATTTTAATTACTTTAAAATCATTTAAGTAGAATATTGGTGATTTAAAAGTATTTTAAGTTATTATAAATAACTTTAATATTTTGACAAGTATGTTATTAATATTTTAATATTATTAAATATTAATGATGATGGATTTATTTGATATTTAAATCATTTAGAAATGATTTCAGTGTTTGAAAAATTATTATAAAATATAATAATTGTTACAAAATTATTAAAAGCTTCCGAAAAATATTATAAATGATATTTGACTTATCTAAAATAATATTGAAGCTTAGAGATCGAGTTTAGTTGACAATATAAGTGTTAATTGTCGGATAGAGTGACCAGTACACCGAGAATAGACCGAAGTCCAACCAGGCCAAACTAGTTAGAATTGAGAAGTGTTTATACAGGTTATAAACACTAATGTGACTATGTGCTAATATGCCTAGGAGAAAGATTGACCGTAAATTACAGTATTGTGTGTTATAAATTAATGTGCTAATTGTGAGACCGATATTATGATTATAGGTCTTTCGAACGCAGATAAGTATATTGTGTAGCAGTAATCAACGGAGAAGGAAAGTTTCCTAACTCAACCTTGAGTTATATCTTTTCAAATATTATGGTGGTTAATTATTGTTGATTAAGCCACGTCTGAGAATTTATTGTTGATTATTCGCAGTTAGTGCATGTTTATTAATTTAAATTGAATTAGTGATTCTGAGAATATACTTAGAGAATAATTATTATTGGATACTTACATCTGTAGAAGCTATTAGTGATTGCAAATAGTACAGTCAAATTCTGTCTATGTTAAATCGTGTTGAGAAATGTCTTAGCCAATTGTTCTGGCAAGACGAACATTTGTTAAAACCTGATAGGTTCGAGAAGAGAAGAGAAGAAAATTCAATTATTATTGATAGGTCGATGCCAATTTTTTTGGCTAGATCGAAAAATAAAACTTGATAGATTTAAGAAGAGAAGAGAAGTGATTAGAAATTGAAATCAATGTATTTCGTTGTTAAATCAAATTTTGATTCAAAGACCGAAAAGAATAACCTTTTATACAAAGGGAACATTTTATTGGTCGAATTGACTATCACGGCGCTTATGTTTAAGTATTATGCATAATATAAGGGTATAATAAAGTCGATCACTTGTTATACTTACAGAGGGGTATGATTTAATCTTTATGGTTATCTGATACACCTGGGTATATCAAAGTAAATCTTTGATAGTTACTCAAGAAGAGAAGTTCTAGATCTTGTGTGATCACTCAGCATAAATCTGAAAAACATTCCACTTTGTTATTACATAGAAATGATTCTTGATTATTCATTAGAATATCGTAGAAACTTTGAAAGCATTGTATATTTTTGTTAATTTGTTGCATAGGTTGCTAGAAGATTAGTTAGAGAAGAACAAATTGTTCAGCTATTTCAAAGTTCCCCGAACTTTGGAGTCATTTTATTGAATTAGATAGTTTATTGTCTTGATTCCTATATATTTATTGTATATCTTAACTTGCGGGGCAAATTTGTTGCTCACCCTTTCTAAATAAAATATTTCAACTAGGGACGAAGAAGCCAGAGGAGTTGTGAATATAAAAGGCAAAGGTGTTATGTTGTGATAGTTGTGTTTAATATATATATATTATGTTGTATTTGTAAACCCTTTTTGTATATCTAAAGGGTATGTTTATAATATAAAGGTTAGATAACCTAGGACCAATGTATTAACTATATCAGTTAATGTAGTTTATATGTCTATTCATAACTAAATGGGTAGTTAGATGTTATTTATATTGTGGATCGTGAACACCAAACTCGGGAGTCAGGTAACCTGAATTTGGGGGTGTCATAGGTTGGTATCAAAGCTGTAGTGACCAGAGTATCACAAGTTGGTAGCAAAGCTATAGGTTATAAACCTTAAGTGGGGGGAACCCTAGGATTATAACCATAAGCGAAATAGAATACTCATTTATAGTACTAAGTGAGGGATTGATAAAGTGTATCGATAGTGAGGTATGTGGACACATAGTCTGGGAAGTTTGTACTATTAAAGTACTAATCAATTTGTTTAAACTGACTGTAGGATGTTTGGAGAAGATGAGATGAGTACAGAAGAAGCTAAGGTGGAGAAAGAGAATAAGACTAAAGTTGGAGACCAAGATCAAGTATCTGCAGAAGTACAAGACCTCCGGAGTAAAGTATTTCTGTTGGAGGAGTTGTGGAAAATGGAGTGAGCATTACATGAGATGACTGAAGAAAGGAATGAGTTGAAGGCGCAGGTGGACAGAATGAAGACGAAATGTGGTGGATCGTCTGAAGGAACAGTCAAGCAGAAGTGCAAGAATAAAAGAAAGAGGGATCACGATAGTGATAACTCTAAAAATTCAAACTCGAAAAAAAGAAGGTCTGTAGCAAGTGTGGAAAGACTCACTTGGGAGAATGCATGATGTGGAAGAATATGTGCTTCAATTGTAAGCAGGAAGGACATGTTTCCCAACATTGTCCTAAGCCAAATATGAGGAAGTGTTTTTCATGTGGGAGAACGGGTCATGGATTCAACAAGTGTCCCAGTAAGAAGAAGAATGCTGAATGGAGTGGAAGGTAGACAACTCAAGTATAAGCGATATTATCTTCTGATAATGTGTGATACTAACGGTTGTGTGTGAATGGAGAATTACGACTTTCTGTTTAAAGTCGGAGAATTACAACTTTTGTTTAAAGTTGTGTTGTTAATCCTGATATTTATGAAAAAGGGATAGTTGTATATGTTAAGTACTAAATGTACTATGTGCTATTTGAATAAATATGCGATTATATAGGAACTTTGTGTTAAATTCTTATTGTGTGATGAATAAGAGTTTGTGTAGAGAAAGAGGATTAAAATAAGATTTTTTATTTAAACCAGATAATGCCGCCTAGACGACATAATCAAAATCAAAGAGAAGAGCAGTCTGTGAATAATGAAGGAGGTCAAGTGGAGCGGATGCAGAATTTTGTGGATATATTAGCCCAAACTATGGGAAATAAAGCTCCAACAGAAAGAGCAAGAGCAAGAAATCAGCCAACTGATAGATTGGCTAACTTTAAGGACTTTAAAGCGGTAGGACCGCCAAAATTTAAGGGAACTACGGATCCGATTGAAGCCCAAACTTGGGTAAAACAAATGGAGAAAGCATTTATTATTGCGAGAGTGGCTAAAGAGCAAAAGACAGCTTTTGCAACTTATTTGATGAAGGGAGAAGCCAATTACTGGTGAAAAACTAATCAGGCGAGAGCTGGTACAGTTGTGGTGACTTGGACAAGATTCAAGGAGTTGTTCTTTGAGAACTATTTTACACCGAGTATGCAAGCTCGGATGGAGGTCAAGTTTTTAGAACTGAAGCAGGAGAATATGTCGGTGTCTGAATATGCTGCTAAATTCAATGAATTAGCAAGGTTTACACCTCATCAGGTGGATACAGAGCTACGAAAGGTGAGAAGGTTTGAGAATGGATTGAAGACGGGTATATACAACAAAGTAGCTGTATTGCAAATCAATACGTTCGCGGATTTGTTGGAAAAGGCAATAATTGCTGAAGGGGGAAGCAAAGCTGCATCCTGTTATAATCAGGAGAAGAAGAATACAAATGATGGAGGAAGCAGTCGTGGTAGTAATTCGAACAAGAGAAAGTGGAGCGAGAATACCTAGTCGGGTAATAAGAAGGGAAAAAGAAAGGAGGAGAGCCTTATGCGAACTGTGGAAAGAATCATCCAGGACTTTGTCTGAAGAAGAAGGGAGTTTGTTATAACTACAATCAAGAGGGACATATGTCGCCCAATTTTCCCAATCCGAAGAAGATACAAGGTTGTTATGCTTGTGGATCAATTGATCATCTAGTTCAGAATTGTCCGAAAAGGAATAAGGAGAAGTGGAGTGCCAACAAGGAACCCGATAGAGGAGCCTTGACAATTAAAGAACCTGCTCAGCCAGGGAGACCAACAGCCCGTACATTTAATATGACGGCTCAAGATACAGTGGCTGCCCAGGAGGTGGCGATAGGTAATAATTTCGCTTAATAATTAAATTACGTGAGAAATATTAGTGATATAAGATGTGAATTGTTTTCTGTTATAAGATCCGAATCACAGGTTAGAATGTTGAGACTCAAATGAATATTTTGTTGATAAGAGTGAATTGATGATACAACTTTAAAAGATTGTAGGGAGTAAGAAAGCGGTGATTCCGAGGACGGAATCCTTTTAAAGGGGGTGAATGTGATAACTCGGGATTTTGAATAATCCGAATTTTTTGAATTTTTTGAATATTAATATTGACTGTTAATATTGTGTTGTGTATTTGTGATACGAGTTTAGAGAATGAGTTAATTTGTGTGTTGATTGAGAAAATAAGAGTAGAATTGTGCTTAATTAAGAATAAAAACCCTAACCCTAAGTCCGGATAGGGATTCGATAGAAAATACAGTTATTATAATTGTATCGTTGAGAACGTGTTTGTACTCTATAGAATTTTGATCAGCGATTGATCGAGTATGGTATAACATTAATAAACCCTAATGAGGGATTAAAAACCATAATATCATGTTTAGAAACCCTAACGTATAGTTAGGAACCCTAAATGAAAGTCGGGAAACCCTAATTTTATATTCGGGATCCCTAATGTGACGCCCCCAAAATAGGTATACATCACCCATTCTGAGTTGTCAATACATGGTACAGAAACAACTACAACTTTATTATTACAACAGTAAAACTGTGAGTTTAAATACAAATATTATCTTCTAGACAATATCTATACTCAAATAAATCCTCATCACATTTATTGATACATTATTTTACAAAAATGGTGAGGACTACTAAACGACTCTCTCTAGAACCTTCATTCCATACTACCCGACTGCACTCGCTTATAGTCTCGCCTCCCGAGAAGAAAAATGGAACAAAAAGGAAAAGGGTGAGCTCAACTAGCTCAAGAAAGAATATTATGACTAAGATAATATACAACAAATTACCGTTAGTCTTCAACAGGAAAAATCTAATAGAATACAATAGACAACAAATTTTAAATCAATATTTCGCAGTGAAATAATAATTCATTAGAAGAGTTAAGTAGAGAATGCAAACTACTATCTTCTATGTATGAATTTAAAAGTTCATTGTCATCTTTTATCCTTGTAACATCAATCAATATACATCGGAATCAAATATTCATCTTTGCACCATGTGCCAAAGATATTCATCATTGGTCAGTGTTCATCTAAACACTGTTCATCTTTGCACTACTACCAAAGATATTCTTCTTGAAATCATTCATCTTTGCACTACAGCCAAAGATATTCAATAATATCATCATTTAAGACCGAGGATGATGAAAATATTTTTTAAAGAAACGAATCCAAAGTGAAACAAAATGACAAGGATTAAGGATTAAGGATTCAGTACTTTGTTTTATCCATGTTCAAAATACCTCAAAAATAATCATAGTGGTGTAAAATTCAAGAATGATCAAAACATGGATACAATCAAAGCTAGTATCCGAGAATAGATATTTTGAACTAAAAGGAAAATTTTTATTTTTCGATGAATAGTGTCAGATTCAGTAAATAGTGTCGATACGTGAATAAGGCTTGAGTATACGTGAATAGTAACTCAGACACCAAAAGTTCCAAATTTGATAAAAACTTCAGATCAATATTTCAAAGATAATGATATTGAAGAAATAATATCATTACGAAAAAAAATAATATCCCTTACCTCGAAAGATCGATTTATTTTACTCGAATAATCTGGGATATAGGTCAAGGAACTTGCACCATCTAACAATACTCAAAGTATACTCAAAATACTCACAAGAAATATTTCGATAATATAGAGAGAGAAAACTTCAATTTACGGTGTAATTTTCAATTCTAACCTAAGCACCCTATTTATAGGAAATTGCTTAGAATGACAAAGCGTAAAATTTAATAAATTAATAATATAATTATATAAATTTTTACGCATGCCTAAAATCTGATTTCAACCATCAAACACATGCCACATTCTAGAAAAAGTAAGAAAAAACGTTTTTCTAATTTTAAATATTTTAAACTTCCAAAATCAATTATTTTGAGCTTTGGAACTTCAATAATTCATAATAAATAGCCCTTTCATCGTAAAAATTCAAATCAAGCGAGTTTTTATAGGAAATTCAATTCTCTACAACTTTGCGTAAGAAAGTTTTTCCAAATTCCAAATAAAATTGACCGAAATCCAAACCAAGCGATTTACAAGTTTATAATCAAATTTCACCAATAAATGGGGTCCACCGACATGTTTAACATGTTTTAAACATTTATTGCAACAAAAATACTCTTCCTCCTAGTATACTCATATATCCCATATTCGTTGTGTAAAAATATCACCATTATTATATTATTAAAATATAATAATATATTTAAATAAATTATTTTATCGTAAAAAAAGATAAAATTTCAATTTTCAACAATTGTCACATTAAAATTTTTCTCCATCTATATCCACATAAAATCAATATTTTCCTCATCATATGAATCAATAATTAATTATTCACAAATAATATTATGTAATCACAATATCGATAAACGCATAGGTTTCAGGAAAGAGGGGCTTTTCAATAAGAATTTCTTCATTGGCGCCGCAATTAGGTGACCAAACCTCTCCTTAGATGTAAGTTTCTAGACATTGCCAATAATGTTATCTAATAATATTATTCAGATAATATGAATTATTGCTTCGATAATGAAAAATATCGTGTAATGACAATTATTGAAACAACAAAGAATATAAAATATCAACGCAAAGAATTACTAACTCAATAAAATAATTGAGCAAGAATTATCGTAACCATTATTGAATAGTGCCTTCTTCACGTAAGAATCAATAATTGGTGCAATACCGTGCTTCGTGTTTTAACCAATTTAGTATTTTAACAAAGATTAACTGTGAATAACTACTCTGTTATTTTTAAACAACTTATATTTGTCGTTTTCTTCATCCAATCGCTTCACATTATGGGGCCCACACATGGTCGTTTTGTATTGCATTTAATATTCCCCGACAAAGAATGAATATTTTATAACCACTTGCTTATTTTGAAGTATTTGCGTATTTTACCCTAACTATCCACATTAATCAAATCAACCCTTACTATTTCAAAATAATAAATAGAAAATTAAATTTCATTAATAATAAGTTGGGGTCTTACAACCTCCCCTCCTTATAAAATTTCGTCCTCGAAATGGACGACGATACCTAGTGTTTCGAAAAAGGTGAGGATACCTCGCTTTCATTTTCGTTTCCAATTCCCGATTCATTTCCTCTATAGCATGATTCCTCCACAAAACTTTAACTTGTGGTATGACCTTTCTTGGCGTAGGGACATGCTCCTTCCTATCTAAGATCTTAATAGGTATCTCCTCATACGTTAAGTCTTGGCTATCTCGTCCTAGGCTCTAACTCAATAACGTGGTTGGGTCTTTCACATATTTTAAGTAATGAGATATGTGAAACACATTATGAACACGAGACATACTCTTGAGGTAACGCGAGTCTATAGGCTACATTTCCTACTCGGTCAAGAATTTGAAATGGACCAATAAATCGTGGATTGAGCTTTCTCTCTTCCCAAATCTTGTAACTCCCTTCCATGGAGCAACTCGCAACAATACATGATCCCCTACACTAAATTCCACGCCCTTTCGATGAAGATCCGCATAACTCTTTTGTCGATCTTGTGTCGTTTGTACGCGTTGTCGAATCATTTGAATCTTTTCTAGAGTCATACGCATTTTTCGGGTCCCAACAATGTTGCTTCACCCACCGTGATTTTGCAAGCTAACCCAAAATCTTGAAGTGAATCTTGGGTCACGATCCAAAACTATGGATATTGGCATGCCATGCAACCTCACAATCTCATTCACGCATATACTAGCAAGACGCTCAAAGGAATAAGTCTCCGATCGGCAAGAAAAAGCGCAGACTTGGTTAATCTATCAACAATAACCCAAATAGCATTGATGCCTTGAGAAACTCAGAGGAAGACACAGAATTTAAATCCATGGTAATGTGTTCCCACTTCCATTTCGGAATCTCAAGTGGTTGCAACGGACCCTTAGGTACAAGATGCTCCGCCTTTACACGTTGACAAGTTAAACACATTGAGATAAACTTTGCAATCTCTCTCTTCATATTGTTCCACCAAAATGTATGTCAAGATCACGATACATTTTAGTACTTCCAGGATGGATTGCAAATGGTGTATTTTGTGCCTCCATCATAATCTTTTACTTCAAATCGTAGTCGTTAGGGACACAAAGTCAGAGTGGACTCAAGTATTCCTTCTTCATCTATTCTCGCTAGGAATAGCTCCTTCTTGTACTTTCTTCTTCATCGCATCGATTTCCGCCTCGGTGGCTCGAGCAACCTTAACTTTTTCTATTAAAGTTGGCTCTATGCGTATACTTGACATCATCGCACTCGTTCCCGCATATGATCTTCTACTCAACGCGTCAGCTACCACGTTCGCTTTTCCAGGATGGTATTGAATAGTGTGGTCGTAGTCTTTCAATAGCTCGAGCCTCACGCGTCGTTGCCAAGATGTTGAGTTCTTTTTGAGTGAAGAAATATTTAAGGCTTTTATGGTCCAATATATCTCCACTTTCTCCCCATATAGATAGTGCCTCCATATCTTTAATGCTGAAAACGATCGGGCCGCTAACTCTAGATCATGAGTAGGATAATTCCTCTCATACTCCTTAAGTTGTCATGAGGCATAGGCTATGACTTTCCCACGTTGCATGAGAACACATCCTAACCCTTTGCCTCAAGCATCATCAGAGATAACAAATCCATCCGAACCAGATGGTATTGTTAGAACAAAAGAAATAAGTCTCCTCTTAAGCTCTTGGAAACTTTTCTCGCATTCTTCGCTCCAAACTAATTTTGTATCCTTCCGAAGTTAATGAGTTAATGGAGTAGCGATTCGAGAAAACCCTTCCACAAATCTCCGATAATAACCCACTAAGCCCAAAAAGCTATGTACTTTGGCCACCGACTTTGGTTGCTTCCCAACTTTGTATTACATTTCAATCTTTTGGGATCAATAGATACTCCATGTTTCGACACCACGCGTGCAGAAGGAATGCTACTTCCTCAAGCCGTAACTCGCATTTCTTTAATTTGGCATATAGTTTGTTTTCACGAAGCCTTTGGAGTACCAAACTTCAAATGGTGCTCATGATCTTCACGACTTTTGGAATATATAAGGATGTCATCAATAAAGACAACAACAAACCGATCCAAATATTCCTTGAATACTCGGTTCATCATATCCATGAAAGTCGCGAGGAGCATTAGTCGGTCGAAAGACATGACTAAGAATTCATAATGCCCGTCATCGAAGTTCTAAAAGCGGTCTTTGGAATATCCTCGATTCTAATCTCAATTGATGATATCCGTAAGCTAAGATCGATTTTGAAAAGAATTGTGCCCTCGTAAGAATCTGGTCAAACAAGTCATCAATACGAGGTAGAGGATACCTATTCTTGATGGTGACATGGTTCAATTCCCGATAGTCAATACAAAGTCGCATATACCCGCCTTTCTTCTTTACAAATAAAACAGAGCACCCCAAGGAGATGTACTAGGACGAATGAAACCGATGTCCAACAATTTTCAGTAGTTGGACCTTTAACTCCTGAAGTTCAATAGGAGCCATTCGATATGGGGTTTTAGAAATGGGCTTTGTACGGTGTTCAAGATCAATAAAGAATTCAACTTCACGCTCGGGGTAGACCAGAAGTTCTTTAGGAAATACGTCAGAAAGTCAATAACAACAGGAATATTATTCAAATTTGACGTGTCTTTATTCAAATCCATAACATGGGCTAAGAAAGCTTGACATCCGTTTTTTCAATAAACGAATAGCTTTTTGATTAGATATGATGATGATTGATTTTAATGGTTTAGTTGCTTGAATTCGCATAACAGTCGGGTTGGTTAGGAATATGAAAACTAACAACCTTACGAAAATAATCAATTTTGGCATGATGAGTAGTTAACCAATCAATCCCTAAAATCACATCAAAAGCAAGTATCTTTAAAGAGATAAGGTCAACAGTAAGGTAATGGTGCCAACTTGAATCAAACAAGATTTATAAACAATGGATGTGATGAAAGTTTCTCTAAACGGAGTTTCCACAGAGATAGGTCAAAGTCTAATTTCTCCGAGTCAAGTTTAAAGCGTTGAGCACTGGCGGGAGAGATAAATGAATGGGTAGCACCGGTATCAAGTAAGGTATAAACTTCGCAAGAATTTATAAATAGCTTACCCGTGATCACCTCGTTTGGGTTCCTCGCATTATGAACAAATACAACAAACGCTCTTCCCGGAATCGTTGACTTTGACTTTTCGGGACGATTTTTTGAGTCACCGCCCCCATTTGCACTAGGTTTCGCTTATTGTACAATCTCGAAGCGATATGTCCTTCCTTTCCTTAATTATAGCATACATTGAATCTGTCAAAGGGCTTGACCTGATATGTCCCTCTTTTCCGCATTTGTAACATATGATGGGTGGTCGTTTCCTCCCTTAGAACGATTCTTGTTACGCCAGACCGTCGCCTTCACATGGTCGTTGTTAAATCTCCTCTTTTAAAATCTCCTCCCGACTCGCTTCTTCTATTTTTATATGGCCATGATTACCACCGAGTGGTTACCATTTTGTCCGTCTTCTTTCTCATTTGGTTATCATTATTACATTGATCGCTATCTCGACACGATCTCGTTGTGGTCCTCGCTTAACTGCATCAAGTTATCTCGCTTCTAATAATTGAGCCCCGCTTACAACATCCGAATAGAGAGAAAATTTATGAGAAATGAGATACCGACGTATGCCGGTTTCAAACCTCTAAGAAACATCCGCGTCATACGTTCCTCATTCTCCACCAAATGAGGTGCAAACACGGATAACTCGCAAACTTTGCCTCGTCATCGAGACACCGCGCATGTTGTTCTCGCTCCGATCTAATAAACTCCACTTCCTTCATATATACGAACACTTTCGTGAAAGTATTTGTCATTAAATAGTTTCAAACGTCTCCCAAGACATGCTAAGTGCGGCCGGATGGGTACGCCTACATGACTCCCACCAAGAGTCCGCCTCACCACGGAACATAAAGGTGGCGAATGGAACCTTCGTTTCTTCCGTGCATCCCAAGACATCGAATATCTTGGTAATTTGCTTGACCCATGTTTCCGCCTATGATCGGATCGACTTTCCCTTAAATTCGGTGGTCCCAACTCTTTGACCTTGCTTTGGTGTGACAACCCGTGAATTGCTATCATTTCCTCCCCGTATTTTGAACACGAGTCTCCTAAATCGATTTTGCATGAAGCGCAAAAAAGCTTCTAAACATCCCCTCGCTCATCATCGCTTTCGGTGATGTTGTTCATGTGGAGGAACATTGCCACTGTTGCACGTTCTCCTCGTTGGTGAGTACAAGCGTCTCCACGGTCTCATTTCCATTGTTAATATTCTCAGTCGACATTCTCAAATACTGTCATAAAACAAGGGTTAATTAAGGAAATCAATATATCACATAATATCCCTATATACTGACCAACTAACAAATAAGCTTAGGTAGGTAGGACACACTAGCGAAGGATTTACTCGTCTCTCCCCTCCTAGTTCTATTCCCCGATCTCCGCCAGAGATCATATCCCTAAGCTCTGATACCAACTGTGACGCCCCCAAAATAGGTATACATCACCCATTCGAGTTGTCAATACGTGGTACGTAAACAACTACAACTTTATTATTACAACAAGAAAAGCTGTGAGTTTAAATACAAATATTATCTTCTAGACAATATCTATACTCAAATAAATCCTCATCACATTTATTGATACATTATTTTACAAAATGGTGAGGACTACTAAACGACTCTCTCTAGAACCTTCATTCCATACCCCACTGTACTCGCTATATTCTCGCCTCCCGAGAAAAATGGAAAAAGGAAAAGGGTGAGCTCAACTAGCTCATAAAAAGAATATTATGACTAAGATAATATACAACAAATTACCGTTAGTCTTCAACAGGAAAAATCTAATAGAATACAATAGACAACAAATTTTAAATCAATATTCGCAGCAATGAAATAATAATTCATTAGAAGAGTTAAGTAGAGAATGCAAACTACTATCTTTTATGTATGAATTTAAAAGTTCATTGTCTATCTTTTATCCTTGTAACATCAATCAATATACATCCGAATCAAATATTCATCTTTTGCACTACTGAGCCAAAGATATTCATCGATTAGTCATGTTCATCTAAACACTGTTCATCTTTGCACTACTACCAAAGATATTCTTCAGAAATCATTCATCTTTGCACTACATGGCCAAAGATATTCAATAATATCATCATTTAAGACCGAGGATGATGAAAATATTTTTTAAAGAAACGAATCCAATTGAAACAAAATGACAAGGATTAAGGATTAAGGATTCGTACTTTGTTTTATCCATGTTCAAAAATACCTCAAAAATAATCGTAGTGGTGTAAAATTCAAGAATGATCAAAACATGGATACAATCAAAGCTAGTATCCGAGAATAGATATTTTGAAGCGAAAAGGAAAATTTTCATTTTTCGATGAATAGTCTTAGTATTCGTGAATAGTGTCGATATCGTGAATAAGGCAGTATACGTGAATAAGTAACTCAGACACCAAAAGTTCCAAATTTGATAAAAACTTGGATCAATATTTCAAAGATAATGATATTGAAGAAATAATATCATTACTGAAAAAAATAATATCCTTACCTCGAAAGATCAAGACTTTATTTGGAATCTGGGATATAGTCTTTGAAGGAACTTGCACCATCTAACAATACTCAAAGTATACTCAAAATACTCACAAGAATACGCTCGATAATATAGAGAGAAAACTTCGATTTCGGTGTTATTTTCAATTCTAACCTAAGCACCCTATTTATAGGAAATTGCTTAGAACACTAAAGCGTAAAAATTTAATAAATTAATAATATAATTATATAAATTTTCTACGATGCCTAAAATCTGATTTCAAACCATCAAACACATGCCACATTCTAGAAAAAGTAAGAAAAACGTTTTTCTAATTTTAAATATTTTAAACTTCCAAAATCAATTATTTTTGAACTTGAACTTCAATAATTCATAATAAATAGCCCTTTCATCAGAAAATTCAAATCAAGCGAGTTTTTATAGGAAATTCAATTCTCTACAACTTTGCAGAAGAAAGTTTTTCCAAATTCCAAATAGAAATTGAGGAAATCCACAAGCAGGCGATTTTACAAGCTATAATCAAATTTCGATCAATAAATGTGGTCCATTTGACATGTTTAACATGTTTTAAACATTTATTGCAACAAAAAATACTCTTCCTCCTAGTATACTCATATATCCCATATTCGTTGTAAAAATATCACCATTATTATATTATTAAAATATAATAATATATTGAAATGAATTATTTTATCGAGAAAAGATAAAATTTCAATTTTCAACAATTGTCACATTAAAATTTTTCTCCATCTATATCCACATAAAATCAATATTTTTTTCCTCATCATATGAATCAATAATTAATTATTCACAAATAATATTATGTAATCACAATATTGACAACCAGCAGGTTCAGGAAAGAGGGGCTTTCCAATAAGAATTTCTTCTTCTTGGCGCGCAATTAGGTGACCAAACCTCTCCTTAGATGTGAACTTTCTAGACATTGCCAATAATGTTATCTAATAATATTATTCAGATAATATGAATTATTGCTTCGATAATGAAAAATATCGTGTAATGACAATTATTGAAACAACAAAGAATATAAAATATCAACGCAACAATTATTAACTCAATAAAATATCGAAGCAAGAATTATCGTAACCATTATTGAGTAGTGCCTTTCACGTAAGAATCAATAATTGGTGCAATACTGGTGTGCTACCGTGTTTTAACCAATTTAGTATTTTATTTTAAAGATTAATCTGTGAATAACTACTATTTGTTATTTTTAAACAACTTATATTTGTCGTTTTCTTCATCCAATCGCTTTTCAGTTATGGGCCCCCACACACGGTCATATCGTCATACGAATATTCCCGACAAAGAATGAATATTTTATAACCACTTGCTTATTTTGAAGTATTTATGTATTTTACCCCTAACTATCCACATTAATCAAATCAACCCTTACTATTTCAAAATAATAAATAGAGAAAATTAAATTTCATTAATAATAAGTTGGGGTCTTACACCTAAACCCTAATTAGGAAACCCTAATTGAGATTATCAAACCCTAATGGTGAGAATTAAGGAGAATGATGTTAATTGACTAGAATACCCATATATTTGTGAGGGAAATTACAAAATTACCCTTTTAGGGGTGAAAAGACCAAAATACCCCTTAATTTAAAACTTAAGTTAAGTGAATTTTAGAATGCATGACTCACCAATGTTAGGTATTGACTTGTGGCTTAAAATCTCAGCAAAATCTATCCAAATGGCCACCTAGCATTACTTGTATACATTGTATCTAGGATTATAAGAGATTAGGAGAGAGAAAGTCACCAAAAGTTGCTTATTTTCTCTCTAACTCTCAACAAACCTTTTCTCTCCCCTTAGCCACGAAAACTTTGAGTGTATCAGTCCCAAGATAAGCCCTTAAAACACTTAGATCAGTGGAGAAAGATCAAGAATCAAAGATTGGAAGCTAGAAGGTAAAACCCTAATTTTGTTTGATCTTGTATGCTTAGATAGAAATGATATTTATGTGTTTAGATCTTTGCTAGAACATGTTTCATGATGATCTATGGTGATATACCATAGATCTATAGCATCAAAAGGCCTTAAAGATCAAGTTTTCAAAAACTGCTAGAACCCTAGAAAATGCTCTAACAAGCAAATGTCAGTGTCTATAGATTCTTGGCTGATCATGATTTTTCTTATTTTATGTTTTGGATCTGTTGTCTGACATAAGGACTATAATCTGAAAGTGAAATCACAACCATTACTTGTCTAGATTTCATGATATTCATGGTCAAAGAGGGTTGACTGGGCATGACCATGAACTTTCTAGGTAACCTAGAAAGTTTAAAACTAGGTCTGACAAGATCTTTAAAGGCCTTGATCTGTCAGATGAATGAAGTTTTGATGTTGTTTTTCTAACTAGATTGTAGCTGGTTATATGGACTTGAGATATATATCTTTAGATTGCTTAAATAACAAACATGTGAGATGTAGTAGATGGTCAAACTTGGCTATTCGATCATGATTGCAGTTTCTGGAAAACCCAAACACTGTATGAGCAAGTTTTCTGGCAGACTTTGACTGTCCCATAAATTGTGATTCTGTTGTTGTTTAACTGAAATGTTGTTTTGTAAATGTTCCTTGACATAAGGAGTACATATGTGAGCCATTATATTATATAAACCATGAGCAGAACTCATAGATAATCGAGCGAGAAAGTAGGTAGTTGAACTGTCTGGGTTTCTGGAAAACCCAAAAATCATCTGACATGAACTTTTAAAGCTCAGATCTTGCATCTGAGTTGTAGTTGGACCAAGATGTTGGTTGTTAGTGGTAGTATTACATACGTACTACATAATGGATGCATAAGCAAGCCCAGAACATGCAAGAACAGAGAATTACAAGTGGTTAAACCTTGCCCCTTGAACACTGACTTTGTCAGTGTTCTTGAGCCAAGAACACCTAAGACGACAGACAAGTGTCGCTAAAGGCCTATAGCGACGGTTTAGTTAATTTTATTTTCCTAATTTTCGGAAAATGATTAAAAATAGAAAATAAATTATAAAAATTACCAAAAATTATTTTAAAAATTATTTTAAATTATGAAAATTAATTTTTAATTATTTGGGAAGTTTTTCATTAATATTTATAATTATTTAAATATTAATGGTATTTAATTTATTTAATTAGTTTATTAAATAAATTAGGGAAAAATGATTTTAATATATTAAAAATCATTTTAATTAAGAATAAAGTGTTCAAAAATATTTTGAGTTATAAAATGTAACTTTTAATATTTTGGAGAATTTTCATTAATAATTTAATATTAGTGATATAATATTTATTTAATTATTATATTAAATAAATGATTTAAAAATGGTTTTATTGAATTACAAATCATTTTAAATGAGAATAAAGTGTTAGAAAATATTTTTAATTATAAAATATAATTTTCAATATTTTTGGAGAATTCTCATTAATAAATTAATATTAATGATATTAGATTTATTTAATTATTAAATTAAATAAATGATGGTAAAATGGTTTTATTGATTTTAAAATCATTTAAAAATGAGAAAAGTGATATAAAAATATTTTAAGTTATAATTAATGACTTTTAATATTTTGATGATAATTTTATTAATATTTAAATATTAATGACGTGGGTTTAAAATGATTTCAATTACTTTAAAAATCATTTAAGTAGAATATTGGTGATTTAAAAGTATTTTAAGTTATTATAAATAACTTTAATATTTTGACAAGTATGTCATTAATATTTTAATATTATTAAATATTAATGATGATGGATTTGTTTGATATTTAAATCATTTAGAGATGATTTCAGTGTTTGAAAATTTATTATAAAATATAATAATTGTTACAAAATTATTAAAAGCTTCCGAAAAATATTATAAATGATATTTGACTTATCTAAAATAATATTGAAGCTTAGAGATCAAGTTTAGTTGACAATATAAGTGTTAATTGTCGGATAGGGTGACCAGTATACCGAGAATAGACCGAAGTCCAACCAGGCCAAACTAGTTAGAATTGCGAAGTGTTTATACAGGTTATAAACACTAATGTGACTATGTGTTAATGTGCCTAGGAGAAAGATTGACTGTAAATTACAGTATTGTGTGTGGTGAATTAATGTGCTAATTGTGAGACCGATATTATGATTATAGGTCTTTAGAACGCAGATAAGTATATTATGTAGTAGTAATCAACGGAGAAGGCAAGTTTCCTAACTCAACCTTGAGTTATATCTTTTCAAATATTATGGTGGTTAATTATTGTTGATTAAGCCACGTCTGAGAATTTATTGTTGATTATTCGCAGTTAGTGCATGTTTATTAATTTAAATTGAATTAGTGATTCTGAGAATATACTTGGAGAATAATTATTATTGGATACTTACATCCGTAGGTTTATTTGTGATTGCAAATAATGCGAATACCAAATTCATACTATTATTAAATTGTGTTGAGAAATATCTTAGCCAATTGTTCTGGCAAGACGAACATTTGTTAAAACCTAATAGGTTCGAGAAGAGAAGAGAAAAGAAGAAAATTCAATTATTATTGATAGGTCGATGCCAATTTTTTCGGCTAGATCAAAAAATAAAACTTGATAGGTTTGAGAAGAGAAGAGAAGAGAAGTGATTAGAAATTGAAATCATTGTATTTTGTTGTTAAATCAAATTTTGATTCAAAGACTGAGAAGAACAACCTTTTATACAAAGGGAACATTTTATTGGTCGTAAATTCGACTATTGCGCGCTATGTTTAAGTATTATGCATAATATAAGGGTATAATAAAGCTGATTACTGATACACCTGGGTATATCAAAGTAAATCTTTGATAGTTACTCGAGAAGAGAAGCTCTAGATCTTGTGTGATCACTCAGCATAAATCTGGAAAACATTCCACTTTGCTATTGCATAGAAATGATTCTTGATTATTCATTAAAATATCGTAAAAACTTTGAAAGCATTGTATACTTTCGTTAATTTGTTGCATAGGTTATGAGAAGATTAGTTAGAGAAGAACAAATTGTTCAGCTATTTCAAAGTTCCCCAAAGTTTGGAGTCATTCTATCGAATTAGATAGTTTATTTTCTTGATTCCTATACATTTATTGTATATCTTAACTTGCGGGGCAAATTTGTTACTCACCCTTGTTAAATAAAACATTTCAGCTAGGGACGAAGAAGCCAGAGGAGCTGTGAAGATAAAAGGCAAAGGTGCTATGCTGTGATAGTTGTGTTTAATATATATATATATATATATATTATGTTGTATTTGTAAACCCTTTTTGTATATCTAAAGGGTATGTTTGTAA
This sequence comes from Panax quinquefolius, assembly GCA_020205615.1. Classification (NCBI taxonomy): domain Eukaryota; kingdom Viridiplantae; phylum Streptophyta; class Magnoliopsida; order Apiales; family Araliaceae; genus Panax; species Panax quinquefolius. The sequence continues at coordinate 53,300,251 of CM035161.1, read as the reverse complement.
TATAAAGGTTAGATAACCTGGGACGAATGTATTAACTATATCAGTTAATGTAGTTTATATGTCTATTCATAATTAAATGGGTAGTAAGATGTTATTTATATTGTGGATCATGAACACCAAACTCGGGAGTCAGGTAACCTAGATTTGGGGGCATCACAAGATTCCACTCCCAACGATAACCCTTGGAGATCCAGTTCTAACCCCAGAGATAACCCCGAGAGATCTAGTTCCAATCCTAGAGATAACCCCAGAGATAACCTCGGGAGATCTAGTCCAACCCAGGAGATAACCCCCGGAGATCCAGTTCCAACCCTTGGAGATCAGTTTCCAACCTTGGAGATAACCTCGGGAGATCAGTTTCTAACCCCGAAGATAAACGCGGGAGATCAGTTTCTAGGCTTGGAGATAACCTCGGGAGATCCAGTTCCAACCCTGAAGATAACCCCGGGGGATCAATTTCAAAGTCTGAAGTTAACCCCGGGAGGTCAAACCAACCTCAGAGACAACCCTGAGGGTTGTTAAAGTCAACAGCAGGCTAATCTCAAAGATAACCCTAGGAAAAGACTGCTATAACTACACCAAAGTCAAAGACAACCCCAGGAGGGGAAAAGTGGTCATTTTGCCATCTCAACATCATTTCAACTCAGTTCAACTCAAACTACACCAAATGATGTCCCACAAGAACCATAACTCAAATCCCAAGTGAAAACTGCATAAGACAGCTCAACGGATAGACTGCGAAGACTTAAAGATCTAGACATGGACCCATCTTCCTAGTTTCCCAACTTCGGACAATTTCTAATCCCATTTCATTGTGTAGCTCTCGTCAACGGATTTCTATAAAGGTACAGCACGCCTCCATCGGATGCTCGGATTGAAAGTTATGAAGGTTCGAGTGGACAGCGTGTCGCCTGCGTGCACGTATTTCGAGGCGATAGGAGTTGCAAAGCCCGGGGAAGCCTTGGCAGCCGCAGGTAGACCCACATCACATTTGGTCTATAAATAGACCCCTCCCCCAATCAGCTCATTTGAAAAAAAAGAAGAAAAAAGAGAAAATTCTATCCATTTCAGCCTTTAACCTCTTCTAGAGTGCTCCAAACTTTGTGATTCTTCTTTCCAAACACTTGTAAGCTCGTGTTCTACAATATACTAAAATTTAATCGATGGAAATCGAGTTTTCAAGCTCCAAAAGCGATCTGAAGTCTTCTTGGTAGCCCACTGTAAGATTTTTTAGATTTTTAAGCTTTCTATTACTTTTTATATATATATATATATATATATATATATATTGCTTTTATATAGCTGTTTTAACTCTTTCGCAATGTAGAAATTTAATATTCCAGCCTGTGGACTAGATTTATCTAAATCTAGCTAGCTCTAACTTTTAAACGGTTCAAAAGTGACTAAACTGGAACTGTTGAAGCTAAAATGGCTTAGATTTATTTAAATCTAGTTTTCTTTCTAGCTTTTGTATATATTAATCAATCATGTGAGCCTAGGAGCCATAAGATCGAATATTCAGCCTGTGAATCTAGATCCGGTTCCCACGATGGACACTTTTGCAGCCAGCTTATAAATTATATATGGTGTCTGGACGTCCTTGGATGGCTCTCATTCCCATATGGAGCCCGACACTGCTATGTATCTTATTTTCTCGAAGATGCTTCGTATCTCGAAAATAAAATCAATCCAGCCGAATATGGAATAAAATAGAAGTATCAAATGCCTCAATTACTATTGAGCATAAGGGTTTGAAAACTTATTTTCCAAAACATCACTGCTATATCTTGCTAAAACTGAACTTTTATACACGTTAAACTCTTTGTATATAGGTACAAATGAGGCATAGCACTACTTCTAAATAATTGCACATAGACCCAATAAACACACACCCACATGCAAATAATTAAGGAAATTGAAAAGTTGCGGTAGCCATGTTTTCACGGAAGTCGCGGGGTGCCTAGAACCTTTCCTTCACTTAATCAAGCCCCCGAGATCAATGAATCTCAATTTCCAAGGTCTGTTAAACATAGTCCAACTATTGGGCCTTTGTGTAAACCTTTTCAAAATTGGTTGAGTTAATACAACCATTTCAAATCTATCAACTGGCGACTCTGATTTTCAAATCGTCGACATTCACATGTCGGGCCTTCTTCAAACTCGCCTTTTAAGATAAAACTCAACCAATAGAGAACAAAAAAAAAGCAAGAACAGAAAGGGGTATAATTTTTTGACGTCGGTAACTGGTTCTCTAGATTTTTTATTGCAACTAATTGATTTTTCATTGCCACTTCATTATTAGCTATGTATTTCATTAACAGTTCCTCCAAATTTGACTTCTTTTCGGGTCACAGAACTGGTTTTTTTGCTGATTCTAAAATTTGGGTGGATATGATGGTCTTGGAGCATGCTGATGATTCTGATTATTACCCCCACGAGATGTTACGATGATTCCTTGCCCCCCAATTATAACTATTCTGATATGGATTCGGCAGATGGTTATAATTACCCACAAACTGAACTACCTCAGAATTAATCACAAACTGCTCCGTTAGATGTGAACCCACACACAACTCACACACAAATGCCACTTGTTGGATGTTTTCTCCTGCAATTGCATCCACTTTTCTTGAAAGTGTTAACATCTGAGCTGCTAAAGTTGTTACTGCATCCACTTCTAACACTTTTTCTTCCTTTGGCTAATATATCCTTATCGTCGACCACTAATAATTGTTAGCTGTAATAGTTTTCAGCAACTAATACTCCTCATCACAGTTTTTAGTCATAACAGCCCCACCCGCTGCCGCATCTTTACTCGATCTAATCGTACTAAATAGTCCATTATAAAGAGTTTGCACCTGAAGCCATTTAAGAATCCCATGGTGTGGGAATTTTCCCAATGAGTCCTTGAACCTTTCCCATGCTTAATATAGTGATTCAGAGTCATGCTGAGCGAAAGAGAAGATATCATTCCGCATCTTTGTTGTCTTTGCTGGCGGGATAAACGTAGCAATGAATTTTTGAGCTAAATCATTCCATGTAGTTATTGAGCCATGTGATAAAGAATGAAGCCAACTCTTAGCCTTATCTTTGAGAGTGAATGGAAATAACCTCAGTCTAATAGAATCCTCTGACACATCATTGTACTTGAAAGTATCGCATATTTCTATGAAACTAACTATGTGATCGTTCGGATCGTCATTCGACAAACCCCCAAACTGACATGAATTCTGAATCATTTGTATTGTACTAGGCTTGATCTCAAAATTTATGGCATTAATGGTAGGTATAGTAATACTTGACTAAATTTTTGTAACCCGTGGTGTGGCATAGTCCCGCAATGCTTTTTGTTCTTCTTCAACCATATTAACTGATGTTTCTAGTGTCTCTCGAGTTTCCTTAATCCACTTACTCAACCGTTGAAACCACTTTCGATGTCCTCACAAGGTAACAATTTTAGTTTCTTTGATTGAGTTTTCATACACTACTCAAGAATACCTAAAACAAGAAGTAAAATAAAAATAAAAATAAAAATAAAAGTGTTTAACTAAAACTGATTTAATTAACTGATATTAAAAGTAATAAAAACATCTATAATTTCCCAGCAACGGCGTCAAAAACTTGTTGGGTAAAATCTAATTTAACACAACACGCAAGTGTACGTGGTCAACAAGTAATAAAGTGATAAGTCAAGTATCGTTCCCACAGAGAAAATGACTACAATTTATCCTAACAACTACTGAAAGTCCAATAATAATCTAGAAGGGGGGTTGAATAGATTATTACCATTTAAAAATTTATCTTAGGCCTTTTTAAATTTTTAGTTAATTAATTTGCAGTGTTAAAATTAATATACAAGACAATAAAAATTCAATCACACAACGTACGAGATTTATCTGGTTCACAACATACATCCCGGGCATATTGCTATGTTCAGTCTCAAGCTCCTCTCCAGGACTTGAGATCCTATTACTATTAGTAATAAATATTCATTCAATAGGCGGAAAAGCATTTTACAAAGTTTTGTAGATAAACTTTCAACTATTAACAACTACCTATCTTGAATAGCAAGCTCCCAACTCTCTCCTCAAGTTTAGTTGTACTTTATTTTGAGTTCAGTTATATTTTATGATTTGATCTTGAAATGACAGCTTCTTCCACACCTCACAAGTACACTAGAGACCCAACTCCTAGCTGACCTCGAATTACTCGTCTTTCTCACAAGTACATAAAATAAACTGACTCTATCCATTTTCCTTTTTTACAAAGTGTTTGACAGAAATTTGCTTCTAAAATAAGCAGATATAATTTTGGTACAGATATATAAAAGTTTAAATAACTTTTATATTTAAGGCTTCTCAAATAAGCAAATATCAGTTAAAATGCATATATATTTATAAAAGTTCAAAAACTTTTACACTTGAGAAAAAATATGCTTCTTTATAAGCAGATAGTAATTTATGCTTAAATCAAATAATGCTTCTATGTAAGCAAATGTGTAATTTTTTTGCCTTTGTTATAAAAGTTTAAATAACTTTTATATTTTGTATAAAAAGTGCTTCTTGAATAAGTAGATATATGAATTTTGTTCAAATTTATAAAGATTCAATTTTCTTTATATAATAAAGAATGTGTTTCTATGAAAATGATTTATCTTTAATTTCGAGTTATAAAAGTTTAAATAACTTTTGTAATTATATTTCTTGTTCACAAAATTTTGTGATATAATAGTTAAATAACTTTTATATTATGCAACAAATATTTTATGAATAAAATGAATGTTCAAATATTTGAAATGACAGATATCAAGTATAATAAATTAAACAATTTAAGTAATAATTGATATAACAAATAGATTTGTTAAACTCAAAAAAATATATAATAATATATTTTATCTATCCTATGAATATTAAATAAGGCCACTTAGAACTTCAAGCACCGGTCGAATGATATTCTCTTTAAAAGAATACCTCCGAATATAGATATCTAAAACTGACCGAATTTAAATTTTCACTATTAATATTTGCATAAATATTTTCTATAGATCACTTAGAACTTCAAACACCGGTCTAACGATATTCTCAAAGAATACCTCCAAATATTGGTATCTAAAAGTGATTTACTTTATGTTATTTATATAAATAAATTATATCAATAAAGAGTCACTAGAACTTTATACACCCTTTGAATAATATTCTTATATAAGAAATATCATCAAATTACTAGGTATCTAAACTTTCTTTTTATTGATATGAATAGATAAAATATTGATATATATAAATCGTATAACAATGTATATTTGTATATCTATAATTATAAATAAATATGAGATGATATAAATAAATTAATTCATTAACTTATCTCAAAATACTTTGATCAATTTTTTTCTTCTTAAAATATCAAAATTTCGAATAGAAGAAAAAGTTTTTTGGAGAGAGAATATGTAGGCAAGTAGAGTAAGTACTCCCTTCATCCCATTATATCTGACGTTTTAGAGGGTTTTTTTTCTTCCCAAAATATTTGACATTCTACAAAACCAATAATATTTTTGTGACGCCCCCAAATTTGAGTATCTTCCAACCCGACATATGGTGCTACACTGTACTCATAACTATACAATCATTCCATTGAAATACAACATAATGAATGTAATTACTATCTTCTTATTACAATCAAAGTATAATCCTTCCCAGGTTCATAAACTGATTACATCGTTTATTGTTCATAATGTATAATACATACAAACATACTAATCTATTACACGATGGTTAAGTATCCATCTTAGCCTTGCCCTTATCTCTCTTAGCATTCTCAGTACGTTCATCCTTAACTGCAATCATATAATTTACGCAAGAAGTGAGCATAACAAGCTCAACAAGTTTAACAAAGGATAATAGTAATACCACATTCGTGAATTATATGACAATTCCTACATAACTGAACAAATAGTTATGAAGTATTATGAAATAATAATACAATTCATATCATCAATTCCCAAAGTATAGAATAGATTAGGAATTACAACCAAATTCGATAGACCATGAACAATAGCTTTTCGTTTTCATACTTGAAAAGGATATCACAAAGACTAAAGGTCGCTTTCATCCGCATTACATACGAGCACTTCTAGGTGATCGACTATAGTACTCTATGTTGATCAACACTCATTCGTTAAACGATTTACATTTAACATTTGGCAAACTCGCGTGCCCATCGAATAATCGATGAAAAATACTTTTGTTTGTTCATAGACAAACCTTACCTTCACATCCGTACCAATTACTTGGCATAGGATAAGCGTTAACATTTCTATATAGAAAGATATGTATACAAATCAATCTATATCTTACTTAGTAGTCTAGCCGAAAGTTAAATCTGGCATTGACCCTTTCTTTAAAACCAGTCATGCAATTCAGTACAATGAATCACATAAAACTCGACTAACTTGAAAGTTAGACAAGCGTTAAGAAAACTTGCCTTTCAACGTCTTCAAATAACTTAATCGACTGACCACGGCCTTTACAAAATCTACATGATATTTTCACATAGCACACTGTAATTAGCTATCAAACAATTATTCACATTGTTCCTACCAACTTCTTTCTCTTCTATGTCTTTGTAACTTAATATCATTAAGAAAGTCAACTCGACTTATTACTCTTTGTCCCGGCTTATTAAACAACTTACGTTATTAACCGGACTCTATCATCATTAGCAAAGTACCAACATTATTTCCCGACTAGGGTTCATTGATAACATTTTGTGTTCTTCATACATAACTTACTAACATGCATTCAATTCCTAAGTTTCAATACCATATACCTTAGTATAGGTAGTATAGGAATAGTTTTAGTACACTTATGAGGTGCATAAACTTCACTCTTCTAGGTCCTTGAATAATTTCAGTTTAAACCTAAGTCATTCAACAATTACCCTGCACCCACGCCGCGACGTGAACTTTCTATTTAAGACTGGCGCTGTGGCGCTAGTTAGTAGTACCCATGCTTTGGTCTTAGTACTGCGGCGCGAGACTCCCTTATACCGATAGTGTGCCGCTTGGTGCTACTTTCCAAGAACCCATTACACTATGTACGCCAAGACGGCAGCGACATTTAACTTACATCGTCAGTCAGCGTGGTGGCTGAGACCTCTCGCATCTGATTTTCTTGATAGATAAAAATTTGGTGAGATTCTTGGAGCCATAACTTCTTCATTATAAGTCCGATTTGGTCCGTTCAAAAGCCTACACGTCATAAATGACATACTCTACGCGTTCATATAAGAATTCGACACTTTTGAATCTGTTAACTCAAAATTCACTATTGAGTTCATTTTCTAAGCGTTCGTAAACGTTAATGAGCGTTCAATGCTCGTTTTCTTCGTTTTATGTCAGAATCCAATGATTCCACGACTCTTAAATACCCTATATCACGTGCTGACATTGAAAAACAACGTTTTCAAGTCTTACGACAACTTTCGACCACCAATCCGAAATTTCTACGTTTTCGACGTTTAACGTCTATTTCCATGAAATTCGCCATAACTTCGTTACTAATGTTCTCTAAGCCAAATCACATGAAATACTCCATGGACTTCATATCTACATCCTAACCAAATAAGATGCACATATTTACGTATTAATGAAATTCAATTATTTATCAACTATCAATCTCAACAATCAATATTTTCATGATTTTAAGCTATAACAACCCTTATGATTTTTTTATGATCCCATGACTTATAGAGATTGAATCTATGGTAAGTCATTCTTATCTCACCATACAAGCCATACACCACCCATTTATAATTCTCCATACTAAAAGAAACCAAAAGAGATGGAACTACTATTAAGGAATATTACCTTAACGATCTTTGTGTTCCTGATAAACTTCTAATGAAAAAGCTTCAAGGTAGAAGAATGGTTTAAGTCTAGCTCTTTCTTTCTCTCAAATATGTTGGTTGAGTCTTGAAAAAACATCAAATGGCCAACATAGGCTTCCTATTTATAGGAAAACTAGAGGAAGGGCTTTTTGATCAAATGTCCCACCTCCTTACTATTCACTACTTCATCACCAAGTAAAATACTTGGTGATCAAGTAGATTATCTTTCTTGCACTCCAAGTGGTCGGCCCACCATGCCCATGGGTCATCCCCATGGGTTTCCCCATGGGTTTTACCCATTCAATGACCCACCGGTTCGATCCACGGTTTGGTTTTCTTGCATTGGGCTTAACCAATCTAACATTGGGCCTTGACTTGGGCTCAACACATTAATTCCTTGGGCTTGCCTATACAATTGATTGGACTAAATATAATCCAACCCAAATGAATTATCATTAAGTCTTAACTTCTTAATTCCATAATACGAATCGTATTCTATACGTATAATTCACGTATTCTCTCCGTATAATACTCGTATGATAATTGTATTATACTCCGTAATAACTCATCGTATTATACATAGATACTAAATAGTATCATAATTGTATAACACACGCTTTAACCATAACGCAATTCCTTCTACGCGTTTCATTTCCTTCTCGAAAATCAATATACTTAACCCTTAAGTTTTAAGTCCGCAGGCGAAAACTTCGTTTGCCATAAATGAAATATTATTAGATATTTCATCTTATCTACATATTCTATCATTACGCGTTTCTCGAAATTTCAAAATAATTTTCCGAACAGAAACAGATGAATAGTGTTTTTACGAAAATTTCTCGGAAAACATTTATTTTCGTCTCGAAAATTCTAAACAATTAATTCTAGCACATAGCCAGATTACTAACCACATAAACACATTCTAGGTCATAGAACGACCTTCACATAGGTTACTCACAAAACAAATCAATTAAATTCATTTAATTCACATAATCAAATAAAAATTTAATTGACATAAAAATCCGATTTTCTCAAGCGTTATAATTTTGCCTATTTGTTTCCTTTTCTACCCTTCCTTCTCCACCACCATTAATGATTATTTTCTTTGTTTTCAAAATACAGTTCAAATTCTATTCTTTAATTAGGAGAGAGTGTGAAATCAAGTTTGGTGTTAATACGTGGACAATTTTTGCTGACGAAGCATGAAGTGAACACAAAAAGGGCAAAAAAAACCCTAATTTCATAATTAAACTCTAATAAAAAAAACTTTCATATTTTCAAATTTATTCTTTAATAAAATACAACAAAATAAAAATATCCAAGTTTTCACTCATAAACTCACCCAGATCTGGATCTTCGTTTCCAAGCCATTCGATCTAACTCCAAACCCAGATCTGAAATCTCTCTTTCTCTCATAAAATCGCTAGTTTTGGGTTTTTGAAGAATTCCTACGTAATTCTTAGTTATTTCTTTGAAATTCAATTTGACTTATCATACAACAATTTATAGTTGTGTGTGGCGTCTTTTACCGCATCAATTGTCGATTTTACCAAGATTATCGCTTCAATATAAGCGGGGGGTCAATGTGTCATTGGTGTCCATTCAACGCAGATTTTTGAACGCGAGCAATTGTACCAAGATTACCGTCTACATATAGGCGAGTGGTTAAGGTGTTGCAAGCAATTCACCCAACAACTGTGCTAGAAACGATCCGGGCGATGACCACCTCACGCAAGCGTGTCGTGGAGTCTATCATTTGGTATCAAAGATAAGCCTTTCTAGCAAGTTACTTATCTTTAATTTTCTGTCATCATATATATTGTAAAAAAAAAGAAAAAAAAATTCAGATTCTATTTCCATTGTGCTAACCAAATTTGTAGCACACCATCAAATCATCAAATTCCAACCAAGAGTTAATACCATTCCATCATCATCAATTCTGAAATGGAGCTACAATTTATAATTTTGAGGTATACAAGAGGAGTACAAGGTAATCAATTGGTGCTTTTATGGTATTATGATAGTCTCACCATCTATAATTTTGTTTCCTGATAAGTAATTTTTGAATTAATTAGTAAAACCAAGAATTTTGCTAGGGGAATTCAAGAAGAACCTATTAGAGAGAATATTTTGAGGTAAAAGGCTTAGTGGTGAGATTAATCGAGGGTAAAAACTAATTTATTGAGAGTATACACGAGTGAACCATTGATTCGAGAGAAACACGTAAGGGAGTGGTGAGGAAATTATTTTCTACTAACCCTTATTTTGTAGGACATATGTCTAACTTCAAGGATAAAGGAACTTATAAGGAACAACCCTCAACAGCTGAATTGAAATTCCAGATGGAAGCCATGCATAAAGAATGTGATAGAAGATTGAGAAAGACTATGGAGCGAATGCAAAAACAATTAGAAGAGATGAGGGTGTCTATGGCTGAGCTACCCCAAAACACTCATGGGATACAAAACAAGACGAGGGCACAACAAACTGATGCAAGAAAGGAAGACCCTTACGGTGAGGACAGTAGTGCAGCGGAAGATCGTGAATCTAATTTTCTACATCAAAGACACGGAGGTGCTACGAAAAGAGGAGGTTGGGACAAAGAAGATGGTAATTTGGATAGCATAAAAATGAAGATTCAAGCTTTCCAAGGCACGGGTGATCCTGAGGCTTATTTAGATTCGATAACCAAGATGGAACGAATCTTTGACTATCATAATTATTCAGACCTTAAGAAAGTCAAACTGGCCGTTATAGAGTTTTTAGGATATTCATTGATATGGTGGGATCAGTTGACAACTTATCGGAGAAGGTGTGAAGAGCGGCCGATTACAACTTGGGTGGAGATGAAAGCTATCATGAAAAAGAGGTTTGTACCAGTATACTATCAACGGGAGATCATTCATAGTTTACAAACTCTTAAACAAGGAATTCGAAGTGTGGATGAATATTATAGGGGGATGGAAATGTTGAAGGATCGGGCTAATTTGATTGAGGATAATGAAACAATGATGGCTATGTTCTCGACAAGATTGAACTGGGAGATTGCAGACTTGGTTGAACGACAACATTATTTGGAGTTAGAAGAACTGGTACATATGGCTACTAAGATAGAGAAACAACTCAAGAGGCTAGGAGGACAACAAGGACAATCTACCGCTAGTTCATCATGGAGACCTAATTTGGCAAAGCGAGAGAAAAAATAGCTTTGATCAAACCAAAGGTGGAACCTAAGCAAGGATCTACTAGCCGAGATATACAAGGTAAAAATGAACAACCTTCTTTTGGGCATAATCGGGATATTGTATGTTTCAAGTGTCAAGGCAGGGGACATATTTCTAGCCAATGTCCAATTCAGAGGAAAATGTTGTTGCTTGACAATGGAGAGGTGGAGACCGAGGGGGAAGAGAGCGACACTGATTCTATGCCACCATTAGAGGAGATAAGTGAGGATGCAATACATGGTGAAATTCTGGTTACAAGAAGAGCACTTAGTACGCAGGTTAAGGAGGAGAGCAGTGAAAATCGGAAAAATCTATTTCTGACTCGATGTCTTGTGAATGGGAAAATCTGTTGTGTAGTCATAGATGGAGGAAGCTGTATAAATGTGGCAAGCACTACGATGGTGGAGAAATTGGGGTTACCTACTACCAAACATCCACAGCCGTATCATTTGTAGTGGCTCAATAATAATGCAGACATTAAAGTAACCAAACATGTGTTAGTTCCATTTGCTATTGGTCGATATGTTGATGAGATATTGTGTGATGTGGTGCCTATGTAGGCAGGGCATATATTATTGGGTAGACCATGGCAGTTTGATATGAGGGTTCAACATAATGGATTTACCAACGTATATTCCTTTGTTCATGACAAGAAGAAGATCTCTTTGCATCCTTTGTCACCACAACAAGTACATGAGGATCAAATTTATTTGCAGAAAGATTATGTACAAAGAAAAGAGAGTGAAGAAAAGAAAAATCAAGAAGAAGAAAAACGAGAGAAAAAGAAAGAGAGAAAAAGAAAGATGAGAGAAAAACAAATATACTAGCAAAAAAGAGTGATGTGAGAAGATCTTTGATTTCTAAACAACCTATGATTTTACTTCGGTATAAAGAGGTGCTTTTGAATACTAACGCTAATGAATCTTTGCCTAGTGTTGTTTCATCTCTCTTACAGGAATTCAAAGATGTATTTCCCAAGGAGCTTCCTCATGGACTACCACCTATTCGGGGAATTGAGTATCAAATTGATTTTGTTCCCGGTGCGACGATTCCAAACCGTCCGGCTTATTGGAGTAATCCCAAGGAGACGAAGGAGTTACAAAGGCAGGGTGACGAGCTAATGGAGAAAGGATTCATGAGAGAAAGTATGAGTTCATGTGCAGTTCCAGTGATTCTAGTGCCGAAAAGGATGGAAAATGGAGGATGTGCATCGATTGTCAAGCAATAAATAACATTACAGTAAAATATTGACATCCCATTCCTCGTTTAGATGAATTACATGGGTATTGCATATTTTCAAAAATTAATTTAAAAAGTGGTTATCATCAAATTAGAATGCAAGAGGGTGATGAATGGAAAACATCATTTAAAATAAAATATGGTCTTTATGAGTGGTTAGTATTACCTTTTGGTTTAACTAATGCACCCAACACTTTCATGAGATTAATAAACAATGTTTTACGTCCATTCATTGGAAAGTTTGTCATAGTTTATTTTGATGATATCTTGATTTATAGCAAAAACATGGAAGATCATGTATTTCATTTAAAATTTGTTTTAGATGTACTTAGGAAAGAAAAGTTATTTGCTAACATGGAAAAATGCACGTTTTGTTCAGATATAATTACTTTTCTTGGCTTTGTTGTGAGTTCATTGGGAGTCCAAGTTGATGAGGTGAAAATACGTGCGATCCGGGATTGGCCGAGTCCAACCAATGTGAGTTAAGTATGAACCTTTCATGCACTCACAAGTTTCTATCGATTCTTTGTTCAGAATTATAGTGAGATTACAACACCATTGACCGAGGTCATCAAGAAAAGTGTAGGCTTTAAGTGGGGTGATGAACAGGAAAAAGCATTTAACTTGATAAATGATAAATTAACAAATGCTCCTTTACTTATTTTGCTTAACTTTGCTAAAAATTTTGAGATTGAGTGTGATGCTTCATGTTTAGGGATTGGAGCTGTGTTGATGCAAGAAGGGAAACCAATGTCGTATTTTAGTGAAAAATTGATTGGGGCAGCTTTGAACTATCCTACATACGACAAAGAGATGTACATTTTGGTTTGAGCTTTGGAGACATGGCCACATTACTTGTGGGTTAAGGAGTTTGTGATCCACGCCGATCATGTATCATTGAAATATTTGAATGGCCAGCACAAGTTGAACAAAAGGCATACACGATGGATGGAATTTATTGAGACATTTCCATATGTTATTTGATATAAGCAAGGTAAGGAGAACATCGTTGTAGATGTTTTATCTCGCAGGTATATTTTGTCAAATACTCTTGATACAAAATTGCTTGGGTCTAAACGAATTAAAGAGTTATATGATAATGACCTTGATTTCGGTGAAGAGTTTAAAACTTGTGAAAAGAATGTTGTGGATAAATACTTTGAAATTGATGGATTCTTGTTTCGTGAAAATAAACTATGTATTCCTGCATGTTCTTTGCGTGAGTTATTGGTTAGGGAATCACATGGGGGTGGTTTAATGGGACATTTTGGTGTTGATAATACTTTTGCTATTTTGAAAGAACATTTTTATTGGCCTCATATGAAACGAGATGTGGAAAGAATATGTGATAGATGTATTACTTGTCGCCAAGCTAAATCTCGTGTTCAACCCAATGGATTGTATACACCATTGCCTATTCCTAATGAACCTTGGATTGATCTTTCTATGGACTTTGTGTTGGGTTTACCTAGGTCTAAGCATGGTCATGATTCGATATTTGTGGTCGTGGATAGATTTTCAAAAATGGCACATTTTATTCAATGTCATAAAACTAATGATGCATCTCATGTGTTAGGTTTGTAATATTCAAGAACGCAATCAAATTGCATAAAAAGTGCGGAAACGTGTAAAAATCAGAGTTTAAAATTTTTACAAACCATATACCCGGATCACCCTTTATACACAATTATTAATTAAACGAAAAGGATGAATAAAAACATACCCTTGAAGATCCGAGCTTCCTCAGGTACAAGTTCACCTCCAATCCTTTTCGCGTTCAACTTGAATTCACCGGGTTTGGTTCCTTCTTTTGATCAACGTTAGCCACCCAAGTGTTTGGCCTCTAGAGGTGATCCACCAAGAAAGAAGAAGGATTCAAGAAGATGGGTGGTTGGCTAAACCCTAGTTTTTCTATCTCTATAGAAAAGGGCGTACTCTCGACTCTTGGAATTTTAACAAAAGTCATAATATCCAGATATAAGACTCCTCTTATAAAGATATCAAGTAAACCTATTAAAATAAGGTATTATTTAATTAAACTCTTTTAATTAAATGGGCTCCCTAATCTTATTAGGGATAATTAATTAAACTCCTTTAATTAATTTTCCTCCTAATCCTATTAGGAATAAATGAGAGTACTTATATTAAATTAATTCCTAAACTCTTTTAGAAATTAAAATAATAATAATTGTAATAATATTAATAAGACTCCTCTTATTAATTTATATTTAATATTTCTAAAATATTAAATAATAAATATTAAGCTATTTAATTTATTCTATCACCATAGATTAAATTAAATATACATAACATATTATTACGATTATGCCATTAACTTCTTAAATAATTATTCTTCCTTTTATGGTGTGACCCTTTAGGTTCTCCATATTAAACCGGTTGTGAATAAATCAATTAGAACAATTCTAATCTTATTTAAATAAATAAATTAAACAATTAATTTATTTAAATAAATAATATTTATTCTACAACGAGGATAAGCCTCCCCCAATGATCAACGACTTTCCGGATAATATAGATTTCAACATTAATCATAAAAGAACCTTTGAGTAAATAGTACCGATAATTCAATCCTTCCACCATACAATGTTCCAATTAAATATAAGACATGAAATTATCACAAGTCTTATTTTATTTAATTATATGTATTTCGACTCTTAAATGCACAACTCAAATAATGCAAATTAGAAACTCCTTTCTAATTTCATTACTCGCTTTGGCCAAGGACTCTTGGGTTGTCATTTATCGAATCACATAGGATATTTCTCTTCTTTTAATAGAAGTGGTAGATTCTTTATTGATCATACATTATCTCCATGTACAACTTATTATACCCAAGCATACCCTTTGATATACCCTAAGGGTCTTAAGGAATAAGTCAAAGTATAACTCATCATACACAAGATACTATGATGATCTCAAGTCCAAGGATCACTTGACTACTATCACTACAGAATTCCTATTGATGAAGACAAGTAAAACTCCATTAGGTATTCCTTAGCGAGCCACGTTCAGTGAACTTATTCTCTAATAAGCACCTACATACTTGCTTTAGTGTCTCCACACAAATGATCATGAGATCAATCATCCTCATCCAATGAGCGAAGCAACGTATGTACCAATCTATCCAGATTCACTAATCCCCAATTTAGTAATCCAATGATTGGGAACTATTTTAGTCTTAAGCTTTCTAAGAATTTAGATCTCATTAGAATGATCATCATCATTATTCTAAAAGCATTGCTTAAAACTATGAGTTTATCACATATTATAAAACAAAGATCATGTAGATAATTAAAAGCCTTTAATAAATTAATACTTTTATTAATAAATGAATAAGATTGTTACAAAGTATATGCTTTATCATCAAACATGATTGGCTTATGTGCATACTACTTTCAATCTCCCACTTATAATAAAGCCAATCGTCATGGTATCTCATACTCTTCTTCTTCTAAGTGACGATTATCCTGCTTCATTGGATAAGCTTTAGTTAATGGATATGTAATGTTGTTCTTGAGAGTCCACTATCTCTATAGTGATTTCCATCTTCAATGATTCTAATAATCAAATGAAAGTGCCACAACACATGTTTAGATCCAAGATGAGACTTAGGAACTATTCCTAGTTCTGTAATGAACTTTTAATCCAAACAATCAACTTGCAGCTTCATTTATAGCTATATACTTTGTCTTTATCACTAAACCAGCAACTCTTTGCTGTTTGGAACCTTTCCAATTCACTGCACCACTGTTCAAGGTAACCCTTTACCTTAAAGTGGATTTTTCTGTCGTCTTGGTCTGTTTGAAAAACTTGAGTCTGTTAAGCCCTCTAGTTTTAATTAAGACCCACCATGAATATGATCACATCCTTAGTGCCGGTTAAGCACTTTAAGATGTTTTTCACTGACTCATAGTGAACTTCTCCATAATATGACTGATCAACATCAGGTCTCGTACATTTCATTGCATGCATGATTGTCACTCATGCGACCTCTCTTTCGTGAGTCCGTGGGGACTATTAAGAGATACACTCCATAGCTCATCGACATGAGACATCTCTTGGAGTTTGTCATGCTAAACGACTTTAGCATCAAATGAATATACGTTCCTTGGGTTAAGTCGAGGATCCTTTTAAATCTATCTATATAGATTTGTATCCCCAATTAAGATACTCTTCCCAAATCATTCATGGAGGAATGTTTAGACAACTTTATCTTTACTGATTGTAGCATTAGTATGTCATTCCTTATCCGTAGTATATCAACATATAATACTAGGAATGTCACGACGCCCCAATCGACCCTTTTCTACACACTAGAACTCTTACCTCATCGTATGTATCTCTAGATCATCATCTTCTTGATGATCGTCACCTCATCATCATCATCCATGATGAATCCATACCTCCTAGGTATCTTCGGTACTATTCTAGATTTACGATTCGGTTGTGGTAAAATAGATCTATCTACAGGTTCCTCTTATTTGACTTATAGTGTTTTGTGGTTCTTGAACTCTTCAAGATCTATTATCCTCCCACTAGCCCCTTTTAATGATAAACACCTTTATCTTAGAAGGTAGCGTGTTTCGTAACAAACACCTTTTGCTAAGTAGAATTATAGAACATATACCCTAAACTTACTTTAGGATGTCCCACAAATCAGATACATGTCAAATCTTGTCCCAAGCTTATCCTTGAAACCTTTTCACATAAGTTGGACAACTCCTTATCTTAACATACTTAAGATTAGAATCCTCCCCGTCCATAACTTTTATGGAGTCTTGGGGCTAGATTTTGAGGTTACCTTTTTTCGTAGATATGCAAACCATTTCTAGACATTATCCTGAAGGATCTTTGGAATGTCAGTAAAATCATTTTGGACCGTACCATGTTCAACAAGGTATGATTTTTCCTTTAAGATACATCAATCAATTATTACGTATCATGAGGTGTCCATTATGAGAAAAACCATTTGAGATGATCTAGAAACTTATTGCACAAGTATTTATTCCTTGATCTAATCAAAGAATCTTAATATTTTGCCAATTTGTTTCACTTCTGAATTCTTTGAACCTTTCAAATAATTCACACTTGTATTTCAACAAATACATACATTCAACTCTTTGAATGATCATCTCCTTTTCTTATACTAGTTTGTTCAATTTACAAAATAATTTTTCACGTAAGTCAAGTATACAAAATCCATTAAGTAATCTTTCAGTTCTATACGAAACATTATTATTATAAATAGAACAACAATTGTTCTTAATTATAATACCAAAAAAATTTATTGTCCAACAATAAAATGGAAATAATGTTTCTAACAAGAATTGGAATACAATAACAACTTATTGACTTAATAGATTTGCAGTAAGTAAGTGCTAAACTATAAGTTTCTATAGCTAATGCAGCAACCTTTGCTTCATTTTCCACACATAGGATTACTTATCTTTGTTTAACTTTCTACTTCTGCTTGGTCCCTTCATAAATCTATATTTATGATAACCAAAATCGGTATCCAATACCCAAGTAGAACCTTGACTTAAAAAAAAATTTATTTCAATCATGAACAAAAACTGTATTGTAACCGAAACTTCACTAAGCTTCTTTGGTTAGCCTCTGCAAGATGCTTCTCGCAGTTTCTTTCCAGTGTCCAGGCTTATTGCAGTGGAAGCAAACTCATTTGCTATCCGTATCGGTTTTTTGTTCTTATTATCCTTTGTTTTTGCCTTTCTATATACCTTCTTTGAATCATTCTTCTTTTCGAAGATCCTTTGGCCCCTACCAAGAAGACTTGATCTTTCTTGGTTGGAAAGTGACTCTCAACATTTTTCAACATGTTAAACAAATCAACGAAGTCGATATCTAGCTTGTTTATATGAAAATTCACAACAATTGTGAAAGGAGTCCGGGGAGTGAGTGCAAGATCAAATCTTGGCTCAACTCTCCATCCATGACAAAACCAGTTGTCCTAATTGATCAATCAAATTGATTATGTTAAGAACTTTTTTGTCTGTATTATAGTGCCCTTGGCCATTCTAGATCGGAAGAGCTCCTTAGATATCTCGATATCTATCGGGCCCTACTTTCCTCACCATCAACTACTTGATGTGCGGGAATATAGTAGGAGCATCCATAGTTTCATGCCGACAACAAGCTCGTTACTCATGGATGCGAGCATGATGCATTGAGCTAATCAGTGCATCATCTTGCCACTTTCTAAAAGTAGCAATCTCTTCCTCAGAGGCATTGTCTCGCAACCATTGCGAGGATAGGCGATTAAGGACATAAGATAACTTTTCAAACCATGAGAACTATTCTCAAATTCCTTAACCAATCCGCTTAATTTTATTCAAGTTAATTTAGCATCTAATATGCTTCGTATTGATAGTAATTTTTAGACATTGTAAAATTCTGTAAATGAATTTGTAATTAACAACATTTTAACATACATTCTTTTATTAATTACCAAAATAAATTAGGTCTTGTTTTAAATTGGTATCTCCCACTATTTTCTTCAAACTATATTACCCTCAATATATATAGTTCGGCAAAATCTAATTAAAGATCTCGCTAGTGAGAATAAGGATCCCATTTCAAATGTATATAGCCTTGTGGTGACACAACAAACTATATATAAATAAATAGGTAGACAACTCTTGTCAATTACATCAACTATGCAACTCCTTGTATTTTTGCCTCTTAGATTATTTTGATCAAGTGGTGGCACATCCGAATCAAAATTATCCAAGTTACGTCCCAACCTAGCACTCCATATATATTCAAAAAAAAAATATCATCCTTGTGGTGACACAACAAAACAATATTGTTCAATTTTCTTTATAAGCATCAAATGTGATAAATTAACATCTTAAATACTTAATACTTGCCTTGTGGTGACACAACAAACTCATATTAAATATTTAATACTCTATTAATTTTATCATGCTAGAAGGCGACGTTCGATATTCCAAATATCTTTGAACGCTTAGGACTTAATATATAAAAATGAGGGGTTTGTTATTAATTTGTCTCATCTTGTTTAGCGCGCATGCACACACACACAAACACACACACACACACACACACACACACACACATATATATATATATATATATATATATATATATATATATATCATATATTAATGAACATGCTAAGCATGTTTGCATAATATATAATATATATAGTATAAGCATGCACATATAGAATACGATATTCTACCTGGATTGATTATGGACTTTTATTCTAGTTTGGTTCACTAGAGCCACCAAGTGAACCAAAAGGTCAAACCCTAGGGGTGCAAGAATTAATATTTAAATATAACTATTACATTTAAACCCGGGCTCCATTACAAACGGGTCTTCAAGCTCCTTGTTTCCTTGATCTCTAATTCTTCAAAATTAATTCTAACAATTCCTAATACAAAACTATTTAAAATAAATAGAAACCTTGATCGTGATCGAGGGAAGTACATAGGAGGAGATAGAATTTACATTAAGAAAAATTAGAGAAGACGAGTACGCAGTGACCCCATTTAATAAAACTCATACATTCATGCATCCAAATAAAATAAAATCCAATCATATTGGTCAATAGTCCATAATCAATCCCATTTATTATCATACACATCATCATATGCATCAATAAATAACATTCATCTTATGAATAATAAACATTTAATATATATATATTGATATCATTTAATGGGCAAATTTAATTAGTATAAAATCTAATTTTGAATCAAAATAAACTCCTTTATTTTAATCCAAATTTAAATCAAAATAAAACTATTTTATTTTAATTTATCCAATTTTGAATAAAATAAACTATTTTATTTTAATCAACATTTTAATCAAAATAAACTCCTTTATTTTAATTAATTATGGAATCCAATTCCATATATATATAAAAAAAAATTGTTAAAGGAAAACACGGATTATCTTTCCTATTCACAAATAAACTCCTTTATTTTGAATAATATGAAATCTTATTTCATATCTAAATAAACTCCTTTATTTAAGGAAAGACTGATTCTTTTTCTATTCACAAATAAACTCCTTTATTTTGAATAATATGAAATCTAATTTCATATCTAAATAAACTCCTTTATTTAAGGAAATTAGGCAATCCAATTTCAACTCCAATTAGTTATCATGGAATCAAATTCCAACTCTAATTAGTTAGCATGAAATTTAATTTTAAAATTAAAATAAACTTTTTATTTTAATAATAAAATAATTAAGATTAATATATATATATATAACTATTATATATATATATATATATAAATATATATATATATATATATATAAATACAACTATATGTATATATATATATATATATATATATATATATATAACGTTAATGTGACGCCCCAAAATAGGTATACATCACCTATTCTCGAAGTTGTCAATATATGGCATGTAAACAACTACAACTTTATTATAACAACAAGAAATCTGTGAGTTTGAATACAAATATTATCTTCTAGACAATATCTATACTCAAATAAATCCTCATCACATTTATTGATACATTATTTTATAAAAATGGTGAGGACTACTAAACAATCCTTTTCTAAAACCTTCATTCCATACCCCGACTGCACTCGCTATATTCTCGCCTCCCGAGAAAAATGGAACAAAAAGGAAAAGGGTGAGCTCAACTAGCTCAAGAAAGAATATTATGACTAAGATAATATACAACAAATTATCGTTAGTCTTCAACAGGAAAAATTTAATAGAATACAATAGACAACAAATTTTAAATCAATATTCGCAATGGAAGTAATAATTCATTAGAAGAGTTAAGTAGAGAATGCAAATTACTATCTTCTATGTATGAATTTAAAAGTTCATCGCTCATCTTTTATCCCCGTAACATCAATCAATATACATACCAAAGAATCAAATATTCATCATTTGCACTACAGCCAAAGATATTCATCATTGGTCATGTTCATTTAAACACATTGCTCATCTTTGCACTTTCTGAGCCAAAGATATTCTTGAAATCATTCATCTTTGCACTACGGGCCAAAGATATTCAATAATATCATCATTTAAGACCGAGGATGATGAAAATATTTTAAAGAAACGAATCCGGTGAAACAAAATGACAAGGATTAAGGATTAAGGATTCGTACTTGGTTTTATCCACGCCCAAAAATACCTCAAAAATAATCATAGTGGTGTAAAATTCAAGAATGATCAAAACATGGATACAATCAAAGCTAGTATCCGAATAGATGTTTTGGACAAAAAGAAGAAATTTTATTTTTAAATTGAATAGTCAGATATCACGTGAATATCGTGAATAGTCAGATACGTGAATAAGACCGTATATATGAATAATAAATCCGACACCAAAAGATAGAAATTCCACAAAAAACATCTTCACGCTTCATGAATAGTACTCGTGAATAAGAACTCGTGAATAGTAACTCATGAATAGTAACTCGTGAATAGTAACTCATGAATAGTAACCCCGACATGAAAAAGTTCCAAATTTGATAAAAAGTTCAACCAATATTTCAAAGATAATGATATTGAAGAAATAATATCATTTGAGAAGAAAATAACATCCCTTACCTCAAAGAATCAAGATTTCTAATGAAAGGTCGAAGGAAGTGATGTTGAATGAAACTCAGACCGAACAAAGAACTCTCAAAGTATCTAAATACTCACAAAATACTCTCAATAATATAGAGAGAAAGAGAGAAAACTTGTTTCGTGTGATTTTCAATTAACTAACTTAGCCCTCTATTTATAGGAAAATGTTAAGACACTCAAAGGCGGACTTAACCTGCACACTGATGGCTTTACTCGCTACTATTCCCACCCACCACATTTGAAAATTCAATTGAGCACATTTTTCACCAACCAAAAGTGGGGCCCACCAATTCTAGAATTTTCCACCAAAATCATTTATAACCTAATTTTCAATCGGTCACCTCTTAAAATTCATAATAAATTATCGCTCATTTTTAACGGTTCAAAATTTGTGGACATATACTCAACTTATATATGTATAACATATCCAAAAATTACAACGATCCAACTATCGGATTAAAAATTATAACTCACACAATATATCGTAAAAATCTCGATTTGATTTTAATACCTCCATTTCGACAAAATTACCGATAAAACACCTCAACATTAAATCATTCAATTATAACCACATAAAACAAATAAATCCATCATTTATAAATATTTTCTTATCATATAAATCAATAATTAATTATTCACAAATAATATTACGTAATCACCATTATGACAACCAGCCGCTCCTCAGAAAGAGGGGCTTTCAATAAGGATTTCTCCTCACTCAAGCGCCGCAATTAGGTGACCAAACCTCTCCTCGATGTAACTTTCTAGACATTGCCAATAATAATGCTATCTAATAATATTATTTAAATAATATGAATTATTGATCCGATAATGGAGATAATGTGCGTTGACAATTATTGAACAACAATAATATAAAATATCAACGCAAAGAATTATTGAATCAATAAAATAAAATATTGAACAAGAATTCATCGTGAAAATTATTGAGTAGTGCTTCTTCACGTAAGGATCAATAATTCAACAATATCTGTGTACCGTCTGGTGCATCGCAGTGCAACCACGCCAGACATCGTATTTTAACCACCGGGTATTCCAACAAATCTTAACGGCAGAATAACTACGCCGTTATTTTTAACCAACTTATATTTGTCGTTTTCTTCATCCAATCGCTTTTCACGTTATGGGGCCCACACACATGGTCGCTACTGGTCGCATTTAATATTCGACAAAGATTTAATATTCCACGACCAAACGAATATTCCCCGACAACAATGAATATTTTATAACTACTTGCTTATTTTGAAATATTTATGATTTAACCCTAACTATCCACATTAATCAAATCAACCCTTACTATTTCAAAATAATAAATAGAGAAAATTAAATTTCATTAATAATAAGTTGGGGTCTTACAACCTCCCTCCTTATGAAATTTCGTCCTCCTCGAAATTGACGACGCACTGGTGTTTCAAAAGATGAGGATACCTCGCTTTCATTTTCGCTTCCAATTCCCGTGTCATTTCTCTATAAAGCATGATTCCTCCACAAAACTTTAACTTGTGGTATGACCTTTCATGCAGTAGGACATGCTCCTTCCTATCCAAAATCTTGACAGTACCTCCTCATACGTTAAGTCTTCTGGCTATCTCATCCGGTTCTAACTCTATAACGTGGTTCGGGTCTTTCACATATTTCTTTAAGTACGATACGTGAAACACATTATGAACACGAGACATACTTTGAGGTAACGCGAGTCTATAGGCTACATTTCCTATTTGGTCAAGAATTTGAAATGGACCAATAAATCGTGGATTGAGTTTTCCTCTCTTCCCAAATCTTGTAACTCCCTTCCATGGAGCAACTCGCAATAATACATGATCCCCTACACTAAATTCCACGCCCTTTCGATGAAGATCCGCATAACTCTTTTGTCGATCTTGTGCCGGTTTGTATACGTTGTCGAATCATTTGGATCTTTTCGGTGAGTCATACGTACTAACTCGGGTCCCAACAATGTTGCTTCACCCACCTCATCCCAAATATATCGAGAACGACATTTTCGGCCCATATAATGCTTCAATGGAGCCACACCTATACTTGCTCGATAACTGTTGTTGTAGGAGAATTCCACCAATGGTAAATACTTATCCCAACCGCCCTTGAAGTCTCAGGACACGTAGTCTTAATAAATCTTCAAGAGTTTGAATAGTCCTCTCTCGATTGTCCGTCTGTTTGGGGATGGTATGCGAACTAAATCGCAAACTGCGCCCATAGCTTTTTGCAAGCTAACCCAAAATCTTGAAGTGAATCTTGGGTCACGATCCCAAACTATGGATACAGTGCATGCCATGCAACCTCACAATCTCATTTACGTATATACTAGCAAGACGCTCAAGGGAATAAGTCTCCAGACGGCAAGAAATGAGCAGACTTGGTTAATCTATCAACAATAACCCAAATAACATTGATGCCTTGAGAAACCGTAGGAAGACCCCAGAAACTAAATCCATGGTAATGTGTTCCCACTTCCATTCCGAATCTCAAGTGGTTGCAACGGACCCTTAGGTACTAGATGCTCCGCCTTTACACGTTGACAAGTTAAACACATCGAGATAAACTTTGCAATCTCTCTCTTCATATTGTTCCACCAAAATATATGTCGAAGATCACGATACATTTTAGTACTTCCAGGATGGATTGCAAATGGTGTATTGTGTGCCTCCATCATAATCTTGTACTTCAAATCGAGTCGTTAGGAACACAAAGTCTAGAGTGGACTCAAGTATTCCTTCTTCATCAATTTTCGCTCCTAATAGCTTCTTCTTGTACTTTCTTCTTCATATGCATCAACTCCTGCCGGTGGCTCGAGCAACCTTAACTTTTTTCTATTAAAGTTGGCTCTATGCGATACTTGACATCATCGCACTCGCTCCTCAAGATACGATCTTCTACTTAACGCGCCACTACCACGCTCGCTTTTCCGTGATGGTATTGAATAGTGTGGTCGTAGTCTTCAATAGTTCGAGCCAACGTCCGCCGCCGCATGTTGAGTTCTTTTTGAGTGAAGAAATATTTAAGGCTTTTATGGTCCGAATATATCTCCACTTTCTCCCCATATAGATAGTGCCTCCATATCTTTAGCAGAAAACGATCGGGCCGCTAACTCTAGATCATGAGTAGGATAATTCCTCTCATACTTTTAAGTTGTCGCGAGGCATAAAGCTATGACTTTCCCACGTTGCATGAGAACACATCCCAACCCTTTGCTCAAGCATCGTCAGAGATAACAAATCCATCCGAACCAGATGGTATTGTTAGAAACAAAATAAATAAGTCTCCTCTTAAGCTCTTGGAAACTCTTCTCGCATTCTTCACTCCAAACGAATTTTGTATCCTTCCGAGTTAATGAAGTTAATGAAGTAGCGATTCGAGAAAACCCTTCCACTAATCTCCGATAATAACCAAATTTAAGCCCAAAAGCTACGTGACTTCAACCACCGACGGTTGTTCTAACTTTGTATTGCTTCAATCTTCACGGACAACAGATACTCCATGTTTTCGACACCACGTGCCCAAGGAATGCTACTTCCTCGCCGTAACTCGCATTTCTTCAATTTGGCATATAGTTTGTTTTCACGAAGCCTTTGGAGTACCACTTCAAATGGTGCTCATGATCTTCACGACTTTTGGAATATATAAGGATGTCATCAATAAAGACAACAACGAATCGATCCAAATATTCCTGAATACTCGGTTCATCATATCCATGAAAGTCGCAGGAGCATTAGTTAGTCCAAAGACATGACTAAGAATTCATAATGCCCATACCGAAGTTCAAGGCGCCTTTGAATATACTCGCTTCTAATCTTCACCGATGATATCCGTAATCTAAGATCGATTTTTGAAAAGAATTGTTCCCCTTGAGAATGGTCAAACAAGTCATCAATACGAGGTAGAGGATACCTATTCTTGATGGTGACATGGTTCAATTCCGATAGTCAATACAAAGTCGATACTCCCCGCTTTTTTCTTCTTTACAAATAAAACAGAGCACCCCAAGGAGATGTACTAGATTTAATGAAACCGATGTCCAACAATTCTCGTAGTTGGACCTTTAACTCCTCAAGTTCAATAGAGCCATTCGATATGGGGTTTTAGAAATGGGCTTTGTACCGTGTTCAAGATCAATAAAGAATTCAACTTCACGCTCGGGGTAGACCGGAAGTTCTTCAGAAATACGCCAGAAAGTCAATAACAACAGAATATTATTCAAATTTGACGTGTCTTTATTCAAATCCATAACATGGGCTAAGAAAGCTTTACATCCGTTTTTCAATAAACGAATAGCTTTATGATTAGATATGACATGTTGATTGATTTTAATGGTTTAGTTGCTTGAATTGCATAACAAAGTTGGTTAGGAATATGAAAACTAACAACCTTATTTAAAACAATCAATTTTGGCATGATGAGTAGTTAACCAATCAATCCCTAAAATCACATCAAAAGCAAGTATCTTTAAAGAGATAAGGTCAATGTGTAAGGTAATGGTGCCAACTTGAATCAAACAAGATTTATAAATGTGGATGTGATGAAAGTTTCTCCTAACTGAGTTTCCACAGACAGTCAAAGTCTAATTTCTCCGAGTCAAGTTTAAACGCTGAGCACATGCAGAGAGATAAATGAATGGGTAGCACCCCAGATCAAGTAAGGTATAAACTTCGCAAGAATTTATAAATAGCTTACCCGTGATCACCTCGTTTGGGTTCCTCGATTATGACCACCACAACAAACGCTTCTTCCCTAATCATTGGCTTTGACTTTTTCGGGATGATTTTTGAGTCACCGCCTCATTGAACTAGGGTTTCGCTACCGCATAATCTCGAGCGATATGTCCTTCCTTTCCACAATTATAGCATACCTTGAACTGCTAGGGCGGTTTGGACCGATATGTCCTCTTTCGCAGATTTATAATATACGACCGGTGGTCGTTCTCCTCCCTTAGAACCGATTGTCACGCAAGACCGCTGTCTTCACACGGTCGTTGTTAAATCTCCTCTTTTAAAATCTCCTCCGACTCGCTTCTTCGTTTTTCACGACCATGATTACCACCAGAGTGGTAACCATTTTGTCCGTCTGCTTTCTTTCTCCATTTGGTTCTCATTATCCCGCTGATCGCTATCTCCGTACGATCCTCGGTTGTGGTCCTCGGTTGACCGTACTCGTTATCTCGCCTAATAATTGAGCCCTGCATACAACATCCGAGTAGAGAGAAAATTTATGAGAAATGAGATACCGACGATGCCGGTTTCAAACCTCTAAGAAACATCCCGCCATACGCTCCTCATTCTCCACCAAATGAGGTGCAAACTCGATAACTCGCAAACTTTGCCTCGCATCGAGACACCGCCATGTTGTTTTGCTCTAATCTAATAAACTCCACTTCCTTCATATGACGCATTTAACACTTTCGTGAAAGTATTTGTCATTAAATAGTTTCAAACGCCTCCCAAGACATGCCGAGTGTGGTCGGACGGGTACGCTTCACGCACTCCCACCAAGAGTCTACCTCGCCCACGGAACATAAAGGTGGCGAATGGGACCTTCGTTCTTCATGCATCCCAAGACATCGAATATCTTGGTAATTTGTTTGACCCATGTTTCCGCCATGATCGGATCTCGGCTTTCCCTTAAATTCGTGGTCCCAACTCTTTGAACTCGCCGTGTGACAACCCGTGAATTGCTATCATTTCCTCCTCAGATTTTGAACACGAAGTCTCCTCATTCGATTTTGCATGAATCGCAAAAACTTCTAAACATCCCTCGCTCATCATCTCCGCCAATGGTGTTGTTTGCAGGAGGAACATTGCCACTGTTGTAACGCTCTCCTCGCTGGTGAGTACAAAGCATCTCCACGTTCTCATTTCCATTGTTAATATTCTCAACGACATTCTCAAATCACCGCCATAAAACAAGGGTTAATTAAGGAAATCAATATATCACATAATATCCCTATATATCGACCTAACTAACAAATAAGCTTAGTAGGACATACTAGCTAAGGATTTACTCGCCTCTCCTCCTAGTTCTATTCCCCGATCTCCGCCAGAGATCATATCCCTAAGCTCGATACTAACCGTGACGCCCCAAAATAGGTATACATCACCCATTCGAGTTGTCAATACATGGTATGTAAACAACTACAACTTTATTATTACAACAAGAAAGCGTGAGTTTGAATACAAATATTATCTTCTAGATAATATCTATACTCAAATAAATCCTCATCACATTTATTGATACATTATTTTACAAAAATGGTGAGGACTACTAAACAATCCTTTCTAAAACCTTCATTCCATACCCCAACTCGTACTTGCTATATTCTCGCCTCCTGAGAAAAATGGAACAAAAAGGAAAAGGGTGAGCTCAACTAGCTCAGTAAAGAATATTATGACTAAGATAATATACAACAAATTATCGTTAGTCTTCAACAGGGAAAATTTAATAGAATACAATAGACAACAAATTTTAAATCAATATTCGCAATGAAGTAATAATTCATTAGAAGAGTTAAGTAGAGAATGCAAACTACTATCTTCTATGTATGAATTTAAAAGTTCATCGCTCTATCTTTTATCCCCGTAACATCAATCAATATACATCCGAATCAAATATTCATCTTTAAACACTTTCATCACAGTGCCAAAGATATTCATCATTAGTCATGTTCATTTAAACACTATTCATCTTTGCACTACACAGCCAAAGATATTCTTCAGAAATCATTCATCTTTGCACTACTGTGCCAAAGATATTCAATAATATCATCATTTAAGACCGAGGATGATGAAAAATATTTTTAAAGAAACGAATCCAAAGGAAACAAAATGACAAGGATTAAGGATTAAGGATTCGTACTTGGTTTTATCCACGCCCAAAAATACCTCAAAAATAATCATAGTGGTGTAAAATTCAAGAATGATCAAAACATGGATACAATCAAAGCTAGTATCCGTAATAGATGTTTTGGACAAAAAGAAGAAATTTTATTTTAAATTGAATAGTGCCGAGTATCGTGAATAGTGAATAGTATACGTGAATAAGACCGTATACATGAATAGTAAATCCGACACCAAAAGATAGAAATTCCACAAAAACATCTTCACGCTTCATTAATAGTACTCGTGAATAGTAACTCGTGAATAGTAACTCATGAATAGTAACTCGTGAATAGTAACTCATAAATAGTAACCCCGACATGAAAAAGTTCCAAATTTGATAAAAAGTTCCAACCAATATTTCAAAGATAATGATATCAAGAAATAATATCATTTGAGAAGAAAATAACATCCCTTACCTCAAAGAATCAAGATTTTGAATGAATGGTCAAGTGATGTTGAATGAAACTTATCTTGAATAAAGAACTCTCAAAGTATCTAAATACTCACAAAATACGCTCAATAATATAGAGAGAGAAAGAGAGAAAACTTGTTTTCGTGTGATTTTCAATTCTAACTTAGCCCTCTATTTATAGGAAAATGTTAAGACGCCAAGGGACTTAACTGCAACTGATGGCTTTTACTCGCTACTATTCCCACTCCACCACATTTGAAAATTCAATTGAGCACATTTTCACCAACCAAAAGTGGGGCCCACCAATTCTAGAATTTTCCACCAAAATCATTTATAACCTAATTTCAATCACCACCTCTTAAAATTCATAATAAATTATATCGCTCATTTTTAATCGGTTCAAAATTTGTGGACATATACTCAACTTATGTATGTATAAAATATCCAAAAATTACAACGATCCAACCATCGATTTAAAATTATAACTCACACAATATATCGTAAAAATATCGATTTGATTTTTAATACCTCCATTCCGGCAAAATTACCGATAAAACACCTCAACATTAAATCATTCAATTATAACCACATAAAACAAATAAATCCATCATTTATAAATATTTTCTTATCATATAAATCAATAATTAATTATTCACAAATAATATTACGTAATCACCATTATGACAACCAGCCGCTCCTCAGAAAAGAGGGCTTCCAATAAGGATTTCTCTCATCATGCGCCAGCAATTAGGTGACCAAACCTCTCCTCGATGTAACTTTCTAGACATTGCCAATAATGCTATCTAATAATATTATTTAAATAATATGAATTATTGATCCGATAATGGAGATAATGTGCAAAGTGACAATTATTGAACAACAATAATATAAAATATCAACGCAAAGAATTATTGAATCAATAAAATAAAATATTGAACAAGAATTCATCGTGGAAAATTATTGAGTAGTGCCTTCTTACGTAAGGATCAATAATTCAACAATACGCGCAATACCGCAGTGCCATCGTTGTGTAAACCACGCCAGACATCGTATTTTAACCACGGGTATTCCAACGATCTTAATTCAGTAATAATTACGCCGTTATTTTTAACCAACTTATATTTGGTCATTTTCTTCATCCAATCGCTTCAGTTATGGGGCCCACACATGGCTACTACCGTCGCATTTAATATTCCCACAAAGCATTTAATATTCCACACCAAACTAATATTCCCTAACAACAATGAATATTTTATAACTACTTGCTTATTTTGAAATATTTGCATATTTAACCCCTAACTATCCACATTAATCAAATCAACCCTTACTATTTCAAAATAATAAATAGAGAAAATTAAATTTCATTAATAATAAGTTGGGGTCTTATAGCTTAATATATTATATATATAACTATTATATATATAATTAATATTAACTATATATATATATATATATATATATATATATATA
Organism: Panax quinquefolius; assembly: GCA_020205615.1. Classification (NCBI taxonomy): domain Eukaryota; kingdom Viridiplantae; phylum Streptophyta; class Magnoliopsida; order Apiales; family Araliaceae; genus Panax; species Panax quinquefolius. The sequence continues at coordinate 53,269,486 of CM035161.1, read as the reverse complement.
ATCAAGATCCTGCCGAATCACATGCATTTTTTTTATGGTATTACTTTACATGTTCCTTACATTAGTAATCACTTGACTCCTGCAACCTTTACTGGGCCACGTGATCACCATTTAAGTAACCTTTTAACATGATAAGGAAAAGCAAGCCACGCAATCTGGTATGAGAAAAAAAAATCAGTTTCGCAATTTTTTTTTAAATAAATTTTATACAATAAAATTATGCCCAATTAATTTGTTCTAAACACATATCAATATACATATCAAATTAAAATAATTAATAATTCGCATAAAGGTTTGGCTTTGATACCACTGTTAGGTTTGTAATATTCAAGAACGCAATCAAATTGCATAAAAAGTGCGGAAACGTGTAAAAATCAGAGTTTAAAATTTTTACAAACCATATACCCGGATCACCCTTTATGCACAATTATTAATTAAACGAAAAGGATGAATAAAAACATACCCTTGAAGATCCGAGCTTCCTCAGGTATAAGTTCACCTCCAATCCTTTTCGCGTTCAACTTGAATTCACCGGGTTTGGTTCCTTCTTTTGATCAACGTTAGCCACCCAAGTGTTTGGCCTCTAGAGGTGATCCACCAAGGAAGAAGAAGGATTCAAGAAGATGGGTGGTTGGCTAAACCCTAGTTTTTCTATCTCTATAGAAAAGGAGCGTACTTTCCAACTCATTGAATTTTAACGTAGTCATAATATCTGATATAAGACTCCTCTTATAAAGATATCAAGTAACCCTATTAAAATAAGGTATTATTTAATTAAACTCTTTTAATTAAATGGGCTCCCTAATCTTATTAGGGATAATTAATTAAACTCCTTTAATTAATTTTCCCTCCTAATCCTATTAGGAATAAATGAGAGTACTTATATTAAATTAATTCCTAAACTCTTTTAGAAATTAAAATAATAATAATTGTAATAATATTAATAAGACTCCTCTTATTAATTTATATTTAATATTTCTAAAATATTAAATAATAATATTAAGCTATTTAATTTATTCTATCACCATAGATTAAATTAAATATACATAAATATATTATTACGATTATGCCATTAACTTCTTAAATAATTATTCTTCCTTTTATGGTGTGACCCTTTAGGTTCTCCATATTAAATAGGTTGTGAATAAATCAATTAGAACAATTCTAATCTTATTTAAATAAATAAATTAAACAATTAATTTATTTAAATAAATAATATTTATTCTACAATAGGGATAAGCCTCTCCCTAGCGATCAACGACTTTCCGGATAATATAGATTTCAACATTAATCATAAAAGAACCTTTGAGTAAATAGTTACCAGACAATTCAATCCTTCCACCATACAATGTCCCAATTAAATATAAGACATGGAATTATCGTCAAGTCTTATTTTATTTAATTATACGTATTTCGACTCTTAAATGCACAACTCAAATAATGCAAATTAGAAACTCCTTTCTAATTTCATTACGCGCCGCCAAGGACTATTTGGGTTGTTATTTATCGAATCACATAGGACATTTCTCTTCTTTTAATATAAGTGGTAGATTCTTTATTGATCATACATTATCTCCATGTACAACTTATTATACCCAAGCATACCCTTTGATATACCCTAAGGGTCTTAAGGAATAAGTCAAAGTATAACTCATCATACACAAGATACTATGATGATCTCAAGTCCAAGGATCACTTGTACTACTATCACTACAGAGAATTCCTATCGACAGCAAGTAAAACTCCATTAGGTATTCCTTAGTGAGCCACGTTCAAATGAACTTATTCTCTAATAAGCACCTACATACTTGCTTTAGTGTTCCACACAAATGATCATGAGATCAATCATCCTCATCCAATGAGCAAGCAACAACGTATGTACCAATCTATCCGGATTCACTAATCCCCAATTTAGTAATCCAATGATTGGGAACTATTTTAGTTTTAAGCTTTCTAAGAATTTAGATCTCATTAGAATGATCATCATCATTATTCTAAAAGCATTGCTTAAAACTATGAGTTTATCACATATTATATGTGAGACCCCAAATTTTATCAATAAAGATTTAAATTTTGTCGAAATAATTTTTAATATTATAGTGTGAATTTGAGATAATATTATAGTTGTGGGTAGTATTTATAAATTTTGCAAAGTATGCAAGTGGTTATATTATATTCGATTGGTGGGGAATATTCGGTTTAGCAGAAATATTAGACAACTACTCAATCATTGGTGGACCATAGCGAAATTATTGTCGGATCGAGAAAACGACAAAAATATTTTATTGAAATAACGACGGAAGTTTTACTGTTGATAATCTTTGTTGAACTACTCGGTAGTAAAAGTACGATGAATACGTGTGGTTGCATAGTAGCATTACCAGTATTGATTATTGATGCTTATGTGAGAAGTCACTCGGTTTGATTCCATTATTGTCGATTAATAATATGAATTATTATAAGCGATAATGACGTTTTGTTTTATTCAGTATTATTAACGTAATAAAAGCGTAAACATCTTTTTATATAAAATGTAATACTTTATTAAAGTTATTCTATAAATAGAATATATTATATTTTATTATGCATAGTGTTGCATAATGTTTTTGTATAGTGTTGCATAGTGTTCAGATAGTAAAATGTTTTATATAAATAGAATATATTATATTTTATTTAAAAGATTTTGCTTTAAATATGGACCGTCGATTAAAGTAAATTAATCTGGACCATTCATGGATTAATTACTATGCATTCTATTTTTCTATAAATAAGCTCATTCCTTCATTATTTTCTTACTTAATTCTTTGAAACTCTAGAGAGAGAAATTGAGAGAAGAAGCTATAGAGAAAATCTATAGAGAGAAAGATAAAGAGTATTACGGTACTTCACTACTTTGATATCCAAGTGTCTTTTACTAGGTAAGGGATATTATTCGTTTGTATTCATGAAGAGAACTTCGGTTATTCCATTCCTTATTATTTCTGTTGGAATAACTCAGATATCTGTGACATACCCTATACTTGGTGAAATCCTCTGTTATTCCATTCTTTATTATTCATTGGAATAACTTTTGATCTGTGGCATGCCCTATACATAATCAGATATCGTGGTTTACCCTATACTTGGTGACATTCTTCTATTATTCTCATTGGAACATCCCGTCTCATGTGATTTACAGGACTGGTTAAAATCTTTATTATTATTCATTTGGAACATCACATGCATGTGTTTTACACAGGACCGGTTCCGCCTTTTATCATTCTCATTGGAATATCCTATTCGTGTGTTTTACACCGATCCGGTTCCATCTTTATTATTCTTTTGGAACATCTTGTCGATTGTGAATTTCACCGACTGGTTCCGTTATTATTATTACATTGAATAACTCGTCACATCCAAGTACCGCATGCATGGTGATTTCTTTTGTTATTCCATTCTTTATTATACCCGGTTGGTTAAAACTTTGACTTCTATACTCCATGAAATTAGTAGAATATCCTTGATATTTGCGTTTCATCCAAAGATCTTTTCATGGAAATATTCTTCGATCATTCTTGAATTTTACTCTACAAAAAAAGATATCTTGTTGACAATTTGGACGTTACTAATTCTCGGATAAAATAATTCTTGAACTTGTTTTATTGAATTATTATGTCATTGTCATCATCTTCATGATATATTATGTTATCTTTGGCTTACGTGCATAGATGAACTTAGTATGATTATGACCGAGGATCATTCGGTATAATCATGGCTTGTTATAAATGATATGATAAAAGTCCTCGGTTATTCTGTAATGCGATGATGGATAGTTTTGGTATGATTATGACTAGGGGTGATTCGGTATATAGTCATGACCATTGATAATTTGATGAAAATCCTTGACCGTGGGTATGAGGATGATTAGATGTGGTGGTTTATTTATTGTCGAGTCTCAAATGATAAAAAAAAAATTGATGAAAACCTTTTAAAACCTAAAAGATAGTAGATTTTATTCTCTACTTGACTCTTTTAATGGATTGCATATTCTGCTACAGTTAAACTGGTTGTTTATTGTATTTTATCAGTTTAACACTGTTGAAGGCTAATGATAATTTATTCTGCATTATCTTAGTCATAATATTTCTTACTGGGCTAGTTGAGCTCACCCTTTCTTTCACTGTTCTCTTCAGGAAATGAGAACATAGCTGGGACGAGTCGGGGAACAGAGTAATGGTCCAGAGGATAGCATTAGTAGTCCTCACTATTATGTGAAATAGTGTGATAATAGTTGTAATGAGGACTCCTTTTGAGTTTGTATAATATCTAGTAGACAATATTTGTATTCAAACTCACAGTTTATGTCGTATTGTACACGACAGTTAGGTTAGTAAGTTGTATTTGAATTTATGTACCATGTAAGTGGCGACCCAAGATGGGTGACGTATACCTAATTTTGGGGGTGTCACAGTTGGTATCAGAGCTTAGGGATATGATCCCTGGCTAAGAGGTGAGAATAGTACTAGGAGGGGAGAGACGGGGAATACCTTCGCTAGAATGACCTACCTAAGTTTATGTGCTATTTTATTGGTCAGTCAGAATATAGGGATAATTTGTTACATGTCAATTAACCCTTGTTTTGTGACAGTGTTTGAGAATGGCATCTGAAAATGCTGAAATAAGCAATGAAGCACATGAGAGTGTTGATTCAGCTCAAACAAAAGGTAACGACCAACAACACGATAATAATCATACTTTGGTGGCAACTATTTATCGAACAATGATAACCATCGTGGGGAAATTATCATGCTAAGAATGGTAACCACTTGATTGGTAATCATGGCAAAGATAATAGAAGTGGAAATTTCAAGAAGAGAAGGTCATTTAGCTCGATTTTTGTCGTATAGTGAAGTCAAGTCCATTTGGGATAGTGGCACCAAAGGCGGACATGCAGAAAAACAAAGTCGGTGGTTTCGGGAAGAAGCGTTTGCGTGACTTCTCAAAAAAGTGGGTAACCCGAACGAAGTTAGCACAAAGTTAGTTAATTATAAATTCTTGCTAAGTCTATACCTTATTAGATCTGGGTTCTACCCATTCTTTTATCTCTTTTGCTTGCGTTCGACGTTTAAATTTGACTCAGGAGAAATTAGACTTTGATTTATCTATTGAAACTTCGTTGGGAGAAACCTTCATTACCTCCACTATTTATTAATCTTGTTGTTTCAAATAAACACTTTCAACGCTTACTGTCGATCTTATCTCTTTGAAAATACTTGCCTTTGAGGTAATTTTTGAAAACGATTGATTAACTACTCATTATTCTTTTTGTAAGGTTGTTAGCTTTCATATTCCTAACCAACCTATTATATGAATTCAAAGTAACCAAATCCTAAAGTTAATCATTGTTATATCAAGTCATAAGTAAAAGAGCCCGATCCTTTCGTTGTTGACTTCCTTGTGTGGAATGCTGCACCGCGGACTTTCTATAAAGCGTACGTCGTGATTGAAGATGGCAAGTTGATAGGTATCATTGTGAGGTGCTTATCTGGGTTAAGGGATAGAAGTCACAGTTGGTATTAATGTGACGTACTATCCAAGTCTTGGACGAGAGTAATGTGATTTTGAATGATATTTCTATCATTAATAAATTTCTTGGCGTATTCTTGAAGATTTCTTAGCCTACTTAGAGCGTGAAATCGAACTTTGTATTGACCCCAGTACAAAACCCATTTCTTAAACACTCAAATATTTCGTCAACTAAAAGGATCTGTTTACGAGGATTATGATGAAAGTCATAATAAAATCATTGGACTAATGAAAATCATGGGTATATGAAGTATTAGTAAGTGTTATGATGAGTTATGTGGTTATTATGTGAAAACATGAAAGTTTTTTAGAAATCACAAAGGGTTGAAAAATCAGATTTTGGTAAAAACGTAACATGAAATTCAATTGACCATATCTCCTATTATATTTTGAATTTTTGAGTGTGGTCAAGTCCTAGAGTTAGATCTATGAGCTACCTAACTAATCCAAATGGAATTACTGGAAAAGGTGTTGTAGATTTTTGTGTGGACTGATTTTAGAAAAGGAGTGCAAAGCTGCAAAAACCGAAAAAAGCTTCTGCCATGATTTTAGAGAGGCTGTTTCGGCCACTTAAATTATGAGAAAAATTCTGGCCTTTTGGGACATAAAAGTATATGGTATAAAGTACCTCCTGTCCAAAAATGAGCTCATTCTGACTTAAAATGAGCAAGTTATGACTATTTCAATATTTAGGGTTTTCAAATTTAAAAACGCTATAACCGAGTTCTATAACTTTCGATGACCATGAAATTTAAAGCTGAGGCTCATGTTAACATGTGTAAGGTCCTGCCAAGATTTGGGAATCTTTGGAGTTAAACTTGAGGTAGCTAATTTCTTAAGGAATTAATTAGAAATTAATTTTTGAAAAATAGTAAATGAATTTTAAAAATTCCGAGAAAAATATATTTTCATCATGGGACTATATTACGCTAAATCTCAGAAAAGAAATATTTTTGGGACTGATTTGGTATTTTTCATGAAAATAGTTTAGTTACGAACATATGAGTTAAATATGTTATGTGAAGTAACAAAGTTGAAAATAAGATTTTATTGCTAGAGAATCCTATATAGAGTATATGCATATTTTTTGAGAGATTTGATAATTGGTGATGATATCTTATGAGTATGGCATTTTTGAATGATGAAATGCATTATATGGTAAAGCGTAAACAATTGAGATAAATTGTTTATAAATTTAAGAAGTGATTAAAATATTGTTATAATATTAATGATATTAGATTATAAGATTATTAAGTGATTGATAACATGGGGATATTCTTGAATCCTGGATAAATTATATTATAAATGTTTAATATTTATCCTTTATCTCATTTGATTGATTCTTTATATCATTATCCTCATGCTTATATTATGTTGAAAGTCATCTGTGGCCTGTAGTGCATAGATGGACTTGGTATGATTATGACCAGGGATTGTTCGGTATAATCATAACCGTAATTGAAAACACAATTATCTTTGGCCGTAGTGCATGGATAATTTGTGGTCGTGATACTAATGAATACACAATTATCTTTGGCCGTAGTGCATGGATAATTTGTGGTCGTGATACTAATGAATACACAATTATCTTTGGCCGTAGTGTATGGATAATTTGTGGTCGTGATACTAATGAATACATAATTATCTTTGGTAGTAGTGCATGGATAATTTGTGGTCGTGATACTAATGAATACACGATTATCTTTCGTAGTAGTGCATGGATAATTCGTGGTCGTGATACTTAATGAATACACAATTATCTTTGGTATGATTGCATGGATAATTTGTGGTCGTGATGATACTAATGAATACACAATTATCTTTGGTAGTAGTAGTGCATGGATAATTTGTGGTCGTGATAATAATGAATACACAATTATCTTTCGTCAGTAGTAGTGCATGGATAATTTGTGGTCGTGATACTAATGAATACACGATTATCTTTGGTAGTAGTGCATGGATAATTTGTGGTGCGTGATACTAATGAATACACGATTATCTTTGGTAGTAGTGCATGGATAATTGTGGTGGTGATATTAATGAATACACAATTATCTTTAATAGAGTAGTGCATGGATAATTTGTGGTCGTGATAATCTTAATGAATACACAATTATCTTTGGTAGTAGTGCATGGATAATTTGTGGTCGTGATATTAATGAATACACAATTATCTTTGGTAGTAGTGCATGGATAATTTGTGGTCGTGATACTAATGAATACACGATTATCTTTGGTCGTAGTGCATGGATAATTTGTGGTCGTGATACTAATGAATACACGATTATCTTTGGTCGTAGTGCATGGATAATTTGTGGTCGTGATACTAATGAATACACGATTATCTTTGGTCGTAGTGCATGGATAATTGTGGTCGTGATACTAATGAATACACGATTATCTTTGGTCGTAGTGCATGGATAATTTGTGGTCGTGATACTAATGAATACACGATTATCTTTGGCCGTAGTGCATGGATAATTCGTGGTCGTGATACTAATGAATATCCTTGGCCTGTAGTGCAGGGATGATTCGATGATATGGATTAATTATTGAAATTTGAGTCTCAAAGAATGAAATATTAATTCATGGATGTGGTAAAAGTCATCTTTGGTCGTAGTGCATTGATAGACTTGGTATGATTATGACCACGGATTATTCGGTATAATCATGACCGTAATTGAAAACACGAATATCCTTGGCCAGTGGTGCATGGATAATTCATGGTCTGTGATACTTTTAAGCCGCGTCTCAGCATTATTGATTTTACAGGTTGTATATCTTTGATACGTAGTGCAAAGATGAATTATTAATGAATATCTTTGGCGGGATTGCAAAGATGAATTTAATGTTTTCAATGATAAAGGTATTCAAGGTATCTTGACTCTTTATCATACAGTATCGTACCCTATTTCGAGGGCTTAAATTCCATAAGGAGGGAGATTGTGAGACCCCAGATTTTATCAATAAAGATTTAAATTTTGTCGAAATAATTTTTAATATTATGGTGTGAATTTGAGATAATATTATAGTTGTGGGTAGTATTTATAAATTTTGCAAAGTATGCAAGTGGTTATATTATATTCGATTAGTCGGGGAATATTCGGTTTAGCGAGGAATATTCGCATAACTACTCAATCATTGGTGGATCCGATAATGTAATTATTGTCGGATTGAGAAAACGACAAAAATATTTTATTGAAATAACGACGGAAGTTTTACCGTTGAATCTTGTTGAACTACTCGGTAGTAAAAGTACGATGTAATACGTGTGGTTGCATAGTAGTACACGGTATTGATTATTGATGCTTATGTGAGAAGTCACTCAGTTTGATTCCATTATTGTCGATTAATAATATGAATTATTATAGCGATAATGACGTTTTGTTTTATTCGTATTATTAACGTAATAAAAGCGAAACATCTTTTATATAAAACAGAATACTTTATTAAAGTTATTCTATAAATAGAATATATTATATTTTATTATGCATAGTGTTGCATAGTATTTTGCATAGTATTTTGCATAGTGTTGCATAGTGTTTGCATAGTAAAATGTTTTTATATAAATAGAATATATTATATTTTATTTAAAAGATTTTGCTTTAAATATGGACCGTCAGATTAAAGTAAATCAATACGGACCGATTCATGGATTAATTACTATGCATTCTATTTTCCTATAAATGAAGCTCATTCCTTCATTATTTTCTTACTTAATTCACTTTGAAACTCTAGAGAGAGAAATTATAGAGAGAAGCTATAGAGAGAAAATCTATAGAGAGAAAGATAAAGAGTATTCTGGTACTTCACTACTTTGATATCCAGTGTCTTTTACGGTAAGGGATATTATTCCTTTGTATTCATGAAGAGAACTTCAGTTATTCCATTCCTTATTATTCTGTTGGAATAACCTGTATACGCGGCATACCCTATACTTGGTGAAATCCCTCTGTTATTCCATTCTTTATTATTCTGTTTGAATAACCTGTATACGCGGCATGCCCTATACATAATCTGTATACGTGGTTTACCCTATACTTGGTGACATTCTTCTATTATTCTATTGGAACATCTTGTCTGTGTGATTTACACCGGACCTGGTTCCGTCTTTATTATTATTCTGTTGGAACATCCACATGCGTGTGTTTACACCGGACCGGTTCCGCCTTTTATCATTCTGTTGGAATATCCTATCGTGTGTGTTTTACACCGGATCTGGTTCCATCTTTATTATTCCGTTGGAACATCCCGCCGATTGTGAATTTCACTTGACCGATTCCATTATTATTATTATTACATTGGAATAACTTTTGTCTGTCGCGAAGTACCGCATGCATGGTGATTTCTTTTGTTATTCCATTCTTTATTATACCCGGTTGGTTAAAACTTTGACTTCTATACTCCATGAAATTAGTAGAATATCCTTGATATTTGCGTTTCATCCAAAGATCTTTTCATGGAAATATTCTTCCGATCATTCTTGAATTTTACTCTACAAAACAAAGATATCTTGTTGACAATTTGGGCGTTCTTAATTCTCGGATAAAATAATTCTTGAACTTGTTTTATTGAATTATTATGTCATTGTCATCATCTTCATGATATATTATGTTATCTTTGGCTTACGTGCATAGATGAACTTAGTATGATTATGACTGAGGATCATTCGGTATAATCATGGCTTGTTATAAATGATGTGATAAAAGTCCTCGGTGGCTCGTAATGCGATGATGGATAGTTTTTGGTATGATTATGACTAGGGGTGATTCGGTATAGTCATGACCATTGATAATTTGATGAAAATCCTTGGCCGTGGTGCGGGGATGATTAGATGTGGTGGTTTATTTATTAAGTCGAGTCTCAAATGATAAAAAAAAAAAAATTGATGAAAACCTTTTAAAACCTAAAAGATAGTAGATTTTATTCTCTACTTGACTCTTTTAATGGATTGCATATTCACCGCAGTTAAAGCTGGTTGTCTATTGTATTTTATCGGTTTAACACTCATTGAAGGCTAATGATAATTTATTTCGCATTATCTTAGTCATAATATTTCTTCTTGGGCTAGTTGAGCTCACCCTTTCTTTCTTTATTCTCTTCAAGAAATGAGAACATAGGCCGGGACGAGTCGGGGAATGGAGTAATGGTCCGGAGGATAGCATTAGTAGTCCTCACTATTCTCGTGAAATAGTGTGATAATAGTTGTAATGAGGACTCCTTTTGAGTTTGTATAATATCTAGTAGACAATATTTGTATTCAAACTCACAGTTTATGTCGTATTGTACACGACAGTTAGGTTAGTAAGTTGTATTTGAATTTATGTACCATGTAAGTGGCGACCCAAGATGGGTGACGTATACCTAATTTTGGGGGCGTCACATTATAAAACAGCATCATGTAGATAATTAAAAGCCTTTAATAAATTAATACTTTTTATTAATAAATGAATAAGATTGTTACAAAGTATATGCTTTATCATCAAACATGATTGGCTTGTGTGCATACTACTTTCATCATGTTGCTGATTTGTTCTTTAGGGAGATTATGTATTTGCATGGTATACCTAAAATATTATTTCAGATAGAGATACAACGTTCTTAAGTTACTTTTGAAAGACCTTGTGGTGTAAATTGGGTACTAAACTGTTATTTTTAACTACTTGTCATCCACAAACTGACGGTCAAACTAAAGTAGTGAATAGGACTTTGTCAGCATTGTTACGGGCTATCATAAAAAGAATTTCAAGCAATGGGAAGAATGTTTACCATATTTTGAGTTTGCATATAACCGTTCTATTCATTCTTCTACTAATTTTTCTCCATTTGAAATTGTATATGGTTTTAATCCTTTGACACCGTTGGATTTATCATCATTACCTTTTTCTGAATACACTAACATGGATGGAAAGAAAAAGGCTGATCTTGTTAAACAGATTCATGAAAAAGCCATACTAAACATAAAACGGAGGACGGAACAATACATTAAGCACATGAACAATGGACGACATCAGGTGATCTTTGAACCCGAAGATTGGGTGTGATTACATATGTGGAAAGAAATATTCCCAGTTCAAGGACGTTCGAAATTGCTTTCGATGGGAAACGGTCCATTTCAAGTTCTTGAGCATATCAATGACAATGCCTATAAATTGGATTTTCCAGGTGAGTATAATGTTAGTGCCATATTTAACGTTACTGATCTAAGCCCGTTTGATGTAGGTGATGATTTGAGGACAAATCCTTTTTAAGAGGAGAGGAATGATGAGGACATGGCATGCGTGGACTCAAATAAGACTAAAGGGACGTGGGAATCAAGCAAGGCTAGAATTAAGAGGTTCAAACAAGGTCTCAATGGATTGATCCAAGATGTTTAGGCTGAAGCTAATGCAAGGAAACCCAAAGAGGAGGCAAAAGAGCACGAGACACAAATTTGGGTCAATTTAATTGGGTTAATTTAATACAAGTCCAATTCTAATCTTCTTAACAAAGTCAACATATTTTACATGCAAGGGAAGTTATTTAATCATGTTGGTCGCACCTTTTTCAAGTTATTAGGCTTAACATTCAGACTTAACATATTCAGCATCATGTAAACATAGCAATTTAAGTGGGCTTTCTCAACATTAATATTCATGAAGCAATGCACGAATTCCAATTAAGGTCCAATAAATGATCTGATTTTAACATGTTCAATATATTTTTATGTGGGCCACGTTCTACATTTTAAATATCATAAAACTAGATCATATATGTTCCTAACAGTACATTTTAAATATCATAAAACGGATTATTTTAAATATCATAAAACTGGATAAGTTTTAACATAATTCGCACGCGGCTTAGAAAATATTTGGGATCTAGAATTAGTTTTAAATTCTATTGTAATTAGGATTTCTTTTCCAAAGTGACTTCTATTTCCTTATAGAAATTAGGGCTATAGTTTATAAATTCCTATTAGGATTTGGATTGTTTTGAGTAGTATAAATAGAGGTCCAAGTTGATGTAATCAAACACATTATTCATTATTCAATATATTTGTGTGGTTATTCTCTACTTTTGAATCTTTGAAGAATTCTACGTAATTCTTAGTTATTTCTTTGAGATTCAATTTGACTTATCATACAACAATTCATAGTTCTGTGTGGCGTCTTCTACCGCATCAATCGTCGATTGTACCAAGATTACCGCTTCAATATAAGCGAGGGGTCAAGGTGTCGTTGGTGTCCATTCAATGCGTATTTCTGAACGTGAGCAATTGTACTAAGATTACCGTCTACATATAGGCGAGGGGTTAAGGTGTTGCAAGTAATTAACCCAACAACTGAACTAGAAACGATTCGGGCGACGACTACCTCACACAAGCGTGTCGTGGAGTCTATCATTTGGTATCAAAGCTAAGCTGTAATACCCGAGAATTTCCACATCTTAATAAATAAATATTAATAGAAACGAATATTTATTTAAGTATAAAAGATTTTTGTACTTCGAGATGAGTTAACTCAATTATATTAAATAATTAAATAATTGAGAATATGTGGAGTTGTGATGAACTCGTTGAGAGCCTTGTGTGGCACGGAGATGGAAAATATTAATAGTAATATTAATTAACAAAGAAATTACCAAGTAAGCAATTAAGTAATATTAATTGTTAATTGTTATATTAATTAAATATTTATGGTGATTAAATAATAATATGTGATTATTAATTGTTATTGTGTGCAAAGTAAATTGCATGACTAGAATGTCATGATTCGTTTAATTTATGTGTGTACGACATGTGATATTATATGGTTCTTACATTAAAAAGAAGATGTGGTGTGACACATTAGTATAATTATGTAATAATATAAACTATATAATAAAGTGTAAGGAATTATAAGTTACATAAACAATTATTTATGTGACAATAAGTATGAGTGGAAACATTAAAAGATGTACTCTGTCAAAGAATTTCAAACTATTCCAATAAGTGAGTATAATTGGAATACTAAAGTTTTAAGGAGATATTAAATTACTAGTGGTTAATAAAAGGGAGTCCATACATGTTATAAATAATAATTAGACTAGACTAATGTACATGGATTATATGATGTGAGTACATAAATAATCCCTAACTCTCCATTGTGTGGTGGCATTAACACTTTAAAATTTCATTTTTTGGGAGTATAAGGGAACAAACAAAGCTTTATAAATACGTTGTTAGGATTTAAAAATCCGTGTCCCATATTTAGTGTCCCAACAATGCTCAAATAGTAGCCTATATCTTCATTGCATGAAATCTAGCAGCTACAAATCTATGGTGATGATGATTACGGCTGAGTAGTTGGCCAACCCTTTCATGACAAATATTTCTTCTCAATTTTTGTTGGATCAAACCATGGTGTAATGCCATGAACTTGGCACTCAATTCTCTATAAATAACACCCTCTCCTTCTCTATTCTCTATTGGTTGAAATTGTCTGTTAAGTGTGAACTGAGAGTGTGAGTTGTTGAGCTTTGAGGAGTGTATAATCAGAGTAGTGAGGAGTCCAATTTAAGCTTCAAGAGGTATAATTCTACTTTGATATTCTTGAGCTTGATTTTTGTCAAGATTCTAGTAATTGTTGAATTTTCTGTTAATTGGTATAGATTAGCATGCCATGGTGTTATCTGAGCTTGTATGCATATCTAGCAGCTTTGCTGTTAGTCTGATTACAGGTTTAGCATCATATGTGATAAGGCTCTGCAGAAGTAGAGGCATATTTTTTGGTTCTGATCGAAGTGGCGCGGCCTCGCCACTTCTATAGTCTAATACCTCGCGGTCGCGCGTGGTGTTTTTCTTAGATACTGATTTGAGGTTTCTGGATTGTTCTGAGCATGCTATGATAGTTAGGTTAAGCATATAAATAACCCTAGCATGTGGTTAGATATTGTTTTGAATATATTATGTTGTTTTATCTTGATTTGAGTTGAGTTTTCTAGAAAACTTCAAGATTTGGAAAACTAGAAATTGTGAACTTAAAGTAATGCATATTTTGACCTTGCAAGCATGTTAGTATGGTTTTGAAATGCGTGTCGGACATACTAACTTAAGTATATGGATTTCGTATTTAAGCATGATCATGTTGGACTTAATAATAAGCTTTCTAATGAAAATGCGAACTTTGAACATGAATGTTAACGTCTTTACTTAAAAGTTAGAATATGATATTTGTGAACATGTTTGATGATACGTTTAGACTCACTTAGGTATCATAAATGTATATATACCATGTTTAGGTGTCATAATTCAAGGAAATCATAAACAAAGCATATTTTGAAACAAAATGATGTTAATTACACGTATGTGATATGAATACTCACAAGCATGTATAATATGAGTTATATGACTACTTTATATGTTTAAGAATCAAGAATGTTAGACTTCGTGATTTCATAACCTTAAATGGCCTTGATTTGTTGAGATGTCCAACTTAGTACCGTATTGTTCAAGACGGGACCTAGATAAAACTAGAAAGATGCAAAAGGGCCCTTAACATGTTAATATATGTTATGTGTATAAGGATGTGCAAGCTAGGCCAAGCAAGTATAATTGGAATACTAAAGTTTTAAGGAGATATTAAATTACTAGTGGTTAATAAAAGGGAGTCCATACATGTTATAAATAATAATTAGACTAGACTAATGTACATGGATTATATGATGTGAGTACATAAATAATCCCTAACTCTCCATTGTGTGGTGGCATTAACACTTTAAAATTTCATTTTTTGGGAGTATAAGGGAACAAACAAAGCTTTATAAATACGTTGTTGGGATTTAAAAATCCGTGTCCCATATTTAGTGTCCCAACAGTGCTCAAATAGTAGCCTATATCTTCATTGCGTGAAATCTAGCACCTACAAATCTATGGTGATGATGGTTACGGCTGAGTAGTTGGCCAACCCTTTCATGACCAATATTTTTTCTTAATTTTTGTTGGATCAAACCATGGTGTAATGCCATGAACTTGGCACTCAATTCTCTATAAATAACACCCTCTCCTTCTCTATTCTCTATTGGTTAAAATTGTCTGTTAAGTGTGAACTGAGAGTGTGAGTTGTTGAGCTTTGAGGAGTGTATAATCAGAGTAGTGAGGAATCCAATTTAAGCTTCAAGAGGTATAATTCTACTTTGATATTCTTGAGCTTGTGTTTTGTCAAGATTCTAGTAATTATTGAATTTTCTATTAATTGGTATAGATTAGCATGCCATGGTGTTATCTGAGCTTGTATGCATATCTAGGAGCTTTGCTGTTAGTCTGCTTGCAAGTTTAACATCATATGTGATAAGGCTCTACAGAAGCAGAGCCATATTTTTTGGTTCTGATCGGCCGCGCCACTTCTATAGTCTAATACCGCGCGACCGAGGGTGGTGTTTTTCTTAGATACTGATTTGAGGTTTCTGGATTGTTCTGAGCATGCTATGATAGTTAGGTTAAGCATATAAATAAGCCTAACATGTGGTTAGATATTGTTTTGAATATATCACGCTGTTTTAGCTTGATTTGAGTTGAGTTTTCAAGAAAACTTCAAGATTTGGAAAACTAGAAATTGTGAACTTGAAGTAATGCATATTTTGACCTTGCAAGCATGTTAGTATGGTTTTGAAATACGTGTCAGACATACTAACTTAAGTATATGGATTTTGTATTGAAGCATAATCATGTTGGACTTAGTAATTAGCTTTACTAATGAAAATGCGAACTTTGAACGTGAATGTTAATGTTCTACTTGAAAGTTAGAATTTGATATTTGTGAACATATTTGATGATACTTTTAGACTCACTTAAGTATCATAAATGTATATATACCATGTTTAGGTGTCATAATTCAAGGAAATCATAAACAAAGCATATTTTAAAACAAAATGATGTTAATTACATGTTTATGATATGAATACTCACAAGCATATCTAATATGAGTTATATGACTACTTTATATGTTTAAGAATCAACAATGTCGGACTTCGTGATTTTATAATCTTAAATGGCCTTGATTTGTTGAGATGTCCAACTTAGGACCGTATTGTGTAAGACGGAACCTAGATTAAACAAGAATGATGCGAAAGGACCCTTAACATGTTAATATATGTTATGTGTATAAGGATGTGCAAGCTAGGCCAAGCAAGTGATTGCTCAATACAGTTTGAATCGGGGGAGCCGCATGTACATGCGTCTCCTTTGTATAAATTAGAAGCGGTGGTAGCGCCGATCTGAAATCTTAGATTCTGCATTCTAATTTTTGGACATTGGCTTGTATGATGCTATATTGCAAAAAGGAGTTTAAAACCTACTGATACATGTATATATGTGATGCTTAGATACTAGGATGATTTTTGCCTCATAATAGAATGGTTCATGGGTAAAAAGGATTTAACTTTGAGTATTCTTAATTTACTCATAAGTGTTTGATCTATCTTAATCTAAAATCTGATTTTGTACCATATGTGTATACATGAATCATATCAAGCTTGAGTAAAGGCTGTGTTAGCTAACGAACATCTTGAACCTATAATACACTATAAATAGGATTCGAAAGTGTTGATTTCTTAACGTGGATAAACTACACTTAAGGCAAGTTCCTTGAACCCTACTTTTATTATTCAAGTATCCTAAACCCTTGCATTACTTTATTCGACGCATATCGTAAGCAATTACTCGAACCTTACTCTTTATTTGAGTCTTATTGAACTTGTGAATTATTGGTCGTAAAAGTAGAATTATGAAGGAAACTTATTTTGAAATGAAATTCAAATTTTGATATCTGTTCATGGATATGTTGAAAGAGATGTCTAAGCCAATCGATTCGGCCAGACTATTGAAAATTAATCAAAAGCTATCCAAACCAAATTAACTTGGTGCAGACTCTTATAACTGAGAAGAACAACCCTCTTAGTAGGGGAATATATATTGTCGGGGAACCGACGTGCACACATGAAAGAGACTAAATGTTGTGCATGACATAGGGTACTTTAGGCTGATCACCTAATGTACTCGTTTTGAAGAATTATCAGTGATATTACTGTTAATTCTAGGAGAAGTTCATAGTCCTTAATAAGTGCTCAGTATTCATTACTTTGAAAGCTTGAATTGATAAGCCTTTGCATATTATTGATATTCTGTCCATAGTGACTATCATTATTGATCATTGATACTTCCTAATTGAGCTATCATTATTAATCTATTCTTGATAAATTGGGAACTATATTGAAAACCCTTTTTCTATATTACTTGTTGGGCAATTTGTGCTCATCCTTTCTTTTAAAAACATTTCAGTTAAGGCGGAACAGGGAAGTGTATCTGGGCAGTACAAGAGCAAGGGAAAGGCTACCAACTAGCTTGTCCTTTTTATGTTTAAGATTATTATGTTGTATTAAGACTGTTTTCATGTTATGTTTAAGCTTAGTAGGATTATGTAATATGTCTTTAGTCGATATGATTATGTAATCTATTAAGTACTGTAGGTTGCGAGACTTGGGGGAATAATTATAATAAATCATTGTATATTATTCTGATTTAGATCTTCCATTGTGAATGTGTTGTTCTAGTTATTATGGTAGTACCATGAGAACGTGATGAACCAAATTTGAGTGACTAAGTGGAGGTCAGAATTTTAGGGGTGCCACATGTTGGTATCAAAGCTATAGTTATAAACCTTAGGAGCGAGTGACCTTAGATTATAACTTAGGAGAACTTAGAAGTTAGTATGAAGATAAAACTCATGTAGAGTTTTCCTTGAGAGTCATAGTGTGTTATAAAATGTAACTTCATTCTATACAATGAACTTATGTTTACTTAACATTCTGACGAAGTTGTTGTTTGTGTTATCTTATGTTGGTGATTGTAGGATAACTGACATGGGAGGACCTAGCCGAGTAGTATAGGAGGATCCGCGTGATATCCACGTAGTCTATAAGGCACCATTGATAGCGAAGCCTATTTCAGTAGTGGCCCCTATTGATGATGATGATGAGGAAGAGGAGATGGAGCCATTACCCGAGGAGTTTGACCCTGAGGAGGAGCCTATGAAGGAGGAGCTTGAGCCTATGGAGGACTTTGACGAGGCTACTTTTGAGGATCGGATGTTGGGAGAGTATGAGGAGCAGATTTTGGAGTTGGGATGTAGAGTAGAGGAGCTAGAGGCTGAGTCTAGGGAGAGGGAGTCTGCATTCCAAAAGTTGAGGGACGAGGACCATCAACGGAAATTGGCAATGCAGGAGATGGGGGTTGAAATTGCTCACCGTAAGGAAGCAGGGATCTAGTTGGGAGCTTTGTTTTACCAAGCAGTGGTGAGGAACATTGAGATGGCAAGAAAGCTGGAGGAACTAGAGCAGAAGGTTTTGAGTGAAAGGACGGAGAAAGAGGCTCTCCGAACTCAGTTAGAGATGGAGGTGATGGATAGGATTCACTTCAAGGAGAAGTGGGAGGAAGCCAACGATAGGGTGGATGATCTAGAGGATGAGGTGCGGTGCAAGAGGAGGAAGATGAATAAGATGGGCTATGCTCTATGCACGACCATGGAGAGATTGATCGATGGGGTAAATCACTACCCAGCTGAGCAAGGACAGACTCGATATACCATAAGTCGAGATATGGTAGTGCATATCACACAGAAGGAATATCAGAGCGCCATGGAGCTTGGGATGTTAGATTAAGTATAGAGGATGCAGACTAGTAGTTGTAAATTTTTTTTAGTTATGTTTAATATGTTGTTGTAATCTCAGTCTTTTGTGTAAGATGTGAGATAGTGGTAACCCCCAAACTTCTAAAAAGTGTTAGAGGGGTAGTAAGTTAGTATGTCCCCGTCTTTTGTGATATTAGGGGATATGTGTTATCATTTATAGCAGTATGCTAGAAAAGAACATGTGATGTAACTATTTGACATATGAATATAAATGATCTTATTTTAGAAACGTGTTATAAACCTATAGTTCTTTTCAGTTGGGAAATGTCTAAATGTGATAATTAGATAATAAAATGAAAATTTTGTGATGCAGATCATGGCACCAAGATATAGATTGGATGCACTCGAAGAGTCTGTTAATAATGAGAGAGAGCAAGTAGATCCTATTTAAAGGTTAGTAGACTTATTAGGAGAAGCTCTTAGGGGAAGAAACGAACTCGTACCACCCGTTCCCCAAGCTGTCCCAGTGACATCCTTCAAAGAATTTAAGAGTGTAGGACCCCCAGAGTTCGCGGGAACTACTGACCCGATAGTTGCGCAAACTTGGATCAAGGAGATCGAGAAGGCCTTCACTATAGCTCAAGTGGGTGAAGACCATAAGACAATATTTGCCACATACATGATGAGAGGCGAAGCGAACTATTGGTGGGATGCTAATCAGCAGAGAGCGGGAGACGAAACGATGACATGGGAGAGGTTTACGACGTTGTTCTTCAAGAACTATTTTCTGAAGAGTATGAAGAGTAGGATGGAAGTGAAGTTCCTAGAGTTAAAACAAGGTGATATGACGGTGGCGCAATACACAACTAAGTTCAATGAACTAGCGCGATTTGCGGAGCACCAAGTTGTGGATGAGGAGAGAAAGGCAAGATGTTTTGAATAAGGGTTGAAGCCGTGATTGTATAATAACGTATCAGTCTTCCAGATTGATTCCTTTACATCATTGTTGGAGAAGGCAATCATTGTAGAAGGTGGCAGTGATGCCTTAAGTCTATATTATAAGGAGAAGAAGAACAAGAACACTGGTAATGAGCATCGTGGAGGAAGCAGCAGCGGAGAGAGTAACTCCGAAAAGAGGAAATGGGAAAACAATAACAACAGAAGCAATAATAAAGGTGGGAGTCACCAGGGAAACTTCAAGAAAAGGATCGAAGCTTGTAACAAGTGTGGGAGAAATCACGAGGGCGAATGTTGGAAAGGACGCAATGTATGTTACAATTGTGGCCAGGAAGGACATTATGCTCCAGATTGCCCAAAGCCGAAGAAGATCAAAGGATGTTTCACTTTTAGATCAACAGAGCACCAGATAAAGGATTGCTCGAAGAACGGAAGAAATGGAAGGAGCAGCCAACATGGGGGGAATAACAAACTGATGATTGAAGGACCAACGCCATCCAACCGTCCAACTGCCATAACGTTTAATATGACCGTCCAGGATGCAGTAGCTACAAGGGACGTGGTGTCAGGTATAATCCCAATCAATAATATAAATGCGTATGTATTATTTGATTCGGGTGCCACCTGTTCATTTGTGTCCAAAGAATTTACTAGTAAACTTAGTACACCCCAAGAACGATTAGAAAATCCATTGAACATTAAAATTGCGAATAAGGAAATAATCCCTGTAGAATGCGTCTATCAAAATTATCGCGCAAACATTAGAGAACATGAACTAAGCATAGACTTGATTCCTATTAGATTGGGAGAATTCGATGTAATACTGGGAATGGATTGGTTATATAACCATACTGCAGTAATTGACTGTCAGAACAAATTTGTGAACCTTCAGACTCCGGATAAGTCTAAGGTAGTGCTTTATGGTAGCTCATCGCTTAAACAATCGTGTTGCGTTAAGATGATGTAGGCCAAGAAATTGTTAAAGAAAGGATGTGTAGGTTATTTAGCTTACATCATCGATACTAGGAAAAAGGGGGTAGAGATTAAAGATATACCCGTAGTGAGTGAATTTCAGGATGTGTTTC
Organism: Panax quinquefolius; assembly: GCA_020205615.1. Taxonomy (NCBI): domain Eukaryota; kingdom Viridiplantae; phylum Streptophyta; class Magnoliopsida; order Apiales; family Araliaceae; genus Panax; species Panax quinquefolius. Next base: position 53,248,233 of record CM035161.1, on the reverse strand, counting down.
CGGACGATCTGCCTGGTCTTCCACCAGATAGAGAAATCGAATTCGTAATAGACTTAGCACTAGGAACGACACCGATTTCGAAAGCTCCATATCATATGGCGCCAGTAAAAATGAAGGAATTGATGATACAACTTCAAGAGTTATTAGATAAGGGTTACATTCAACCGAGTGTATCTCCTTAGGGAGCGCCAGTATTATTCGTTAAGAAAAAGGACGGATCGAAGAGGCTCTATATCGATTATCGAGAATTAAACAGAGTAACGATCAAGAACAGATATCCGCTACTGAGGATAGACGACTTATTTGATCAACTGAAAGGAGCGAAGTGTTTCTCGAAGATCGACCTACGGACGGGATATCACCAACTGAAAGTGCGGGATGAGGACATACCAAAGACTGCATTTCGAACCCGTTATTGACATTACGAGTTTTTGGTAATGTCATTCGGTTTAACTAATGCTCCGGCAGCATTCATGGACTTGATGAACCGAGTTTTCAAGCCATACTTGGATAAATTTATAGTAGTTTTCATCGACGATATTTTGATCTACTCGAAGGCGGAGGAAGAACACGCTGAACAACTGAAGAATGTTTTGAAGGCACTACGAAAGGAGAAGATGTATGCGAAACTTTCTAAGTGCAAATTTTGGATGAAGAAGGTTCAATTCTTAGGCCACGTGGTGGATAAGAATGGAATCTCCATAGACCCTGAGAAGGTCGAAGCAGTAAGTAATTGGGAACAACCGAGAACCCCGACGGAGGTGAGAAGTTTTTTAGGGTTGGCTGGGTACTATCGAAGATTCATCCAATATTTTTCTAAGATAGCAACTCCATTGACTAATCTGACAAGGAAAACGGTGAAATTTGTATGGACCGACAAATGCGAAGAAAGTTTTCAAGAGTTAAAAAAGAGATTAAGCGAGGCGCCTGTATTATCATTACTAGATGATACGGGAGGATTTGTGGTGTATAATGATGCATCGCATAGAGGACTTGGTTGTGCACTTATGCAACATGGCGAGGTCATTGCGTATGCATCACGACAATTGAAGGATTACAAAAATTGATACCCTACTCATGACTTAGAGTTAGCGGCAGTAGTTTTTGCATTAAAGATATGGAGACATTATTTGTACAAAGAGAAATGTGAGATATACACGGACCACAAAAGTCTAAAATATATCTTCACATAGAAGGAGTTGAATATGCGTTAGAGAAGGTTGTTAGAATTAATCAAAGATTATGACTATGAGATTCTTTATCACCTGGGGAAGGCAAACGTGAGTTTCTTAGATGCTCTGAAAGAAGAAAGGAAGGGAGAAATTGTTTCAACTGACAACTCAGGAGGAGTCAATAAGAGATATCGAGAAGTTGGAAATAGAGGTGAAGGGACCCGAGAGGTCTGAAGAGAAGTTATTTGTAATGGAAGCTTGTCCGACATTGTTGGATAAAGTAAAGGAAGCACAGTAGAAAGATAGAGAATGTGAGAAGATCAGGAAAAGGATTTCTGAAAATGAGGAAGAGAAATTTTGAATTGGTAAATACGGTATTTTAAGATTTGAAGGTAGAGTATGGGTACTAGCGGTAGTCGAATTAAGAGAGGAGATTTTGCATGAAGCACACAATACGATATATTCCTTTCATCCGGGAGGCACGAAGATGTACCGAGATGTGAGGCAACATTTTTGGTGGCCAAATTTAAAATGAGAAATTGCAAAGTACGTTAGTAGATGTCTTACGTGTCAATGCGTAAAAGCAGAGCATCATCGGCCGAGTGGTTTATTACAACCGTTGGAAATACCAGAGTGTAAATGGGAGCATATTACGATGGATTTCGTGGAAGGACTTCCAGTCACGCAGAAAGGTTTGGGATTCCATTTAGGTTATCGTGGATCGACTTACAAAGACCGCACATTTTCTACCAATCAAGATCCACTATAGTTTAAATCAGTTAGCAAGTCTGTACGTAAAGGAAATTATTTCACGACATGGAGTGCTGGTGTCGATCGTTTCTGACCGAGACCTGCGTTTCACGTCAAAATTCTAGAAAAGCTTGCAAGAGAGGATGGGAACACAGTTACGGTTAAGTACTGCTTATCATCCTCAGACAGACGGAAAAAGTGAGCGAACAATACAAACGCTAGAGGACATGCTTAGGACTTACGTGATGGGCTTCAAGGGAAATTGGGACGACCACCTACCCTTAGTTGAATTTGCATATAATAATAGTTACCATGCGAGTATCGGCATGCCACCGTATGAAGCTCTTTATAGAAGGACGTGCAGAATGCCATTATGTTGGGACGAAGTCAGAGAACGACGAATACTCGGACCAGAGTTAGTACAACAAACCGCAAACGTGGTTGCAGTAATAAGAACTAGACTAGTAGCAGCTCAAGATCACCAGAAGAAGTACGCAAACTTACATCGGCAAGACCGAGATTTTGAAGTCGGCAGTTTTGTATTCTTGAAAGTATCTCCGTGGAAGGGAAAGATCCATTTCGGCAAGAAAGGAAAACTGAGTCCAAGATTTATAGGACCGTTCGAGATACTATAGCGAGTGGGCGAAGTAGCGTACAAAGTTGCACTACCACTTGAGTTGGAGCACATCCATAAGGTGTTTCACATATTTGTATTGCGTCCGTACAAACCTGACTAGAAACACGTGATTTCTTATGAACCCATTTAAGTGGAAAAGAATTTAGCGTACGAAGAAATTCCTGTCCAAATTCTAGATAGGAAAGAGCAAACTTTAAGGAATAAGGTTATTTCCTTTGTAAAAGTGCTTTGGTGTAACCACGATGTTGATGAGGCAACGTGGGAGTTAGAAGATAGGATGATGAGGGATTATCCCCATCTATTTGTGTAACCTTATAGCAATTCCGGGACATAATTTTTATAAGGGGGGAGGATGTAATACCCGAGAATTTCCACGTCTTAATAAAAAAATATTAATGGAAATGAATATTTATTTAAGTATAAAAGATTTTTGTACTACGAGATGAGTTAACTCAATTATATTAAATAATTGAATAATTGAGAATATGTGGAGTTGTGATGAACTCGTTGAGAGCCTTGTGTGGCACGGTGATGGAAAATATTAATAGTAATATTAATTAACAAAGGAATTACCAAGTAAGCAATTAAGTAATATTAATTTTTAATTGTTATATTAATTAAATATTTATGGTGATTAAATAATAATATGTGATTATTAATTGTTATTGTGAGCAAAGTAAATTGCATGACTAGAATGGTATGATTCGTTTTAATTTATGTGTGTACGACATGTGATATTATATGGTTCTTACATTAAAAAAAAGATGTGGTGTGACACATTAGTATAATTATGTAATAATATAAACTATATAATAAAGTGTAAGGAATTATAAGTTACATAAACAATTATTTATGTGACAATAAAGTATGAGTGGAAACATTAAAAGATGTACTCTGTCAAAGAATTTCAAACTATTCCAATAAGTGAGTATAATTGGAATACTAAAGTTTTAAGGAGATATTAAATTACTAGTGGTTAATAAAAGGGAGTCCATACATGTTATAAATAATAATTAGACTAGACTAATGTACATGGATTATATGATGTGAGTACATAAATAATCCCTAACTCTCCATTGTGTGGTGGCATTAACACTTTAAAATTTCATTTTTTGGGAGTATAAGGGAACAAACAAAGCTTTATAAATACGTTGTTAGGATTTAAAAATCCGTGTCCCATATTTAGTGTCCCAACAATGCTCAAATAGTAGCCTATATCTTCATTGCATGAAATCAAGCAGCTACAAATCTATGGTGATGATGATTACGGCTGAGTAGTTGGCCAACCCTTTCATGACCAATATTTCTTCTCAATTTTTTGTTGGATCAAACCACGGTGTAATGCCATGAACTTGGCACTCAATTCTCTATAAATAACACCTCTCCTTCTCTATTCTCTATTGGTTGAAATTATGCATTAAGTGTGAACCGAGAGTGTGAGTTGTTGAGCTTTGAGGAGTGTATAATCGAGAGTAGTGAGGAGTCAATTTAAGCTTCAAGAGGTATAATTCTACTTTGATATTCTTGAGCTTGATTTTTGTCAAGATTCTAGTAATTGTTGAATTTTCTGTTAATTGGTATAGATTAGCATGCCATGGTGTTATCTGAGCTTGTATGCATATCTAGCAGCTTTGCTGTTAGTCTGATTACAGGTTTAGCATCATATGTGATAAGGCTCTGCAGAAGTAGAGGCATATTTTTTGGTTCTGATCGAAGTGGCGCGGCCTCGCCACTTCTATAGTCTAATACCTGCTAGCGTGGTGTTTTTCTTGAGATCTTGATTTGAGGTTTACGGATTGTTACAGGCATGCTATGATAGTTAGGTTAAGCATATAAATAACCCTAGCATGTGGTTAGATATTGTTTTGAATATATTATGTTGTTTTATCTTGATTTGAGTTGAGTTTTCTAGAAAACTTCAAGATTTGGAAAACTAGAAATTGTGAACTTAAAGTAATGCATATTTTGACCTTGCAAGCATGTTAGTATGGTTTTGAAATGCGTGTCGGACATACTAACTTAAGTATATGGATTTCGTATTTAAGCATGATCATGTTGGACTTAATAATAAGCTTTGCTAATGAAAATGCGAACTTTGAACATGAATGTTAACGTGCTACTTAAAAGTTAGAATATGATATTTGTGAACATGTTTGATGATACGTTTAGACTCACTTAGGTATCATAAATGTATATATACCATGTTTAGGTGTCATAATTCAAGGAAATCATAAACAAAGCATATTTCGAAACAAAATGATGTTAATTACACGTATGTGATATGAATACTCACAAGCATGTATAATATGAGTTATATGACTACTTTATATGTTTAAGAATCAAGAATGTTAGACTTCGTGATTTCATAACCTTAAATGGCCTTGATTTGTTGAGATGTCCAACTTAGTACCGTATTGTTCAAGACGGGACCTAGATAAAACTAGAAAGATGCAAAAGGGCCCTTAACATGTTAATATATGTTATGTGTATAAGGATGTGTAAGCTAGGCCAAACAAGTGATTGCTCAGCCTTTAGTACAAATCAGGCTCGGCCGCACCAGTCTGAAATCTTAGATTTTGCATTCTGATTTTTAGACAGTGGCTTGTATGATGCCTATATTGAAAAAAGGTGTTTAAAGTCTACTGGTACATGTATATATGTGATGCTAAGATACTAGGATGGTGTTTGTCTCGTAATAGAAAGGTTCATGGGTAAAAAGGATTTAACTTTGAGTATTCTTAATTTACTCATAAGTGTTTGATCATTCATAATCTAAAATCTGATTTTGTACCATATGTGCATACATGAATCATATCAAGCTTGAGTAAAGGCTGTGTTAGCTAACAAACATCTTGAACCTATAATACACTATAAATAGGATTCAAAAGTGTTAATTTCTTAACGTGGATAAACTACACTTAAGGCAAGTTCCTTGAACCCTACTTTTATTGTGCAAGTATCCTAAACCCTTGCATTACTTTATTCGACGCATATCGTAAGCAATTACTCGAACCTTACTCTTTATTTGAGTCTTATTGAAGTTGTGCAATTATTGGTCGTAAAAGTAGAATTATGAAGGAAACTTATTTGGAAATGAAATTCAAATTTTGATATCTGTTCATGGATATGTTGAAAGAGCTGTCTAAGCCAATCGATTCGGCCAGACTATTGAAAATTGATCAAAAGCTATCCAAACCAAATTAACTTGGTGCAGACTCTTATAACTGAGAAGAACAACCCTCTTAGTAGGGGAATATATATTGTCGGGGAACCGACGTGCACACATGAAAGAGACTAAATGTTATGCATTACAAAGGGTACTTTAGGCTGATCACCTGTTGTACTCGTTTTGAAGAATTATTAGTGATATTACTGTTAATTCTAGGAGAAGTTCATAGTCCTTAATGACTGCTCTGTATTCATTACTTTGAAAGCTTGAATTGATAAACCTTTGCATATTATTGATATTCTGTCCATAGTGACTATCATTATTGATCATTGATGCTTCCTAATTAAGCTATCATTATTAATCTATTCTTGATAAATTGGGAACTATATTGAATACCCTTTTCTATATTACTTGCTGGGCAATTTGTGCTCATCCTTGCTTTTAAAAACCTTTCAGTTAAGGCGGAATAGGGAAGTGTATTAGGGTAGAACAAGGGCAAGGGTAAGGCTACCGACTGGCTTGTCCCTTTTATGTTTAAGATTATTATGTTGTATTAAGACTATTTTCAGGTTATGTTTAAACTTAGTATGATTATGAAATAAGTCTTTAGTCGATATTATTATGTAATCTATTAAGTACTGTAGGTTGCGAGACTTGAGGGAATAATTATAATAAATCATTGTATATTATTCTAATTTAGATCTTCCGTTGTGAATGTGTTATTCTAGTTATTATGATTTTACCATGAGAACGTGATGAACCAAATTTGAGCGACCAAGTGGAGGTCGGAATTTGGGGGGTCACATAAGCCTTTCTAGCAAGTTACTTATATTTAATTTTCTGTCGAAATATATATTGTAAAAAAAAATTAAAAAAAAGAAAAAAAATTCAGATTCTATTTCCATTGTGCTAACCAAATATGTAGCACACCATCAAATCATCAAATTCCAACCAAGAGTCCATACCGTTCCATCATCATCAATTCTGAAACAGAACTATAATTATAAATTTGAGGTATACAAGAGGAGTATAAGGCAATCAATCGTTGATTTTGTGGTATTATGATAGTCACACCATCTATAATTTTGTTTCGTGATAAGTAATTTTTGAATTGATTAGTAAAATCAAGAATTTTTCTAAGGGAATTCAAGAAGAACCTATTAGAGAGAATATTTTTAGGTAAAAGGCTTAGTGGTGAGATTAATCGAGGGTAAAAGCCAGTATACACGAGGGAACCATTGATTCAAGAGAAACACGTAAGGGAGTGGTGAGAAAATTATTTTCTACTAACCCTTATTTTACAGGAAATATGTCTAACTCAAAGGATAAAGGAACTTATGAGGAACAACCCTCAATAGCTGAATTGATACTCCAGATGGAAGCCATGCTTAAAGAATGGGATCAAAGATTGAGAAAGACTATGGAGCAAATGCAAGAACAATTAGAAGAGATGAGGGTGTCTATGGCTAAGCTATTCCAAAACACTCATGGGATATAAAACAAGACGAGGGCACAACAAACTGATGCAAGAAAGGAAGACCCTTACGGTGAGGACAATAGTGCGAGAAGATCATGAATCTAATTTTATACATCAAAGACACAGAGGTGCTAGGGAAAGAGGAGGTCGGGACAGAGAAGATGGAAATTTGGATAACATAAAAATGAAGATTCCATCTTTCCAAGGCATGGGTGATCCTGAGGCTTATTTAGATTGGGTAACCAAGATGGAGTAAATCTTTGACTATCATAATTATTTAGACCTTAAGAAGGTTAAACTGGCCATTATAGAGTTTTCTAGATATGTATTGACATGGTGGGATCAGTTAACAGCTAATCAGAGAAGGTGTGAAGAGCGGCCGATTACAACTTGGGTGGAAATGAAAGCTATCATGAAAAAGAGGTTTGTACCAGCATACTATCAACGGGAGATCATTGATAGTTTACAAACTCTTAAACAAGGAAGTCAGAGTGTGGATGAATATTATAGGGAGATGGAAATGTTGAAGGATCGGGCTAATTTGATTGAGGATAATGAAACAGCGATGGCTAGGTTCTCTGCAGGATTGAACTGGGAGATTGTAGACTTGGTTGACCGGTAACATTATTTGGAGTTAGAATAACTGGTACATATGGCTATTAAGATAGAGAAACAACTCAAGAGGCTAGGAGGACAATGAGGATAATCTACTGCTAGTTCATCATGGAGACCTAATTTGGCAAAGCGAGAGAAAAAAATAGCTTCGATAAAACCAAAGGTGGAACCTAAGCAAGGATCGACTAGCCGAGATATACAAGGTAAAAATGAACAACCTTCTTTTGGGCATAATCGGGATATTGTATGTTTCAAGTGTCAAGGAAGGGGACATATTTCTAGCCAATGCCCAAATAAGAGGAAAATGATGTTGCTTGAAAATGGAGAGGTGGAGACTGAGGGGGATGAGAGCAACACTGATTCTATGCCACCATTAGAGGAAATAGGTGAGGATACGATACATGGTGAAATTATGGTTATAAAAAGAGCACTTAGTACACAGGTTAAGGAGGAGAGCAGTGAACAGCAGGAAAATCTATTTCATACTTGATGTCTTGTGAATGAGAAAATTTGTTGTGTAGTCATAGATGGAGTCAACTATACAAATGTGGCAAGCTCTACGATGGTGGAGAATTGTGGTTACTTACTACCAAACATCCGCAACCGTATCATTTGTAGTGGCTCAATTATAATGCAGACATTAAAGTTACAAAACAAGTGTTAGTTCCATTTTCTATTGGTTGGTATGTTGATGAGATATTATGTGATGTGGTGCCTATGCAGGCGGGGCATATATTATTGGGTAGACCACGGTAGTTTGATAGGAGGGTTCAACATGATGGGTTTACCAATGTGTATTCCTTTGTTCATGACAAGAAGAAGTTCTCTTTGTGTCCTTTGTCACCATAACAAGTACATGTGGATCAAATTCATTTATAGAAAGATTATGTACAAAGAAAAGAGAGTGAAGAAAAGAAAAATCAAGAAGAAAAAAAGAGAGTAAAAGAAAGAGAGAAAATGAAAGATGAGAGAAAAACAAATATACTAGGAAAAAACAGTGATGTGAGAAGAGATTTGATTTCTAAATAGCCTATGATTTTACTTCAGTATAAAGAGGCGCTTTTGAATACTAACGCTAATGAATCTTTGCCCAGTGTTTTTTTATCTCTCTTATAGGAATTCAAAGATGTATTTATTGAGGAGCTTCCTCATGGACTACCATCTATTCGTGGAATTGAGCATCAAATTGATTTTGTTCCCGGTGCGATGATTCTAAACCGTCCGGCTTATCGAAGTAATCTTGAGGAGTTGAAGGCGTTACAAAGGCAAGTTGATGAGCTGATGGAGAAAGGATTCATGAGAGAAAGTATGAGTTCGTGTGCAGTTCTAGTGATTCTAGTGCCGAAAAAGGATGGAACATGGAGGATGTGCATCGATTGTCGAGTAGTAAATAACATTACGGTAAAATATTGACATCCCATTCCTCGTTCAGATGACATGTTAGATGAATTACATGGGGCTTGCATATTTTCATAAATTAATTTAAAAAGTGGTTATCATCAAATTAGAATGCAAGAGGGTGGTGAATAGAAAACATCGTTTAAAACAAAATATGGTCTTTATGAGTGGTTAGTATTACCTTTTGGTTTAACAAATGCACCCAACACTTCATGAGATTAATGAACCATGTTTTGCGTCCATTCATTGGAAAATTTGTCATAGTTTATTTTGATGATATCTTGATTTATAGCAAAAACATGGAAGATCATGCATTGCATTTAAAATCTGTTTTAGATGTACTTAAGAAAGAAAAGTTATTTGCTAACATGGAAAATTGCACGTTTTGTTCGGATATAATTATTTTTCTTGGCTTTGTTATGAGTTCATAGGGAGTCCAAGTTAATGAGGAGAAAATACGTGCGATCCGGGATTGGCCGAGTCCAACCAATGTGAGTCAAGTATGAACCTTTCATGCACTCACAAGTTTTTATCGATGCTTTGTTCAGAATTATAGTGAGATTACAACACCATTGACCGAGGTCATCAAGAAAAGTGTAGGCTTTAAGTGGGGTGATGAACAGGAAAAAGCATTTAACTTGATAAAGGATAAATTAACAAATGCTCCTTTACTTATTTTGTTTAACTTTGCTAAAACTTTTGAGATTGAGTGTGATGCTTCATGTTTAGGGATTGGAGCTGTGTTGATGCAAGAAGGGAAACCAGTGGCATATTTTAGTGAAAAATTGAGTGGGGAAACTTTGAACTATCTTACATATGACAAAGAGATGTACGCTTTGGTTTGAGCTTTGGAGACATGGCAACATGACTTGTGGGTTAAGGAGTTTGTGATCCACACTGATCATGAATCATTGAAATATTTGAAGGGTCAGCATAAGTTGAACAAAAGGCTTGCACGATGGATGGAATTTATTAAGACATTTCCATATGTTATTTGATATAAGCAAGGTAAGGAGAACGTCGTTGTAGATTCTTTGTCTCACAGGTATGTTTTGTTAAATACTCTTGATACGAAATTTCTTGGGTCTGAACGAATTAAAGAGTTATATGATAATGACCTTGATTTCGGTGAAGAGTTTAAAACTTGTGAAAAGAATGTTGTGGATAAATATTTTAGAATTGATGGATTCTTGTTTCGTGAAAATAAACTATATATTCATGTATGTTCTTTGCGTGAGTTATTGGTTAGGGAATCACATGGGAGTGGTTTAATTGGACATTTTGGCATTGATAAAACTTTTGCTGTTTTGAAAGAACCTTTTTATTGGCCTCATATAAAATGAGATGTGGCAAGAATATGTGATAGATGTATTACTTGTCGCCAAGCTAAATCTCGTGTTCAACCCAATGGATTGTATACACCATTGCCTATTCCTAATGAACCTTGGATTGATCTTTATATGGACTTTGTGTTGGGTTTACCTAGGTCTAAGCATGGTGATGATTTGATATTTGTGGTCGTGGATAGATTTTCAAAAATTGCACATTTTATTCCATGTCATAAAACTGATGATGCATCTCATGTTGTTGATTTATTCTTTAGGGAGATTGTGCGTTTGCATGGCATGCCTAAAACTATTGTTTCTGATAGAGATACAAAGTTCTTAAGTTACTTTTGGAAGACATTGTGGTGTAAATTGGGTACTAAACTTTTATTTTCAACTACTTGTCATCCACAAACTGACGGTCAAACTAAAGTAGTGAATAGGAATTTGTCAGCATTAATACAGGATATCATTAAAAAGAATATCAAGCGATAGGAAGAATGTTTACTATATTTTGAGTTTGCATATAACTGTTCTATTCATTCTGCTACTAATTTTTCTCCATTTGAAATTGTATATGTTTTTAATCCTTTAACACCGTTGGATTTATCACCATTACCTATTTCTGAATACACTAATATGGATAAAAAGAAAAAGGCTGATCTTGTTAAAAAGATTCATGAAAAAGCCAGACTAAACATAGAACGGAGGACGGAACAATACATTAAGCACGCGAACAAGGGATGACATCAAGTGATCTTTGAACCCAGAGATTGGGTGTGGTTACATATGTGTAAAGAAAGATTCCCAGTTCAAAGACGTTCAAAATTACTTCCGAGGGGAGACGGTCCATTTCAAGTTCTCGAGCGTATCAATGATAATGCCTATAAATTGGATTTTCCTGGTGAGTATAATGTTAGTGCCACATTTAACATTACTGATCCAAACCTGTTTGATATAGGTGACAATTTGAGGACAAATCCTTTTCAAGAGGAGAGGAATGATGAGGACATGGCATGTGTGGACTCAAATAAGACTAAAGGGACGTGGGAATCAAGCAAGGCTAGAACTAAGAGGTTCAAACAAGGTCTAAATGGATTGATCCAAGATGTTTGGGCTGAAGCTAACGCAAGAAAACCTAAAGAGGAGGCAAAAGAGCAAAGACTAAAATTTGGGTCAATTTAATATAAGCCCAATTCTAATCTTCTTAATAAAGTCAACATATTTTACATGCAAGGAAAGTTATTTAATCATGTAGGCCGCATCTTTGTCAAGTTATCAGGCTTAACATTCAGAGTTAATATATTCAGCATCACATAAATATAGCAATTTAAGTGGGCCTTCTTAACATTAATATTCATGAAGTAATGCACGGATTCCAATTAAGGTCCAATAAGTGATCTGATTTCAGCATGTTCAACATATTTTTATGTGGGCCACATTCTATATATTAACAATCACAAAGCTGGATCATATATGTTCCTAATAGTATACGAATTATTAGTAGCTTGTAAAGGAATGTCGACGTCAGAATTTTTGAGTGTCCCTTTTCGTTACTTGTTCTTTGGTGTTCTCATGTTAATGTGAGATTTGTTTGAAAAAACAAGTGAAAAAGGTCCGACATGTATAATGTCGACTATTTGACTTTAAGAGTCGCCAGTTTGGTGTATTTAATCGGGTGCACTAACATGAATAGAAAAATGTTTGCACATTGACCCAAAGTGATTTGACATCGCGCTAGACGGGATTCAATGAAACCAAGATTCACTTTGGATCCGGAGGCTTGATTATGCGGAGGGAAGGTGTTAGGCACCCCCCGACATCTGTGTTACCATGGTGACCGCCACTCTTCAAAGAAATTGTTATATGAATGTGTGTGTTTATGTGTGTGTATGGATCAATGTGCAGTTATTTGAAAGTAGTGCGAGGCCTCATTCGCACCTATATACAAAGGGTTTGAATTTATAGAAAAATTTAGTTTTAACCACGATATAGCAACGACGTTTTGTAAAAGAGGTTTTTTCAAACCCTGTGCTTAATAGGAATTGATACTTTTTCATACTTCCATTTTATTATTAAATGTTCGGCTTGTTTGCTATTATTTTCGAGATGCGAAGCATTCTTGAGAAAATAATTTACAGCAGTACCGAACTCCTCATGGGCATGACAGCCATCCAAGGAAATTCAGACACTATAAAATAATGTACAAAGCTACTTACAATTTGAAAAATGTCCATCATGGAACTGAATCTAGATTCAAGAATCGAAACTGTGATCACATGATTCCTAGCTCACATGACATCTGCAATTTGTATGGAAAGCGAGAAGCGATTATATATATATATATGTAAAAGTCTGTAAATATATATATAAACATGGTCAACCACCACGTAAGTAAACTCCAAAGGGACAAAATATAAATAAAGTCGTAAAAGCTTATCAAACCGCCACTAAGTAAACTCTGTGTAGGACATAATATAAATAAAAGTCATAAAAGGCCACGAAGTGAACTCCAGCCTGATGTAAATGTAAATATATATATATATATATATATATATATATATATAGATATATATATATATATATATATATATATATATATATATATATATATAAAGTAGTAAACGACTGGATGTGAATCCGTGCTCATCTGATATGTAAGAAAGTAATTATATATATATATATATATATTTATTAAATGCACTGGATGTAAATTCAGGCTCATCAGATATGTATGACAATAGTTTTATATATATATATATATATATATATAAAAGCAATTAAATGCACCGGATATAAAATCCAGGCTCATCAGATAAAGTCTGACCACAGTTTATATATATAAGTATATATATATAAAAGCAATTAAACGCTCCAGACCGAAATCTAGGCTTAATCAAGGCATAACTCGATAATGTTAGTCCATATATAAAATATATACATATATAAGTATATATATACATACAGAAATGAAAACTACTGGATAAGAAGTTGAGGCAAACGCACACAACACGACACTCTCAATGTGTATAATAAAGGTGTGCTAATATGAGAAGAAGGCTTTATAGAATATAAGAAGGCTTATAGTGGGTTGCCAAAGTAGACTTCTATGACTTTAAATGGATAAACACTCAGCTCCCATCGGATAAAAGATAGCTATATGTGAGCTAACTAGTGTTTAAAGATGAGGAAACACTCAAAAGATGTGTATGCAGAGTAAAATGGAGGGCCAAGCCTCGCTTTTTCCCTCCCTCTTCTTCTCGAATGGTGACCCCAAGGCTTCATATATATAGACGGATGGCCGCAGTATATTTACAAAGCATTGCAGATTGTACCGCGGTGGTCGTGATGCATCCGAGCCTCATGGTCCCGTCGTCTCCAAGACGCGTGCACTCATGCATCAGTAATGTCCCTTTCGAACTTGTAGAACTTCAATCCGAGCATCTGAACGAGGTATATCTGACCTTCTTCGGACTGCTTGTGTCGAGAGTTATGCAATGACATGGATTAGATGTTGTACGAAGTCAGGAAGAGGGGTTTATGCCCATGGTCTTCAAGCTTCAAATTCTATCCAAAGTACTGTCACACGTAATAGTCACTTGGGATTGTCAATCCTCGATTCTTGTGGGACATTGTTGGATGTATGTATGTATGAACTGTTGAGATAACGTGCCATTTTCGAAGGAACAAGATGACGTTTGACTCCTCGCCGGGGTTATCACCAGTTTTGAGTTGAAAGTAGACGTTGCTCAGGGTTACAGCTGAGATTGGACTACTTGTTGGTATGCCGCGATATCATCTTGTTGAGATGGTAAGATGACGTTGTGACTCCTCACCGGGGTTATCGCTGGTTTAAGAGGAAAGCAGACGTTGCTCAGGGTTACAGCTGAGATTGGACCGCTGCTTGTTTGTATGTCTCACTGTCATCTGTGGGTGTTCCTGTCTGCCCGTTTGTTAACTTCGGGTCTGAGGTGTGTGTGCCTCGACAGGATGTCTGGGGTTGAAGCTGATTTCATATGTTTGAAACAAGCATTTCCGGGGTTATCGCTGGAACTGCAATGGCATCTCTTGGGGCTATCACCAAGGATGGGGTTGCTACTCCCAGTGTTATCTCTGGGACTGGAACTGAGCGTCGCGGTGTTATTGCCGAGACAAAACTGTCCTCTTCGGTGTTGTTACCAGTCTTTTGATCTGCATATCTCGGGGTTATCTCTGAGATTGGAAATGACATTCCTGATATGTGTTCCGGGGTTTGAACTGATGTTCCCGGTTTGTGTTCTAGGTTGGAACTGAACTTCTGGTAGTATCCAGAATGGATGTAAGCTATCTTCCAGGGTTATCTCCAAAAGACGAATCTACCCTCCTGCAATGTTAGTAATATGAGCGCAGAAAATTTTGAGCCTCTTTATCATATTCATGCAATGCAAGGCATGGATAGGATAAAGAATACTAGACACTTGAAATGCAAGCAAGATAAACATGATGCTATATGCAGCAACATGATGCAAATTCATGTAGAATGCATGAATGATTGTCAGGTAATCCTATTGGGATGACAATCAATGATGGCTTGGACATGCGATCCAAGTCTCCAAGGATGTTAACGTTGGGGCTATCACCAAAGTCTTGAATCCAAGACACTGGCTTATATTCCATAGAGGTACCTCTTGTGTGTAAGAGATCTGTGGGGATAAAGTATTGTCTGTTTGGGGATGTGTATAACATATTCCCTCACTTTGTCGGAGTTACTGCCAACAGTTTGTTGTTATCAGGGTTCCCTTTATCTTCGTTGATGTGTGTATCATCGGATAAATCCCTGTTGGGTGCATTGTCAAGGCTGCTTGAACTTCCTTGATGTATGTGTCAATGATAGCATTGCGTTGTGACCCCCGCTAGGGAAGGTTTCTTCAATGGGTTTACTTGCCATCAGCTAATATGACGTCAAGGCTGCTTGATCTTCATTGATGTGTGTGTCAATGGTTGCATTGCATTGTAACCCCTGCCGGGGACATGCAGAAGTTTGAAGGATGTGCGTTGTGACCCCTGCTCGGGGATACGTAGATGTTGATAACTTCGGCGTTGTAACCCCCACCGGGGAGGTTTGATATATCGTGGTTTTGCGTTGTAACCCCCACTGGGGAGGTTTAGGGTTGTGACCCTACAAATGACGGCATCGGACCTTTGTGGGGTATTACCGAGCATGATTTGTGAAAGTTGAGCTCATTGGTATAGTATACCCTGCATTCAGGCGAATACCTTTGAGACGACGGAAGTTTAAATCTGACCGACAAGAAATCATGCTCGGCATAATTCGGGCAACTTTCTGTATATTCTACCACTGTACAAGCATTCTTCACTATCCTGGTAATGTATGCATGTATTTTTTTCCAATTTCTGTCCGTTGGAAAATGACTTATCGCATGAAATGCATTTAGACACATAGTAGTGAATATGCATGCTGATATGACTTGATAAAAAATATGTAACATAGCAAATGTTAGTATTAAATCATGCTGAACATAATGATGTGAAAAAATTTAACTTTTGAAACAGTAAAATTGGCCCCTTTTACTATCATTTCTTATCCTATCTGAGGAAAAATGAGTAAAGGTAGACAAGCAAAGTAATCCTGGTAATTAGACTACACTTACATATTTTTTACTGCAATATATTAATGCATATAGGATGTATATGACTGTTTATAGGTGTGCTACTAAATGGCCACCTAGTCATGCCTATGTGCATGTGAATAGTCCCATTTACAAAGGGGGCTATGGAAAAATTTTCCCAAAATGTAGGTATTGGGTAGTCATGCATTTTTAACTCTACTGTAGATGTATGTTAAAATAATGCATGCATGCATGTAATCATAGAATGCATTTTGAAAAGACTCCAGGTAAGAAATTACCACACCCTTTCTAAGGTGATTTGGAGACTTGTTGTCCAGATATCATGGATCCGGATCAGCCGAGTAGTTCCCGCAGGACCACTTCTGGTGTACGGAGGAGGGCTTTTGAAGAGCCTCAGCGCTGTTTTGTTAGACAACCTCGTCGTTTTGCGGAAGCGGTGATACGTCCTATTCTGGTTGAAGTGCCGAATGTCGAGGACGAAGAGGAGGATGCACCGATCGAGGTTCATGCTCCTGGTGTACGTGTTCCCCATAGGAAATTGCCAGGTATTCAAGTGGTGAACCCATATCTTCTGGGTGACTTGAGTAGGCATCCTTCAGTATACCTGCACGCAAACGAGGTATAAAGTTAGATCTTTAATCTTCCTTATTTCTTATTGATGAGGAGTCAAGGAGTCTGATGTTGATCTGCATTTGATGTAGGTTCTCGGCTTCACACAACCTCGAGGGATCTGGTTTAACATCCACTATATGTATCAGGCCTTGCATGAAGACTATAGAGCGATCATCCATGGCTGGGGATTCAGGAGGTTCTTCTCCATTCTACCCCATCGCTATCCATGGGGTTACCTCAGGGCATTGTCTGAGCGGTGGTTCCACTAGACTCAGTCACTCCATTTGCTGGACTGTGAGGTGATGATGATGCCGATGGATTGGTGATTTATCACAGGTATGGAGTTTGGAGGGGAGCTGGTTCCTTGCACGGCGGATATTACCCCTACTGCCGTCAGATCCTTGTTAGGAGTTCCGGCAAAAGCGCTCAAGGGCAGGATTGTTCGTACAGGTCTTTTGAGCGTAGATGCTATGAGCGGGTTGTTGAGTGAGCCCATACCTGATGATGTGAGAGTCAGGGATCGCATTCTCCGGCGATTGTTCCTGATGATCAATTGGGGCTGCTTTATAGCAGATAACTCTTCTACGGTGTCCTTCGCTTTGATCAGCGCCACTCGACATGTGGACCGTATAGGAGAGTATGATTGGGGTTCCTACACCTTTGCCTACTTCCTCAGGGGAATGCACATATGATCGCAGGGCTTGACCGAGGCGTGGTTAGGATTCTACCCATTTCTGCTGGTGAGTGTTTCTCTTGCCTTTTCCCATGTATATGTTAAGAGTGTTGACTGACAGCAGATGTTTGTCTTTGTGTTGATAGTTTTGGGCCTATGAGAGGCTTCCCTTTTTGCGTTCTATAAGCGTGTTAGGTTTCGACACCTATCCACGAGGACGGAGATGGCATCATTCCATACTGGCGGAGGTCCTTGTTCCTGAGGGTTTCACTCATTATCGCCTACAGCTAGAGCTATTGACAGCTGATGTCATCATATGGAGTCCCTATTATGGAGAGCATTTGGGAGTTTGTTTTGAGGATGGGTACCCGACTAGAGTAGAGTACGTCATTTCCACCCGCAGGATTCCTCTCTTTACAAATGGAGGATGGGAGCTCTATTTAGGAGAGCGTGCTATTAGGAGCATTACAAGAGAGATCCGTATGCCGATCTTGCCTCCTGCCAGGCGTTATTGGCCTGTTTCGCAGTCACCCGTCATTGACATCCCATTGATGGGGATTGATGATTTTACATTGTCAGAGGGCCCCTGTTCTTAGGAGATGTTCCAGTATTGGTGGATCCCTTGTACCATTGGAGCTCAGACCCGCGCCACATAGTTTATGGGGGATATGGTTCCAGGATCTGTGATGATGACAGATTCACTAGCCTGTGTCAGAGATCTGACTCATGTGACACAGACGATGATCGATTTCAAGATCCGGACCGGCCAAATCTTTTCATTCGGCATTTGGGCGTAGATCCTGCATAGGTAGATACTTTTGATCCTTCCACTCAAGCTACCTGGTCCCTCGTGTGACCCATATGGTTTTCTTGGGGTGCAGATCCTCCTTTCAGACGGCCCCGACATCCCTGTAGATAGAGATCCAATGACTCAAGAAGAGTTACATCAGGTGGAAAGTATCGATGATGTAGACATCGACACTCTTGACTTTTTCTGATATATTTCTCGCTATCTCTTTTGATAGGCCTCTGTTGTATGTTGGGTAGCTTCACCATTTTTCCCGTATTTTAGTCATGACAGAAATGTATTAGATGATGATATACTTAGGAATGTATGTACAATTTTTCCATTCCCTATATCATATTGCCATCTATCAGTATCACGCATGTTATTATGTTATGCATATGTATGTATGTCCAGAGATATTCAAAGATTGACCTGGATGGTCTTATGACACGACCCATACTGGATGTCTTCTTCGACGATTAGTCAGATTGATCATACCCCACCATTTGTGGTGGTAGGTAGTATGTATGCGCTCATGGTATGTTAGTATATCACCATCGATATGGTGATCGTAGATGATTCTGCTGACATACTATGACCTTATTGATGTTTCAGTTCCCACAGATTTGTAGAGGGTATGCTAGAAACCTTTGGGTATCGAGAGGCGTGTTTTCCGATTTGGGACCCGTGGAGTCGACTCTACTTTGGAGGAGTATGACGGCTGGTTGACGATGCTTCCGCTGGATGGACCTTACGTGTATATGGCTATTGAAGACATGAAAGAGACAGTTCATGACCCTCACCAGATTGAGACGTAGAGTGGTCCAGACGAGATTACATCCCGCCACGTGATATCCCAAAGCGTTTCTGTTTGATGAGTTTGGCTCGAGGATACTACGCATCAGATACGGGGATTTCACCACACTTTGGAGGACCATTGGCGTTCAGCCAGAGTAGATGTACAGCTTCTATGCATATTGTCATATGTCTTCATGCCACGGTACATGGATGAGCTGGATATCGGCGTCATTATGGCAGTGAGAGCTCTCAGGGAGGGTCGTACCATTGTACCGATGATTATCGCAGAGACACTGAGGTCGGCTACATACTGCTACACTTATCCGGCAAGAGTGTTTACAGGTAGCTTGATCATGCTGTACGTGTGGTTTATGTCACACTTGAGACCGATTGGCACATTTAGATGGCAGGGGTTTTGTTTCACCCATGATATAACCATGTCGTACTCCTTTCAGCCTGCGGAGTGTACAGATGTTGCATCGTGGTCAGTTTTTCTTGCAGGGATTAGGGATCCGTTTGCTATATTGCCATGTTCAAGGCTTAGTTCACCCTACAGCTTCATTACTTATGCTCTGGGCATGGATTATCTCCCTCTGGCTAGATTGAGGGGCATGATCACTTACCACCCATTGGCCGTGATGTGTCAGTTTGACCAGTTTTAGGATTTTCATCCGTATGAGGGGGAAGTGAGTAGTCTTCGCGTCACATCGTTTATTAGCGGAGAGGACAGATCCGGGTTGTATACTGTTGGGATCAACGAGAGTCCGGTGAGTTTCTCGTCACCATCCAGTTGTTCTGCAGAGTATTTTGCATGGATGGAGACAGAGATCGATCATTCGGCTATGGTAGTATCCACAAGGCGGGATTGATTCGACGATGAGAAGCTTTATAGAGGAGGTCGTTATTCCCATCGATGATTTGATCTTCTTTGGTCGCCAAAGATTTGTGATGGATTCTCCCACCCCGAAGTGCCACTATTACTCAAAGATTCTAAGACAAAGATTTGGAGCAGAGCTTACATTTGATGACCTATGATAGAGATCAGGCTAGGTAGTGATGTTGATAGCTCTTGACGAGAGAGATATCGCTCTGTTAGAGAGGGATGAGGCTAGATCACCGAGGATGCATTGATGCGGAGCGGGATGCCGCCTTTATCTCGCTAGGGATGTGGCCATTGCGCATAACACTTCAAATGAGATCCCAGATGATCGCCGATCTTGCCGATACATGAGTGCTTACATTGATGAGCATTATGCCACCATGCAGTTAGCCTCTGATCTGCTAGCTCATGTAGATACCCTTGGGCAGGAGCTTGCAGTACTACCTCTTTCTTCAGAGAGGGATGCTATGTTAGATCTGATAGTCTGCATGTATACAGATCTGTAGATAGCTTTGTATTTTCCTACACAGACTAGCTTAGCCATTTTATCATGTACATCACAGATGTATATATCAAACAATATTATGTATGGCAGGGAAATATATTTTGGTTCACTTCCCTTTTAGTTATGCCTTGATACTTGCTTGATATTTGCCTGTTTCTTCAAAGCCTTGTGATCTTGATGCATTCTAAACTTATCCTTAATAGATGGACATTGAGACGTCGCAAGATCTCTTAGAACGGATCATTGATTTCTGTAAATCCCTACCATCTTTGGTGTCTTGGGACTGGTATCTGTATGAAGAAGTGGAGAGGAGGGTAGTTTCATCCTCTCTGAGATTGACCGCACCACAGATGGTCACCAGTACTTCTATTTGTGAGAAGCCTAGTTAATTCCATCTCTTATGGGTTAGTATTGCTCTTTGAGGCACGATCGCAGCTTAGAAGGTCACCGAATCTTCTATTTGTGAGAAGAGGTTGGATAATTCCATCCCTTTGATCTGAAACTTATGAAATGGGGCAAATTGAAGGTAGATCCCAGTACCATGTGACAAGTATGTTATTCTGGTAGGGGTTAGACTGCACCATGAGTGGCTACCTACGTACTTCTATTGAAGAGGAGATCAAGTCACGTGAGTTCAACTCAGTGTAAGAGGTTCAACGCAGAATGTGGAAGGCAGATGGGTGTAGAAGTATTTTTGTTGTTTTGTAGAGAAAGGGCAGAAATGTTTTTGTTTTTTTTCTTTATTGTGACCGGGCCATAGAGAATATGGTTGCCTACGTACTCCCGGGTATTAGGGAGATCAGGTCAATGTAGTTCGCCCCTTAGGACGAATTGAAGGCGAAGAGAAGTGTGAATCCCATGTGCAGGCTATACTGCGGGGAGAAGAAAGTTTGATCCCATAATGGGGACAAACTGCAGGTGTGAAAAAGTTTGATCCCATCCTCAGGATAAACTGCAAGCGTAGAAAAGTTTAATCCCGTATTTAGGATAAATTGCAGGCGTAGAAAAGTTTAATCCCGTCTTCAGGATAAACTGCAAGTGTGAAAGGTTCAATCTCGTCTTTAGGATAATTGAAATTATGAAAGGTTTGAAATGAAGTGATACCAGGCTGCTGGTTTGAAGTGTATGTTTCCCTGAGGGGCAGAAGAGTATTCATAAAGGAAAGGGTTCAAAACCGGAATGACTGGTGATTTGATGATCAAAACTAGGATGTTTGTTTGATGGTAACTTTAGACATAGTACTGTTTCACGGTGTCCGAGTTGATAAGCTGTGGAAATTCATCACCATCCATTTCCTGTAATCTGAGAGCACCTCATGTCAATACTTCCTTGACAACAAATGGGCCTTCCCAGTTAGGAGAGAATTTTCCCTTAGATTGATCTTGGTTGTCAATGATCTTCTTCAAAACCAAGTCATGTTGTTTGAACCGTCAGAGAGTCGGACTTTTCTATTATAGGATCGTATGCGATCCTTTCATCGATATAATGACCATGGAAGATAGCCGCGTATCGCCTTTCGTCTATTAGAGACAATTGGTGATACCTGTCTTGTACCCATTGGTCTTCATCCAACTAAGCATCCATCAATACTCTGAGGGATTCCATTTCCACTTCTATGGGGAGCACTGCTTCCATCCCATAGACTAGTGAGTAGGGGGTTTCCCCAGTGGAATCACGCATAAAAGTTTTGTATGCTAATAAAGTCAGAGGCAAGAGGTCAGGCCATCCTTTATGATTGGCAGACATTTTCTGCATGATCTTTTTGATGTTTTTATTAGCCGCTTTAACAGCACCATTCATCTTTGGACGGTAGATGACAGAGTTAAGATGTTTGATGTGGAATTTTCTGCATAACTCCTCCATCATTTTGTTGTTGAGGTTCTTAGCATTGTCTGACACAATGACCTCTGGTTGTCCATATCGACACACGACATTGTTTCTGATGAAAGCAATGATAACTTCTTTAGTAACCCTGGGGAAGGATGCTGTTTCTACCCATTTGGTGAAGTAGTCGATCATGGTGAATATGAATTGATGTCCATTACTGGCTTTGGGCTCGATGGGTTCAATCACGTCCATTCCCCACATTGAGAAGGGACATGGCGAACTCATATTGTGGAGTTCCCTTGGGGGGCGTGGATATCATTCCCATTAATCTGGCATTGATAGCACCTCTTGACGTGATCATCATAGTCAGCTTTGAGTGTAAGGCAATAATGCCCTGTTCTGAGGATCTTCTTGACAAGTAGGGGTCCGCTCATGTGAGGGCCACATACTCCACCATGGATCTTATCCATGAGTCTCTGAGCTTGGTCTTTGTCAAGACATCTGAGGAGACCTAATCCTGCATCTCTTTTGTAGAGTGCATCTTCGCTCGGGTAGAATTTCATAGCAAGTCGATGAATCTGCCTCTTCTTAGTTAGGCTCGCCTCAGCGGGTGTAGATCCATCTCGTAGATACTCCTCGATGTGTTGATACCAAAGGTTGTGGATGGGAGGTAGCTCATCCGATACTTCTCCAATGTGATTCCCATAGACTGGGGCTTTTTGTAGAGCACACGTGATGTTTGGCATGTTTTCCTTGTCAGGTATGTAAAACCAGGGAGGCTAACGTTGCTAATGCATTTGCAAAATCATTCCAATTACGAGGAATGTGTAGAAAGGAGATTTCTTCGAACTCTAAAGTTATCTGTAAAACTTGTCGATGGTAAGGCAGTAAATGTAATTCTTTGGTTTGATAGACTCCTGTGGATTACTTGATTACCAATTCAGAATCCCCAAAGACAGTTAACCACCTGATGTCCATTGAACGGGCAAGTTTTAGCCCCATGAAATAGCCTTCATACTCAGCTGTGTTGTTGGTGCTGACAAACTGCAATTTGATGGCGACGGGATACTGCTCCCCCGTACCGGAAATTAAAACTGCTCCAGCTCCAGAGCCTTCTGAATTAACAGCTCCATCAAAATACATTCTCCACGTACGGCATGTATCGTACTGATGTTGTAGCTGAATTGTCATTACTCCTTCGTCAAGAAAGTATGTTTCTAAGGGTTTGTAATCCCATGCAGGTACGGTGGCCAGTTGATCCTTAATTCCTTGACCTTTGACAAACTTTTGCATCACATAGACGATGTCAAATTGCTATAGGATCAACTTCCATCTGGACAGTCGACAATTCAGTATGGGCTTACTGAACACATAATTAAGAGGATCCATTCGGGATATGAGATGGGTTGTGTGACCATGGAGGTAATGCTGTAACCTCATGGAAGCCCATGCTAAAGCACAACAAGTCTTCTCAATCAGAGTGTACTTGTGTTCACTGATGCTGAATCTTTAGCTGAGGTAATAGATAGCTCATTCTTGGCCTCTATTGTCTTTTTGCCCTAGCATACAGCCCATGGCATTGTCATTTATGGACAGGTACATGAACAGGGGAACATCATCCTTGGGTGGTACCAAAACAGGAGCGTTAATCAGTTGCTCTTTGATTGTGAGGAAGGCTTTCTGACACTCATCATTCCATTTCATGGAGGAGTTCTTCCTTAATAACTTGAAGATTGGCTCACAGGTTGCTGTGAGTTGAGAAATGAATTTGCTAATGAAGTTGATCCTTCCCAAAAATCCCCGTATTTCCTTCTTTGTTTGAGGAATGGGCATTTTCTTGATGGCCTGGATTTTGGTAGGATCCAGTTCAATACCTTTGTGGCTGACTAAGAAACCTAACAACTTGCCTGACTTAACACCAAAGGCACACTTGGCGGGATTTAACTTCAAGTTATACTTACGCAACCTATTAAAAAGTTTTATGAGATGGTCTAAGTGGTCATCCTCCTTCCAGGATTTGACAATGATGTCATCCACGTAGATCTCTATCTCTTTGTGTATTAAATCGTGGAAAAGAGCCATCATAGCTCGTTGATAGGTTGCCCCGGCGTTGATGAGGCCAAATGACAACCTTCTGTAGGAAAAGGTTCCCCAAGGCGTGATGAAAGCAGTTTTCTCATGATCTTCCTCAACGACCATAATTTGATGGTACCCCGCAAAGCAATCAGCAAAGGAGTACATGCCGATTGAAAGCAAAGATTGTCAATAAGAATGTGGATAAAGGGCACGAGAAAGCTATCTTTAAGGCAAGCTTTGTTCAAATCCCGGTAATCCACGCCGACGCGCACCTTTCCTCCTGGTTTAGGCATGGGAAAAATGTTGGATATCCACTTCGAATATGTAGACACCATGATGATGCCAGCTTGAAATTGTTTCACAATTTCTTCTTTAACCTTTAAACTCCACTCAGGTTTCAATCGCCTGAGTTTTTGCCTAACTGGCTTGAATCCTTCTTTATTGGGAAGGCGATGAAGAACAATGTCAGTGGACAAACCCACCATGTCTTCATGAGACCATACAAACATATCCAGGAATTGGTTTAACAGTGCAACCATGTCATTCTGTTGATTTGTGGTAAGGTCTGAACCAATTCGGATTAGCTTAGGGTTGTCTAAGGTTCTGAGATTGAAAGGAGTGGTTTGATCAAGATTGGGTTTGGGTTTATCTGCGACCCATTCCTTAATCTCCTGAGGTGTCTCAATGTCCTCTTGGATGTCCATCAAGTCTGAGTCCAACTTTGCATCAAAGTTACAGCTCTTGTGGAGAGCAGACACCTTATCAGCAAGTACATGCACATCTAAATTTAGAGTCCTGAAACAAAAGATGCTTTCACTTAATATATGCAACTGTTCGATCATAGAAAAGTATTAGCATATACTTGATAAAATAACTGCTAGTGCTGTAAAGGAAAGCAAGCAATTAAAGTTATCTACAGGGCAGAGGGATTTTCTGCCCATTTTACCCTCGTCGACCAACGCATGGAGTGCTGCTCCAATTTTCGAGGGAAAAGTCCTGATAGACTACAGTGATGGAAGGATCATCATTGTCCTCCTTCTCCCGAATGATAACCATGACATCTGGGCAATCATCGTCTGGGGTGTATCTGTTTGTATGTTCATCATGAACAATGACGCGAATACCTGTCATCATCAAGGCTAGGTCATGTTTACGTTTCCATTCTTTTTCTTCCGCCTCGGGATCAGGAATCAGCACCTCTTTTGCTTTGATTGGTACTGGTTTCAGAAATAGCATAGCCACAACATGGGCTGGAACCTTTACTGGAGATTGCATTAACTCATGAGGTAAAGGTATAGAAAATTATCGCGCGGCAGAAGCTTGAGGAACCTGCTTGTGCTTATGAGGATTCTTGTGAGTGGAACTGGAAGAATAGCCTAGTCCGGTTGTTCCGATTTGACTTGACATTTGGATAGGGTGCTTAATACCCTGCTTATCTTTACCAAGCCCTTGTCCAGGTTGATGACCCAATAACATCATTTCTTGAGTAGCCGACATAACCTCGACAGAAATCTTGGGTATGGGAAGTGGCGCTCCAATAGAATAGTATTGCGTGTTACTCACTTCCAGAGTATAGAAACTGGCCGGTTCAACTTCTGAATTGAAGCTGATAATTGGTAGAGCTCCTTGTTCAGGACAATCCGGCTAAGCGTTGACAGTGACTAGACTGTTGTTGATAATGTATTTGAGTTGTTGGTGTAAGGTGGAGGGAACAGCTCCAGCCTTGTGTATCCATGGTCTCCCCAAGAGCAGGTTGTATCCTGTTTCTATCTTGAGGACGTGGAAAGGTACATTGAATGTATTGGGACTAATCTCAATTGGCAATTCAATCTTTCCAATGGAATTTCGCCGGGATCCATCAAAAGCTCTGATGACCGTATGGCTGCTTTGGATCCGCTTGAGATTGATATTCATCTTTACCAAGGTGGCATAAGGACAGATATTTTTGAAATTTCAAAGTTTGTCTTTTTCTGAAAAAGTCAACTGTTGACTTTTTGACCAAAAAGTTAACCCCGGTAAATTTTGTGTTTATAGTCTATTTCTACTAATTTCATCGTTCTGGACTCAAATATCACGTCCACGTCTCCAAATTCAACTCGAACTCAAATTCATTTTTTAATAACATTCATCATTAATATTATAACTCATAATATTTAACAACTAGGTCGTTCCCAAGAAAGAGGGGGCTTTCCGATAAGGATTTCTCCTTATTGGCGCGCAATTAGGTGACCTAACCTCTCCTTGACAGAACTTCTAGACATTGTCAATATTGCAAATAATAATATGAATAACTTTGTTGTCTCAATATTGATTTAATAATATATAAAATATTATGCAGATGATACTGTGACAATAATTGAATCAATAATATGAGAGATATGATGCAACAATTATTGTAGCAATAATTGAGTATAACTGAGTGACTTCTCACATAAGCATCAATAATCAATATCATGTGCTACTATGCAACCACGCGTATTACTGTACTTTTATCAATTTAACCATTTACTAAATTGAATAATAATTATAAAAATTGAATACTTTCATTTCGTAAAATTTGGGGTCTTACACCAATTGTTCAACTTGCTTACAAAGAGCTTTCATCTTTCGGTCCATAGTAAATTGAAATTTTGCGTAATCCCATCTGTCAACACCATCTTTGATGGTTTGAGATGATTCACTATTAAAATTAGAACTTTGTCCACTACTCCAACTAATCATGTTGACCTCTTCTTTTTTGTGTTGAGGAGGAGGGTTGTCTTGTACATGAGGTTGATCTGGTTTGGTAACCACGATCTCACCGTTGTCTATTAAATCTTGGATCTTGTGTTTCAAGGCCCAACAATCTTGATTATCATGTCCAGGTGCTCCAGCATGATAAGCACACTTCCGAGTAGCATTGAAACCTCTCCCATTAGGGTTGGCTAGTGGAAGCAGATGCGTGATTTTCTTCTGAGTAGTCAGAAGAGCAAGAATATTCACGAGCGAGTCCCCTAAGGGTGTGAACATTCGAGGGTGCTTTGCTTCTCCACTTTTAGGCAATGGAGAGTTTGAAGATTGTGCTTGGAAAGGGGAGTAATTTCTCCACTGTATAGGCATGTTCTGACTGCCTTTTTGACCTTGTAGTATCAAAGAAACATCCTCCTCTTTCTTTTTATGGACCCTCCGGGGATATTTCCATAAGTTCCGCACTGGATGTGCTCAGCAGCTATTTTAAGAGCGACTAGGTCTTGAATCTTTCCTAACTTCAGTCCCATCTCAGCCATCTCTCCATGTTTGATCATTTCAGAAAATGGTTTGTCAATACCAGCTAAGATTCTTTCATAGAAAGGAGCTTCTTGTATGTCTATAAAAGTCATGACCATTTTTGACTCTGTCATAGAAGGAATAACTTGAGCAGCAAAGCCCCTCCACCTTTGAGCGTACTCTCTGAAAGACTCATTAGACTATTTCTTAACCTGGTAACTGACATCGTCGGGAGCCATCCGAGATTGAAAAGCTCAGAATGAGTGAGGAAGGCGTGAGCTAGCTCTTCCCAGCTATGGATTTTTGAGTTGTCTAATCTGGTATATCATGAACGGGCTTCTCCAGTTAGACTCTTCTAGAACAGCTGCACTCTGAGCTTCTCGCTTTTCGCATAAAATCCAAGTTCTCTAATGAACACTTTCAAATGTGTGTAAGGATCCCCTAATACGTCATACTTCTTAAAGTCAAGGGCTTTGAATTTCTCTGGATAATGAACACCAGGGAATATGCAAAGGTCAGCATACGAAACACTCCCATATGTTCCAATCCCTTTGAGAGAATGGATAGTTTCTTCCATTTGAAGGACCTTCTTCCTGATATCACCGGTGTCTGGATCTCTTTTGAGATGGGTGTTTTCAAGGTCTTTGTTGGCCGTATAAAACTGAGGTTCTGGATTTGTCTTATCCAAACCTTGTGTTCCTCCTTATGTAGAGGATTCTGTATGTGTAGGGATCATTGAGCCCTGAGTAGACTGATGCAATTCTTTAAGCAGAACAACCAAATCTGTAATTTGTTTACTTAATCCATCAAATTCTTCTCGAGAAACGGGATTAGACTGGTCAGAAGAAGATATGATTGGCTGTAGGCTTGTGGCCTTTTTGGATTTTGAGTGGGTAACAGGCCCAATTATTTCCCTACAAAAAACTCATGTAGTTTAGTCGTAGGGATAATGTAAATGTTTACATGCTATGTGATATACCCGTGTTAGGAACATTATCCTGCAAAATAGATGTTAATTGATAGCATGTCATATATGTGCAAATATTCTTCATATTTTCCATTACATAAAGATGAGCATGGGATAAAATTACAAGTAAATGCTTTTACAAGTAATAGAAAAAATGGAAAGTATGAAGAGACTTTCCTCCGCATTTGGTTTATCAGAGGCTAACCTATCTTAGGGTTACTCTCGCGACTTTTTTGCATGAAGGTTCCCAGATCATCACAATTTACTTGATGGGAAGTTAATCTGGTCTTTCAACTGGAGCGAATCTGGGTGGTGCCTTTCCTAAGCCTCGTTGGAATTAGTCTCCCTACGAGTCCAGTAATTAAACACTGATAGGATAGCCTCCTGGTGAAGGAACCACACAACATACATTCACATACAACGTGTCTCACCGTTTATGAAAATGATGACATGTGCGAAGTACTAATATCACAAATAGATATTTTGCAGTACAGTAATTAAAATGCATTCGTGCACATTCATCATAAATGTAAATGCAACATTCACACACAAGCATATAATATTTTTGAAAAGCTTGTAGTAGCGACTTTAATCCATCTTACTGGTGTCCCCAGCAGAGTCGCTACCTGTCAACATTGGGATTTTTATTTGTCCCTTTTCTGTTCTTGTTCTTTGGTGTTCTCATGTTATGTGAGATTTGTTTGAAAAAATAAGTGAAAATGGTCTGACATGTATCATGTTGACGATTTGACTGTAAGAGTCGCCAGTTGGTGTTTTAACTGGTTACACCAATGCAACCGAGAAAAGGTTTCCACATTGACCCAGTGATATGACACTACTAAATGGGTCTGTGAAATCGAGATTCATTTGGGTTCGGGGGCTTGATTATGCGAGGAAGGTGTCAGCACTTCGACATCCGTGTGTTAGCCACGATGACCGCCACTTTTCAAGAAACTGTTATATGGATATGTGTGTGTGTGTGGATCAATGTGCAATTTATTTGGAAGTAGTGCTATACCTCATTCGCACCTATATACACAGGGTTTGAATTTATAAAAATTCAGTTTTAAACAAGATATAGCAATGAGATTTTGTAATATAGGTTTTTTCAAACCTTGTGCTCAATAGCAATTGAGGCCTTTGATACTTCCGTTCTATTATTAGATGTTCGGCTTGTTTGCTTTTATTTTTGAGATGCAAAGCATCTTCGAAAAAATAATATATAGCAGTGCCGAACTCGTCATGGGCATGACAACCATCTAAGGAAATTCAAACACCGTGAATAATGTATAAGTCCGCCATAATTTGAAAATGTCCATCACGGGAACCAAATCTAGATTCAGTAGACTGAATCTGTGATCACATGATTCCTAGGCTCACATGATGCCACGATTTATATGAAAAGCGATAGCGATTATATATATATAAAAGTCGTAAATATATATATGCATACATGATCAACCACCACGTAAGCACCTCCATTGGGGATCGAAAATGTAAAAATATGTAAATATATATATATATATATATATATATATATATATATATATATATATATATAGAGAGAGAGACATGATCAACCACCACGAAACACCTCCATGGGGATCGAAATGTAAATAAAGAAATAATCGATCAACCGCCACTTAAGTAAACTCAAAGTGGACCTGAAAGTAAAGAAAGAAGTAAAATGATCAACCGCTACGTAAGTAAACTCCAAAGCGGACGAAATGTAAATAAAGCAAAGTAAAAGGCCACGAAGTAAAGTCCTGGCTTGACAAAAATAAATAAATATATATATATAAGCAATAAACGCACAAGATATAAAATCTAGGCTC
The DNA here is from genome assembly GCA_020205615.1 of Panax quinquefolius. NCBI lineage: Eukaryota > Viridiplantae > Streptophyta > Magnoliopsida > Apiales > Araliaceae > Panax > Panax quinquefolius. The sequence continues at coordinate 53,217,854 of CM035161.1, read as the reverse complement.
ATCGAATGTAGTCCGACAATTATATATATATATATATATATATATATATATATATATATATATATATATAAGCAAGTAAACGCTCCAGACATAAGTCTAGGCTCAATCGAGGCATAACTCGATAATGTTAGTCCATATATATAAATATATACATATATAAGTATATATATACAGACATAAATGAAAATCACGGACCAAAGTCCGTGCATACACATAACAACACGACTCTCAATGTGAAGAATAGTGTGTGCAAAGATGAAGAGAAAGGCTTTATAGAGTGTAAGAAGGCTTACAGTGGGTTGCCAAAGCAGGCTTTTATGACTCTAGTTGGATAAACACTCAGCTCCCACCGGTAAAATATAACTTTATGTGAGCTAACAAATGTTTAAAATGAGAAAGCACTCAATATGGGGTGTGTACAGAGCAAATTGGACAGGGCTTCCTCGCCTCTTTTTTTCTTGAATATGGCCACCCCAAGTTCTATATTTATAGAGTTGGTGGCCAGAAGTATTCGCTGGCAACCGCAGATGCACTCACTGGTGCCGGGGTGCCTCTTGGCTCATGAAGTCCCGCTTATTCAAAATACGTGCACTCGTGCACTATGATGTCCGCTCGAACTTGTAGAAATTCAATCCGAGCATCCGAACGAGGTGTACAAGACCTTCTTTGGACCGCTTTTGTTGAGAGTTATACAATAACATGGGCTTAGAGGTTGTACGAAGTCAGGAAGAGGGGACCATGCCCATGGTCTTCAAGCTTCAAATTCTATCCGGTGTGCTGCCACGCGTAATAGTCACTCGAGATTGGAACTCTTTGGCTCTTGTGGGACATTGCTGTGTAGAAATGTATGTATGCATGAAATATTGAGACGGCGCGCTGGGGGTTGAGGTGGCAAGATGATGATTTTGCCCCTCACCGGGGTTATCTCCGGTTTGGGTTGACAAAGCAGACGTTGCTCAGGGTTACATCTGAGATTAGATTGCTGCAAGTATTTGAATTCCACAGGGTCATCTTTAAGTGTGCCTGTCTTCCCGGTGTTAGCTCTGGGTCTTTGGAATGAGTGCCTCGGCAAAAGGTCTGAGATTGAAGATGATTGCATGCATTTGAAACAAGCATTTCCGGGGTTATCGCCGAAACTGCAACGGCATTCCCTGGGGTTATCTCCATGGTTGTAATTAATACTCCCGGTGTGTGTTCCGGGGGTTGAGACTGAACTTTTGGTAGTATCCGGAATGGATGTGAGCTGTCTTTCAGGGTTATCTCCGAAAGATAAATCTGCCCTCCTGCAATGTTAGTGATAGGTGTGCAGAAAATTTCGAGTGTCTATATATATATATATATATATATATATATAAATTGTTGTCGGACTCTAGTCGATGAGCCTGGATTTTACATCTGATGCGTTTACTTCTTATATATATATATATAAGCGGTAAACGCACAAGATATATATCGATCCCTGCTCGGTTTATCATTTCAGCGATTTGTTACTATATATATATATATTTACATTTCTGTCAGGCCTGGAGTTTACTTCGTAGCGGTTGATCGTTTTTACTGCTTTATTTACATTTAGTCCCGCCTGGAGTTTACTTCGTGGTGGTTGATCGTCTTTATTGCTTTATTTACATTTTTGATCCCCCATGGAGGTGCTTCATGGTGGTTGATCATGTCTGTATATATATATTTACCGCTTTTATATATTTACATTTCTGATCCCCCATGGAGGTGCTTCGTGGTGGTTGATCATGTCTATATATATATATTTACAACTTTTATATATATAACTGCTTACTTCTTTCATATAAATTGCGGCATCATGTGAGCCTAGGAATCACGTGATCACGATTGATCTCATGAATCTAGATTGATTCCGTGATGGACATTTTCACCGTATGGCGACTTGTAAATTATTCACGGTGTTTGAATTTCCTTAGATGGCTTTCATGCCCATGAGGAGTTTAGCACTGTTTGATATATTATTTTCTCGAAGATGCTTCGCATCTCGAAAATAAAAGCAATCAAGTCGAATATTTAATAAAATGGAAGTATCAAAGGCCTCAATTACTATTGAGCACAGGGTTTGAAAAAACCTCTTTTATAAAACCTCATTGCTATATCTTGATTAAAACTGAATTTTTATAAAAATTCAAACCCTGTGTATATAGCTGCGAACGAGGCATAGCACTACTTCCAAATAACTGCACATTGACCCACACATACACACATTCATATAACAGTTTAATTGAAAAGTGGCGGTTGAAAGTAGTATGCACACAAGCCAATCATGTTTGATGATAAAGCATATACTTTGTAACAATCTTATTCATTTATTAATAAAAAGTATTAATTTATTAAAGGCTTTTAATTATCTACATGATGCTGTTTTATAATATGTGATAAACCCATAGTTTTAAGCAATGCTTTTAGAATAATGATGATGATCATTCTAATGAGATCTAAATTCTTAGAAAGCTTAAAACTAAAATAGTTCCCAATCATTGGATTACTAAATTGGGGATTAGTGAATCCGGATAGATTGGTATACGTTGTTTGCTCATGGATGAGGATGATTGATCTCATGATCATTTGTGTGGAGACACTAAAGCAAGTATGTAGGTGCTTATTAGAGAATAAGTTCACTTTGAACGTGGCTCGCTAAGGAATACCTAATGGAGTTTTATTTACTGTCAATAGGAATTCTGTAGTGATAGTAAGACAAGTGATCCTTGGACTTGAGATCATCATAGTATCTTGTGTATGATGAGTTATACTTTGACTTATTCCTTAAGACCCTTAGGGTATATCAAAGGGTATGCTTGGGTATAATAAGTTGTATATGGAGATAATGTATGATCAATAAAGAATCTACCACTTCTAATAAAAGAAGAGAAATGTCCTATGTGATTCGATAAATGACAACCCAAAGAGTCTCTTGGTTAAGTGAGAATGAAATTAGAAAGGAGTTTCTAATTTGCATTATTTGAGTTGTGCATTTAAGAGTCGAAATACATATAATTAAATAAAATAAGACTTGACAAGTAATTCCATGTCTTATATTTAATTGGGACATTGTATGGTGGAAGGATTGAATTCATACAGTAACTATTTACTCAAAGGTTCTTTTATGATTAATGTTGAAATCTATATTATCCGGAAAGTCGTTGATCGCTAGGAGGCTTATCCCTATTGTAGAATAAATATTATTTATTTAAATAAATTAATTATTTAATTTATTTATTTAAATAAGATTAGAATTGTTCTAATTGATTTATTCACAACCGGTTTAATATGGAGAACCTAAAGGGTCACACCATAAAAGGAAGAATAATTATTTAAGAAGTTAATGGCATAATCGTAATAATATAGTTAGTATATTTAATTTAATCTATGGTGATAGAATAAATTAAATAGCTTAATATTTATTATTTAATATTTTAGAAATATTAAATATAAATTAATAAGAGGAGTCTTATTAATATTATTACAATTATTATTATTTTAATTTCTAAAAGAGTTTAGAAATTAATTTAATACAAGTACTCTCATTTATTCCTAATTGGATTAGGAAAGAAAATTAGTTAAAGGAGTTTAATTAATTATCCCTAATAAGATTAGGGAGCTTAATTAATTAAAAGAATTTAATTAATTAATTAAAACCCAATTCCTTAATTGTTAAGGTGGGTTGCCCACATCTATAAATAAGAGGAGTCTTATTATGGGTGGTATGGGTTGTTGACTTGAACAACTACGTAATAATTCCAATTGTTGGGAGAGTACACCCTTTCTATAGAGATAGAAAAACTAGGGTTTAGCCAACCAACCCATCTTCTTGAATTTTATTCTTCCTTGGTGGATCACCTCTAGAGGCCAAACACATGGGTGGCTAACGTTGATCAAAGGAAGGAACCAAACCTGGTGGATTCAAGATTGAACGCGAAAGGATTTGGAGGTGAACTTGTACCTGAGGAAGCTCGATCTTCAAGGGTATGATTTTATTCTTTATCTTTTCGTTTAATTAATAATTATGCATAAAGGGTGATCGGGTATATGGTTTGTAAATTTTTAAACTCGATTTTACACGCTCGCACTTTTTATGCAATATGATTCATTATGAATATTACAAACCTAAACGGTGGCATCAGAGCCAAACCTTTATGCTAATTATTAATTGTTTTAATTTATTATGTATATTGATATGTGTTTAGAACAATTTAATTGGGCATAATTTTATCAGTATAAAATTTATATAAAAAAAAAAATGTTATAATTCGAGGCAGCAATGCATGCACGGAAATCAAAGAAAAGGAGGTGCCGTTTTCTTTTGAAGCAAAGAAAAAAAAAAAAAATTTCATACTAAGACACGGTTTTCAAAAAGCAAGGCGGCATTTGAAATAATCATGATTGGTCGCCGCTTTTTTTTTTTTTTTAACTGCATTTTAAATCGAGAAATGGCGCACCAAAGATATACTGGAAAACAAGAGTCACATAGTTTTTTTTTTGATGAAGTCAGTCGTCATTAGGAAATTTTAAAACAAAAGAGGAGACTTGGTATATATATATATATATATATATATATATATATATATATATATATATATATATACGGATATTATATATATATTTATAATATAGGATTTTATATATATATATATTATACGGTTAATATAATATATATATATATATTAATAATTTTATAATTAAAATAAAAGATTTATTTTAATTTTAAAATAAAAGGTTTATTTTAATATTAAAATATAAAGATTTATTTTAATTTTAAAATTAGAATTTCATGCTAACTAATTAGAGTTGGAATTGGATTCCATGATAACTAATTGGAGTTGAAATTGATCTTTCCTTAAATAAAGGAGTTTGTTTAGATATGAAATAAGATTTCATATTATTCAAAATAAAAGAGTTTATTTGTGAATAGAAAGAGAATCCATGTTTTCTTAAATAAAGGAGTTTATTTAAATATGAAATAAGATTTCATATTATTCAAAATAAAGGAGTTTATTTGTGAAGCGAAAAGAATATCCGTGTTTCCTTTAATTAAAGATTTTTTTATTACATGGAATTGGATTCCATAATTAATTAAAATAAAGGAGTTTATTTTGATTAAAATTTTGATTAAAATAAAATAGTTTATTTTATTCAAAATAGGATAAATTAAAATAAAATAGTTTTATTTTGATTTAAATTTGGATTTAAATAAAGGAGTTTATTTTGATTCAAAAATAGATTTTATACTAACTAAATTTGCCCATTAAATGATATCAATATATATATTAAATGTTTATTATTCATGAGATGAATGTTATTTATTGATGCATATGGTGATGTGTATGATAATAAATGGGATTGATTATGGACTATTGACCAATGCGATTGAATTTTATTTTAGTTGGATGCATGAATGTATGGGTTTTATTAAATGGGGTCTCACAGACCTCGCCTTCTCTAATTTTTCTTAATGTAAATTCTATCTCCTCCTATGTACTTCCCTCGATCACGATCAAGGTTTCTATTTATTTTAAATAGTTTTGTAATAGGAATATTTAGAATTAATTTTGAAGAATTAGAGATCAAGGGACAAGGAGCGTTTGAAGACCCGTTTGTAATGGAGCCCGGGTTTAAATGTAATAGTTATATTTAAATATTATTTCTTGCACCCCTAGGGTTTGACCTTTTGGTTCACTTGGTGGCTCTAGTGAACCAAACTAGAATAAAAGTCCATAATCAATCTAGGGTAGAATATAGTATTCTATATGTGCATGCTTATACTATATATATTATATATTATGCAAACATGCTTCGCATGTTAATTAATATGACGCTGCGTATTTTATATATATATTTGCATACGCTTAAACAAGATGAGACAAATTAATAACAAACCCCTCAATTTTTATATTAAGTCCTAAGCGCTCAAAGATATTTGGAATATCGAACGTCGCCTTTCTAGCATGATAAAATTAATAGAGTATTAAATATTTAATATGAGTTTGTTGTGTCACCACAAGGCAAGTATTAAGTATTTAAGATGTTAATTTATCACATTTGATGCTTATAAAGAAAATTGAACAATATTGTTTTGTTGTGTCACCACAAGGATGATATTTTTCTTTTTGAATATATGGAGTGCTAGGTTGGACTTAACTTGGATAATTTTGATTCTGGATGTGCCACCACTTGATCAAAATAATCTAAGAGGCAAAATACAAGGAGTTGCATAGTTGATGTAATTGACAAGAGTTGTCTACCTATTTATTTATATATAGTTTGTTGTGTCACCACAAGGCTATATACATTTGAAATGGGATCCTTATTCTCACTAACAGATCTTTAATTAGATTTTGCCGAACTATATATATTGAGGGTAATATAGTTTGAAGAAAATAGTGGGAGATACCAATTTAAAACAAGACCTAATTTATTTTGGTAATTAATAAAAGAATGTATGTTAAAATGTTGTTAATTACAAATTCATTTACGTAAATTTTACAATGTCTAAAATTACTATCATCTGCGAAGCATATTAGATGTTAAATTAACTGAATCGAATTGAAGCGGATAGGTTAAGGAATTTGAGAATAGTTCTCATAGTGAAAAGCTATCTTATGTCCTTAATACGCCTATCCTCGCAATGGTTGCGCATAATGCCTCCGAGGAAGACATTGCTACTTTTAGAAAGTGGCAAGATGATGCATGCATTATTGGCTCAACGCATCATGCTCGCATCCATGAGTAACGAGCTTCAGCCACAAGATGAAACTATGGATGCTCCTACTATATTCCTGCACATCAAGTAGTTGATGGTGAGGAAAGTAGGACTGATAGATATCAGATATCTAAGGAGCTCTTCCGATCTAGAATGGCCAATGGCACTATAGTACAGATAAAAAGTTCTTAACATTATCAATTTGATTGATCAATTAGGACAACGAGTTTTGTCATGGATGGAGAGTTGAGCCAAGATTTGATCTTGCACTCACTCCTGGACTCCTTTCATAATTGTTGTGAATTTTTCATATGAAAAAGTTAGATATCAGCCTTGCTGATTTGCTTAACAAATTGAAAAATGATGAGAGTCACTTTCCAACCAAGAAAGACCAAGTCTTACTGGTAGGGGCCAAAGGATCTTCTGAAAAGAAGAACGATTCAAAGAAGGTATATATAAAGGCGTAAACAAAGGATAATACGAACAAAACTGATACGGATAGCAAAGGAGTTTGCTTCCACTGCAATAAGCCTGGACACTGGAAAGAAACTACGAGAAGGATCTTGCAGAGGCTAACCAAAGAAGCTTAGTGAAGTTTTCTACATAATACGCTTTTTGTTCATGATTGAAATAAATTTTCTTTAAGTCAAGGTTCTACTTGGGTATTGGTTACCGACTTTGGTTATCATAAATATAGATTTATGAAGGACCAAGGTAAGTAGAAAGCTAAACAAATATAAGTAATCCTATGTATGGAAAATGAAGCAAAGGTTGCTACATTAGCTATAGAAACTTATAGTTTAGCATCGCCTACGGCAAATCTATTAAGTCAATAAGTTGTTATTGTATTCCAAAGACTTGTTAGAAACATTATTTCCATTTTATTGTTGGACAATGAAATCTTTGGTATTATAATTAAGAACAATTGTTGTTCTATTTATAATAATAATGTTTTGTATAAAACTAGAATATTACTTAATAAATTTTGTATACTTGACTTACATGAAAAAATAATTTTGCATATTGAACAAATTAGTATAAGAAAAGGAGATGATCATTCAAAGAGTTGAATGTGTGTATTTCTTTGAAATACAAGTGTGAATTATTTGAAAGGTTCAAAGAATTGAAAGTGAAACAAATTGGCAAAGTATTAAGATTCATTGATTAGATCAAGGAATAAATATTTGTGCAATAAGTTTTTAGATCATCTCAAATGGTTTTCTCATAATGGACGCCTCCGACACATAATAATTGATTGATGTATCTGAAAGGAAAAATCATACCTTGTTGGACATGGTACGGTCCATAATGATTTTACCGACATTCCAGTATCCTTCTGGGATAATGTCCTAGAAATGGCTGCATATCTACGAAAAGGTAACCTCAAAATCCGGCCCCAAGACTCCATAAAAGTTATGGACAGGGAGGATTCCTAATCTTAAGTATGTTAAGATAAGGGGTTGTCCAACTTATGTGAAAAAGGTTTCAAAGGATAAGTTTGGGACAAGATTTGACAAGTGTCGATTTGTGGGACATCCTAAAGTAAGTTTAGGGTATATGTTCTATAATTCTACTTAGCAAAAGGTGTTTGTTACGACATGAACGGCGCCTTCTAAGATAAAGGTGTTTATCATTCAAGGGGCTAGTGGGAGGATAATAGATCTTGAAGAGTTCAAGAACCACAAAATACTATAAGTCAAATAAGAGGAACACGTAGATGAACCTATTGTACCACAACCGAATCGTAAATCTGGAATAGTACCGAAGATACCTAGGAGGTATGGATTCATCATAGATGATGATGATGAGGTACGCATCATAGAAGATGATGATCCAGTTACATACGATGAGTTAAGAGTTGTAAACACTCAGAGAAATTGATTGAGGCAATATTCTCAAAAATGGAACATTCCTTTTGATGAAACAAATCAAAAGAGTTTGATTTTATAAAAAATAAGAATGAACATAGTGTGTACAAAAGGGTCAGTGGGAGCATCGTGACATTCCTAGTACTATATGTTGATATACTACGGATAAGGAATGACATACCAATGCTAAAATCAGTAAAGATAAAGTTGTCTAAAAAATTCCTCCACGAATGATTTGGGAAGAGTATCTTAATTGGGGATATAAATCTATATAGATAGATTTTAGAGGATGCTCGACTTAACCCAAGGAACGTATATTCATTTGATGCTAAAGTCGTTTAGCATGGCAAACTCCAAGAGATGTCTCATGTCGATGAGCTATGGAGTGTATTTCTCTTAAAAGTCCCCACAGACTCCTGAAAAGAGAGATCACATGAGTAACTATCATGTATGCAATGAAATATACGAGACCTGATGTTGATCAGTCATATTCTGGAGAAGTTCATCGTGAGTCGTTGAAAACATCTTAAAGTGCTTAAGCGGCACTAAGGATGTGATCATATTAATGGTGGGTCTAAATTAAAACTAGAGGGCTTAATGCAGACTCAAGTTTTTCAGATGCACCAAGATGACGTAAAATCCACTTTAAGGTAAAGCGTTATCTTGAGCAATTGGTGCGTTGAATTGGAAAGGTTCCAAACAAAGAAAGAGTTCTTTGGTTTAATGATAAAGACAAAGTAAATAGCTATAAATGAAGCTACAAGTTGATTGTTTGGATAAAAGTTCATTACGTAACTAGGAATAGTTCCTAAGTCTCATCTTGGATCTAAACATGTGTTGTGGCACTTTCATTTGATTATTAGAATCATTGAAAGATGGGAAATCACTATAGAGATAGTGAACTCTCAAAACAACATTACATATCCATTAACTAAAGCTTATCCAACAATGCCAGGATAATCGCCACTTAGAGAAGAAGAGTATGAGATACCATGACGATCGGCTTTTTAGTGCAAGTGGGAGATTGAAAGTAGTATGCACACAAGCCAATCATGTTTGATGATAAAGCATATACTTTGTAACAATCTTATTCATTTATTAATAAAAAGTATTAATTTATTAAAGGCTTTTAATTATCTACATGATGCTGTTTTATAATATGTGATAAACCCATAGTTTTAAGCAATGCTTTTAGAATAATGATGATGATCATTCTAATGAGATCTAAATTCTTAGAAAGCTTAAAACTAAAATAGTTCCCAATCATTGGATTACTAAATTGGGGATTAGTGAATCCGGATAGATTGGTACATACGTTGCTTGCTTTCATTGGATGAGGATGATTGATCTCATGATCATTTGTGTGGAGACACTAAAGCAAGTATGTAGGTGATTATTAGAGAATAAGTTCATCGAAGCATTGGCTCGCTAAGGAATACCTAATGGAGTTTTATTCATTTTTGTCAATAGGAATTCTCAGTAGTGATAGTAGTACAAGTGATCCTTGGACTTGAGATCATCATAGTATCTTGTGTATGATGAGTTATACTTTGACTTATTCCTTAAGACCCTTAGGGTATATCAAAAGGTATGCTTGGGTATAATAAGTTGTACATGGAGATAATGTATGATCAATAAAGAATCTACCACTTCTAATAAAAGAAGAGAAATGTCCTATGTGATTCGATAAATGACAACCCAAAGTAGTCCTTGGCAAGGCGTAATGAAATTAGAAAGGAGTTTCTAATTTGCATTATTTGAGTTGTGCATTTAAGAGTCGAAATACATATAATTAAATAAAATAAGACTTGACAAGAATTCCATGTCTTATATTTAATTGGGACATTGTATGGTGGAAGGATTGAATTGTACAGTAACTATTTACTCAAAGGTTCTTTTATGATTAATGTTGAAATCTATATTATCCGGAAAGTCGTTGATCGCTTAGGGAGGCTTATCCCTATTGTAGAATAAATATTATTTATTTAAATAAATTAATTATTTAATTTATTTATTTAAATAAGATTAGAATTGTTCTAATTGATTTATTCACAACCTGGGTTTAATATGGAGAACCTAAAGGGTCACACCATAAAAGGAAGAATAATTATTTAAGAAGTTAATGGCATAATCGTAATATATATGTTAAGTATATTTAATTTAATCTATGGTGATAGAATAAATTAAATAGCTTAATATTTATTATTTAATATTTTAGAAATATTAAATATAAATTAATAAGAGGAGTCTTATTAATATTATTACAATTATTATTATTTTAATTTCTAAAAGAGTTTAGAAATTAATTTAATATAAAGTACTCTCATTTATTCCTAATTGGATTAGGAAAGAAAATTAGTTAAAGGAGTTTAATTAATTATCCCTAATAAGATTAAGGAGCTTAATTAATTAAAAGAATTTAATTAATTAATTAAAACCCAATTCCTTAATTGTTAAGGTGGGTTGCCCACATCTATAAATAAGAGGAGTCTTATTATGGGTGGTATGGGTTGTTGACTTGAACAACTACGTAATAATTCCAATTGTTGGGAGAGTACACCCTTTCTATAGAGATAGAAAAACTAGGGTTTAGCCAACCAACCCATCTTCTTGAATTTTTTCTTCCTTGGTGGATCACCCTCAGAGGCCAAACACACATGGGTGGCTAACGTTGATCAAAGGAAGGAACCAAACCTGGTGGATTCAAGATTGAACGCGAAAGGATTTGGAGGTGAACTTGTACCTGAGGAAGCTCGATCTTCAAGGGTATGATTTTATTCTTTATCTTTTCGTTTAATTAATAATTATGCATAAAGGGTGATCCGGGTATATGGTTTGTAAATTTTTTAAACTCTGATTTTACACGCTTCCGCACTTTTTATGCAATTTGATTGCGTTATGAATATTACAAACCTAACAGCGGTAACCATTGTAACACGGATGTCGGGGGGTGACTAACATCTTCCCTCCGCATAATCAAGTCCCCGGACCCTAATGAATATCAGTTTCACAGACTCTTTTAGCAGTGTCACATCATTGGGTTAATGTGCAAACCTTTTCTCGGTTGTGTTGGTACAACCATATAAAAAACCAACCGGCGACTCTTACAGTCAAATCATCGACATATAAATGTCTGACCTTTTCACAACTTGTTTTTTCAAACAAATCTTACCTAACCTGAGAACACCAAAAGACAAGAACAAAAGAAGGACAATAAAAATCCCGACGTCGACAGGTGGCGGCTCTGCCGGGGATAGCAATAAGAGGACTTAAGCCGCTACTACAAGCTTTTCAAAACTCTTACATTCTTGTGTGTGGATGTTGCATTTACATTTTTTGATGAATGTGTACGAATGCATTTTACTTACTGCGCTGCAATAGATCTATCTGTGATATTAGTGCTTCGTACATGTCATCATTCCCATAACGGTGAGACACGTTGCATGTGAATGTATGTTGTGTGGTTCCTCCAACAGGAGGCTCTCATATCAATGTTTGATTACTAGACTTGTAGGGAGACTAATTACAACGAGGTTCAGGAAAGGCACCACCTAGATTCGCTCCAGTTGAAAGACCGAATTAACTTCCCGTCAAGTAAATTGCGATGATCCGGGAACCTTCATGCCAAAAAGCCGTGAGAGTAACCCAAGATAGGTCAGCCTCTAATAAACCAAATGTAGAGGAAAGTCTCTTCATGCTTTCCATTTTCAATTACCTGTAAAGATAATTACTTGTAATTTCATTCAATGTTAATCTCTATGTAAAGGAAAATATGAAGAATATGTGTACATGCATATTAAGGCTTGACATGATATCAAATTACACCCATTTTATAGGATAATATTCCTAAAATGGACACATTATGATAGCATGTAAACATTTTATACATTCCCTAAGACTAAACTACATAAGTATTTGTAGGGAAACAATAGGGCATGTTACCTATTCAAAGTCCAAAAAGGCCACGAGCCTACAACCAATTATATCTTCATCTGACAAGTTTAATTCGGCTCCTGTCTCTCAAGAAGAGTTTGACGGTTTAAGAAAACAAAATACAGATTTGGCTGTTCTGCTTAAAAAACTACACCAATCTACTCAGGGTTCGCGAATACTCGTACATACAGAATCCTCTGCACAGGGAGGAACACAAGGTTCGGATAAAAAAATTCCGGAACTTTAGTTGGATACGGCCAATAAAATAATAAAAACACCTATCTCAAAGAAGATCTAGACACTGGTGTTATCAGGAAAAAAGTCCTTCGAATATAAAAGGGATTGGAGCACACGGGAGTGTTTCCTATGCTGATCTTTGTATATTCCCGGGTGTTCATTATCCAGAGAAGTTCAAGACTCCTAACTTTGAAAAGTATGATGGGTTAAGAGATCCTTACACACATTTGAAGGTAATCATTGGAGAACTGAGATCTTATGCCGAGAAGGAGAAGCTCAGAATGCAGCTGTTTCAAAAGAGTCTAACTGGAGAAGCCCGATCATGGTATACCAGATTAGACAATTCTAAAATACATAGCTGGGAAGAGTTAGCTCATGCCTTCCTCACTTAGTACAGCTTCCAGTCTCAGATGTCTTCTGACCGGTACCAAATTACCAAGGTCAAGAAACAGTCTAATGAGTCATTTAGAGAATATGCTCAAAGGTGGAGGCACCTTACTGCTTAAGTTATTTCTTCTATGACATAGTCAGAAATGGTGATGACTTTCATAGACATACAAGAAGCTCCTTTCTATGAGAGAGTCTTAGCTGGCATTGGCAAACCATTTTCTAAAATGATTAAACATGGAGAGATGGCTGAGATGGGATTGAAGTCAGGAAAAATTCAAGACCTAGCCGCTTTAAAAGTTGTTGCTGAGCACATCCAATCTGGAACTTATGGAAATAACCCCTAGAGGGTCCATAAAAAGAAAGAGGAGGAAGTTTCCTTGATACTACAAGGTCAGAAAGGCAGTCAGAACATGCCTATCCAAAGGAGAAACTACTCCCCTTTTCCAGCACAGTCTTCCAACCCCACATTTCCAAATGGTGGAGAAGTCCAACGTAATCGAGTGTTCACACCCCTAGGGGATTCGCTCGAGAATGTTCTCAATCTTCTGACTACTCAGAAGAAAATTACACATCTTCTTCCACCAGCCAACTCGAATGGGAAAGGTTACAATGCTACACAGAAGTGTGCTTATCATGTCGGGGCACCGGGACATGACACTCAAAATTACTGGGCCTTGAAACACAAGATCCAGGACTTAATCGACAATGGGGAGATTATGGTGACTAAACCCGACCAACCTCATGTGCAAGACAACCCTCTTCCTCAACATAAAGAAGAAGAGGTCAATATGATTAATTGGAGTAGTGGACAAAGTTCCAATTACATTGTTGAATCTTTTCAGACCAGCAAAGATGGTGCTAACAAATGGGATTACGCAAAGTTCCAATTAATGATGGAATGAAAGATTAAGGCTCTTTGTAAGCAAATAGACCAATTAGCAGAACAGGTGATCCATCAACACCAAGTCACACGCCAATTAGTCAGTCAGGAGTATGCTAGTCTCCTTCCTTTTGTCATGAATACTCCATCATCACCTTCAGAAAGCGAAACACTAGAGGATAAAATTGCAAAAAGAGCAAGTGCCAAAGCCCGTCGGGATGTTGCCAACAAGAGGGAATTTACATACCTTGGCCAACCTATGGAGGAGATATGTTAGATGCTGATCAATGAAGGAAGAATTACATCCCTTCTACCTCCAATCAATCCCCATTCTAGACGGTTCAATTCTAATGGAGTATGCCAGTACCACTCCCACTCTCGCGGTCACAGCATATAAGAATGTTGGGCACTCCGCCACCTCATTTAAAATTTAATTAACAGCGGTGTCCTGCAAATGGCAGATGACGACACTTTGTTACTCGAGATTGGGAACACATATCCTACAAAATGGAAGGACGGCATAGCAGTTATATCCGCTGAGGATGATTTGACTACCAGACCACCCACAATACAAGTAATTCAACTCAAAGGTGCTGACAATCCTTTAAAATTGGTTACACTAGAGCTAATTCTCTTGTCATCTAGGCCACAGTATCCTGTTGTCAGCTTGAAAAAAGTCCCATGGATTTATGGGCAGGCTAAAGGATCTACCTCACATACAATTGCTACAGTATCGAAGGAGAATCCACTGTATCTTCCCTATCGGGTGATGAAACCTACCATCAGGTCAAATGGGAAAGTTCCCATGGAGAAAATTGAAGAGTTCCTCCTTACCATGGGCCATAACTAAGCCAAGGTGGTTTTAAGCTTGAGAGAAGCTCCATAACAAATTTTCATACTGGACTTGGTTTTCTCTTCTGAAGATCACTGGAAGATCTTGCTAAGGGTCTTGGAAGAAGCCCACTTGTCGAAATCAATGGATGTGAAAAAATTCTAATATCTGGTTGATCACATTTTTAACAACAATGTGATATCTTTCACTGATGACGACATACCCGCTGAAGGGACTGGTCATTGCAAGCCGTTGCACATAGCGGTTTTGTCCTCCGAATACATGGTAGAAGGAGTCTTGATAGATGGAGGTTCATCTCTGAATATCTGTCCTTATGCTACCTTAGAGAATATGAATATCAACCCCAATAGGATCAAAATCAACCATACCATTATCAAAGCTTTTGATGGGTCCTGACGAAACGCCGTTGGAGAGATTGAACTGCTAGTGGAAATTGGTCCCATACATTCAGCATATCCTTTCACGTGCTAAGAATAGCCACATGATACAACCTGCTTTTGGGAAGACCATGGATTTATATGGCTGGAGCCGTCCCTTCCACCCTTAATCAGCAACTCAAGTACATTATCAACAATAGCCTAGTCACTGTTAATGCTGAGCCAAAATGTCCTGAACAAGGTGACATACCACTCGTCAGCTTCAATTCAGAAGTTGAGCCGGTTAGTTTCCATTCCCTAGAGGTGAGCAACACTCATTACCATCCCATTGGGGCGCCACCTCTCACACCCAAGATTTCTGCCGAGGTAATATCGGCCACTCAAGAGATGATTTCATTGGGTCATCAACCTGGACAAGGGTTGGGCAAAGATCATTAGGGCATTAAGCACCCAATTCAAGTTCCCAGTCAAATAGGGACAGCTGGATTAGGCTATTCTGCTAGCTCCAGTCACAGGAATCCTCACAAGCACAAATAGATTCATTCATCTTCAGCCATACGGCGATTATCTCCATCTACCGATCCTGAGCCTATACAGTCTCCGGTAAAGGTTCCATCCCATGTTATGGCTATGCTATTTCCCAAACTGATACCGGTTAGAGCAAAAGAGGTCCTGATTCCTGATCCCGAAGTGGAAGAGAGGGAATGGAAACGTAAACAGAACATCGCTAGGAGGTTGTCTCATCTACGCATCCTTTTTCATGATGAGCATACAAATAGATACACTCCAGATGATGATTGTCCCGATATTATGGTCATCATTCGAGAGAAGGAGGACGATGATAGTCCCTTCATTACTGCATTCCACCAGGACTTCACCCTTGACAATTGGAGCAGCACTCCTTGCATTTCTCGCAAAGGGTAAAAAGGGCAGAATCCCTCTGCCCCGTAGATAGCTTTAACTGCTTACTTTTTTTGTACAATATTAGCAGTTATTTTGTCAGTACATGCTAACACTTGTATGATTGAACAATTTCATATATTAAGTGAAAGCATATTTTGTTTTAGGACTTTGAATTTAGATGTGCCTGTACTTGCTGATGAGGTGCCTTTTCTCCACAAGGACTGTAACTTTGATGAAAAGTTGGACTCAGACTTGATGAAAATAAAAGAGAACATTGAGATACCTCAGGAGATCAAGGAATGGATCAAAGACAAACCCAAACCAAATCTTGATCAAACCACCTCATTCAATTTCGAAACCTTAGAAAGCCCTAGGTTGATCCAGAATGGTACAAATCTCACTCCAAACTAAAGGAATGACATGGTTACGATATTAACCCAATTCCAAGATATGTTTGTATGGTCTCACGAAGACATGGTGAGTTTGTCCACGGACATCCTCATCCATCGCCTTCCTATTAAAGAGGGATTCAAATCAGTCAGGCAGAAGCTCAGGCGATTAAAACCTGAGTGTAGTTTAAAGGTTAAAGAAGAAATTATGAAACAATTTCAAGCTGGCATCATCATGGTGTCCACATATCCTAAATGGCTATCAAATATAGTCCCCATGCCTAAACCGGGAGGAAAGGTGCGAGTTTTCATAGATTACCAGGATATGAATAAAGCTTGCCTTAAGGATAGCTTTCCCGTGCCATTTATCCACATTCTCATTGACAAGACTGCTCAATATAACATGTACTCATTTGCTGATTGCTTTGTGGGGTATCATCAAATCACGGTTGCTGAGGAAGACCGTGAGAAAACTGCATCATCATGCCTTGGGGAACCTTTTGCTATAGACGATTGTCATTCGACCTCATTAATGCAGGAGCAACCTACCAGCGAGCTATAATGGTTCTTTTTTATGATTTAATGCACAAAGAGATAGAGATTTATGTGGATGACATCATTGTCAAATCCCGAAGGGAAGAAGACCACTTAGACCATCTCAGAAAGCTTTTCAACAGATTGCATAAGTACAACTTGAAGTTGAATCTAGCCAAGTGCACCTTTGGAGTTAAATCAGGCAAGTTGCTAGGTTTCCTAGTTAGCCACAAAGGGATTGAGCTGGATCCCACCAAAATCCAGGCCATCAAGGAAATGCCCATTCCTCAGACAGAGAAGGAAATACGGGGATTTTTGGGAAGAATTAACTTCATTAGCAGGTTCATTTCTCAACTCATAGCAACCTGTGAGCCTATCTTCAAATTGTTAAGGAAGAACTCCTCCATGAAATGGAACGATGAGTGTCAAAAAGCCTTCTTTACAATCAAAGAGCAGTTGGTTAATGCTCCTATTTTGGTTCCACCCAGGGATGATGTTCCCCTTTTCATGTACCTTTCCATTAATGACAATTCCATGGGCTGCATGCTGGTACAAAAATGAAGATAGAGGCCAAGAGTGAGATATCTACTACCTCAGCAAAAGATTTAGTAGCAATGAACACAATTACACTCTGATTGAAAAGACTTGTTATACTTTAGCATGAGCTTCCCTGAGGTTACAACATTACCTCTATGGTCATACAACTCATCTCATATCCCGCGTGGATCCTCTCAAGTAGGTGTTCAGTAAACCCATATTGAATTGTCAGTTGTCTAGATGGCAGTTGATCCTACAATAATTTAACATCGTCTATGTGACGCAAAAGTCCATTAAAGGATGGGGAATTGCGGATCAAGTGGCCGCTGCACCCGCAAGGGATTTCAAACCCTTGGAAACATACTTCCTCGATGAAGGGGTAATGATAGTCCAACAATACCATAAGTACAATGCATGCCATAAGTGGAAAATGTATTTTGATGGAGCTATAAACATGGAAGGTTCGGAGTCGAGTAAATTGTATCCCGCCGTCAACATCAAATATGAAGTTTGTCATGGACTCAAACTTGCCCAATCAATAGGTATCAGGCAGTTAACTATCTTTGGGGATTCAGAATTGGTAATCAGATAGACCACGAGAATCTATCACACCAAAGAGCTACATTTGTTGCCTTACCATCGACAAGTTTTACAGATGGCTTTGGAGTTCGAAGAAATAAACTTCCTCCACATTCCTCGGAATAGGAATGATTTTGTGGATGCACTATCAACTTTGGCCTCCTTGATCAACATACCTAACAAGGAAAACATGTCAAGCATCCCATTTTCCCTACAAAAGGCTCCAACCTATGGGAATTATATTGGAGAAGTATCGGATGAGCTACCTCCCATCCAACACCCTTGGTATCAGCATATCAAGGAGTACTTGTGAGATGGATCTACACCCGCTGAGGCGAGCCCGACTGAAAGAAAGTGGATCCATCGAATGGCTATGATATTCTACCTGAGCGAAGATGCACTCTACAAAAAGAGATGCAGGACTAGGTCTCCTTAGATGTATGGACAAGGACCAAGCTCAGAGGCTCATGGATGAAATCCATGGTGGAATATGTGGCCCACACATGAGCGGCCCCTTACTTGTTAAAAAGATCCTCAGAATGGGGCATTACTGGCTCTCTCTTAAGGCTGACTGTGGTGATCACGTCAAGAGGTGATATCAATGCCAAATTCATGGGAATGCTATCCACGCCCCTCCTAGCGAACTCAACAATATGAGTTCACCTTGGCCCTTCTCAATGTGTGGAATGGACATGATTGGGCCCATTGAGCCCAAAGCCAGTAATGGGCATCGATTTATCTTCACCATGATTGACTACTTCACAAAATGGGTAGAAGCAGCCTCCTTCCCTAGGGTTTTACCAAAGAAGTCATCATTGCTTTCATCAGAAACAATGTCATTTGTCGATATGGACAACCAGAGGTGATTGTGTCAGACAATTCTAAAAACCTCAACAACAAGATGACGGAGGAGTTATGCAGTAAATTCCACATCAAACACCTTAACTCCGTCATCTACCATCCAAAGATGAATGGTGCTATTGAAGCGGCTAATAAGAACATCAAGAAGATCATGTAAAAATTGTTCACCAATCACAAAGGATGGCCTGACCTCTTGCCTCTGACTCTATTAGCCTACAGAACTTCAATGCGTACTTCCACTGGGGCAACCCCCTACTCATTGATCTATGGGATGTAAGTAGTACTCCCTATAGAGGTGGAAATGGAATCCCTCCAAGTGCTGATTGACGCTTAGTTGGATGAAGACCAATGGTTACAAGACATGTATCACCAATTATCTCAAATAGATGAAAGTCGAAGTGATGCTATCTTCCATGGTCAGTTATACCAACAAAGGATCACCAGATCCTACAACAAAAAAGTTCGGCTACGATAGTTTAAACAACATGACTTGGTTTTAAAGAAGATCATTGATAACCAAGATTAGTCAAAGGGAAAATCCGCTCCAAACTGGGATGGCCCGTTTATTGTCAAGGAGGTATTGAAAGGAAGTGCTCTCAGATTACAGGAACTAGATGACAAAGAATTTCCACAGCTCATCAACTCAAACACCGTGAAATGGTACTATGTCTGAAGTTACCATCAAGCAAACATCCTGGTTTTGGATAATCAAATCACCAGTCATTTCAGGTTTTCTAACCCTTATTACACACAACCCTTTCTTTATACCCATTTGCCCCATAAGGGAAACACACTCTTCAAGCTAGCAGCCTGGTTTTCAGATCATTAGATCTTTCATTTCACACTCTATATAATTTTGGTTATCCCACCAGGGATTGAACCCTTCCTCTGCAGTTTGTCCTGAACATGAGATCAAACTTTTTCACACCCGCAGTTTTTCCTGAACACGGGATCAAACTTTTCCCCACAGTTTGTCTTGAACATGGGATCAAACTTTTTTAGCTACAAATTGTCCTGAACATGGGGCGAACTATGTCGACCTGATCTCCCCGATGCCTGGGAGTACGTAGGCAACAATTTTATATGGCCCGGTCATAATAAAACAAAAATAACAAAAACATTTTTACATCCTTCTCTATAAACAAAAATAACAAAAACATTTCTACACCTTTCTACCCTTACACCATTCAACGTTGAACCTCTTACACCAGGTTCAAACTACACAGACCTGATTTCCTCTTCAATATGAGTATGTAGGTAGCCATTTATGGTTTTGTCTAACCCCCTACCAAAACAAATACTTGTCACATGGTACTGGGATCAAACTTCAATCCATTACATTTCATCGGCTTCAAACCAAAGGGATGGAACTACCTGGCCTCCCAATAAATGGGAGAGTTGGCGACCATTTAAGCTGCGATTGATTCCTCAAAGAGCAACACCAATCCATAAGAGATGGAACTAACTGAGCTCCTCTTAAATAAGAGTACTGGCGATCATCTGTGGTGCGGTGAATCTCAGAGAGGAAAAGTCACACTCCTCTACACATATACATATAGAAACCAGTCCCAAGACACCAAAGAGGGTAGGGATACATACAGATCAATGATCCATTCTAAAAGATCCTCCGACATCTCAATGTCCACCTAACAAGGATGAGTTCAGAATACATCAAGATCACAAGCCTTGAAGAAGCAGGCAAATATTAAGCAAGTATCAAGGCACAATTAAAAGGGAAGTGAATCAACATATATTTACCTGCCTGTATAATGTTGTTTGATATATAGAATATGTGTTGTACATGAAAAAATGGCTAAACTAGTTTGTGCAGGAAAATACAAGTCTATCTATAGATCGGTATGTATGCGGACTATCAGATCTAACATAGCATCTCTCTCCGAAGAAGGGGGTAAGGCTCCAAGCTCCTGCCCAAGGGTATCTACACGAGCTAGCAGATTTGACGCCAACTGCATGGTGGCATGATGCTCATCAATATATGCACTTATATCGGCAAGTATGCCAGTTGTAAGGGATCTCACTGAAGTACTATCTGTAATGGCCACATCCCGAGCATATAGGGTAGCATCCCACTCAATGATTAATGTATCTCTGGCTGATCTAGCCTCATCTCTCTCAAATAAAGCAGTGTCTCTCCCATCAAGAGCTGTCAACATCAAGCCCCTAGCCTGATCTCTCTCAAAGGTCATCAGATGAAGACCCTGCTCTAAATACTGTGCTGAATGTTGAATCACAATAGCACTCGTACTAGGAGAATCTATAAGAGCTGCTAGCAACCCAATGAATAGGTCCTCCTCTGTGGGAATATCAATGTTCTCTATGGGCTCCCCATCATCAGAATCAAGCCCCAGCAATGTGGATACCACCGCAGCCGATGTAGTCTCTGTCTCTATCCATGCGAAATACTCTATAGAATAACCTGGATGGCTAATAAAAAATGAAGCTAGCTCACACTGATCCCAACAGGCATACACCCTGGAAGCCAAACGACTCAATGCCCCCTCAAAATGATGGAAGTCCTAGAACTGGTCAAACTGATATAACATAGCCAGTGGGTGGTAAGTAGTCATGCCCCTCAAACTAGCTAGAGGGAGATAATCTATGCCCGGAGCATGAGTGATAAAGGTGTAGGGTGAACAAAGCCCTGTGCATGACAATACATCAAATGGATCTCAATCCCTGCCAGGAAAACGGACCAAGATGTAGGATCTGTACACTCGGTAGGCTGAAAGGAGTATGACATGGCTATCTCATGGGTAAAATAATACCCTTGCCATCAGAAAGTGCCAATCGGTCTTAAGTGTGACATGAACCACACGTACAACATGACTGAACTGCCTGTGAATACCCATGTAGGGTAGGAATTACAATATGTAGCTGATTTCAACGTCTCTGCTACAATCATCAGCACAATGGTGTGACCCTCCCTGAGAGCTCTCACTGCCATAATGACACCAATGTCCAACTCATCCATGTACCGTGGCATGAATACATATGACAATACGCACAGTAGTAGTACATCTACTCTGGCTGAATGCCAATGATCCTCCAGCATGGTAAAATTCGCGGAGTGCCTGGTGTAACTGTCCTCTAAGCCAAATTTGTCCATCAGAAAATGCTGGGATACCACATGGCCAGATGTGATCTCATCCTGCACAACTCTACGCCTCAGCCTGATGAGGGTAATTAACTTCCGGCTCATGTCGCCGATAGCCATCTACGTGCAAGGTCTGTCTAATGGCAGCACCATCAACTGTGTATACTCCTCTAAGGTAGGAGTCAACTCATGGATACCAAAACGAAAGACCTGCCTCTCCAGTATCCAATGCTCCAGCATATGCTCTACAAAGCCTGTAAGAACCTGAAACATCAGGAGAGTCGTAGTATGCTACAATAACTGATCTACAGTCACCCTGTCTGAAGGTAACATACTATCATACCACGATCTCAGACGGGATATCACCAATACTGGTGGGGTATGATCAATATGGCTAACTGTCGAAGAAGACATCTGTACGGGCCGTGTCATAAGACCATCCAGGGGTCAATGCTGAATATCTCTGGACATACATATATATACATAACATAATACATGCATGATATATAATAGATGGCAATATAATGTAGGGAATAATAGTATATACATTCCTAAGTACATCATAATCTAATACATCTCTGTACAGCTAAAAATACAGGGAAATGGGGCACAGACGCCCAACTAATAATAGAGGCCTATCAAAAGATGTAACGAGAATGGGGCACAGCCACCCAATGTCTAACAGAGGCCTATCAAAAGATATAACGAGAATATATATCAGAAGAAGATAATGGTGTCAATGTCTACATCATCAATCCTGTCCACCTAATGTAACTCCTCCCAAGTCACTGGATCTCCATCAACGGGGATGTCAGACCTATACAATGGAGGATCTGCACCGGAAAAGCCATATGGGTCATCTGAGGGGCCAACTCCTGAGCTGGAAGGATCAAATATATCTGTTTATGCTGAATCTCTGCTCAAGTGTCGGATAAAGAAATGTGCCCGGTCTAACTGCCGGGTTAAACTGTCAATCTGTGTCAAGTGAGTAGGATCTCTGACACAGGCCATCTAATCCATCATCATTACGGATCCAGGAACCATATCCCCCATAAACTGCGTGGCACAGGTCTGGGCTCCGATGGTATGAGGGGACCACCAATGCTGGAACATAGCCTGGGTATATGGACCCTCTGACAGTGTAGAATCATCAACACCCATTAAGGGGATATCAATGACGGGTGACTGTGAAACAGACCAATAACGCCTAACAAGAGGCAAGATCGGTATAGGAATCTCTCATGTGGTGCTCCTAATAGCAGACTCTCTTAAATAGAGATCCCATCCTCCATCTGTAAATATAGGAATCCTACGGGTGGAAATCACATACTCGACACCAGTCGGGTATCCATCCTCAAAACCAATGGCCAAGTGCTCCCTAGAATATGGAATCCAAGTAATGGCATCAGCTGTCAATAACTCCAGCTGTAGGCGACAATGAGTGAAACCCTCAACTACAGGGAACTCCTCCAATATGGAATGATGCCATCACCATCCTCGTGGATAGGTCTCCAAGCCTAGCACACTCACAGGACGCAAACATGGGAGCCTCTCATAGGCCCAAAACTACCAACACAAAGGCAAACATCTGCTATCAGTCAACACTCTTAACCTATACATGGGAAATTACAAGAGAAATACTCATCAATAGAAATGGGTAAAATCCTAGCAAGCCTTCGTCAAGCCCTGCGAACGCATGCGCATACCCCTAAGGAAATAGGCGAAGGTGTAGGAACCCCAATCATACTCTCCGATACGGTCCACATGTCATGTGGTGCTCACCAAAGGGAATGATAATGTAGAAGAGTTATCAGCTATGAAGTAGCCCCTAATGATCATCAGGAACAATCGATGAAGAATGTGATCCCTGACTCTCACATCATTAGGTATAGGCTCACTCAACAACCCGCTTATAGCATCTACACTCAATGGACCTATACGAATGGTCCTGCCCTTGAGCGCCTCAACCAGAACTCCTAGCAAAGATTGAATGGTAGTCGAGGTAATATCCATCGTACATGGCACTGGCACCCCTCCAAACTCCATACCGATGATAAATCGCCAATCCATCGGCGTCATCATCACCTCACAGTCCAACAAATGGAGAGACTGAGTCTGGTGAAACCAGCGCTCAGACAATGCCCTGAGGTAACCCAAGGGACAACGACGGGGAAAGATGGAAAGAACGCTCTGAAGCCCCAACCATGCATAATCGCTCTATAACCAGGATGTAGAGCCTGAAATGTGGAGTGAATGCTGAACCAGTTCCCTCTAAGCTGTGTAAAGCCGGGAACCTACATCACAAAGCAAATCAAAATCGAAATCCTTTACTCCTCATCGATAGAAAAAAAAGGGGAAAGATCAAAATCTAGCTTTTACCTCGTTTGCGTGCAATTAAATTGAGGGGTGTCTACTCAAATCACCTAAAAGCTCTCAGATCGACACCTGAATGCCTTGGAAATCACTACGGGGAACATATGCAGTAGGAGCAGAGTCCACAATCAGAACATCCTCCTCTTCATCCTCAACGTCTGGTACATCAACCCGGACATGACGTATCACCGCCTCCGCTAAACGATATGGTTGTCTAACAAAACGGGGTCGAGGCACTTTAGAAGCCCTCCTTCCCACACCTGAAGTGGTCTTGTGGGAACTACTCGGCTGATTCGGATCCATATATCGATATCTGGATAATAAATCTCCAAATCACCTTAGAAAGGGTGTTATAAATTCTAACCTAGAGCTTTTCAAAATGCAGTTTTATAACTACATGCATGCATGCATTATTTTAACATACGTCTACAGTAGAGTTAAAAATGCATAACTACCCAATGCCTACGTTTTGAAATTTTTTTGTCGTAGTCCCTTTTATAAATAAGACTATCCACATGCACATAGGCATGACTAGGTGGCCATTCAGTAGCACACCTACCCACAGTCATAAACATCCTACATGCATTAATACATCAAAGTAAAAATTCATAAGGTTAGCTTAATTACCAGGATTATTTTGCTTTTTTCACCTTAAGCTTATTTGTCCTCAAATAAGATAAGAAATAGCAAAAAAAGGTGTCAATTTAACTATTTCAAAAGTTAAATTTTTTCACATCATTATGTTCAGCATGGTTTAATACTAACATTTGCTATGTTGAATATTTTTATCACATCATATGAGCATGCATATTCACTACTATGTGTTTAGACACATTTTATATCATAAGTCATTTTCTAACGGATAAAAACTGGAAAAAGACATGCATACGTTACTGTGACGATGTAGAACACTTGTGCGGTGATGAAATTTTTGAGAAGACGCTGAACTCAAAGAATCAAGAAGAGCTCTTGATTTCCTTCAAGGTAACGTGAAAATGACTTATGAAAGCAACTGCGAGGGTTTAAAGTACCCAGTTGGTAGCAGTGTACTGCGACTCCCACGGTAGGGCTCACCCCTCTGGCTTGGTCTAGTTTGAGTTGCAAAGGAGTTCTCACAATCTGAAAAGGCCAAATCAGGAATAAAAATGCTACGCGATTGAGTAGAATAGCCTGAAATCCTAGTTTTCACGGGTCAAGTTATGGCTTTACATATCACTCATTGGAATTAACCCAAACACAGGGTAAACTATACCAATGTTCTCAGCCATTGCAAACTACATTCGACAATACCTCACGAAGGTCCGATGCCATCAATTCAGGGTTGTAGCCTTAAAACCTTTTCCCTAGCGGGTTTTCCTACAATCCATCCGTTGATGCACACATCAACGAAGGTCAAGCAACCTTGACATTATCCCTAGCAGGGATTTCATCCATTGATGCACGTGTTAATGAAGGTCAGGCAACCCTGACAATACCGACTATTGGCAGTAACTCCAACAGAGCAGCGGAAAGACCTAGCGGTACAAACCAAGGAAGAACATCCTCATCGGGGAGGAACGATGATGGAATATGTTATACACATCCTCAATAGACAAAGCTCTATCCCCACAGAGTCTCTTGTACATGAGAGATGCTGTTAGGTTTGTAATATACATGAACGCAATCAAATTGCACAAATAAGCGGAAACGTGTAAAAATCAGAGTTTAAAATTTTACAAACCATATTCCGGATCATCCTTTATGCACAATTATTAATTAAACGAAAATATATGAAGAACAAGAATCATACCCTTGGAGATTCGAGCTTCCTCAGGTACAAGTTCACCTCCAACCCTTTTCGCGTTCAACTTGAATCCACCGGGTTTGGTTCCTTCCTTTGATCAACGTTAGCCACCCAAGTGTTTGGCCTCTAGAGATGATCCACCAAGAAAGAATAAAGATTCAAGAAGATGGGTGTTTGAAAAAACCCTAGTTTTTCTATCTCTTATAGAAAAGGAGCATACTCTCCAATAATTGGAATCACGTATGTTGTGAAGCAACAACTCTACACCCATAATAAGACTCCTCTTATTTATAGATGTGGGCAATTCTCCTTAACAATTAAGGAATTGAGTTTTATTTTAATTAATTAAACTCATTTAATTAATTATGCTCACAATCTTATTAGGAATAATTAATTAAAATCTTTTAATTAATTAGCCTCATAATCTTATTAGGATATATGAGAATACTTTTATTAATTAATTCCCAAACTCCTTTAGGAATTAAATAATAATAATAGTAATAATAATAATAATAAGATTCACAGTATTAATTTATATTTAATATTTCCAAAATATTAAATAATAAATATTAAGCTATTTAATTTATTCTATCACCATAGATTAAATTAAATACACTTAACATATTATTACGATTATGCCATTAACTTCTTAAATAATTATTCTTCCTTTTATGGTGTGACCCTTTAGGTTCTCCACATTAAATAGGTTGTGAATAAATCAATTAGAACAATTCTAATCTTATTTAAATAAATAAATTAAATAATTAATTTATTTAAATAAATAATATTTATTCTATAATAGGGATAAGCCTTCCTAGCGATCAACGACTTTCCGGATAATATAGATTTCAACATTAATCATAAAAGAACATTTGAGTAAATAGTTCATCAGACAATTCATTCCTTCCACCATACAATGTCCCAATTAAATATAAGACATGGAATTCATGTCAAGTCTTATTTTATTTAATTATATATATTTCGATCCTTAAATGCACAACTCCAAATAATACAAATTAGAAACTCCTTTCTAATTTCATTCGCTATTGCCAAGGACTCTTTGGGTTGTCATTTATCGAATCACATAGACATTTCTCTTCTTTTACTAGAAGCGGTAGATTCTTTATTGATCATACATTATCTCCATGTACAACTTATTATACCCAAGCATACCCTTTTATGTACCCTAAGGGTCTTAAGGAATAAGTCAAAGTATAACTCATCATACACAAGATACTATGATGATCTCAAGTCCAAGGATCACTTGTACTTACTATCACTACTGAGAATTCCTATTGACATGCAAGTAAAACTCCATTAGGTATTCCTTAGCGAGCCACGTTCAGTGAACTTATTCTCTAATAAGCACTTACATACTTGTTTTAGTGTCTCCACACAAATGATCATGAGATCAATCATCCTCATCAAATGAGCAAGCAACGTATGTACCAATCTATCCGGATTCACTAATCCCCAATTTAGTAATCCAACAATTGGGAACTATTTTAGTTTTAAGCTTTCTAAGAATTTAGATCTCATTAGAATGATCATCATCATTATTCTAAAAGCATTGCTTAAAACTATGGGATTATCACATATTATAAAACAACATCATCTAGATAACCCCGGAGATGTTCGTTTCAACCTATGTAGTCGACTTCAACTCGGAAACCAAACCAAGCACACTCGCTCAGATCCACGGAGATAACACTGCAGGAGGTCGAGGCATACCTCAGAGACAACCCTGAGGACATCCTTTACTTGCAATAGCCCAATCTCAGAGATAACCCTAAGCAACGACTGCTTTATTAGCCCAAACCGGAGATAACCCCGGTGAGTGGAAAAATTATCATTTTGCCACCTCGATCCCACATTGCGCCATCTCAACAATAGTTTAACATACATTCTACATATCAATGTCCCACAAGAACCAAGGAGTTACTACTATGCAAGGCAGCGCACCAGATAGAATTTGAAGCTTGAAGACCAAGGGCATGGTCCCATCTTCATGACTTCTGACAACCTCTAATCCCATGTCATGGCATAGCTCAATAATAACACTCTGTTAAAGGTCTTATACACCTCAATCAGAGGCTCAAATTAAAGTTTTGTAAGTTCAAGGGGATAACACATTGCACGTGTGTACGCATTGCCGAGATGGTGGGACCATGGAGCCTGGGGCACCACAGGCACTCTGGTACATCATGGTGCGGCAGTACACCTGACTCCCCTCTATAAATAGAGGGCTTTGGGGTGGCCATTTTGTAAGAGAAAAGCGGTGAGCAAGCCACATCCAATTCTTTATGTACACACCCTAAACTGAGTGCTTTCTCATTTTAAACAATTGTGAGAATATATTCAGTCATATTTTTATCGGCGGGAGCTGAGTGTTCATCTGTTTAAAGCTATAGAAGTCTTCTTTGGCAGTCCACTGTAAGCCTTCTTACACACTTTAAAGCATTTCTCTTCTACTTTGCACACACCGTTCTTCACATTGAGAGTCGTGTTGAATATATATGCTCGTACTTCGGTCCGTGGCTTTTATTTCCTTTTATATATATATATATATATATATATATATGGACTAACATTATCGATTTATGCCTCGATTAAGCCTGGACTCACGTCCGGAGCGTTTATTTGCTTTTGTATATATATATACTTATATATATGAACTGTTGTCGAACTATGTTCGATGAGCCTGGATTTTACATCCGGAGCGTTTATTGCTTATATATATATATATATATATATATATATATATATATATATATATATAACAACAAATCACTGAAATGATAAACCGAGCTAGGATCGATATATATCCTATGCGTTTATCGCTTATATATATATATTTACATTTCTGTCAGGCCTGGAGTTTACTTCGTGGCCTTTTACTGCTTATTTACATTCCGTCCCGCCTGGAGTTTACTTCGTGGCGGTTGATCATTTTTACTTCTTTATTTACATTTAGTCTCGCCTGGAGATTACTTCGTGGCAGTTGATCGTTTTATTGTTTTATTTACATTTCTAATCCCCCATGGAGGTGCTTCGTGGTGGTTGATCATATCTCTCTATATATATTTACCTCTTTTATATATTTACATTTCTGATCCCCTATGGAGGTTCTTCGTGGTGGTTAATCATGTGTGTATATATATATATATATATTTATATCTTTTATATATATAATTGCTTACTGCTTTCATATAAATTGTGGCATCATGTGAGCCTAGGAATCATGTGATCACATATTCAGTCTACTGAATATTGATTCGGTTCCCGTGATGGGCATTTTCAGCTGTAAGCAGCTTGTAAATTATTCACAGTGTTTGAATTTCCATAGATGACTTTCACCATGAAGAGTTCAGCACTACTTTATATATTATTTTCTCGAAGATGCTTCGCATCTCGAAAATAAAAGCAATCAAGCCAAACATTTAATAAAATAGAAGTATCAAAGGCCTCAATTACTATTGAGCACATAGTTTGAAAAAACCTCTTTTAGAAAACCTCATTGCTATATCTTATTTAAAACTGAATTTTTATACCAATTCAGACCTTGTGTATATAGGTGCGAACGAGGCATAGCGCTACTTCCAAATAACTGCACATTAACACACACACACACACACACACATTCATATAACAGTTTCATTGAAAAGTGGCGGTAACCGTGGTAACATGGATTTCGGGGGGTGCCTAACACCTTTCCTTTGCATAAGCAAGTGCCCAGATCCTAATGAATCTGGATTTCACAGACTTGTTTAGTAGTGTCACATCACTGGGTCAATGTGCAAACCTTTTCTCAGTTGTGTTGGTACAACCATTTAAAAAACCAATTGGCGAATCTTACAGTCAAATCGTTACATATAAATGTCGGACCTTTTCATAACTTATTTTTTCAAACAAATCTCACCTAACATGAGAACACCAAAAAACAAGAACAAAAGTGGGACAATAAAAATCCCGATGTTGACACTCTCGAAAAATCTCATTGGCTTGTTTCTTGACCTTGGTAATTTGGGTACGACCAAGAGCCATCCGAGATTGGAAGCTAGACATTTGAGGAAGGCATGAGCCAGGTCTTCCCAACTGTGAATCTTGGAGTTATCTAATCTGGTATACCACGATCGGGCTTCTCCAATCAGACTCTTCTAGAACAGCTGCATTCTGAGCTTCTCATCTTCGGTATAAGATCCGAGTTCTCTAATGAATACCTTCAAATGTGTGTAAGGATCTCCTAACCCATCATACTTTTCAAAGTTCAGAGTCTTGAACTTCTCTGGATAATGAACACCAGGGAATATACAAAGGTCGGCATATGAGACACTTCCGTGCGCACCAATCCCTTTAATTGACCGAATGATCTCTTCCATTTGAAGGACTTTCTTCCTGATATCACCGGTGTCTAGATCTTCTTTGAGATGGGTAATTTCAGGGATTTTATTGGACTTATCGAACTGAAGCTAAGGTATTGGATTTGCTTGATCCGCACCTTGTGTTCCTCTATGTGCAGAGGATTCTGTATGTACGAGTATTCATGGACCCTGAGTAGACTGGTGTAGTTCTTTAAGCAGAACAACTAAATCTATAATTTGTTTGCTTAATCCTTCAAACTCTTCACGAGAGACAGGAGCAGGATTAGTTTGGTCAGATGAAAACATAATTGACTGCAGGCTCGTTGCCTTTTTGGACTTTGAGTGGGTAACAGGCCCAATTATTTCCCTACAAAAAACTTATGTAGTTTAGTCTTAGGGAATGTATAAATGTTACATGCTATGTAATGTATCCATTTTAGGAGTATTTATCCTGCAAAATGGATGTTAGTTATTTGTAATACATGATAACATGTCATGTTTATAAATTATGCATGTACACATATTTCTTCATATTTTCCATTACATAGAGATTGACATGGAATAAAATTACAAGTAATTGGATTTACAAGTAATTGAAATGGGAAAGTATGAAGAAACTTCCCTCCGCGTTTGGTTTATCAGAGGCTGACCTATCTTAGGTTACTCTCACTGCTTTTTGGCATGAAGGTTACCAGATCATCGCAATTTACTTGACGGGAAGTTAATCTGGTCTTTCAACTAAAGCGAATCTGGGTGGTGCCTTTCCTGATCCTCGTTGGAATTAGTCTCCCTATGAGTCCAGTAATCAAACACCGATGGGATAGCCTCCTGAAGGAGGGACTACACAACATTCATTCACATACAACGTGTCTCACCGTTATGGAAATGATGACATGTGCGAAGCACTATAATATCACAAATAGATACAATGCGAAGAACTAAGTGCATTAGGTAAATGCATTCATACACATCTATGTAAATGTAAATGCAACGTCCACACACAAGCGTATAATAGTTTTGAAAAGTTTGTAGTAGCGGCTTAAGTCCTCTTACTGGATGTCCCCAGCAAAGTCACCACCTGTCGACGATGGGATTTTTATTGTCCCTTTTCTGTTCTTGTCTTTTGGTGTTCTAATGTTAGGTGAGATTTGTTTGAAAAAACAAGTTGTGGAAAGGTCCAACATATATATGTCGATGATTGGACTGTAAGAGTTGCCAGTTGGTATTTTTAAATTGTTGCACCAACTCAACCGAGAAAAGGTTTGGACATTGACCCAGTGATGTGACACTGTTTAACAGGTCTGTGAAACCGAGATTCGTTAGGGTTTGGGGACTTGATTATGCGGAGGAAAGGTGATAGGCACCCCCTGACATCCATGTTACCACGGTGATCGCCACTTTTTAATTAAACTATTATATAAATGTGTGTGTGTGTGTGTGGATCAATGTGCAATTATTTGGAAATAGTGTTATGCCTCGTTCGTGCCTATATACAAAGGGTTTGAATTTTTTGTATAAAAATTCAGTTTTAACAAGATATAGCAGTGATGTTTTATAAAAGAGGTTTTTTAAACCCTTATGCTCAATAGTAATTGAGGCCTTTGATACTTCTATTTTGTTATATGTTTGGCTTGATTACTTTTATTTTTGAGATGCGAAGCATCTTAGAGAAAATAATATACATAGCAGTGTTGAACTCCTTGTGGGCATGAGAGCCGTCTAAGGAAATTCAAACACCGTGAATAATGTACAAGTTGTTTACAGCCAAAAATGTCCATGACGGGAACCTAATCTAGATTCAGGAGACTGAATCTGTGATCACATGATTCCTAGGTTCACATGATTTAGCAGTTTGTATGAAAGTCAGAAATAATATATATATAAAAGTCATATATATATATATATATATATATATATATATATATATATATATATATATATATGAGATGAGTCAACCACCACGGTTTAACTTCGTGGGGACCTGAAATGTAAATATATAAAAGCGGTAAATATATATAGAGAGACAATCGACCACCACGAAGCAACTCCATGGGGGATTGAAAATGTAAAGAAAGGTAAAAAAGCCATTTGGCAAGTAAACTCCAGTAAAGGGCAAAATATAAATGAAAGAAGAAAAGGTCACAAAGTAAGCTCCTGTGAACGATAGAAATATATATAAAAGCGATAAATGCACCGGATATTATATCTAAGCTCAATCAAAACGAGTTTGATGGTAATAATATATATATATATATATATATATATATATATATATATATATATATATAAAAGCGAAGCTTATAACGGATGTAAATTTAGGCTCATCAAATGTAGTTTGAAAATATTTTATATATATATATATATATATATATATAGCAATAAACGCTTCGGACATGAGTTCAGGCTCAATCGAGGCATAACTTCGATAATGTTAGTACAAAATATATATATATATATATATATATATATATATATATATATATATACACTAAAGAAATTAAAAAAAACACGAATGAAGGTCTGGACATACACACTTACTACGACTCTCAACGTGAAGAACTGTATATACACGATAGTGGAGAAAAGGCTTTAAGAAAGGTACGAAGGCTTACAATGGACTACCAAAGAAGACTTCAATAGCTTTAAATAGATGAACACTCAGTTCCCACTGGTAAAAAATAGAAATATATGAACTCACAAGTGTTTAAAATGAGAAAGCACTAAATTTATAATGTGTATAGAGAAAATTGTACAGGGCTTCCTCACCGTTTTCTCTTGCAAAATGGCCACCCCAAGCCCTCTATTTATAGGGGGGAGTCGCAGGTGTACCAACGACAGCCGCACATGCACCTGCGGCTGCCTGGGGTGCCATGGGTTCCGCAGGTCCCGCCGTCTCGAAGTACATGTATGCATGCAATGTGATGTATGCTCAAACTTTTAAAACTTCAATCTAGGCATCCGATTGAGGTGTATAAGACCTTTTTCAGAGTGTTGTTGTCGAGAGCTACACAAATGACATGGGATTAGAGGTTGTGCGAAGTCAAGAAGATGGGACCATGCCATTGGTCTTTAAGCTTCAAATTCTATCCGGTGAGCCGTCTTGTGTAGTAGTCACTCGGGATTATAGCTATTTGGTTCTTGTAGGACACTGCTATGTAGAATGTATGTTGAAATGTGTTGAGATGACGCGCATGCTGGATCGAGGTGGCAAACTAATGACTTTGCCCCTCACCGGGGTTATCTGTGGTTTGGGCTGATATAGAAGTCGTTGCTCAGGGTTATCTCTAAGATTGGGCTTTTACAAGTGCCGAATGTCCTCAGGGTTGTCTCTGAGGTGTGCTTGACCTCCCGGGGTTATCTCTGGGTTTGGGACGAGTTCCTCGGGGTTATCTCCGGGGTTAAAACTGATAGTAAAGATTAAAATGAGCTTTTCTGGGGTTATCTCCGGAACTGTAACTGCACTCTCGGGGTTATCTCTGAGGTTGATGCTGAAACTCCTGGTGGTATTTCCAAGATGAAACTAATTATCTCGCGGTTATCTCTGAGATGATAAGAACTGAGTATCCCAGGGTTATTTCCGAGATTGAGCTGAGCTGTCCTCTAAGGTTATCTCTGAAAGACGATTCTGCCCTCCTCCAATTTTAGTAAAAAGACTGCAAAAAATTTTGAGTGTCTACAATAAGTAATTTTTGAATTGATTAGTAAAACCATGAATTTTGCTAGGGGAATTCAAGAAGAACCCATTAGAGAGAATATTTTGAGGTAAAAGACTTAGTGCTGAGATTAATTGAGGGTAAAAGCCAATTTATTGAGAGTATACATAAGTGAACCATTGATTCGAGAGAAATACATAAGGGAGTGGTGAGGAAATTGTTTTCTACTAACCCTTATTTTGCAGGAAATATGTCTAACTCGAAGGATAAAGAAACTTATGAGGAACAACCCTCAATAGCTGAATTGAAATTCTAGATGGAAGCCATACATAAAGAATAGGATCGAAGATTGAGAAAGACTATGGAGCAAATGCAAGAACAATTAGAAGATATGAGGGTGTCTATAGCTGAGCTATCCCAAAACACTCATGGGATACAAAACAAGACGAGGGCACAACAAACTGACGCAAGAAAGGAAGACCCTTGTGGTGAGGATAGTAGTGCAGCGAAAGATCATGAATCTAATTTTCTAAATCAAAGACACGGAGGTGCTAGGGAAAGAGGATGTCGGGACAGAGAAGATAGAAATTTGGATAGCATAAAAATGAAGATTCCAGCTTTCCAAGGAACGGGTGATCCTGAGGCTTATTTAGATCGGGTAACCAAGATGGAGCGAAACTTTGACTGTCATAATTATTCAGACCTTAAGAAAGTCAAATTGGTCGTTATGGAGTTTTCTAGATATGCATTGATATGGTGGGATTAGTTGACAGCTAATCGAAGAAGGTATGAAGAGCGGCCGATTACAACTTTGGTATATCATGAAAAAGAGGTTTGTACCAGTATACTATCAACGGGAGATCATTCGTAGTTTACAAACTCTTAAACAAGGAAGTCAGAGTGTGGATGAATATTATAGGGAGATGGAAATGTTGAAGGATTGGGCTAATTTGATTGAGGATAATGAAATAGTGATGGCTAGGTTCTCGGCAAGATTGAACTTAGAGGTTGCAGACTTGGTTGAACGGCAACATTATTTGGAGTTAGAAGAACTGGTACATATGGCTACTAAGATAGAGAAACAACTCAAGAGGCGAGGAGGACAACGAGGACAACCTACTGCTAGTTCATCATGGAGACCTAATTTGGCAAAGCGAGAGAAAAAATTAGCTTCGATCAAACCAAAGGTGGAACCTAAGAAAGGATCGACTAACCGAGATATACAAGGTAAAAATGAATAACCTTCTTTTGGGCGTAATCGGGATATTATATGTTTCAAGTGTCAAGGAAGGGGACATATTTCCAGCTAATGTCCAAATCAGAGGAAAATTTTGTTGCTTGACAATGGAGAGGTGGAGACCGAGGGGGAAGTGAGGGACATTGATTCTATGCCACCATTAGAGGAGATAAGTGAGGATGCAATACACGGTGAAATTATGGTTACAAGAAGAGCACTTAATATGCAGGTTAAGGAGGAAAGCAGTGAATAGCGGGAAAATCTATTTTATACTTAATGTCTTATGAATGGGAAAATTAGTTGTGTAGTCATAGATGGGGGCAGCTGTACAAATGTGGCACACACTACGATAGTGGAGAAATTGGGGTTACCTACTACCAAACATCCACAGCCGTATCATTTATAGTGGCTTAATCATAATTCAGACATTAAAGTAACCAAACAAATGTTAGTTCCATTTGTTATTGGTCGGTATGTTGATGATATATTGTGTGATGTGGTGCCTATGCATGCATGGCATATATTATTGGGTAAACTATGGCAGTTTGATAGGAGGGTTCAACAATATGGGTTTACCAACGTATATTCCTTTGTTCACAACAAGAAGAAGATCTCTTTGCGTCCTTTGTCACCACAACAAGTACATGAGGATCAAATTCATTTGTAGAAAGATTATATACAACGAAAAGATAGTGAAGAAAAGAAAATTCAAGAAGAAAAAAAGAGAGAAAAAGAAAGATGAGAGAAAAACAAATATACTAGCAAAAAAGAGTGATGTGAGAAGAGCTTTGATTTCTAAACAGCCTATGATTTTACTTCGGTATAAAGAGGCGCTTTTGAATACTAACGCTAATGAATCTTTGCCTAGTGTTGTTTTATCTCTCTTACAGGAATTCAAAGATGTATTTCCCGAGGAGCTTCTTCATGGACTACCACCTATTTAGGGAATTGAGCATCAAATTGATTTTGTTCCCGGTGCGACGATTCCAAATCGTCCATCTTATTGGAGTAATCCCGAGGAAACGAAAGAGTTACCAAGGCAAGTTAATGAGTTGATGGAGATATGATTCATGAGAGAAAGTATGAGTTCGTGAGTAGTTCCGGTGATTCTAGTGCTGAAAAAGGATGGAAAATGGAGGATGTGCATCGATTGTCGAGTAGTAAATAACACTACAAGTAAAATATTAACATCCCATTCCTCATTTAGAGGACATGTTAGATGAATTACATGGGTCTTACATATTTGCAAAAATTAATTTAAAAAGTGGTTATCATCAAATTAGAATGCAAGAGGGTGATGAATGGAAAACAACGTTTAAAACAAAATATGGTCTTTATGAGTGGTTAGTATTACCTTTTGGTTTAACTAATGCACCCAGAACTTTCATTAGATTAATGAACCATGTTTTGCATCCATTCATTGGAAAATTTATCATAGTTTATTTTGATAATATCTTGATTTATAGCAAAGGCATGGAAGATCATGCATTGCATTTAAAATCTATTTTAAATGTACTTAGGAAAGAAAAGTTATTTGCTAACATAGAAAAATGCACGTTTTATTCGGATAGAATTGTTTTTCTTGGCCTTTTTGTGAGTTCACAGGGAGTCCAAGTAGATGAGGAGAAAATACGTGCGATCCGGGATTGGCCGAGTCTTACCAATGTGAGTCAAGTACGAAGCTTTCATGGACTCGCAAGTTTCTACCGACGCTTTGTTCAGAATTTTAGTGAGATTACAGCACCATTGACCAAGGTCATAAAAAAAAGTGTAGGTTTTAAGTGTGGTGATGAACATGAAAAATCATTTAACTTGATAAAGGATAAATTAACAAATGCTCCTTCACTTATTTTGCTTAACTTTGCTAAAACTTTTGAGATTGAGTGTGAAGCTTCATGTTTAGGGATTGGAGCTATGTTGATGCAAGAAGGGAAACCAGTGGCGTATTTTAGTGAAAAATTGAGTGGGCAGCTTTGAACTATCCTACATATGACAAAGAGATGTACACTTAGGTTATAGCTTTGGAGACATGGTAACATTACTTGTGGGTTAAGGAGTTTGTGATCCATATCGATCATAAATCATTGAAATATCTGAAGGGTCAGTACAAGTTGAACAAAAGTCATGCACGATGGATGGAATTTATCGAGACATTTCCATATTTTATTCGATATAAACAAGGAAAGGAGAATGTTGTTGTAGATGCTTTGTCTCGCAGGTATGTTTTGTTAAATACTCTTGATACAAAATTGCTTGGGTCTGAATGAATTAAAGAATTATATGATAATGACCTTGATTTCGGTGAAGAGTTTAAAACTTTTGAAAAGAATGTTGTGGATAAATACTTTA
Source organism: Panax quinquefolius (assembly GCA_020205615.1). Classification (NCBI taxonomy): domain Eukaryota; kingdom Viridiplantae; phylum Streptophyta; class Magnoliopsida; order Apiales; family Araliaceae; genus Panax; species Panax quinquefolius. The sequence goes on along the minus strand of CM035161.1, from coordinate 53,179,921 downwards.
GAATTGATGGATTCTTGTTTCATGAAAATAAACTATGTATTCCTGCATGTTCTTTGCGTGAGTTATTGGTTAGGGAATCACATGTGGGTGGTTTAATTAGACATTTTGGTGTTGATAAAACTTTTGTTGTTTTGAAAGAACATTTTTATTGGCCTCATATGAAACGAGATGTGGAAAGAATATGTGATAGATGTATTACTTGTCGCCAAGCTAAATATCGTGTTCAACCCCATGGATTGTATACACCATTGCCTATTCCTAATGAACCTTGGATTGATCTTTCTATGGACTTTGTGTTGGGTTTAACTAGGTCTAAGCATGGTAATGATTCAAAATTTTTGGTCATGGATAGATTTTCAAAAATGGAACATTTTATTCCATGTCATAAAACTGATAATGCATCTCATGTTGCTGATTTATTCTTTAGGGAGATTATGCATTTGCATGGTATGCCTAAAACTATTATTTCTGATAGAGATACAAAGTTCTTAAGTTACTTTTGGAAGACCTTGTTGTGTAAATTGGGTACTAAACTGTTATTTTCAACTACTTTTCAACCACAAATTGACGGTCAAACTAAAGTAGTGAATAGGAATTTGTCAGCATTGTTACAGGATATCATTAAAAAGAATATGAAGCAATGGGAAGAATATTTACCACATTTTGAGTTTGCATATAATTGTTCTATTCATTCTGCTACAAATTTTTCTCCATTTGAAATTGTATACGATTTTAATCCTTTGACACCATTGGATTTATCACCATTACCTATTTCTAAATACACTAACATGGATGGAAAGAAAAAGGCGGATCTTGTTAAACAAATTTATCACCATTACTTGTTTTTGGATATGCATTCATATGGTGGGATCAGTTGACAGCTAATTGAAGAAGGTGTGAAGAGCAGCAGATTACAACTTTGGTGGAGATGAAAGCTATCATGAAAAAGAGGTTTGTACCAGCATACTATCAACAGGAGATCATTCGTAGCTTACAAACTCTTAAACAAGGAAGTCAGAGTGTGGATGAATATTACAGGGAGATGGAAATGTTTAAGGATCGGGCTAATTTGATTGAGGATAATGAAACAGCGATGGCTAGGTTCTCGGTAGGATTGAACTAGGAGATTGCAGACTTGGTTGAACGAAAAAATTATTTGGAGTTAGAAGAACTGGTACATATGGCTACTAAGATAGAGAAACAACTCAAGAGGCGAGGAGGACAACGAGGACAATCTACTTCTAGTTCATCATGGAGACCTAATTTGGCAAAGTGAGAGAAAAAAATAGCTTTGATCAAACCAAAGGTGGAACCTAAGCAAGGATCGACTAGCCGAGATATACAAGGTAAAAATGAACAACCTTCTTTTGGGCGTAATCGGGATATTGTATGTTTCAAGTGTCAAGGAAGGGGACATATTTATAGCCAATGTCCAAATCAGAGGAAAATGCTGTTCCTTGATAATGGAGAGGTGGAGACCGAGGGGGAAGTGAGCGACACTGATTCTATGTCACCGTTAGAGGAGATAGGTGAGGATGCGATACATGGTGAAATTCTGGTTAGAAGAAGAGCACTTAGTATGCAGGTTAAGGAGGAGAGCAGTGAATAGTGGGAAAATCTATTTCATACTCGATGTCTTATGAATGGGAAATTTTTTTGTGTAGTCATAGATGGAGGCAGTTGTATAAATTTGGAAAACACTATGATGGTGGAGAAATTGGGGTTACCTACTACCAAACATCCGCAGCCGTATCATTTGCAGTGACTCAATGATAATGCAGACATTAAAGTAAACAAACAGGTGTTAGTTCCATTTGTTATTGGTCGATATGTTGATGAGATATTGTGTGATGTGGTGCCTATGCAGGCAAGGCATTTATTATTAGGTAGACCATGGCAGTTTGATAGAAGGGTTAAACATGATGGGTTTACCAACGTATATTCCTTTATTCATGACAAGAAGAAGATCTCTTTGCGTCCTTTGTCACCATAACAATACATGAGGATCAAATTCATTTGCAGAAAGATTATGTATAAAGAAAAGAGAGTGAAGAAAAGAAAAATCAAGAAGAAAAAAAGAGAGAAAAAGAAAGATGAGAGAAAAACAAATATACTAGAAAAAAAGAGTGATGTGAGAAGAGCTTTGATTTCTAAACAGCCTATGATTTTACTTCGGTATAAAGTGGCCCTTTTGAATACTAACGCTAATGAATCTTTGCCAAGTGTTGTTTCATCTCTCTTACAGGAATTCAAAGATGTATTTCCCGAGGAGCTTCCTCATGGACTACCACCTATTTGAGGAATTAAGCATCAATTTGATTTTATTCCCAGTGGGACAATTCCAAATCGTCCGGATTATCGGAGTAATCTCGAGGAGAAGGAGTTACAAAGGCAAGTTGACGAGCTGATGGAGAAAGGATTCGTGAGAGAAAGTACGAGTCTGTGTGAAGTTCTGGTGATTCTAGTGCTGAAAAAGTATGGAAAATGGAGGATGTGCATCAATTATCGAGCAGTAAATAACATTACGATAAAATATCAACATCCCATTCCTCATTTAGATGACATGTTAGATGAATTACATAGGTCTTGCATATTTTCTAAAATTGATTTAAAAAGTGGTTATCATCAAAGCCTGTTTGATGTAGGTGACGATTTGAGGACAAATCCTTTTCAAGAGGAGAGGAATGACGAGGACATAACATGTGTGGACTCAAATAAGACTAAAGGGACATGGGGATCAAGAAAGGCTAGAACTAAGAGGTTCAAACAAGGTCTCAATGGATTGATCCAAGATGTTTGTGTTGAAGCTAACGCAAGGAAACCCAAAGTGGAGGCAAAAGAGCATAAGACACAAATTTGGGTCAATTTAATACAAGCCCAATTCTAATCTTCTTAACAAAGTCAACATATTTTACATGCAAGGGAAGTTATTTAATCATGTGGGCCGCACCATTTTCAATTTATCAGGCTTAACATTCAGACTTAACATATTCAGCATCATGTAAACATAGCAATTTAAGTGGGCCTTCTCAACATTAATATTCATGAAGCAATGCACAGATTCCAATTAAGGTCCAATAAGTGATCTGATTTCAGCATGTTCAACATATTTTTATGTGGGCCACGTTCTACATATTAACAATTATAAAGTTGGATCATATATGTTCCTAACAATACACAAATTATTAGCAGCTTGTAAAGGAATATCAGTTTTAACACAATTCGCATGCGGCTTGGAAAATATTAGGGATCTAGAATTAGTTTTAAATTCTATTGTAATTAGGATTTCTTTTTAATTAGAATTTCTTTTCCAAATTGATTTCTATTTCCTTATAGAAATTAGGATTATAGTTTATAAATTCCTATAAGGATTTGGATTGTTTTGAGTAGTTTAAATAGAGGTCCAATTTGATGTACTCAAACACATTATTCATTATTCAGTAAATTTGTGAGGTTATTCTCTAGTTTTGGTTCTTTGAAGAATTCCTAAGTAATTCTTAGTTATTTCTTTGAGATTCAATTTGACTTATCATACAACAATTCATAGTTGTGTGTGGCGTCTTCTATCGCATCAATCGTCGATTGTACCAAGATTACCGCTTCAATATAAACGAGGGGTCAAGGTGTCATTGGTGTCCATTCAACACAGATTACTGAATGCAAGAAATTGTACCAAGATTATCATATACATATAGGCGAGGGGTTAAGGTGTTGCAAGCAATTCACCCAACAACTGTGCTAGAAACGATCTGGGCGACGACCACCTCACGCAAAGCGTGTCGTGGAGTCTATCATTTGGTATCAAAGATAAGCCTTTCTAGTAAGTTACTTATCTTTAATTTTCTGTCAAAATATATATTGTAAAAAAAAGAAAAAAACTCAGATTCTATTTCCATTGTGCTAACCAAATTTGTAGCACACCATCAAATCATCAAATTCCAACCAAGAGTTCATACCGTTCCATCATCATCAATTCTGAAACGGAGCTATAATTTATAAATTTGAGGCATACAAGAGGAGTACAAGGCAATCAATCGGTGATTTTGTGGTATTATAATAGTCTCACCATCTATAATTTTGTTTTGTGATAAGTAATTTTTGAATTGATTAGTAAAACAAAGAATTTTGCTAGGGGAATTCAAGAAGAACCTATTAGAGAGAATATTTTGAGGTAAAAGGCTTAGTGGTGAGATTAATCGAGGTTTAAAGCCAATTTATTGAGAGTATACACGAATGAACCATTGATTTGAAAGAAACACGTAAGGGAGTGGTAAGGAAATTATTTTCTACTAAACCTTATTATAAGACCTTGAATTTTATGAAATAAATATATTCAATTTTTCTATTTAGTAAATAGTTAAATTGATAAAAATTTAAAGTTAAGGGTGATATGTGATGCCCCCAAAACAGGTATACATCACCCATCTTGGGTCGCCAGATATATGGTACATAAATTCAAATACAACTTAATTATACAACAGTCGTGTAAAATATGACAAAACATAAGCTGAGAGTTTAAACAAGAATATTGTTATCTAGACAATATCCACAGTCAATGGAGTCCTCATTACAATTATTATCACATTATTTTGTAAAATAGTGAGGACTACTAAAATAACCATCTGGACCGTCAATCCGTTCCCCAACTCGTCTCAGCTATATTCTCATTTCTTGAAGAGAACAATGAAAGAAAGGGTGAGCTCAACTAGCCCAGTAAGAAATATTATGACTAAGATAATGCAGAATAAATTATCCTTAGCCTTTAATAGTATAACAACTGATAGAATACAATAGACAACAAGTTTTTGATCAACAACAATAGCGAAAATAAGCAATCCATTAGAAGAGTCAAGTAGAGCATAAAATCTACTATCTTCTATGATTTAAAAAGTTTTTCATCAATTTTATCGGCGAGACTCGACAATAAATAAAATCGAATCATCCTCGCACCACGACCAATGATATTCATGTAATCATAAATGGTCATGATGATTATCCGAATAATCCACGGTCATAATCATACCAACAATCGTCCATCAATGAAGCTGCGAGAGCCAATGAGGACTTTTATCACATCATTCGTTACATTACGGCCATGATTATACCGAATAATCCTAGTCATAATCATACCAAGTCCATCTATGCATGTAAGCCAAAGATGACTTTCATCACAATATAAGCATGAGGATGATGACAACGACATAATAATTCAATAAAACAAGTTCAAGAATAAATTTTAAAGATTTATAATTTAATTTATCCGAAATCAATAACGTCCCAATTGTCGACATAATCTTGCTTTGTAGAGTAAAATTCAAGAATAATATTCATGTACCAAAATAATTTGGACGAAAAAGAAATATATTTTTGGGTGAATAGTACTTGAGAATAGTACTGTGAATAGTATACCTACACACAAAATCATCACGAATACTCGAGTGAATGATACTAGAGTGAATAGTAATTGGGTGATAATAACCCGTGAATATTAACTCGTGAATAGTACTCTGGCACGAAAAGTGCCCCGAATACCCAAGTGAATAATAATAGAGTTAATAGTAATCGGGTGAATAGTAACCCGTGAATAGTAACTCGTAAATAAAATACCAAAGAAAATGATATTCCATGACGAGTACAAAAGAAATGATATCTCAGACGAGTATAATAGAATATACGAAACTGCAAATGGATTTTCACCCGCCATGTGGTAATCCACGCAGACAGATCATTTCCACAATTTAATAAAGAATGAATACGAAGGATCATTCACCATGCATGCGGTAGTCCACATAGATAGGTTATTCCGACAGAATAATAAAGAATAGAATAACAGAAGAATTCACCAGGAATGCGATAGACCACACAGACAGGTAATTCCAACAGAATAATAAATAATGGAACCAGGTCATGCGTAATACGCATAGACAGGATATTAAAATAGAATAATAAAGAATGGAACCAGGTCATGCGTAATCCGCATAGATAGGATATTCCAACAGAATAATAAATAATGGAACAACAGAAGAATTTCATCACGTATGATGATAGAGCCATGCAGAATGAGTTATTCCAATGAATAATAAAGAATGGAACCAGGACATGTGTAAGCCGCACAGACAGGATATTCCAACAGAATAATAAAGAATGGAATAACAACAGATTCACCAGGCATGCGATAGATCGCACAAACAAGTTATTCCGTAGAATAATAAAGAATGGAATAACAGAAGAATTTTACCATGTATGCGGTACTTCGCATAGACAGGTTATTCCAACATAATAATAAAGAATGGAATAACAACATTTATGAGTACTTAAAGAAAATAACTCTCTTTATAAATACGAAAGAATAATACCCCTTACCTCAAAAGAAGACTGAATACTGGAATAGTGAGGTAGCAGACTTCTCTTCTTCTTTCTTTCTATAATTTCTCTCTATAATAATTGCTCTATAGTTTTAGTGAATTGGTGAAAAATAATGAAGGAATTAGCTTCTATTTATAGGAAAATATAGTTTCAATAATTGCACATTTTGGGGCTCAAAATATTACAGTATAATACCTTCCTCTTTTTCTTCATTTTTAATTTAGTCCTGCAAGTATTATCAAAATTTCACCACCTCCCCTAAGAGTAAATCATGTGAATCAATAGTTCTAGACATGTGAAAATACAAATTACAGTAAAATACCTCCATCTATACCTCCATTTTTAACTTAGTCATGCAAGTATTATCAATCTTGCACCAACTCCCCTAATAGTAAATGAATGTGAATCAATAGTACACACATGTGAACAAATAGTTATAATCATGTGAATCAATAGCAATTAATTGCTCATTTATCTAGTTAATTACCTGATTGGTCAATATAACCTCCAGACATCAATTATTATCGAAATAAATTTCGATTTTCACTAACACTAATAATTCCCACACAATGAAACTATCAATTTCATCTTTAATCAACACAAACTTATTCATAATTAATATTATAATTCACAATATTTAACAACCAAGTCGTTCACAGGAAAGAGAGGGCTTTCCGATAAGGATTTCTCTTTATTGGCGCGCAATTAGGTGACCAAACCTCTCCTTGACAGAACTTCTAGACATTGTCAATATTGCAAATAATAATATGAATAACTTTGTCATCTCAATTATTGATTTAATAATATAACATATTATGCAGATAATATTGTGACAATAATTGAATCAATTATATGAGAGATATGATGCAACAATTACTGTAGCAATAATTGAGTATAACTGACTAACTTCTTACGTAAACATTAATAATCAATACCGTGTGCTACTATGCAACCACACGTATTACTGTACTTTTACTACTGGGTAGTTCAACAGTTTAACGGTAAAACTTTCGCCATTATTTTTTAAAAAATGATAATTCTGTCATTTTCTAACTACGATAATACTTCTGTTGTGGGGTCCACCAATGATTGTGCCGTCGTACGGATATTTCCTGTTAAAACGAATATTCCCCGACACAACGAATATTTTATAATAACTTGCATACTTTGCAAAATTTATAAAGACTACCCACAACTATAACACTATCTCAAATCCACACCATAATATTAAAAAAATATTTCGAGAAAATTAAATCTTTATTCATAAAATTTGGGGTCTCACATGATATACGTAATTTTTTCAAAAAAACAAGTGGTTATAAAATATTCATTGTTGTCGGGGAATATTCGTTTGGTCATGGAATATTCTTGTTGTCGGGGAATATTCGTACCACGGAGCGACCATTTGTGGGCCCTGTAAAGAAAAATTGTCGGATGAAGGAAACAACAAGAATAAGTTTTCTAAAAATAACGGCGTAGTTGTTACCGTTAACACTGTTGAAATAATTATTGGTTAAAGTAAAGTAATGGCGTTGTTGCACGCGATAGTACTTACCAGATTGTACATTATTTTATATTATTGTTGTTTCAATAATTGTCACTGCATAGTATTTTATATTATCAAACCAATAATTCATATTAGTTGAATAATATTATTAGATAACATTATTGACAATGTCTAGAAAATTCTGTCGAGGAAAGGGGTTAGGTTATTTAATTGCGCGCCAGTAAGGAGAAATCCTTATCAGAAAGCCCCCTCTTTCTTGGGAATAACCTGGTTGTTAATATTGTGGGTCTGCAATATTATTTGTGAATAATTAATAATTGAAAAAAATGATAAGGAAATATTTATTTTATGTGGATATAAATGAAGGAATTAATGCCGAGGTGTTTTATCAATATTTTGTCGGAATGGAGAAATTTTTAGAAAAGTGACAATTGTTGAAAATTGATATTTTATCTATATTATTAAGAGTTGATATTTTCTTCGATAAAATAATTCATTCAAATATATTATTGTAATATTATATTATAAGTGTATGATGTAATAATATAATAACGATGATATTTTTACAATGAATGCACGATATATGAAAAAATGAGGGGAAGATATTAAATTGGGTCCGAATTGATTTTGTTATAATAAATGCTAAAAATATGTTAAATATTTTGGTGGGCCCCATTTTTGACTAAAATTTTATTATACCCTGCAAGATCATCCGTATGTGGATTTCGGTCATTTTTCCTTTAGAATTTAGAAAAACTTTCTTCCACAAAGTTGTAGAAAATTAAATTTCCTATAGAATGGACATAATATTTGAATTTTTTTGATAAAAGGGCTAATTATTATGAATTATTGAAGTTCCGAAATAATTTATTTTTAGAGTTTTAAATATTTTTTTAAAGAGAAACATTTTTTTATGTTGGTGGGACCCACTGGTGTGATGAAATCTGATTTTCAAGGGTGGGCGTGAATTTTTTTTTTATAAAATATTATTTTATTAAATTTTCTGCTTTAGTGTTCCAAGCATTTTCCTATAAATAGGATGCTTAAGTTAAAATTAAAAATCACACCAAAATCAAAAGTTTTCTCTCTCTATAATATCGAGCGTATTTTTGTGAGTATTTAGATATCTTGAGTGTTGTTATACAATGCAAGTTTCCTTCAGTATTATATCCGATATTCCAGTAAGATGTTCTATTCTTTTGAGGTAAGGGATGTTATTTTTTCAAGTAAATGATGTTATTTCCTTTAATATCATTATACCGAAATATTGATATAAATTTTATTGTGAAACTTTATCTTTTTCATGTCAGGGTTACTATTCACGTATACGGCACTATTCACGTATACGACATTATTCATCTATATGACACTATTTATGTATACGGTACTATTTACGAATACGGAGTACTATTCACGGAGTACTATTCACAAAGTACTATTCACGAAGTACTATTCACGGGGAACTATTTACGATAAAAAATTAATTCTTTTCTGTCTAAATTATTTTTGATACGTGAATATTATTCTTGAATTTTACTCCAAAAAGTAGTATCATGTTGACAATTTGGATATTTTTAAACTCTGGATAAATTAAAAATCTTTAATATTTATCCTTGATTTCGTTTGATTGATGCTTATAGCATGGTCATTATCTTCATGCTTATATTGTAATAAAAGTCTTCTTTGGCTCGTAGTGGATAGATGGACTGTTGATTATTGGTTTTCATAGTTGTATATCTTTGGCTTATGTGCAAAAATGAACTGTTAATTGATAGTTTTGGCATGTAGTGCAAAGATGGATAGGTGTATGACATGATCATGACCACTATTGATACTAATGAATATCCTTGGCCCGTAGTGCATGGATAATTCGATGATGTGATTGGCAGGATCATGACCATTAGTTTTACAGTTGAATGTCTTTGGCCGTAGTGCACTGACAGGCAATTCATTGGTATGATCATGACCATTTGTTTTATAGTTGAATATCTTTGGTCCGTAGTGCAAAGATAGACAACTAATTGGTATGATCAATGTTATTACATTTGAATATCTTTAGCCTTTGGGGTAAGAATATTGAGTAAACATTCTATTAAGCCTTTGTGGCAAGGAGAAACTGTTGATTTACATGATTATAAATATGAATTGTGAATTTAACTATAATCTTTAGTGGTTCAGGTGAAGACAGGTGATGAAAGTTCTCTTTGTCTTGGATGCAACAAAGAACTGTTGATGAGTATTACAAGAATGAAATATTAACGATGGACTTTTAACATGGAGAAGATAATAGACTTTATGGTCAATTTAACTCTTCTAATGGATTGCTCGTTCCGCGACAACTATGGTTGAAAAGTTTTATCATCTACCATATGTTTTAAATCTCTGATTTATTACTGACGAAGGCTATTGATAATTTAATTATCTTTAGTCATGATATTCTATATTGGGCTAGTTGTGTTCGCCCTTTTACTTCACAATTCCTTCCAGGTAATTAGAGTGTAGCTGGGTCGAGTGGGGGTAACAGGGGAATAGAACGATGGTCTATAGCTGTTGAGGTTTCCCCTAAAATAGTATGGAAATAATTTTATTGAGAATTTTAGATAAGTGTGTTGTATTTTATACATTATTTAACCGTTGATTTTGGTGAATTGAATAGGGTGAGGTGAACCCAACTTTGGAAGGGTGTTTTGCCATTATCATACAAGATGTCTAATGACATATGACTTCGTGTTATCATAAGACAGGGTTGTGCACGTGCACTGGCTGATTATATCTATGAGCACTACCTATATAATCTTAGAGTTTGGTTGAAATATAATTCTCAATTGGAGACAATGAAGATAATTATATGGCAAGAAGAAACTCACCATTGGAAAGATCATGGTATCAATCTTTTCATTTTTTAGGGTCTATTGGGTCAACCAAGTATGATTCTCAAGTCGTATGATATCTAGTATAACTTAATTAGATGAATGGCCTCTCATGTACGAAGATTTTCTTGAGTATTTTCCAAAGATTTTAATTTCTAAAATAGTTATTGACTGTACCTTTATGTAAGGTACCATTGTAAGGTATCAATGTGAGGTGCTATCCAAGTAAAGGGATGAGATTCACAGTTGGTATCTACAACATATGTGTTGTCATATTTTGCACGACAGTTAGATTAATGAAGCTATAGTTATTTTCGGTACCATGTATTTGGCGACTCAGAATGGGTTGGGTGGATTAGACCTATTTTGGGGGCGTCACAGTTGGTATCAGAGATTAGGGATATGGTCGCTGGCGGTGATCTGAGTCTAGAACTAGGAGCGGAGAGACGAGTAATATATTTCGCTAGTGTGTGACTTACCTAAGCTAAAATTTCTTACTTGATAAGTTAACAAATTATGATATGTAAATTAACCTTTGTTTTGAGCTGTATTCTAGAATGAGCAATGGAGAAATCATGATGACAGGGAAGATGGAATCTGAAATGAAAGTAAGTTATTCTCAACTCTTCGAAATACCAGGTAAGTAAATTTCAGGGATGAAATTTCATATGGAGGGGAGAATGTAAGACCCCAAATTTTTTGAAATAAATGTATTTAATTTTTCTATTTAGTAAATAGTTAAATTGATAAAAGTTTAAAGTTAAAGGGTGATATATGTAAATTTTTCAAAATAAGGAAGTGGTTATAAAATATACATTGTTGTTAGGGAATATTCATTTGGTCGTGGAATATTCTTGTTATCGGGGAATATTCATACGACGGAGCAGCCATTTGTGGGCCCCGTAATGGAAAATTGTCGGATGAAGAAAATGAAAAGAATGAGTTTTCTAAAAATAACGGCGTAGTTGTTACCGTTAACACTATTGAAATACCCGGTGATTAAAGTAAAGTAATACGTGTTGTTGCATAGTAGCACACGGTATTGCACATTATTTTATATTATTGTTGTTTCAATAATTATCACGACACAGTATTTTATATTATCAAACCAATAATTTATATTATTTGAATAATATTATTAGATAACATTATTGACAATGTCTAGAAAATTCTGTCGAGGAAAGGGGTTAGGTTATTTAATTGCGCGCCAGTAAGGAGAAATCATTATCGGAAAGCCCCCTCTTTCCTGGGAATAATCTGGTTGTTAATATTGTGGTTCTGTAATATTATTTATGAATAATTAATTATTGAAAAAAATGAAAAGAAAATATTTATTTTATGGGGATATAAATGAAGGAATTAATGCTGAGGTGTTTTATTAGTATTTTGTCGGAATGCAGAAATTTTTATAAAATTGACAATTATTGAAAATTGATATTTTATCTATATTTTTAAGAGTTGATATTTTCTTCGATAAAATAATTCATTCAAATATATTATTGTAATATTACATTATAAGTGTATTATGTAATAATATAATAATATTGATATTTTTTACAATGAATGCACGATATATTAATAAATGAGGAGGAAGAAAGTAAATTGGGTCCGGATTGATTTTGTTACAATAAATGCTAAAAAAAATGTTAAATATGTTGGTGGGGTCCATTTTTGACTGAAATTTTATTATAGCCTGCAAGATAATCCGTATGTGAATTTCAGTCATTTTCCCTTTAGAATTTAGAAAAACTTTCTTCTACAAAGTTGTAGAGAATTAAATTTCCTATGGAATGGACATAATATTCAAATTTTTCTGATAAAAAGGCTATTTATTATGAATTATTGAAGTTGCGGAATAATTTATTTTTAGAGTTTTAAATATTTTTTTGAAGAGAAAAGTTTTTTTATGTTGGTGGGACCCACTAGTGTGATAAAATCTAATTTTCAAGGGTGGGAGTGAATTTTTTTTTTTATAAAATATTATTTTATTAATTTTCTGCTTTGGTGTTCCAAGCATTTTCCCATAAATACGATGCTTAAGTTAAAATTGAAAATCACACCAAAATCAGAAGTTTTCTCTCTATAATATCGAGCGTATTTTTGTGAGTATTGAGATATCTTTAGTGTTGCTATACAATGCAAGATTCCTTCATTATTATATCTGATATTCTAGTAAGATGTGTTATTCTTTTGAGGTAAGGGATGGTAAGGGATGTTATTTTTTCAAGTAAATGATGTTATTTCCTTTAATATCATTATACCGAAATATTGATATAAATTTTATTGTGAAACTTTATCTTTTTCATGTTGGGGTTTCTTATTCACGATATGGCACTATTCACGATATATACGACATTATTCATGTATATGACACTATTTATTTTATATCTGCATTATTTACGATATCTAAAGACTATTTACTTAATCTGAGTCTACTATTCATTTGGGTACTATTCACGGAGTACTATTAGAGAAGTACTATTCATAGGGTTACTATTCATGGAGAACTATTCATGACAAAAAATTAATTCTTTTCTGTCCAAATTATTTTTGATACGTTAATATTATTCTTGAATTTTACCAAAAAGTAGTATCATGTTGATAATTTGGATATTTTTAAACTCTGGATAAATTATAAATCTTTAATATTTATCCTTGATTTTGTTTGATTGATGCTTATAGCATGGTCATTAACCTTATGCTTATATTGTACCGAAAGTCATCTTTGGCTCGTAGTGCATAGATGGACATTTGATTATTGGTTTTACAGTTGTATATCTTTGGCTTATGTGCAAAGATGAATTGTTGAATAATAACTTTGACCCGTAGTGCAAAGATGGACAGGTGTATGACATGATCATGACCACTGGTGATACTAACGAATATCCTTGGCCCGTAGTGCATGGATAATTCGATGATGTGATTAAGCGAGGATCATAACCATTGGATTTCTGAGTTGAATGTCTTTGGTAGTAGTGTATTTTGACACGATAATTGATTAGTATGATCATGACCATTGGTTTTATAGTTGAATATCTTTGGCCCGTAGTGCAAAGATAGACAATTGATTGGTATGATCATTGTTATTATATTTGAATATCTTTAGCCTTTGGGGTAAGAATATTGAGTAAACGTTCTATTAAGCCTTTGTGGCAAGGAGAAACTGTTGATTTACATGATTATAAATATGAATTGTGAATTTAACTATAATCTTTAGTGGTTTAGGTGAAGACAGGTGGTGAAAGTTCTCTTTGTTTTGGATGCAACAAAGAACTGTTAATGAGTATTACAAGAATGAAATATTAACGATGGACTTTTAACATGGAGAAGATAATAGACTTTATGGTCTATTTGACTCTTCTAATGGATTGCTCGTTCTGCAACAACTATGGTTGAAAAGTTTTATCATCTACCATATATTTTAAATCTTTGATTTATTACTGACGAAGGCTATTGATAATTTAATTATCTTTAGTAATGATATTCTTTATTGGGATAGTTGTGCTCAACCTTTTGCTTCACAATTCCTTTCAGGTAATAAGAGTGTAGCTGGGTCAAGCGGGGGTAACAGGGGAATAGAACGGTGGTCTATAGCTGTTGAGGTTTCCCGTAAAACAGTATGAAAATAATTTTATTGAGAATTTTAGATAATTGTGTCGTATTTTATACTTCATTTAACAATTGATATTGGTGAATCGAATAGGGTAAGGTGAACCCAACTTTGGAAGGGTGTTTTGCCAATATCATACAGGATGACTAATGACATACAACTTCGTGTTATTATAAGACAGGGTTGTGCACATCCACTTGTTGATTATATCTATGAGCACTACCTATATAATCTTGGAGTTTGGTTGAAATATAATTCTCAATTGGAGACAATGGAGATAATTATATGGCAAGAGGAAACTCACCATTAGATAGATCATGATATCAATCTTCTCATTTTTTTGGGGTCTATTGGGCCAACCAAGGATGATTCTCAAGTCATATGATATCTATTATAACTTAGACAAATGGCCTCTCATGTACGAAGGTTTCCTTGAGCATTTTCCAAAGATTTTAATTTCTAAAATAGTTATTGATTGTACCTTTATGTAAGTTACCATTGTAAGGTATCAATGTGAGGTGATATCCAAGTAAAGGGATGAGAGTCATAGTTGGTATCCACAGCATATGTATTGTCATATTTTGCACGACAATTGGATTAATGAAGTTGTAGTTATTTGCTGTACCATGTATTTGGCGACTCAGAATGGGTTGGGTGGATTGGACCTATTTTGGGGGCGTCACACTTATTTTACAGGAAATGTGTCTAACTCAAAGGATAAAGGAACTTATGAGGAACAACCCTCAATAGCTGAATTGAAATTCCAGATGGAAGCCGTGCATAAAGAATGGGTTAGAAGATTGAGAAAGACTTTGGAGCAAATGTAAGAACAATTAGAAGAGATGAGGGTGTCTATGGCTGAGCTATCCCAAAACACTCATGGGATACAAAACAAGACGAGGGCACAACAAACTGACGCAAGAAAGGAAGACCCTTACGGTGAGGACAATAGTGTAGACACTCGAAATTTTCTGCACACCTATTATTGACATTACAGGAGGGCAGATTCGTCTTTCAGAGATAACCTTGGAAGAAAGCTCACATCCATTCCGGATACTACCGAAAGTTCAGTCTCAACCCCGGAACACACACCTGAAGTATTAATTCCAACCTCAGAGATAACCCCGAGTTTTATCATTGGAGATAACCCCAAGGAATGCCATTGCAGTTCCAGCGATAACTCCAGAAATGCTTGTTTCAAATGCATGCAATCAGCTTCAATCTCAGACCTCCTGCCGAGGCACTCATTCCAAAAACCTGGAGCTAACACCAGGAAGACATGCACACTTACAGATGACCTTGCGGAATTCAAACATTTGCAGCAGTCCAATCTCAGATGTAACCCTGAGCAACGTCTGCTATCAACCCAAACCGGAGATAACCCCGGTAAGGGGCAAAATCATCATCTTGCCACCTCAACCCCAGTGCCCTGTCTCAAAATTTCACACATACACTTCTACACAGCAATGTCCCACAAGAGCCAAGGAGTTCCAATCCCGAGTGACTATTACGCGTGGCAGCACATCAGATATAATTTGAAGCTTGAAGACCATGGGCATGGTCCCCTCTTCCTGACTTCGTACAACCTCTAATCCCATGTCATTGCGTAACTCTCGACAAAAGCGGTCTGAAGAAGGTCTTGTACACCTCGTTCGGATGCTTGGATTGAAGTTCTGCAAGTTCGAGCGGACATCACAGTGCACGAGTGCGCGTACTTTTAGACGGTGGGAATCGCAGAGCCTGGGGCACCCCGGGTAGCCGCAGGTGCATCTGTGTATGTACACCTGTGACTCCCAGCTCTATAAATATAGAGCTTGGGGTGGCCATTTAAAAGAGAAAAAAGAGGCGAGGAAGCCCTATCCAATTTGTTCTGTACACACCCCATATTGAGTGCTTTCTCAATTTAAACACCTGTTAGCTCACATATATCTATATTTTACCGACGGGAGCTTAGTTTTTATCTATCTAGAGTCATAGAAGCCTGCCTTAACAGCTCATTGTAAGTCTTCTCACACTTTATAAAGCCTTTCTGTTCATCTTTGCACACACTATTCTTCACGTTGAGAGTCGTGATGTGTGTGTATGCTTGAACTTTGGTCCGTGGTTTTTATTTATGTCTGTATATATATACTTATATAAGTATATATTTTATATATGGACTAACATTATCGAGTTATGCCTCGATTGAGCCTAGACTTATGTCTAGAGCGTTTACTTGCTTATATATATATATATGAACTGTTGTCGAACTTTGTTGATGAGTGCGGATTTTATATCCCATTTTACTTTATATATATATTATATATATTTATCAGCCTAGAGTTTACTTCGTGGCGGTTGATCGTCTTTACTACTTTTTTTACATTTAGTCCCGCCTGGAGTTTACTTCGTGGCGGTTGATAAATCTTTACTGACTTTATTTACATTTCGATCCCCATGGAGGTGCTTCGTGGTGGTTGATCATATATATATATATATATTCTTTGCTTTTATATATTTACATTTATGATCCCTGTGGAGGTGCTTCGTGGTGGTTGATCATGTCTATATATATATTCTGACTTTATATATATATATAACTTCATCGCTTTTCATATAAGCTATGCATCATGTGAGCCTAGGAATCATGTGATCGGAAATTGATCTCTTGAATCTAGATTGATTCCGTGATGGACTTTTCAATTTATAGCGACTTGTAAATTATTCACGGTGTTTGAATTTCCTTAGATGTTTGTCGTGCCCATGAGGAGTTTAACCTTGCTTATATATTATTTTCTCGAAGATGCTTCGCATCTCGAAAATAAAAGGAAATAATTCGAACATTTAATAATAAAATAGAAGTATGAAAATGTCTCAATTACTATTGAGCACGGGGTTTGAAAAACCTCTTTTACAAAACTTGATTGCTATATCATGTTTAAAACTTAATTTTCATATAAATTCAAACCCTTTGTATATAGGTGCGAACGAGGCCTCGCACTACTTCCAAATAAATTGCATATTGATCCACACAAACACACACACATATTCATATAATAGTTTCTTGAAAAGTGGCGGTCACCGTGGCAACACGGATGTCGGGGGGTGCCTAATACCTTCCCTCCACAATAATCAAACCCCCGAACCCAAATGAATCTCAGTTTCACAAACCCGTTTAGCAGTGTCACATCACTGGGTCAATGTGCAAACCATTTCTCGATTGCGTTGGTGCAACCAGTTAAAAACACCAACTGGCGACTCTTACAGTCAAATCGTCGACATGATACATGTCGGACCTTTTTCACTTGTTTTTTCAAACAAATCTCACCTAACATGAGAACACTAAGAAAAAAGAAACGAAAAGGGACAAATAAAAATCCCGACGTCGACAGGTGGCAACTCTGCTGGGGACACCAGTAATAGGATTTAAGCCGCTACTACAATCTTGTCAAAACTGTTATATGCTTGTGTGTGAATGTTGCATTTACATTTATAATGAATGTGTACAAATGCATTTTACTTACTGTACTGCAATATGTCTATTTGTGATATTAGTGCTTTGCACATGTCATCATTTTCATAAACTATGAGACACGTTGAATGTAAATATATGTTGTGTGGTTCCTCCACCAGGAGGCTATCCTGTCGGTGTTTGATTACTGGACTCGTAGGGAGACTAATTCCAACGAGGCTTAGGAAAGGCACCACCCAGATTCGATCCAGTTGAAAGACTATATTAACTTCCCATCAAGTAAATTGCGATGATCTGGGAACCTTCATGTCAAAAAGCTGCGAGAGTAACCTTAAGATAGGTTAGCCTCTGATAAACCAAACATGGAGGAAAGTCTCTTCATGCTTTCCATTTTCAATTACTTGTAAAAGAATTTACTTGTAATTTTATTCCATTTTTATCTTTATGTAATGGAAAATATGAAGAATATTTGCACATACACGACATGTTATCGATTAACATCCGTTTTGCAGGATAATATTCCTAACACGGGTATTTCACATAGCATAAAAACATTTACATTATCCCTAAGACTAAACTACATAAGTCTTTTATAGGGAAACAATTGGGCCTATTACCCGCTCAAAATCCAAAAAGGCCACGAGCCTACAGCCAATCATGTTTTCTTCTGACCAATCTAATGTCATTTCTCAAGAAGAATTTGTCGGATTAAGTAAACAAATTATAGATTTGGCTATTCTGCTTAAAGAACTGCATCAGTCTACTCAAGGCTCAAAGATGCCTACACATACAGAATCCTCTACATAAGGAGGAACACAAGGTTTGGATAAAAAAATCCAGAACCTCTATTGGATAAGACCAACAAAGACCCTGAAAACACCCATCTCAAAGGAGATCCAGACACCGGTGATATCAAGAAAAAGGTCCTTCAAATGGTAGAAACTATCGGTTCTCTCAAAGGAATTGGAACACATGGAAGTGTTTCATATGCTGACCTTTGCATATTCCCTGGTGTTCATTATCCAGAGAAATTTAAAACCCCTGACTTTAAAAAGTATGATGGATTAGGGGATCCTTACACACATTTGAAGGTGTTCATTGGAGAACTTAGATCTTATGCGGAAAATGAGAAGCTCAGAATGCAGCTGTTCTAGAAGAGTCTGACTGGATAAGCCCGTTCATGGTATACCAGATTAAACAACTCAAAGATCCATAGCTAGGAAGAGATAGCTCACGCTTTCCTCACTTAGTACAGTTTTCAATCTCAGATGGCTCCTGACCGGTACCAGATTACCAAGGTCAAGAAATAGTCTAATGAGTCTTTCAGAGAGTACGCTCAAAGGTGGAGGCGCCTTGTTGCTCAAGTTATTCTCTCCATGACAGAGTCTGAAATGGTCATGACTTTCATAGACATACAAAAAGCTCCTTTCTATGAGAGAGTCTTAGCTGGTATTGGCAAACCATTTTATGAAATGATCAAGCACGGAGAAATGGCTGAGATAGGATTAAAGTTAGGAAAGATTCAAGACCTAGCCGCTCTTAAAGCAGTTGCTAAGCACATCCTATCCGGAACTTATGGAAATATCCCCCGGAGAGTCCATAAAAAGAAAAAGGAGGATGTTTCCTTGATACTACAAGGTCAAAAAGGCAGTCAGAACATGCCTATACAGAGGAGAAATTTTTCCCCTTTCCAATCACAGTCTTCAAACCCTCCATTGCCTAAAGGTGGAGATGCAAAGCACCCTCGAACATTCACACCCTTAGGGGACTTGCTCGAGAATATTCTTACTCTTCTGACTACTTAGATGAAAATCACGCGTCTTCTTCCACCAGCCAACCCTAATGGGAGGGGTTTCAATGCTACACGGAAGTGTGCTTATCATGATGAAGCACCTGGACATGATACTCAATATTGTTTGGGCCTTGAAACAGAATATCCAAGATTTAATATACAACGGTGAGATCGTGGTTACCAAACCAGATCAACCTCATGTGCAAGACAACCCTCTTCTTTAACACAAAGAAGAAGAGGTCAACATGATTAGTTAGAGCACTAGACAGAGTTCCAATTTTAGCAGTGAATCATCCCAAATCATCAAAGACAGTGTTGATAGATGAGATTACGCAAAGTTCCAATATGTTATGGAACGAAAGATGAAAGCTCTTGGTAAGCAAATTGAACAATTGGCAGAACTGGTGATCCATCAGCATCAAGTCACATGCCAGTTAGTCAGCCAGAAGCATGCATATCTCCTTCCTCTTGTTATGAATGCTCCACCATCACCTTCAGAAAGCGAAGCTATGGAGGACAAGGTTGTGAAGAGAGCAACTGCTAAAGCTTTTCGGGATTTTGCCAATAAAAGGGAATTTACATACCTGGGCCAACCTATGGAGGAGATATTTCAGATGCTAATCAATGAAGGAAGAATTACTTCCCTTCTACCTCCAATCAATCCTCGTTCAATATGGTTCAACTCCGATGGAGTATGTCAATATCATTCACATTCTCGCGGTCACAGCACATAAGAATGCTGGGCACTTTGCCACCTTATTCAAAATCTAATTGACAGTGGTGTCCTATAATTAGCTGTCGATGACACTGTGCTACTCGAGAGTGGGAATACATGTCCTACCAAAAAGAAGGGATTAGTAGCAGTTATATCCGCTGAGGATGATGAGACTATTAAACCATTTCACATACAAGCAATTCAACTCAAAGGAGCTGACAATACTTTGAAAGTGGCTACACTAGAGCCAATTTCTTTACCCTTCAAACCACAATATCCTGTTGTCAGCTTACATGAAGTCCCATGGAATTATGGAGAAGTTGAAGGATCCACGTCTCATACTACTGCTACAGTGTCAAAGGAAAATCCATTGTATCTTCCTCAGAGGGTGATGAAGCCCGCCATAAAAGCAAAGGGGAAGATTCCCATGGAGAAGATTGAGAAATTCCTCAGCATTATGGGTCATAATGAAGCCAAGGTGGTTCTAAGCTTAAGAGAAGCTCCACATCAGATCTCAATACTGGACTTAGTTTTCTCTTCTAAAGATCACAGGAAGATTTTATTAAAGGTTTTGGAAGAAGCCTACTTAACAAAATCAGTGGGTGTGGAAAAATTGCAACATCTGGTTGATCACATTTTTAACAACAATGTGATATCCTTCACTGATGACGACATATCGCCCGAAGGGACCGGTCATTGCAAGCCATTTCACATTGCAGTTTTGTCCTCCGGGTATATGTTAGCTGGAGTTTTGATAGATAAAGGTTCATCTCTAAATATCTGTCCTTATGCCACCTTGGTAAAGATGAACGTCAATCTTAAGCGGATCCGAAGTAACCATACGGTTATCAAAGCTTTTGACGGATCCCGACGAAATTCTGTCGGAGAAATTGAGCTGCCAATTGAGATTGGTCCAAATACATTCAATGTATCCTTTCACATCCTCAAGATAGATTCAGGATACAACTTGTTATTGGGGAGACGATGGATCCACATGGCTGGAGCCGTTCCTTCTACACTACATCAACAACTCAAATACATTGTCAACAATAGCCTAGTCACTGTCAACGCTGAGCCGGAATGTCCTGAATAAGGAGACCTACCAATCATCAGCTTCAATTCAGAAGTTGAGCCGGCCAGTTTTCATACTTTGGAAGGGAGTAACAGGCAATACCATCTTATTGGAGCACCACTTCCCATACCCAAGATTTCTGCTGAGGTTATGTCGGCCACTCAAGAAATGATGTCATTGGGTCATCAGCCTGGACAAGTGCTCGGTAAAGATCATGAGGGTATTAAGCACCCAATTCAAGTGTCGAGTCAAACCGGGACATTCAAATTAGGCTATTTTGCCAGTTCCAATCATAGGAATTCTCATAAGCACAAGTAGTTTCCTCAAGCTTCTGCCACATAGCGATTTTCTCCACCTACACCTCATGAGCTGATACAGTCTCCGGTAAAGGTGTCAACCCATGTTATGGCTATGCTGTTTCCCAAATCAGTATCGTTCAAAGCAAAAGAGGTCTTGATTCCTGATCCTGAAGTGGAAGAGAGGGAACAGAAACATAAACATGACATCGCCTTGATGATGTCAGGCATACGCATTATTGTCCATGATGAACATACAAACAGATACACCCCAGACGATGATTGCCCAGATGTTATGGTCATCATTCAGGAAACGTAGGATAAAGACAACCCCTTCATCACTGCAGTCCCTCAGGACTTTATCCTCAATAATTGGTGCAGCACTTCATGCATTGGTCGACGAGGGTAAAACTGGCAGAAATCCCTCTGCCTTGTAGTTAACTTTAATTGCTTACTTTTTACGCATGAGTATTATAATTATTTTATCGAGACATGCTAACACTTTGTATGATTAAACAGTTTCATATATTAAGTGAAAGCATATTTTGTTTCAGGACTCTGAATTTAGATGTGCGTGTACTTGCTGATGAGGTGCCTTTTCTCCACAAGGACTGTAACTTTGATGAAAAGTTGGACTCAGACTTGATGGAAATCCAAGAGGACATTGAGACACCTCAGGAGATTAAGGAATGGGTCGAAGACAAGCCTAAGCCTAATCTTGATCAAACCATTCCTTTCAATCTTGGAACCTTAGAATGCCCTAATCTAATCCAGATTGGTTCAGACCTAACCCCAAACCAATGGAATGACATGGTTGCGCTATTAACCCAATTCCAGGATGTGTTTGCATGGTCTCACGAAGAAATGGTGGGTTTGTCCACTGAAATTGTCTTTCACCTCCTTCCCATTAAAGAGGGATTTAAGCCAGTCAGGCAAAAGCTCAGGCGATTTAAACTTGAGTGGAGTTTAAAGGTGAAAGAAGAAATTGTGAAACAATTTCAAGCTGGCATTATCATGGTGTCCACATATTCGAAATGGA
The DNA here is from genome assembly GCA_020205615.1 of Panax quinquefolius. NCBI lineage: Eukaryota > Viridiplantae > Streptophyta > Magnoliopsida > Apiales > Araliaceae > Panax > Panax quinquefolius. The sequence goes on along the minus strand of CM035161.1, from coordinate 53,157,203 downwards.
TATCCAAAATTATTCCTGTGACTAAACCAGGAGGAAAGGTGCGAGTTTGCGTGGATTACCAGGATCTGAACAAAGCTTGCCTAAAAGATAGCTTTCCAATGCCCTTTATCCACATTCTTTTTGACAATTCTACTCAATATAGCATGTACTCCTTTGCAGATTGCTTTGCGGGGTATCATCAGATTATGGTCGCTGAGGAGGACCGTGAGAAAACTGCTTTCATCACTCCCTGGAGAACCTTCTGCTACAAACGGTTGTCATTCGGCCTCATCAATGCCGGGGCAACCTATCAGGGAGCTATGATTGCTCTTTTCCATAATTTAATGCATAAAGAGATAGAGATCTATGTGGATGACATCATTGTCAAATCCCGAAGGGAAGAAGACCACTTAGACCATCTCAAAAAGCTCTTCAACAACTTGCGTAAGTACAACTTGAAGTTGAATCCAGCCAAGTGCACCTTTGGCATTAAATCAGGCAAGTTGCTAAGTTTCCTAGTCAGCCACAAAGGGATTAAGCTGGATCCCACCAAAATCCAGGCCATCAAGGAAATGCCCATTCCTCGACATGCAGAAGGAAAATCTGAGGATTTTTGGGAAGAATCAACTTCATTAGTAGGTTTATCTCTCAACTCACAGCAACTTGTGAGCCCATTTTCAAATTGTTAAGGAAGAACTCCTGTGACGCCCCCAAAATAAGTCCACACGATCCATTCTGAGTTGCCAGATATCACACTATAAAAATCAAATACAAACTTCATTTTATCTATTTGTTGAGCTGTAAATGCGAGTAAGATAATAGATAAGTCTGTGAGTTTTAATACAAATGTATGTAACTCTCATGGTGCCTCGACCATAACCTTACAATGGTACTTTACATAAAAAAGTACGCCAAGCTATTTTAGAAATTAAAATCTTTGGGAAGTGCTCAAGGAAACCTTCGTACATGGGAGGCCATGCGTCTAGGTTATGATAGATATCATGTGTCCACAGAATTATCCTTGGTTGACCTAATAGACCCAAAAAAAATGAGAATATTACTATCATCTTCTTTCCAATGGTGAGTCTTCTCTTGACATATAATTATCTCCGTTGTCTCCAAGTGAAAATTATATTTCAAATAAACTCCAAGATTATATAGGTAATGCACAACCCTGTCTTATGATAACACAAAGTCGTCTGTCATTAGACATCTTGTATGATAGTGGCAAAAATGCCCTTCCAAAGTTGGGTTCACCTCACCCTATTCGGTTCACCAAAATTAAATATCAAATGACGTATACAATACGACATACTTATCTAAAGCTCTCAATAAAATTATTTCCATACTATTTAGGGAGAACCTCCACAGCTATAGACCACCGTTCTATTCCCCTGTTATCCCCGCTTGACACGGCAACACTCTTATTACCTGAAAGGAATTGTGAAGCAAAAGGGTGAGCACAACTAGCTCAGTAAAGAATATCATGACTAAAGATAATTTACATCATCAATAGCCTTCATCAATAATAAATCAGAGATTTAGAACATATGGTAGATGATAAAACTTTTCAACCATAGTTGCAGCAGAACGAGCAATCCATTAGAAGAGTTAAATAGACCATCAGGTCTATTATCTTCTCCATGTTAAAAGTCCACTAATAATATTTTATCCTTGTAACATCAATCAACAATTCCTGTCCACAATCATATGAATAACTCATAATCATAATTGTGATTCTAAATTCCTCTTCGCACCTAGGACGAAGATAATTTTCATCACATATCTTCACTTGAAACATCAAAAATCATGGTTATACCAAATAAAAATTTCTGCTCATAATCATACAAATAAATTCATCTTTGCACTACGGCCAAAGATATTCATTAACAATTCATCTTTGCACTACATGCCAAAGACATACAACTGTATTTTAGAAGAGTTAAGTAAAGCATGATATCTACTATCTTTTATGAATTAAAAGTGTATAATCAATATTTTATCACTGAGACTTGGCTTAATAAATAATTCACATCATCGAATCATCCTTGCACTCTGACGAGGATATTCATATAATCATCGATGGTCATGATTATCTTGAATAATCCTAGTTATAATCATACCAATAAGCATTCATAAAATGCTACTACAGCCGATGAGGACTTTACCACATCATCTATAACGTTACGGGTCATGATTATACCGAATGATCCCTGGTCATAATCATATCAATAAACAGTTCATATATGCATATATGCCAAAGATACTCATCAATTAATAGTTCATCTTTTCACTTAAGTCAAAGATATACAATTGTAAAACCAATAATCAACAGTCCATCTTTGCACGTAAGCCAAAGATATACAACTGTAAAACCAATAATCAACATTCCATCTTTGCACGTAAGCCAAAGATAACATTCATCATAATATAAGCATGAGGATGATGACAATGATATAAAATTTAATCAAACGAAATCAAGGATAAATTTTAAAGACTTTAAATTTATCCAGAATTTAAAATATCCAAATGTTATCAATCACTTAATAATCTCATAATCTAATATCATCAATATTATAACAATATTTTAATCATTTCGTAAGCTTATAAACAATTTATTTTAATTGTTTACACTTTACCAAATAATGCATTTAATCCTTCAAAAATGACATACTCATAAGATTTCATCACCAATGATCAAATCCCTCATCAAAAATCCGCATATACCTTATATAGGATTTCCAAGTCATAAAATCCTATTTACCAATTTTTCAACTTCACATAACATATTTAATTCATATGTTCGTAACTAAATCATTTTCATGAAAAATACCAAATCATTCCCAAAAATTATTCTTTTCTAGGATTTAGCAGAATATAGTCCCATATTGAAAATATATTTTTCTCGAAATTTTTAAAATTTATTTACTATTTTTCATATGGCCAAAACTGCCGAATATTTAAACATTTATCATAAATTGTACTTTTCTCCAAAAATTCCGAAATTTACAGGGTATACTCCTATTATATATATGTACTCCTAATAAAAATTTCACCAATTTTGGAGTTAACCACAAGGAGTTATAAGGGTTTACTTTTAAAATAGTCTTTTCCCGTAAAATTCATAACTACTAATCTATACATCCAAAAATCGCCATTTTTGGATACAATCTAGAAAACTCATCAAATTATCATTTCAATTTTTTCTAGAATTTTTAAGGGTCAGAAAAATTACGAAACTGCAAATGAATTTTCGCCCGCCATGCGGTAATCCACGTCGACAGATCATTTCCACAATTTAATAAGAAATGAATACGAAGGATCATTCACCATGCATGTTGTAATCCACATAGAGCGAGGTTATTCCAACGAGAATAATAAAGAATGGAATAAAGAAGAATTCACCATGCATGCGATGAGTCAGCGTAGATAGGTTATTCCAATGAGAATAATAATGAATGGAATAAAGAAGAATTCACCAAGCATGCGATAAGCCCAGCGCAGACGGAGTTATTCCAACGTAATAATAAAGAATGGTGTAGCGCCCCAAAATAGGTATACATCACCTATTACGAAGTCGCCAAATACATGGTACAAAATACAAATACAATCTTAAATATCTGACGTGAAATGTGAGTTTTAATATAAATATTGTCTTCTGAGGCGGTATTCAAACTCAAAATAAGTCCTCAATACATTTATTAACACACTATTTCATAGAATAGTGAGGGACTACTAATGATATCATCTGAGGCCAGTCACTCTGGTTCTCGACTAGTCCTGCTTTACGTTCAATGGTGTTAAAGCGATACAATATAACAAACATCAAGTTTAAGCTGCGATTGGATTAAGCGATCCATTAAAAGAGTTAAGTAGAAAATAAAATCTACTATCTTTTATGATTTAAAGGTTTTTCATCACTTTTATCATTTTGGGACTCGGCAATAAATAATCACATCATCCCCTACACTACGACCGAGGATATTCATTAGTATCACAACCACAAATTATCCATGCACTACGGGCGAGGATATTCGTGTATTCATTAATGGTCATTATCATGCCAACAAGCTGTCCATCGATGCACTATGGGCCAATGAGGACTTTACCACATCATTTGTAACATTACGGTCGTGATTATCTGGAATTAATCCACAGTGTCATAATCATACCAAGTCCATCATGCACTCTGAGCCCTTGATGACTTTCAACATAATATAAACATGAGGATGATGACAATGATATAAAATTCAATAAAACAAGTTCAAGAATTAATTTATCCGGGAACTAATAACGTCCAAATTGTCGACATGATACTTCTTTGTAGAGTAAAATTCAAGAATGCTTAGAAGAATATTTCCATGAAAAGATATTGGATGAAGCGTAAATATCAAGGATATTCCACTAATTTCATGGAGTATAGAAGTCAAAACTTTGACAAACTGAGAATAATAAAGAATGGAATAACAAAAGAAATCACCAGGCATGCGATGAGCCATGCAGACGGGTTATTCAACGAATAATAAATAACGGAACGGTCGTGCGTAAGCGCACAAACAAGATATTCCTACGGAATAATAAATAGCAGGCGAGGTCGTCAGGTCAAATTAAGCGCAAGCGGGATGTTCCAACAAAATAATAAATAACGGAACCGGTCATGCGTAAATGTACGAGCACGGGATGTTCCAACATAATAATAAAGAATGGAATAACGAGAAGAATTTCACCGTGTATGCGGTACTTGGCATGACGAGTTATTCAACATAATGATAAAGAATGGAATAATGAAGAATTTCACTAAGTATAGGGTGAGCCAGCGTATACAAGTTATTCCAGCGAGAATAAAAAAATGAAATAATGAAGTTCTCTTCATGAATACGAAGAAATAATACCCCTTACCTTAGAAACAAACTAGATATAGGAGTATTGAAGTAGCAGAATATTTTTCTTCTTTCTCTCTATAGTTTCTCTCTCTAGAGTTTCGGTGAATTCGTAAGAAATAATAAAGGAATGAGCTTCAATTTATAGGAGAATGGACTAAATAATAACTAATTCTGAGCGATCCAGTTGATTTACTTTTAAGCAGACGATTTAGATTGGTTTACTATAAAATATTCTAATAAAACAAAATCTTTTAAATAAAATATAATATATTTTATTTATAATCTAATAAAATGAATAACTTTATAAAAGTATTACATTTTATATAAATATATTTTACTATGAAAACCTTATCTGAGGCAGCTACATAATAAAATATAATATATTCTATTTATAGTCTAATAAAATGAATAACTTTATAAAAGTATTATGTTTTATATAAAAAAGCTTTTACTGTTTTATTACATTAATAATACTAATAAAACAAAACTTCATTATCATTATTATAATTCACACTGATTAATCGGCCGAGATCGTTCCCGAGGAAGAGGGGCATTCGATAAGGATTTCTCCTATTGGTATGATTAGGTGACGAACCTCTCCTTAGCGAGAACTTACAGACATCATTAATATTGCAAATAATAATATTAATAACCGTCGTCTCAATTATTGATTTAATAATATATAAAATATAAACAATAATTGAATCGATTAACGTGAGATCTTATGCAACAATTCTAAAGCAATAATTGAACAAAATGAGTGACTTCTCACGTAAGCATCGATAATCAATACCAGGTAATGCATTTATGCAACCGCAGCGTATTCGTGTACTTTTAACAAGGGGTGTTTCAACAATTAACGATAAAACTTCATAGTTATTTTCATAAATTATTTTTGTCATTTTCTCGATCAGATAATAATTGGTTTAGGGTCCACCGATGATTGTTATCGTTGTCTGAATATTCCATGTTAAAAGCGAATATTCCCAGAGCCAATCGAATATTATATAACAACTTGCACGTGCTTTTAAAATTTATAACTATTACCCACAACTATAACATTATATCAAATTCATTCCATAATATTCAAAAATGATAATTATAGAAAATTCATCTTTATTCATAAAAGTTGGGGTCTTACAATATTTGTATTAAAACTCACAGCTCATGTTGTATATTTAAGATTGTATTTGTATTATGTACCATGTATTTGGCGACTCAGAATAGGTGATGTATACCTATTTTGGGGACGTTATAGTTGATATCAAAGCTTAGGGATATGATCCTTGGCTGAGATGTGAGACAAGAACTAGGAGGGGAAAGATGGAGAATTCCTTCGCTAGTATGACCTACCTAAGTTTATTTGGTATTTAATTGGTCGGTCAGAGTATAGGGATAATATGTGATATGTTAATTAACTCTTGTTTTGTGACAGTGTTAAATTTGCGGAGTTATCCCGATTTGCATCCCATTTGGTCGATAATGAGGAGCGAATGACGCGAATGTTTCTAAGAGGTTTGAAACCCGGATATACGTTAATACCTCATTTCTCACAAACTTTGTTTATATTAGGATGTTGTGAATATGGCTCCGAGTTATTGGGGTAGCGATAATGAGTCGGCATAACCAAAAGGCGACGACAATGACAACCTGATAATAATCATCTAGGTGGTGGTGACCATCGAACAATGATACCATCGTGGGGAAATTATCATGCGAGAATGGTAACCACTTGTGGTGGTAATCGTAGCAAGATAATAAAGTGGAAATTTTAAGAAGAAGATTTAGCGATGATGGAAAGGCGTCATTTTTGACTTTTGTTGTTAAGGAAGGAGAGCGACCACGGGTGGTATGCTTCAAATCTTGAATAGGAGGACACATCAGAGTCAAAGCGTGTATGACAATCAAAGCTTGTTTCAATTACGGAAGAAGGTCACCTAGCTCGATTTTTGTCGTGTAGTGAAGTCGAGTCCATCACGGGATAATGATGTCAAAAGATGTCTTAGACAAGTCAAAGCCGGTAGTTTAAGTGAGAGCGTTTGTCGAGGAACCTGAACGAAGTTATCACGGGTAAGTTAATCATAAACACTTACAAAGTCTATACCTTATTCTATACCGGTTCTACCTATTCTTTTATGTCTCTTGCTTGCGCTCAACATTTAAATTTGACCCCAGAGAAGTTAGACTTTGACTTATTGGTTAAAAATTCGTTAGTAGAAACCTTCGTTACCTCCATTGTTTATAAATCTTGTTGATTCAAATCAACACTTTCACGTTACCTGTCGATCTTATCTCTTTGAAAATATTGTCCTTTGATGTGATTTTAGGAATCGATTGGTTAACTACTCATCATGTTTTTCGTAAGGTTGTTAGCTTTTATATTCCTAACCAACCTGTTATGCGAATTCAAGTAACCAAACATCTAAAGTTAATTACTATTATATCAAGTCATAAGTAAAGAGCCCCGAGCCTTTATCTGGTGACTTCCTTGTGTGGAATGCACCGAAGCCAGACTTTTCGTAGGAGACATCGTGAATAACAGTGGCAAGTTGATAGGTATCAATATGACGTCCTATCCAAGTCATGGATGAGAGTCACAGTTTTGAATGATATTTCTATTGTTAATAAATTTCCTGGCGTATTCTTGAAGATTTCTTAGCCTACCCCTAGAGCGTGAAATTGAATTTTGTATTGACCCCAGTAGAAAACCCATTTCTAAAACCCTTAAATATTTCTTCACCCAAAACAAGCGTATAATGCGCCAAAGACGTTGGCTGGAGCTGTTAAAGATTACGACTATACCATTCAATATCATTATGGAAGAGCGAACGTGGTAGCTGATGCGTTGAGTGAAAGATCGTATGTGAGTACGAATATACGAACCCACATGAAGATAACAAATATATGATTAGAACCGACTTTAGTCGATAAGGTTAAAGCGGCTAAAGCTATAGACTCGGAGCTGATGAATGTGAAGAAGAAGGTTCGAGGGCATTATTCTAGAAGAAAGAATCGATGAAGGAAATCTCAACCTTCGATTTTTTTGGCCCATTTGAAATCCTTGATCGGTAGGGCGTAGCTTTATAGACTCGTTTCTACCGTCAGTATGTCGGCGTGTTCATAACATTTTTCACGTGTCGATGTTACATAAATATGTGGATGATCGAACCACATTATTAAATTAGAACTAAGCGAGATACGAGAAGATTTAGCATTATGAGGAGATCGTGTTAAAATCTTGGATAAGAAGGATCGTATTCAACACTCGAGGGTTATACCTCAAAGAGTTAAAATCTGAAATTAAGTCGAAAGTATCCTCCTCTTGACATACAGTGCGTACATAAATTTTGAGGCAAAATTTCATAAGGAGGAGATTGTGAGACCCCAAATTTTGAGGCGAAATTTTGAGGCATATATTCAGTTAGTGGAAATTTGAGGTCTCTGATCTCCCTCCTCATATGAAATTTGCCCTTTATGTGTACCTAGTATGCGCAAATCTTTGAATGAGGATAACTAATTTGATTGTGAGAATGTCGTTGTCTCCTCTGAATAACTAATTTTCTGAAATTGATCGGGGAATTTGAAGACCGAAAAAAAGTGTTGAATTAATCTACCAGATTTTGATTCAACATTTAAGGGAATTTTTAATGAACATAAAAGAATAGGTAGAACATAGAATCGAGTGGACTTCGCTTGGTTTCAGCTACAATGAAAGACGTCTTTTAAGCGTCATTATCGGTTTGTAACTGAATGGTTCCCTGATCGACGACAGATCAATTTGAAATATTCAAACCATAAAGTGGTTACCATTCTTGGCGTGATAATTTCGATGAAATCATTGTTTCAGAATAATCGTGTTGCCGGTGCCTTTTTGTTATCTTAGTGATATACATGATCGTAAACAAATGAAATGAGTATTACTTGATATATATCGGGTTTCAAACCTCTTAGAAACATTCCGTCATTAAGCCTCCTCAATATCGACGTTATAACTTTCCATGAAATTAAGTGAGTTAATTTTGACATATTATCCTATATACGTGACCAATTAAATACCAAATAAACTTAGGTAGGTCATACTAGCTTAAGAATTCTAGTTCTTGTCTCACATCTCAACGCAAGGATCATATCCCTAAGCTTATCGTGGTTGCATAGTCGCTGCATTATTAATTATCGATGCTTACGTGAGAAGTCACTCTGTTTTGTTCAATTATTTCTTCAGTAATTGTTGCATAGTATCTCACGTTAATTGATTCAATTATTGTCGATATTTTATATATTATTAAATAAATAATTGAAATAGCGAAGTTATTAATATTATTATTTGCAATATTAATGATGTCAGAAGTTCATTAAGGAGAGGTTTGGTCACCTAATTAAGCGCATGATAGGGAGAAATCCTTATTGGAAAGCCCCTCTTTCTCTAGAGCGACACAGTCGATTAATAGTGTGAATTATAATAATGATGATGAAGTTTTGTTTTATTAGTATTATTAATGTAATAAAATGAAAAGCAGAAAAAGCTTTTTATATAAAACATAATACTTTTATAAAGTTATTCATTTTATTAGACTATAAATAGAATATATTATATTTTATTATGCATAGTGTTTGCATAAATGCTTATAGTGTTTGCATAGTAAAAATATTTTTATATAAAACATAATACTTTTATAAAGTTATTCGTTTTATTAGATTATAAATAAAATATATTATATTTTATTTTAAAGATTTTGTTTTATTAGAATATTTTATAGTAAACCAATACGGATAGTCTGGTTTAAAAGTAAATCAATCTGGATCGATTTAGGAATTAGTTATTATTGGTCCATTCTCCTATAAATAGAAGCTCATTCCTTCATTATTTCTTACGAATTCACTGAAACTCTAGAGAGAGAAACTATAGAGAGAAAGAAGAAAAGTATTTTGCTACTTCACTACTCCTATATCAGTTTGTTTCTAAGGTAAAAGGGTATTATTTCTTTCGTATTCATGAAGAGAACTTACTATTATTCTATTTTTTTATTACATTGGAATAACTTTTGTATATCATGATCTACCCTATACTTGGTGAAATTCTTACATTATTCCATTCTTTATCATTATGTTGGAATAACATCTCTATCGCAAGTACCGCATACATGGTGAAATTCTTACATTATTCCATTCTTTATCATTATCTTGGAATAACTTTGACTATGCTAAGTAATCGCATTCTGTGGTGAAATTCTTACATTATTCCATTCTTTATTATTACATTTGGAAAATCACATACGTGCAACGTTTACGTATGATTGGTTAAGATTATTTATTATTACATTGGAACATCACGCCGGTGTAATTTTATTTGACTTTGGTTCCATTATTTATTATTACTGTTGGAATATCTTATTTGTGCATTTACGCATGACTGGTTTCATTATTTATTATTACATTGGAATAACTTTATGCTGTGTGATGGTCTATCGCATGCTGGTGATTTCTTTTGTTATTCCATTCTTTATTATACTCGGTTGGTTAAAGTTTTGACTTCTATACTCCATGAAATTAGTGGAATATCCTTGATATTTGCGCTTCATCAATATCTTTTCATGGAAATATTCTTACGAGCATTCTTGAATTTTACTCTACAAAGAAGTATCATGTTGACAATTTGGACGTTATTAGTTCTGGATAAATTAATTCTTGAACTTGTTTTATTGAATTCTTATATCATTGTCATCATCCTCCTCATGTTTATATTATGTTGAAAGTCATACGTGGCTTTTGTAGTGCATAGATGGACTTGGTATGATTATGACCGAGGATTAATCGGTATAATCATGGTAGTAATGTTACAAATGATGTGGTAAAAGTCCTCATTGGCCGTAGTGCATTGATGGATAGTTGTTGGCATGATCATGACCATTGATGAATACACGAATATCCTTGGCTCGTGGTGCATGGATAATTTGTGGTTGTGATACTAATGAATATCCCTTAGTAGTAGTGCGGGGATGATGTGGATTATTTATTAAAGTGAGAGTCGGCGATAAAAGTGATGAAAAACCTTTTAAATCATAAAAGATAGTAGATTTTATTCTCTACTTGACTCTTTTAATGGATTGCTTATTAGCTGTGAGTTAAACTTGATGTTTGTTATATTGTATCGGTTTAACACTTGTTGAAGGCTAACGATAATTTATTTTGTATTATCTTAGTCATAATATTTCTTCTTGGGCTAGTTGAGCTCACCCTTTTACTTTCATTGTTCTCTTGAGGAAATGAGAGCGTAGCGAGGACTAGTCGGGGAGCGGGTGACGGTCTAGATAATAGCATTAGTAGTCCCTCACTATTACATTAAATAGTGTGATAATAAATGTAATGAGGACTCGATTGAGTGTGGATATTGTCTAGATGACAATATTTGTATTAAAACTCTCGACATATGTTTTGTTATATAATTAAGTTTGTATTTAAGTTGTATTTGAATTTTTGTACCATGTATTTGGCGACTCAAGATGGGTGATGTATACCTATTTTGGGGCGTCGCGAGTTGGTATCAAAGCTTTGGGATATGATCACTGGTGAGATGTGAGACAAGAACTAAGAGGAGAGGCAGAATTCCTTCGCTAGTATGACCTACCTAAAATTTATTTGATATTTAATTGGTCGATCGAGTATAGGGATAATATGTGATATGTTAATTAACCCTTGTTTTGTGGCGGTATTTGAAAATGACATCAGAGAATGTTGAGAATATCAATGGAGCACGAGGAGGCAGTTGAGTCTCCACGGATCGATAATCGAGGATAATGTGCATCGAAGAAGGCGACAATCCTCGAGCAAATAAAACAACGACAAGATGATGAGCGATGGAATGTTAAGAGGCTTTATGTAATTCATGCGACACATCATGCAAAGCGGCTCGGTACAAAATGCGAGGTTGAAACACATGACTCTCGGAATGGTCACCGCTTAAGCGATTCGAGGAACTGGGACCACGGAGTTTTGGAGAGCAAAAAACCACTAAAGGCGGAGGCGTGGATAAAGTAGATCTGCAAGATATTTGATGTCTTGGGATGCTCAGAGGAGCAAAAGGTTCCCTTGCCACCTTCATATTGCGTGTGTGAAGGCAAGATTCTTGGTGGGAATCTGTAAAAATGTACTCAACTGCTTGCCTTTGAAGATGACTTGGGAGAAGTTCGAGAATTGTTCAATGACAAGTACTTTCCGAAAGTATTCGTCACATGAAAGAGGTAGAGTTCATCAAGTGGAGCAAAACAACATGCCGTGTGTCGTGATGTCGAAGCCAAGTTTGCAGAGTTGTCGGTTTGCGTCCCATTTGGTTGATAATGAGGAGAGAATGGCGCGAATGTTTTAAGAGGTTTGAAACACGAGATCGTCAATATCTTATCTCTCATAAAGCTGTGTTTGTATTTAGGATATTGTTAATAGGGCTCGATTATTGGAGCGCGATAATGAGTCAACCATTGAAAAAAAGAAGCGGTAAGGCAAAATGATAATACTAGTGATAGCGATCATGAGCGGTGATAATAAGCGTGGAGGAATCAACATGCGAAATGGTAACCACCGGTGGTAATCATGGCAAAACAATAAGAATGGACATTTCAAGAAGGAGATTCAATGATGATGGAAAGGCGTCGGCCTGAGCACCCGTTGTTAAGGAAGGAAGCGACCACCTATTATATGCTTCAAATCACGGAGGGAGGACACATCGGTCAAAGCTGCGCGATGCCGTCAAAGCATGTTATAATTATGGAAGAGAAGGTCACCTAGCCCGATTTTTGTCATTCACCAGAAGACAAGTTCAGCTAGGATGGAGCACCAAAGGGCGTCGAGAAAAGTCAAAGCCGGTAGTCTGAGGAGGCGTTTGTCGTGACCTCCCAAAAAAAAGCAAGGAACGAAGCGAGGTCATCACGGGTAAGCTTATCATAAACTCTAGTGAAGTTTATACCTTATTTGATCTGGGTTCTACCCATTCTTTTATTTCTCTACTTGCGCTCAGCGTTTAAATTTGACTCTTTGGAGAAATTAGACTTTGACTTATCTGTTGAAACTCCGTTGGGAGAAACCTTCATTACATCCCTTTGTTTATAAGTCTTGTTTGGTTCAAATCGGTACCCTCACATTACACCATCGATCTTATTTCATTGAAAATACTTGCATTTGGCGTAATTACAAGGGATTGATTGGTTAACTACTCATCATGCAAAAATTGATTATTTTCGTAAGGTTGTTAGCTTTCATATTCCTAACTTGACCTATTATGTGAATTCAAACAACCAAACCATTAAAATCAATCTTTGTCATCTCAAGCCATAAAGCTATTCGTTTATTAAAAAATGGATGTCAAGCTTTCTTAGCTCATATCACGGATCTAAACAAAATAAATCGGTTTTGAATGATATTTCTATTGTTAATGAATTTCTGGCGTATTCACTGAAGAACTTCTGGCCTACCCCGAGGCGTGAAATTGAATTTTGTATCGACCTTGAACGGTACAAAACCCATTTCCAAAGCCCCATATCGAATGGCTCTATTGAACTTGAGGAGTTAAAGACCCAAGCTGCGAGAATTGTTAGACATCGGTTTCATTCGTCACAAGTACATCTCCTTGGGGTGCTCTCTGTTCTATTCGTGAAGAAGAAAGATGGGAGTATCGACTTTGTATTGATTATCGGGAGTTGAATCATGTCACTATCAAAAATAGATATCCATTGCCTCGTATTGATGACTATTTGACCCGATTGCAAGGCGCTAAATTTTTTCAAAGATTGATCTTCATTAGGATATCACCGATTGAAGATTAGAGCAGATGACATTCAAAGGCGGCTTTCGGAACTTCGATGCGGGCATTATGAATTCCTAGTCATGTCTTTTGGATTGACTAATGCTCCTGCTTTGCCTTCATGGATATGATGAGCCAGAGTATTGAGGAATATTTGGATCACTTTGTGGTCGTCTTTATTGATGACATCCTTATTTATTCAAAAGCCGTGAAGATCATGAGCAACACTTGAGGGATGATACTTCAAAAGCTTCGTGAATATAAGCTTTATGCGAGTTGAAGAAATCGAGTTTGGCTTGAGGAAGTAGCATTCCTTGGGCACGTGGTATCAAGTCATGGAATATCATTATTGACCCAAAGATTGAAGCTATTCAAAAGTGGGAGCAACCTAAATCGATAATCGAAATCGTAGCTTTCTCGGCTTATTTGGTTATTATCGGAGATTCGTGAAGGGTTTTCTCGAATCGCTACTCCCTTAACTTTCGGTGACTCGGAAAAGATACAAAATTCGGTTGGAGCGAGGAATGTGAGAAGAGTTTTCAAGAACTCGAGAGAAGACTCATTTTATTTTGTTACGATAATACCATCGGCTCGGAGGATTTGTCATCTCTAGTGATGCTTGAGGCAAAGGGTTAGGATGTGTTCTCATGCAACATGGGAAAGTCATAGCCTATGCCTCTCGACAACTCAAAGAATATGAGAGGAATTATCTACTCATGATCTAGAGTTGGCATTTGTTATCTTCGCACTTAAAATTTGGAGGCATTACTTGTATGGGGAGAAAGTGGAGATCTTCACGGATCATAAAAGCCTCAAATATTTCTTCACTCAAAAGGAACTCGACATGCGACAATGACGTTGGCAAGCTGTTGAAAGATTATGATCATACCATCGATACCATCTGGAAAAGAAAGCGTGGTAGGCGGCGCATTGAGTAGAAGATCATATCTTGATGCGAGTGCGATATTGTTAGCGTATGAGGCCCATTTTGTATGACTTGCAAAGGATGGAGATAGAGATAAAGACTCGAGGGACCCACGTGATGATGGCGAATATCTGAGTAGAGCCGACTTTAATCGATAAAGTTAAATTTGCTCAAGCTAAACTGAGACACGGAGGTGATGCGTATGAGGAAGAAAGTATAAGAAGGTGCTATATCTAGGAAGCAAGAATCGATGAAGAAGGAATACTTGAGTCGACTCCGGACTTTTGTGTTCTAACGATCCACGAGTTAAAGTATAAAATCATGATGGGGCGCACAACACACCGTTTGCAATCCATCTGGGAGTACTAAAATGTATCATGATCTTGACATACATTTTGGTGGGAAAAATATGAAGAGAGAGATAGCGTTATTTATCTCGAGGTGTTTAACTTGTCAATGAGTCAAGGCGGAGCATCAAGTACCAAAAGGTCCATTACAACCACTTGAAATTCTAGAATGGAAGTGGGAGCACATTACCATGGATTTCATTCTTGGTCTTCCCAAGGTTTCTCAAGGCATAGATCTGATTTGGGTCATTGTTGATAGATTGACCAAGTCTGCTCATTTCTTACCAATCGAGAAACTTATACACTTGAGCGTCTTGCTCGTATGTACATAAATAAGATTGTAAGGCGCATGGTATGCGGTATCCATAGTTTACGATCGAGACCCAAGATTCACTTCACGATTTTGGGTTAGTTTACAAAAAGCTATGAGCGCGGTTTGATTTAGTTTGGCGCATATCATCCTCGAGACGGACGGACAATCGAGAGAGGACTATTCAAACTCTTGAAGATTTATTAAGACTACTGTGTCCTTGACTTGAGGGAAGTTGGGACAAGTTCTTACCATTGGTGGAGTTTTCTTACAACAATGATTATTAAACAAGTATTGGCATGGCTCCATTCGAGGCGTTGTATGGAAGAAAGTGTCATTTCTCGGTATCTTTGGGATGAGGTGGGTGAAGCAACGTTGTTGGGACCGGAGTTGGTACATATGACTACGGAAAAGATTCAAGCGATCAAATGACGTATAAAAACCTCACAAGATCGACAAAGAGTTATCTTTGATCTTCATCGAAAGGATGTGGAATTTGATATTGGAGATCATGTGTTGTTACGTGTTGCTCCATGGAAAGGAGTTACGAGATTTGGAAAGAGAGAAAGCTCGATCCTCGATTCATTGGCCCATTTTAATCCTCGATCGAGTAGGGATGTAGCTTTATAGACTCGCTTTTCTGCTTGAAGTATGTCTCGTGTTCATGCGTTTTCATATATCCATATTATTACGTAAATATGTGAAAGACCGAACCACATTATTGAGTTAGAATCGGACGAAATAGCGGAAGATTTAACGTATGAAGAGGTTCTGTTCAAATCTTGGATAAGAAGGAACATATTCTACGCTCGAGTTATACCTATACCTCAAGTCGAAGTTTTATGGAGGAACCACGATGTTGAGGAAATGACACAGGAGTTAGAATCTGAAATGAAATCAAGGTATCCTTACCTCTTGACATACCAGTCGTACCCTAATTTGAGGCGAAATTTCATAAGAAGGGGAGATTGTAAGACCCTGACTTTTATGAATAAAGATGAATTTTCTATAATTATCATTTTTGAATATTATGGAATGAATTTGATATAATGTTATAGTTGTGGGTAATAGTTATAAATTTTGCAAAAAATACATGAAGTTGTTATATAATATATTCGATTGGTGGGGAATATTCGTTTTAATAGGGAATATTAAATGCAATGGCACAATCATTAGTGGACCCCATAACGGAATTATTATCGGATTGAGAAAATGACAAAAATATTTTATGAAAAAATAACGGCGGAATTTTTTATAGTTAGCTTGTTGAAACACGGTGTTAAAAAAATACGAGAATCTGGCGTGGTTGCATAGTAGCACACGATATTGATTATTGATGCTTACGTGAGAAGTCACTTAATTTTGTTCAATTATTGCTTGATAATTGTTGCATAGTATCTCACGTTAATTGATTGATTATTGTCGATATTTTATATATTATTAAATCAATAATTGAGGCGACGAAGTTATTAATATTATTATTTACAATATTAGCGATGTCTAGAAGTTACGCGAGGAGAGGTTTGGTCACCTAATTGCGGCATGATAGGGAGAAATCCTTATTGGAAAGCCCCTCTTTCACAGGAGCGACACAGTCGATTAATAGTGTGAATTATAATAATGATGATGATGTTTTGTTTTATTAGTATTATTAATGTAATAAAAATGAAATTTTTTTTATATAAAACATAATATTTTTTTATAAAGTTATTCGTTTTATTAGACTATAAATAGAATATATTATATTATTATATTATAGTATTTTGCATAGTAAAATCTTTTTATATAAAAGAATACTTTTATAAAGTTATTATAGTAAATTTTATTTTATATATAAATAGAATACTTTTATAAAGTTATTCATAAAATTTATTATATTATAAATATAAATATATATATATTTTATTTAAAAGATTTTGTTTTATTAGAATATTTTATATAGTAAACCAATCTGGATCAGTCGTTTAAAAAGTAAATCAATATGGATAGTTTCATGAATTAATTCTTATTAGGTCCATTCTCCTATAAATAGAAGCTCATTCCTTCATTTTTTTCTTACGAATTTCTTTGAAACTCTAGAGAGAGAAACTATAGAGAGAAAAAGAAAAATATTACGCTACTTCACTACTCCTATATCCGGTTTGTTCTAAGGTAAAGGGTATTATTTCTCTTTCGTATTCATGAAGAGAACTTCTATTATTCCATTTTTTTTATTATGTTGGAATAACACATGTATGGTGATACTACCTATACTTGGTGAAATTATTACATTATTCCATTCTTTATCATTATGTTGGAATAACTTTATGTCTATCTAAATACCTATACATGGTGAAATTCTTACATTATTCCATTCTTTATCATTATATTGGAATAACATTATCATCATCAATCTGTTGCATACGTGGTGAAATTCTTCTATTATTCCATTCTTTATTATTACATTGGAACACATCTGTATGCATGCGTTTTACGCATGACTGGTTTTGTTATTTATTATTTTGTTGGAACATCACATGCATGCAATTTACTTTGACTAGTTCCGATTATTTATTATTACATTGGAATATCACATATACATGCGTTTACATTTGATGACTGATTCCGTTATTTATTATTACATTGGAATAACTTTATGCATGCGATCTATCGCATGCTGGTGATTTCTTTTGTTATTCCATTCTTTATTATACTCGGTTGGTTAAAGTTTTGACTTCTATACTCCATGAAATTAGTGGAATATCCTTGATATTTGTGCTTCGTCGATATCTTTTCATGGAAATATTCTTACGAGCATTCTTGAATTTTACTCTCTAAAAGAAGTATCATGTTGACAATTTGGGCGTTATTAGTTCTGGATAAATTAATTCTTGAACTTGTTTTATTGAATTCTTATATCATTGTCATCATCCTCATGTTTATATTATGTTGAAAGTCATACGTGGTTTTGTAGTGCATAGATGGACTTGGTATGATTATGACCGAGGGATTAATCGGTATAATCATGGTAGTAATGTTACAAATGATGTGGTAAAAGTCCTCATTGGCGTAGTGCATTGATGGGCGATTGTTGGCATGATCATGACCATTGATGAATACGAATATCCTTGGCCCGTAGTGCATGGATAATTTGTGGTTGTGATACTAATGAATATCCTTGGTAGTAGTGCGAGGGGATGATGTGGATTATTTATTAAAATTTGAGTCCAGTGATAAAAGTGATGAAAAACCTTTTAAATCATAAAAGATAGTAGATTTTATTCTCTCTTGACTCTTTTAATGGATTGCTTGTTTCATTGCGAGTTAAACTTGATGTTTGTTATATTGTATCGGTTTAACATTGTTGAAGGCTAACGATAATTTATTTTGTATTATCTTAGTCATAATATTTCTTCTTTGGGCTAGTTGAGCTCACCCTTTTACTTTCATTGTTCTCTTGAGGAAATGAGAGCGTAGCGAGGGGACTAGTCGGGGAGCGGGTGGCGGTCGAGATAATAGCATTAGTAGTCCTCCTTTATTACATTAAATAGTGTGATAATAAATGTAATGAGGACTCAATTGAGTGTGGATATTGTCTAGATGACAATATTTGTATTAAAACTCACAACATATGTTTTGTCGTATTTTACATTTGTTGTTGTATAATTAAGTTGTATTGAAATTTTGTACCATGTATTTGGCGACTCGAGATGGGTGATGTATACCTATTTTATGATATCGCTTTTATGGAGTAAAATTCAAGAATGCTCGTAAAATATTTCCATGAAAAGATATCGATGAAGCAAGTAAATATCAAAGATATTCCACTAATTTCATGGAGTATAAAAGCCAAAAATTTAACCAACCGAGTATAATAAATAATGGAATAACAAAAGAAATCACCAGTGCATGCGATAAGCATGCATAAAAGTTATTCCAATGTAATAATAAATAATGGAATTAGTCATGCGTAAACGCATAAACAGGATATTCAAGCGTAATAATAAATAACGCATAATCAGTCATGCAGAACGCATTGCATGTGATATTCCAATGTAATAATAAAGAATGGAATAACAGATGAATTTCACCATGTATGCGGTATTTCGCATAGACATATTATTCCAACATAATAATAAAGAATGGAATAATAGAAGAATTTCACCATGTATAGGGTAATCCGCGTATACAGGTTATTCCAACAGAATAATAAAGAATGGAATAACAGAAGAATTTCACCAGGTTATTCCGCGTATAAAAAGTTTTCTGTTTTATTACATTTATCATAATAATAAAACAAAACTTATCACATTTATTAAAATTCACAATATTAATTGACTAGGTCGTTCCCAGGAAAGAGGGGGCTTTCCAATAAGAATTTCTCCCTATTGGCGCGCAATTAGGTGACCAAACCTCTCCTTGGCAGAACTTCTAGTCATCATTAATATTGTAAATAATAATATTAATAACTCTATCATCTCAATTATTAATTTAATAATATATAAAATATCGACAATAATTGAATCAAATAACGTGAGATACTATGCAACAACTTGCATACTTTTCAAAATTTATACATATTACTCACAACTATAACATTATATCAAATCCACACCATAATTTTGAAAAAAAATATTTTGAGAAATTTAAATCTTTATTCATAAAATTTGGGGTCTCACAAATGGAATAACAAATGAAATTCACGGGAGCTGCGATAGGATAGACAGCATGAGTTATTCCAGCGAGAATAATAAAGAATGGAACCGGTCGTACGTAATCCACACGCATGAGGATACTCCAATGAATAATAAAGAATGGAACCAAAGTTATATCGTAATTGCATGCAGACAGGATATTCAAATGAATAATAAATAATGGAATAAAAAAGAATTTCACCGTGTATGCGGTACTTTACATAGACAAAGTTATTCCAACATAATAATAAAGAATGGAATAATGAGGAAGAATTTCACCATGTATGCGGTGCCATTATGATAAAAGTTATTCCAACATAATAATAAAGAATGGAAAAACAGAAACTCTCTTCATGAATACGAAAGAAATAATACCCCTTACTATAATAATAATATCCCTTACCTCAAAAGAAGACCGGATACTAGAATAGTGAGGTAGGAGACTTCTCTTCTTCTTTCTCTCTATAATTTGTCTCTATAATAATTTCTCTATAACTTTATTGAATTGGTGAGAAATGAACGAAGAATGAGCTTCTATTTATAGGAAAATATAGTTTCAATATTTGCATGTTTTGGGGCTCGAAATATT
Source organism: Panax quinquefolius (assembly GCA_020205615.1). Lineage (NCBI taxonomy): Eukaryota > Viridiplantae > Streptophyta > Magnoliopsida > Apiales > Araliaceae > Panax > Panax quinquefolius. The sequence continues at coordinate 53,136,706 of CM035161.1, read as the reverse complement.
ACAGTATAATACCTCCCTCTTTTTCTTCATTTTTAATTTAGTCCTGCAAGTATTATCAAACTTGCACCACCTCCCCTAATAATAAATAATGTGAATCAATAGTTATAATCATGTGAAAATACGAATTATTGTATAGTATCTTCATCTATACTTCCATTTTTAACTTAGTCATGCAAGTATTATCAATCTTGCACCAACTCCCCTAATAGTAAATGAATGTGAATCAATAGTACACACATGTGAACAAATAGTTATAATCATGTGAATCAATAGCAATTAATTGCTCCTTTATCCGGTTAATTACCCGATTGGTCAATATAACCTCCAAAACATCAATTATTATCAAAATAAATGTCGATTTCCACTAACACTAATAATCCCAACACAATGGAACTATTTTTATCAAAAAATTTATTTTTCAAATTTCAAAGTTTGACCTTTTCCAAAAAAGTCAACTTGATACTTTTGACCAAAAAGTTAACCCCGGTAAATTTATTGTTTATAGTCTATTTTTACTAATTTCATCGCTCTGAACTCAAATATCACGTTCGCATCTCCAAATTAAACTCCAAACTCAAATTCGATTTTTAATAACATTTATTCATTATTATTATAATTCGCAATATTTAACAACCAGGTCGTTCCCAGGAAAGAGGGGGCTTTCCGATAAGGATTTCTCCTTATTGGCGCGCAATTAGGTGACAAAACCTTTCCTTGACAGAACTTCTATACATTGTCAATATTGCAAATAATATTATGAATAACTTTATCGTCTCATTTATTGATTTAATAATATATCATATTATGCAGATGATACTGTGACAATAATTGAATTAACAATGTGAGATATATGATGCAGTAATTTCTGTAGCAATAATTGAGTATAACTGAGTGACTTCTTACGTAAGCATCAATAATCAATATCGAGTGTTACTATGCAATCACGCGTATTACTGTACTTTTACTACCTGGTAGTTCAACAGTTTTAACGGTAACACTTTCGCTGTTATTTTTATAAAAAGATAATTTTGTCATTTTCTAACTACGACAATACTTTCGTTGTGGGTTCCACCAATGATTTTGTCGTCGTACGAATATTCCCCGACCAAATTAATATAATATAACAACTTGCATACTTTGCAAAATTTTCAAATATCACCCTTAACTTTAAACTTTTATCAATTTAACCATTTACTAAATAGAATAATTATAAGAAAATTGAATACTTTCATTTCATAAAATTTGGGATCTCACAATCTCCCATCCTTATGAAATTTCGCCCTCCAAATTTACGTACGTACCTGGTATTCGAAGAGATGAGAATACCTTGCTTTCTTTTCGGATTGTACCTTCTCAATTATATCCTCTGTATCAAGATTTTTTCATTACTCATCTCTTGTATTTCAGATATCATTCTAGAATATAACTTTAAAATAAAGGTTAATTGACATATCACAAATTGTCAACTTATCAAGTTAAAATTTTGGCTTAGGTAAGTCACACACTAGCGAAGTATATTACTCGTCTCTCCCCTCCTAGTTCTAGACTCATATCTCCACTAGCGACCATATCACTAAGCTCTGATACCATTTGTGACGCCCCCAAAATAGGTCCACACAACCCATTCTAAGTCGCCAAATATCACACTATAAAAATCGAATACAAACTTCATTTATACAACTGTTGAACTATCGTACAGAGTACGACAACAGATAAGCTGTGAGTTTTAATACAAATGTATGTAACTCTCATGGTGCCTCGACCATAACCTTACAATGGTACTTTACATAAAAGTACAGTCAAAAATTGTTTTAGAAATTAAAATCTTTGCGAAGTGTTCAGGAAACCTTCGTACATGGGAGACCATGCGTCTAGGTTATGACAGATATCATATGTCCATAGAATTATCCTTGGTTGACCAAATAGACCCCCAAAAATATGAGAAGATTACTATCATCTTCTTTCCAATGGCGAGTCTTCCCTTGACATATAATTATCTCTGTTGTCTCCAAGTGAAAATTATATTTCAAATAAACTCCAAGATTATATAGGTAGTGCACAACCCTGTCTTATGATAACACGAAGTCGTCGGTCATTAGACATCTTGTATGATAGTGGAAAAAATGCCCTTCCAAAGTTGGGTTCACCTCACCCTATTCGGTTCACCAAAATTAAATATCAAATGACATATACAATACGACACACTTATCTAAAGTTCTTAATAAAATTATTTCCATACTATTTAGGAGAACCTCAGCATGACTATAGACCATAGTTCTATTCCCTGCTATCCAGCTCGATTTCTAAGAACACTCTTATTACCTAAAAGGAATTGTTAAGCAAAAGGGTGAGCACAACTAGCTCAGTAAAGAATATCATGACTAAAGATAATTTACATCATCAATAGCCTTCATCAATAATAAATCGGAGATTTAGAACATATGGTAGATGATAAAACTTTTCAACCATAGTTGCAGCAGAACGAGCAATCCATTAGAAGAGTCAAATAGACCATCAGGTCTATTATCTTCTCTATGTTAAAAGTCCACCAATAATGTTTTATCCCTGTAACATCAATCAATAATTTCTGTCCACAATCATATGAATAACTCATAATCATAATTGTGATTTTAAATTCCTCTTCGCACCCAGGACGAAGATAATTTTCATCACCTATCTTCACATGAAACATCAAAAATCATGGTAATACCAAATCAAAATTCCTACTCATAATCATACTAATAAATTCATCTTTGCACTATGGCAAAAGATATTCATTAATAATTCATCTTTGCACTATAGGCCAAAGACATACAACTGTATTTTAGAAGAGTCAAGTAGAGCATGATATCTACTATCTTTTACGAATTAAAAGTGTATAATCAATATTATATCGTTGAGACTCAGCTTAATAAATAATCCACATCATCGAATCATCCCTGCACTACAACCAAGGATATTCATGTAATCATCAATGGTCATGATTATAACAAATAATACTTGGTTATAATCATACCAATAACTGTCCATCAATGCACTACGAGCCAATGAGGACTTTTACCACATCATCTATAACGTTAGAGGTCATGATTATACCAAATGATCCCTGGTCATAATCATACCAATAAACAGTTCATATATGCACATTAGCCAAAGATACTCATCAATCAATAGTTCATCTTTGCACTTAAGTCAAAGATATATAATTATAAAACCAATAATGAACAGTCCATCTTTGCACATAAGCCAAAGATATACAACTGTAAAACTAATAATCAACTATCCATCTTTACACATATGCCAAAGATGACTTTCATCATAATATAAGCATGAGGATGATGACAATGATATAAGCATTAATCAAACGAAATCAAGGATAAATTTTAAAGACTTTAAATTTATCCAGAATTTAAAATATCCAAATGTTATCAATCACTTAATAATCTCATAATCTAATATCATCAATATTATAAAAATATTTTAATCATTTCTTAAGCTTATAAATAATTTATTTTAATTATTTACACTTTACCAAATAATGCATTTAATCCTTCAAAAAATGCCATACTCATAAGATTTCATCACCAATGATCAAATCTCTCACCAAAAATATGCAAATACCTTATATAGGATTTTCAAGCCATAAAATCCTATTTACCAATTTTTCAACTTCACATAACATATTTAATTCATATGTTCGGTAACAAAACCATTTTCATAAAAATACCAAATCAGTCCCAAAAATTATTCTTTTCTGGGATTTAGTAGAATATAGTCCCATATTGAACATATATTTTTCTCGGAATTTTTAAAATTCATTTACTATTTTTCATATGGCCAAAACTGTTGAATATTTAAACATTTATCATAAATTGTACTTTTGTCCAAAAATTCAAAAATTTATAGGGTATACTCCTGTTATATATATGTACTCTCAATAAAAATTTCACCAATTTTGGAATTAACCACAAGGAGTTATAAGGGTTTACTTTTAAAATAGTCTTTTCTCGTAAAATTCATAAGTCCTAATCTATACATCCAAAAATCGCTATTTTTGGATACAATCTAGAAAACTCATCAAATTATCATTTCAAAATTTTCCAAAATTTTTTAGGGTCAGAAAAATTATGAAACTGCAAATAGATTTTCGTCCGCCATGCGATAATCCACATAGATAGATCATTTCCACAATTTAATAAGGAATGAATACGAAGGATCATTCACCATACATGTGGTAATCAACATAGACAGGTTATTCCAACAGAATAATAAAGAATGGAATAACAGAAGAATTCACCATGCATGCGGTAGTCCGCGTAGACAGGTTATTCCAACAGAATAATAAAGAATGGAATAACAGAAGAATTCACCAGGCATATGATAAACCGTATAGACATGTTATTCCAACAGAATAATAAAGAATGGAATAACAACAGAATTCACCAGGCCTGTGATAGACCACACAAACTGGTTATTCTAACAGAATAATAAAGAATGGAACCAGGTCATGCGTAATCCAGGATATTCCAACAGAATAATAAAAAATGGAACCAGGTCATGCGTAATCCACACAGACAGGATATTCCAATAGAATAATAAAGAATGGAATAACAGAAGAATTTCACCATGAATGCGGTACTTTGCATAGACAAGTTATTCCAACATAATAATAAAGAATGGAATAACAGAAGAATTTCACCATGTATGCAAGATTACTTTGATGTAGGCGAGTTATTCAATATAATAATAAAGAATGGAATAACAGAAGAATTTCACCATGTTTGCGGTACTTCGCATAAACAGGTTATTCTATCATAATAATAAAGAATGGAATAACATAAGCTCTCTTCATGAATACGAAAGAAATAATACGCCTTACTATAATAATAATATCTCTTACCTCAAAAGAAGACTGGATACTAGAATAGTGAGGTAGCAGACTTCTCTTCTTCTTTCTCTCTATAATTTCTCTCTATAATAATTGCTCTATAGCTTTAGTGAAGTGGTGAGAAATGACGGAAGAATGAGCTTCTATTTATAGGAAAATAGTTTCAATAATTGCACGTTTTGGGGCTCGAATTATTACAGTATAATATCTCCCTCTTTTTCTTCATTTTTAATTTAGTCCTGCAAGTATTATCAAACTTGCACCACCTTCCCTAATAGTAAATTTGAGACCCCAAATTTTATGAATAAAGATTTAAATTTCTTGAAATATTTTTTTTTGAATATTATGGTGTGGATTTGATATAATATTATAGTTGTGAGTAATATTTACAAATTTTACAAAGTAAGCAAGTGGTTATATAATATTCGATTGGTCAGAGAATATTCTTTTTGTCACGGAATATCCGTATGACGGTACAATCATTGGTGGACCCCACAACGGAAGTATTGTCGTAGTTAAAAAATGACAGAATTATCATTTTATAAAAATAACGTCGAAAGTGTTACCGTTAAAACTGTTGAACTACCTGGTAGTAAAAGTACAGTAATACGCGTGGTTGCATAGTAGCACACGGTATTGATTATTGATGCTTAAGAAGTCACTCAGTTATATTCAATTATTGCTACAGTAATTGCTGCATCATATCTCTCATATTATTGATTCAATTATTGTCACAGTATCATTTGCATAATATGATATATTATTAAATCAATAATTGAGATGACAAAGTTGTTCATATTATTAAATTGCAATATTTATAATGTCTAGAATTTCTGTCAAGGAGAGGTTTGGTCACCTAATTGCGCGCCAATAGGGAGAACTCCTTATTGGAAAGCCCCCTCTTTCTTGGGAACGACCTGGTTGTTAAATATTGTGAGTTATAATATTGATGATGAATAAGCTCGTGATGATTAAAGATGAAATTGATAGTTCCATTGTGTGAAAATTATTAGTGTTAGTAGAATTCGATATTTATGTCGATAATAATTGATGTCTGGAGGTTATATTGTTCAATCGGGTATTCGGGGCACTATTCATTTTAGAGTACTATTCACGAGTTACTATTCACAAGTTATTATTCATGAAGTACTATTCACGAGTTACTATTCAGGAGTTACTATTCACCTAAAAAATATATTTCTTTTCGGTCCAAATCATTTTTGGGTACAATATTATTCCATGAGGAGATGTGCTAATTTTTCAGACCGTTGGTTGAAGTTATAATAATGAATCAATATGGACCACTAGTGGAAAGTTATAATAGTGAATCAATATGGACCGCTGGTGGAAAGTTATAATAGTGAATCAATATGGATCGTTGGTTTAAAGTTTTAATAGTAAATCAGTATAGACCGTTGCTTTAAGTTTTAATAGTAAATCAATATGGACCGTCCGTTTAAAAGTAAATCAATCTGGACCGTTAATGAATAAGTTACTATTCAGTCCATTCTCCTATAAATTGAAGCTCATTCCTTCATTATTTCTTACGAATTCACTGAAACTCTTAAGAGAGAAATTATAGAGAGAAAGAAGAAGAGAAGTCAGCTACCTCTCTATTCCAATATCCAGTTTCTTCTAAGGTAAGAGATATTATTTGTTGTACTCGTGAGGGGTATTATTTCTTTCTTATTCATGAAGAGAACTTCTGTTATTCCATTATTTATTATTCTGTTGGAATAACCTATTATGCGAAGTACCGCATACATGGTGAAATTCTTCTGTTATTCCATTCTTTATTATTATGTTGGAATAACCTGTTTATGCAAAGTACCGCATACATGGTGAAATTCTTCTATTATTCCATTCATTATTGTTTTGTCAGAATATCATGTCTATGCGTTTATGCTGGACCTGGTTCCATTAATTATTATTCTATTGGAATAACCTGTCTATGCGGTCTATCGCATGCATGGTGATTTCTGTTGTTATTCCATTCTTTATTATTACATTGGAATATCACATCATGCGTTTACCTTGGGACACGGTTCCATTATTTATTCTTACATCGGGGTAACTTTATGCATGCGGTTTAACTTACACATGGTGAATACTAATGTTATTCCATTCTTTATTATTCTGTTGGAATAACCTATCTATGTGGATTACCACATGCATGGTGAATGATCCTTTGTATTCATTCCTTATTAAATTGTGGAAATGATCTATATACGTGGATTACCGCATAACGGGTGAAAATTCATTTGCAGTTTCATATATTCTATTATACTTAGTTGGTTAAAGTTTTTGCTTCTATACTCCATTAAATTAGTGGAATATCCTTGATATTTGTACTTCATCCAGTATCTTTTCATGGAAATATTCTTCTGAGCATTCTTGAATTTTACTCCACAAAGAAGTATAATGTTGACAATTTGGACGCTATTAATTTCTGGATAAATTAATTCTTGAACTTGTTTTATTGAATTATTATGTCATTGTCATCATCCTCATGTGTATATTATAATGAAAGTCATCTTTGGCTTACGTGCATAGATGGACTTAGTATGATTATGACCAGGGACCATTCGGTATAATCATGACCTGTAATGTTATAAATGATATGGTAAAAGTCCTCAGTGGTTGTAATACATTGATGGACAGTTTTTGGTATGATTTTGACCATGGATTGTTCGATATACTCATGACCATTAATGATTTAATGAATATCCTTGGCCCGTAATCCAGGGATGATTAGATGATGTATTTTATTTATTAAGCTGAGTCTCAGCGATAAAAGTTGATGAAAACATTTTATACCATAGAAGATAGTAGATTTTATTCTCTACTTGACTCTTCTAATGGATTGCTTGTTCCGCTGCAGTTAAACTTGATGTCTATTGTATTTTATCAGTTTAACATTGTTGAAGACTATTGATAATTTATTCTGCATTATCATAGTCATAATATTTCTTACTGAGCTAGTTGAGCTCACCCTTTCTTTCACTGTTCTCTTCAGGAAATGAGAATATAGCTAGGACGAGTCGGGGAACGGAGTGATGGTCCAGATGATAGCATTAGTAGTCCTCACTATTCTGTTAAATAGTGTGACAATAAATGTAATGAGTACTCCATTTAGTGTGGATATTGTCTAGATGATAATATTCTTATTAAAACTCTCAATTTATGTATTATCGTATATTACATGACGGTTGTATAATTAAGTTTTTATTTGTATTCTGTACCATGTATTTGGTGACTCAAGATGGGTGATGTATACCTATTTTGGGGGCATCATAGTTGGTATCAAAGCTTAGGGATATGATCTCTGGCTGAGATGTGAGACAAGAACTAGGAGGGGAGAGACGGGAATTCCTTCGCTAATATGACCTACCTAAGTTTATTTGGTATTTAATTAGCCGATCAGAGTTTAGGGATAATATGTGATATGTCAATTAACCCTTGTTTTGTGACAGTGTTTGTATTCAGATGTTGTGAACAGGGATCAGTTATTGGAGCGCGATAATGAGTCAGCACAACCAAAAGGCAACGAGAAATAACATGATAATAATCGTACCGGTGGCAACAGCCATCGGAACAATGATAACCATCGTGGGGGAAATTATCATGCCAAGAATGGTATCCACTTCGGTGGTAATCATGGCTAAGAAAATAAAAGTGGAAATTTCAAGAAGAGAAGGTCACCTAGCCAGATTTTGTCGTGCACCAAAGTCAAGTCCAGCTGCGATTGTGGCACCCAAGGCGGATACAGACAAAATAAAGTCAGTGGTTTTAGGAAGAGCGTTTTCCGTGACTTCTCAAAAGCGAGTAACCCGAACGAAGTTAGCACGGGTTAGTTAATTATAAATTTTTGCGAAGTCTATACCTTATTAGATACCGGTTTTACCCATTCCTTTATTTCTTCTACTTGCGCTCAACGTTTAAATTTGACTCCGGAGAAGTTAGACTTTGACTTATCTGTTGAAACTCCGTTAGGAGAAACCTTCATTACATGTGTTATCCAAGTCTTGGATGAGAGTCACAGTTTTGAATGAAATTTCTATTGTTAATAAATTTCCAGATGTATTCTTGAAGACTTCTTAGCCTACCCCAGAACATGAAATCAAATTTTGTAGTGGCCCCAATACAAAACCCATTCTTCAACCATTAAATATATCTTCACCCAAAAGGAACGTATAATGCGCCAAAGACGATGGCTCGAGCTGTTGAAGGATATGACCATTCAATATCATCGTGGAAGAGCGAACGTGGTAGCTGACGCGTTGAGTAGAAGATCGTATGCGTTTGTGAGTGCGATGTTGTTAACACAAAGACCCATTTCGTATAACTTACAAATGATGAAGATAGAGTTAAATACTCTAGGGACCCACGTGAAGATAACGAATATACGAGTAGAATCGACTTTAATCGATAAAGTTGAAGCCGCTCAAGCTACACACCCGAATCTGATGAATGTGAAAAAGAAGGTTCAAGAAAGCGTTATCTCAACCCTCGATTTAATTGGCCCATTTGAAATCCTCGATGGAGTAGGGCGTAGCCTATAGACTCGTTTTTTTTGCTAAGTATGTCGCGTGTTCATAACGTTTTTCACGTATCGATGTTACGTAAATCTGTGGACGACCCGAACCACATTATTAAATTAGAACTAGACGAGATAGTAGAAGATTTAACATATAAGGAGATACGTGCTAAAATTTTGATAAGAATTATCATATTCAACACTCAAAGGTTATACCTCAAGAGTTAGAATCTGAAATGAAGTCAAGGTATCCTCATCTCTTCGGCATACAAGGTACGTACATAAATTTCGAGGGCAAAATTTCATAAGGAGGGGAGATTGTGAGACCCCAAATTTTATGAATAAAGATTTAAATTTCTCAAAATATTTTTTTTGAATATTATGGTGTGGATTTGATATAATGTTATAGTTGTGGGTAATATTTACAAATTTTGCAAAGTAAGCAAGTGGTTATATAATATTCAATTGGTCGGAGAATATTCTTTTTGTCGGGGAATATCCGTACGACGGCACAATCATTGGTGGACCCCATAACGGAAGTATTGTCATAGTTAAAAAATGACAGAATTATCATTTTATAAAAATAACGGCGAAAGTGTTATCGTTAAAACTTTTGAACTACCTGGTAGTAAAAGTACAGTAATACGCGTGGTTGTATAGTAGCACACGGTATTGATTATTGATGCTTACGATGTCACTCAGTTATACTCAATTATTGCTATAGTAATTGTTGCATCATATCTCTCATATTATTGATTAAATTATTGTCACAGTATCATTTGCATAATATGATATATTATTAAATCATTAATTGAGACGACAAAGTTGTTCATATTATTAAATTGCAATATTTACAATGTCTAGAAGTTCTGTCAAGGAGAGGTTTGGTCACCTAATTGCGCGCCAATAGGTAGAAATCCTTATTGGAAAGCCCCCTATTTCCTGGGAACGACCTGGTTGTTAAATATTGTGAGTTATAATATTGATGATGAATAAGCTCGTGTTGATTAAAGATGAAATTGATAGTTTCATTGTGTGGAAATTATTAGTGTTAATAGAAATCGATATTTATGTCGATAATAATTAATGTCTGGAGGTTATATTATTCAATCGGGTATTTGGGGCACTTTACGTGTCGGAGTACTATTCACGGGGTACTATTCATCCGAAAAATATATTTCTTTTCGGTCCAAATCATTTTTGGGTACAATATTATTCCATGAGGAGATGTGCTAATTTTTCAGACCGTTGGTTGAAGTTATAATAATGAATCAATATGGACCGCTAGTGGAAAGTTATAATAGTGAATCAATATGGACCGCTGGTGGAAAGTTATAATAGTGAATCAATATGGATCGTTGGTTTAAAGTTTTAATAGTAAATCAGTATGGACCGTTGCTTTAAGTTTTAATAGTAAATCAATATGGACCGTCCGTTTAAAAGTAAATCAATCTGGACCGTTAATGAATAAGTTACTATTCAGTCCATTCTCCTATAAATTGAAGCTCATTCCTTCATTATTTCTTACGAATTCACTGAAACTCTTAAGAGAGAAATTATAGAGAGAAAGAAGAAGAGAAGTCAGCTACCTCTCTATTCCAATATCCAGTTTCTTCTAAGGTAAGAGATATTATTTGTTGTACTCGTGAGGGGTATTATTTCTTTCTTATTCATGAAGAGAATTTCTGTTATTCCATTCTTTATTATTCTGTTAGAATAACCTATTATGCGAAGTACCGCATACATGGTGAAATTCTTCCGTTATTCCATTCTTTATTATTATGTTGGAATAACCTGTTTATGCAAAGTACCGCATACATGGTGAAATTCTTCTATTATTCCGTTCATTATTGTTTTGTCAGAATATCATGTCTATGCGTTTACACCGGACCTGGTTTCATTAATTATTATTCTATTGGAATAACCTGCTGCATGCGATCTATCTATGCATGGTGATTTCATTGTCTATCGCATTCTTTATTATGGTGATCCTATTTTCGTTTTATTATTCCATTCTTTATTATACATTTGGAATATCTTGTGCATGCGATTTCGCAGGACTCGTTCCATTATTTATTCTTACATCGAATAGTAACATGTTTCATGCGGTTTATTACATTGCGCATTTGGTGAATATGGTATCATTATTCCATTCTTTATTATTCTGTTGGAATAACCTGTCTATGTGGATTACCACATGCATGGTGAATAATCCTTTGTATTCATTCCTTATTAAATTGTGGAAATGATCTATATACGTGGATTACCGCATAACGGGTAAAAATCCATTTGCAGTTTCATATATTCTGTTATACTTAGTTGGTTAAAGTTTTGGCTTCTATACTCCATGAAATTAGTGGAATATCCTTGATATTTGCACTTCATCCAGTATCTTTTCATGGAAATATTCTTCTGAGCATTCTTGAATTTTACTCCACAAAGAAGAATAATGTTGACAATTTGGACGCTATTAATTTCTGGATAAATTAATTCTTGAACTTGTTTTATTGAATTATTATGTCATTGTCATCATCCTCATGTTTATATTATAATGAAAGTCATCTTTGGCTTACGAGCATAGATGGACTTAGTATGATTATGACCAGGGACCATTCGGTATAATCATGACCTGTAATGTTATAAATGATATGGTAAAAGTCCTCAGTGGCCGTAATACATTGATGAAAAGTTTTTGGTATGATTTTGACCATGGATTGTTCGGTATACTCATGACCATTAATGATTTAATGAATATCCTTGGCCCATAATATAGGGATGATTAGATGATGTATTTTATTTATTAAGCTGAGTCTCAGCGATAAAAGTTGATGAAAACATTTTATACCATAGAAGATAGTAGATTTTATTCTCTACTTGACTCTTCTAATGGATTGCTTGTTCCGCTGCAGTTAAACTTGATGTCTATTGTATTTTATCAGTTTAACATTGTTGAAGACTATTGATAATTTATTATGCATTATCATAGTCATAATATTTCTTACTGAGCTAGTTGAGCTCACCCTTTCTTTCACTGTTCTCTTCAGGAAATGAGAATATAGCTAGGACGAGTCAGGGAACGGAGTGATGGTCCAGATGATAGCATTAGTAGTCCTCACTATTCTGTTAAATAGTGTGACAATAAATGTAATCAGGACTCCATTGAGTGTGGATATTGTCTAGATGACAATATTCTTATTAAAACTCTCAATTTATGTATTATCGTATATTACATGACGGTTGTATAATTAAGTTTGTATTTGTATTCTGTACCATGTATTTGGTGACTCAAGATGGGTGATGTATACCTATTTTGGGAGCGTCATAGTTGGTATCAAAGCTTAGGGATATGATCTCTGGCTGAGATGTGAGATAAGAACTAGGAGGAGAGGCAGGAATTCCTTCGCTAATATGACCTACCTAAGTTTATTTGGTATTTAATTAGCCGATCAGAGTATAGGGATAATATGTGATATGTCAATTAACCCTTGTTTTGTGACAGTGTTTGTATTCAAGATGTTGTGAATAGGGCTCGGTTATTGGGCGCGATAATGAGTCAGCACAACCAAAAGGCAACGAGCAACAACATGATAATAAATAAATGCGTTGGCAAAATGACCATCTGAACAATGATAATAACCATCGTGGGGGAAATTATCATGCCAAGAATGGTATCCACTTCGGTGGTAATCATGGCTAAGATAATAAAAGTGGAAATTTCAAGAAGAGAAGGTCACCTAGCCAAATTTTGTCGTGCACCAAAGTCAAATCCAGCTGGGATTGTGGCACCCAAGCGGATCTGAGACAAAATAAAAGTCGGTGGTTTTAGGAAGAAGCGTTTTCGTGACTTCTCAAAAGCGAGTAACCCGAAGTTAACACGGGTTAGTTAATTATAAATTTTTATGAAGTCTATACCTTATTAGATCTGGGTTTTACCCATTCCTTTATTTCTTCTACTTGCGCTCAACGTTTAAATTTGACTCCGGAGAAGTTAGACTTTGACTTATCTGTTGAAACTTCGTTAGGAGAAACCTTCATTACATGTGTTATCCAAGTCTTGGATGAGAGTCACAGTTTTGAATGAAATTTCTATTGTTAATAAATTTCCAGATGTATTCTTGAAGACTTCTTAGCCTACCCCAGAACGTTAAATCAAATTTTGTAGTGGCCCCAATACAAAACCCATTCTTCAACCCTTAAATATTTCTTCACCCAAAATAAACGTATAATGCGCCAAAGACGATGGCTCGAGCTGTTGAAGGATACGACCATTCAATATCATCGTGGAAGAGCGAACGTGGTAGCTGACACGTTGAGTAGAAGATCCTATGCGTTTATGAGTGCGATGTTGTTAACACAAAGACCCATTTCGTATAACTTACAAATGATGAAGATAGAGTTAAATACTCTAGGGACCCACGTGAAGATAACGAATATACGAGTAGAATCGACTTTAATCGATAAAGTTAAAGCCGCTCAAGCTACACACCCGAATCTGATGAATGTGAAAAAGAAGGTTCAAGAAGGCGTTATCTCAACCCTCGATTTAATTGGCCCATTTGAAATCCTCGATGGAGTAGGGCGTAGCCTATAGACTCGCTTTCTTTGCTAAGTATGTCGCGTGTTCATAACGTTTTTCACGTATCAATGTTACGTAAATATGTGGACGACCCGAACCACATTATTAAATTAGAACTAGACGAGATAGTAGAAGATTTAACATATAAGGAGATACGTGCTAAAATTTTGATAAGAATTATCATATTCAACACTCAAAGGTTATACCTCAAGAGTTAGAATCTGAAATGAAGTCAAGGTATCCTCATCTCTTCTAAGATACAAGGAATACGTACATAAATTTCGAGGGCAAAATTTCATAAGGAGGGAGATTGTGAGACCCCAAATTTTATGAATAAAGATTTAAATTTCTCAAAATATTTTTTTTGAATATTATGGTGTGGATTTGATATAATGTTATAGTTGTGGGTAATATTTACAAATTTTGCAAAGTAAGCAAGTGGTTATATAATATTCAATTGGTCGGAGAATATTCTTTTTGTCGGGGAATATCCAAATGCTAAGACAATCATTGGTGGACCCCATAACGGAAGTATTGTCATAGTTAAAAAATGACAGAATTATCATTTTATAAAAATAACGGCGAAAGTGTTATCGTTAAAACTTTTGAACTACCTGGTAGTAAAAGTACAGTAATACGCGTGGTTGTATAGTAGCACACGGTATTGATTATTGATGCTTACGATGTCACTCAGTTATACTCAATTATTGCTACAGTAATTGTTGCATCATATCTCTCATATTATTGATTAAATTATTGTCACAGTATCATTTGCATAATATGATATATTATTAAATCAATAATTGAGACGACAAAGTTGTTCATATTATTAAATTGCAATATTTACAATGTCAGAAGTTACACAAGGAGAGGTTTGGTCACCTAATTGCGGCATGATAGGTAGAAATCCTTATTGGAAAGCCCCTATTTCACAGGAGCGACACGGTTGTTAAATATTGTGAGTTATAATATTGATGATGAATAAGCTCGTGTTGATTAAAGATGAAATTGATAGTTTCATTGTGTGGAAATTATTAGTGTTAATAGAAATCGATATTTATGTCGATAATAATTAATGTCTGGAGGTTATATTATTCAATCGGGTATTTGGGGCACTTTTACGTGTTGGAAGTACTATTCACGGGTACTATTCATCCAAAAATATATTTCTTTTCGGTCCAAATCATTTTTGGGTACAATATTATTCCATGAGGAGATGTGCTAATTTTTCAGACCGTTGGTTGAAGTTATAATAATGAATCAATATGGACCGCTAGTGGAAAGTTATAATAGTGAATCAATATGGACCGCTGGTGGAAAGTTATAATAGTGAATCAATATGGATCGCTGGTTTAAAGTTTTAATAGTAAATCAGTATGGACCGTTGCTTTAAGTTTTAATAGTAAATCAATATGGACCGTCCGTTTAAAAGTAAATCAATCTGGACCGTTAATGAATAAGTTACTATTCAGTCCATTCTCCTATAAATTGAAGCTCATTCCTTCATTATTTCTTACGAATTCACTGAAACTCTTAAGAGAGAAATTATAGAGAGAAAGAAGAAGAGAAGTCAGCTACCTCTCTATTCCAATATCCAGTTTCTTCTAAGGTAAGAGATATTATTTGTTGTACTCGTGAGGGGTATTATTTCTTTCTTATTCATGAAGAGAACTTCTGTTATTCCATTCTTTATTATTCTGTTGGAATAACCTATTATGCAAAGTACAACATACATGGTGAAATTCTTCTGTTATTCCATTCTTTATTATTATGTTGGAATAACCTGTTTATGCAAAGTATGCAAAGTACCGTATACATGGTGAAATTCTTTATTATTCCGTTCATTAATTCGTTAATATTCGCTTCGCGTTCATTGCATTGTTAATTATTATTATTATTGGAATAACATGTCTCATGCGCTCTATCGCATGCATGGTGACGTTGTTATTCCATTCTTTATTATTTATGAAAATATCCTATTTCACATTGCGTTTACACGGGACACGGTTCCATTATTTATTATTACATTGGAATAACCTATCATGCTTGATCTATCGCATGCATGGTGATTTACATTGTTATTCCATTCTTTATTATTACGTTGGAATATCTCATGCATGCGTTTCGTGGGACACGGTTCCATTATTTATTCTTCATCGAATATAACATGTATGCGTGACGTTCCATTATTTATTATTACATTGGGAATAACATGTATGGTGAATCTATACATATCGCATTGGTGAATTCTTCCGTTATTCATTCTTTATTATTCATTGGAATAACTTTTGTCTATGTGGATTACCACATGCATGGTGAATGATCCTTTGTATTCATTCTTTATTAAATTGTGGAAATGATCTATATACGTGGATTACCGCATAACGGGTGAAAATCCATTTGCAGTTTCATATATTCTGCTATACTTAGTTGGTTAAAGTTTTGGCTTCTATACTCCATGAAATTAGTGGAATATCCTTGATATTTGCACTTCATCCAGTATCTTTTCATGGAAATATTCTTCTGAGCATTCTTGAATTTTACTCCACAAAGAAGTATAATGTTGACAATTTGGACGCTATTAATTTCTGGATAAATTAATTCTTGAACTTGTTTTATTGAATTATTATGTCATTGTCATCATCCTCATGTTTATATTATAATGAAAGTCATCTTTGGCTTACGTGCATAGATGGACTTAGTATGATTATGACCAGGGACCATTCGGTATAATCATGACCTGTAATGTTATAAATGATATGGTAAAAGTCCTCAGTGGGTGTAATGCACTGATGGACAGTTTTTGGTATGATTTTGACCATGGATTGTTCGGTATACTCATGACCATTAATGATTTAATGAATATCCTTGGCCCGTAATACAAGGATGATTAGATGATGTATTTTATTTATTAAGCTGAGTCTCAGCGATAAAAATTGATGAAAACATTTTATATCATAGAAGATAGTATTTTTTATTCTCTACTTGTCTCTTCTAATGGATTGCTTGTTCCGCTGCAGTTGAACTTGATGTCTATTGTATTTTATCAGTTTAACATTGTTGAAGACTATTGATAATTTATTCTGTATTATCATAGTCATAATATTTCTTACTGGGCTAGTTGAGCTCACCCTTTCTTTCCTTTGTTTCTCTTTGAAATGAGAATATAGCTGGGACGAGTCGGGGAACAGAGTGATAGTCCAAATGATAGCATTATTAGTCCTCACTATTCTGTTAAATAGTGTGACAATAAATGTATTGAGGACTCCATTGAGTGTGGATATTGTCTAGATGACAATATTCTTATTAAAACTCTCAGTTTATGTATTGTCGTATATTACACGACGGTTGTATAATTAAGTTTTTATTTGTATTCTGTACCATGTATTTGGTGACTCAAGATGGGTGATGTATACCTATTTTGGGGGCGTCATAGTTGGTATCAAAGCTTAGGGATATGATCTCTGGCTGAGATGTGAGATAAGAACTAGGAGGGGAGAGACGGGAATTCCTTCGCTAATATGACCTACCTAAGTTTATTTGGTATTTAATTAGCCGATCAGAGTTTAGGGATAATATGTGATATGTCAATTAACCCTTGTTTTGTGACAGTGTTTGTATTCAGATGTTGTGAATAGGGATCAGTTATTGGAGCGCGATAATGAGTCAGCACAACCAAAAGGCAACGAGCAACAACATGATAATAATAAATGCAATTTGGCAATGACCATCGGAACAATGATAACCATCGTGGGGGAAATTATCATGCCAAGAATGGTATCCACTTCGGTGGTAATCATGGCTAAGATAATAAAAGTGGAAATTTCAAGAAGAGAAGGTCACCTAGCCAGATTTTGTCGTGCACCAAAGTCAAATCCAGCTGGGATTGTGGCACCCAAGGCGGATACAGACAAAATAAAGTCGGTGGTTTTAGGAAGAGCGTTTTCCGTGACTTCTCAAAAAGCGAGTAACCCAAACGAAGTTAGCACGGGTTAGTTAATTATAAATTTTTGCGAAGTCTATACCTTATTAGATACCGGTTTTACCCATTCCTTTATTTCTTCTACTTGCGCTCAACGTTTAAATTTGACTCCGGAGAAGTTAGACTTTGACTTATCTGTTGAAACTCCGTTAGGAGAAACCTTCATTACATGTGTTATCCAAGTCTTGGATGAGAGTCACAGTTTTGAATGAAATTTCTATTATTAATAAATTTCCTGATGTATTCTTGAAGACTTCTTAGCCTACCCCAGAACGTGAAATCAAATTTTGTAGTGGCCCCAATACAAAACCCATTCTTCAACCCTTAAATATTTCTTCACCCAAAAGGAACGTATAATGCGCCAAAGACGATGGCTCGAGCTGTTGAAGGATACGACCATTCAATATCATCGTGGAAGAGCGAACATGGTAGCTGACGCGTTGAGTAGAAGATCGTATGCATTTATGAGTGCGATGTTGTTAACACAAAGACCCATTTCGTATAACTTACAAATGATGAAGATAGAGTTAAATACTCTAGGGACCCACGTGAAGATAACGAATATACGAGTAGAATCGACTTTAATCGATAAAGTTAAAGCCGCTCAAGCTACACACCCGAATCTGATGAATGTGAAAAAGAAGGTTCAAGAAGGCGTTATCTCAACCCTCGATTTAATTGGCCCATTTGAAATCCTCGATGGAGTAGGAACTGTAGCCTATAGACTCGTTTTACTGCTAAGTATGTCGCGTGTTCATAACGTTTTTCACGTATCGATGTTACGTAAATCTGTGGACGACCCGAACCACATTATTAAATTAGAACTAGACGAGATAGTAGAAGATTTAACATATAAGGAGATACGTTCTAAAATTTTGATAAGAATTATCATATTCAACACTCAAAGGTTATACCTCAAGAGTTAGAATCTGAAATGAAGTCAAGGTATCCTCATCTCTTCGGCATACAAGGTACGTACATAAATTTCGAGGGCAAAATTTCATAAGGAGGGGAGATTGTGAGACCCCAAATTTTATGAATAAAGATTTAAATTTCTCAAAATATTTTTTTTGAATATTATGGTGTGGATTTGATATAATGTTATAGTTGTGGGTAATATTTACAAATTTTGCAAAGTAAGCAAGTGGTTATATAATATTCAATTGGTCGGAGAATATTCTTTTTGTCGGGGAATATCCGTACGACGGCACAATCATTGGTGGACCCCATAACGGAAGTATTGTCATAGTTAAAAAATGACAGAATTATCATTTTATAAAAATAACGGCGAAAGTGTTATCGTTAAAACTTTTGAACTACCTGGTAGTAAAAGTACAGTAATACGCGTGGTTGTATAGTAGCACACGTAATTGATTATTGATGCTTACGATGTCACTCAGTTATACTCAATTATTGCTACAGTAATTGTTGCATCATATCTCTCATATTATTGATTAAATTATTGTCACAGTATCATTTGCATAATATGATATATTATTAAATCAATAATTGAGACGACAAAGTTGTTCATATTATTAAATTGCAATATTTACAATGTCTAGAAGTTCTGTCAAGGAGAGGTTTGGTCACCTAATTGCGCGCCAATAGGGAGAAATCCTTATTGGAAAGCCCCCTATTTCCTGGGAACGACCTGGTTGTTAAATATTGTGAGTTATAATATTGATGATGAATAAGCTCGTGTTGATTAAAGATGAAATTGATAGTTTCATTGTGTGGAAATTATTAGTGTTAATAGAAATCGATATTTATGTCGATAATAATTAATGTCTGGAGGTTATATTATTCAATCGGGTATTTGGGGCACTTTACATGTCCGGAGTACTATTCACGAGTACTATTCATCAAGAAAAATATATTTCTTTTCGGTCCAAATCATTTTGGGTACAATATTATTCCATGAGGAGATGTGCTAATTTTTGAATAGTTGGTTGAAGTTATAATAATGAATCAATATGGACCGCTAGTGGAAAGTTATAATAGTGAATCAATATGGACCATTTGGTGGAAAGTTATAATAGTGAATCAATATGGATCATTTGGTTTAAAGTTTTAATAGTAAATCGGTATGGACCGTTGCTTTAAGTTTTAATAGTAAATCAATATGGACCAAAATCAGATTTTAAAAGTAAATCAATCTGGACAGTTAATGAATAAGTTACTATTCAAAGGTGCATTCTCCTATAAATTGAAGCTCATTCCTTCATTATTTCTTACGAATTCACTGAAACTCTTAAGAGAGAAATTATAGAGAGAAAGAAGAAGAGAAGTCAGCTACCTCTCTATTCCAATATCCAGTTTCTTCTAAGGTAAGAGATATTATTTGTTATACTCGTGAGGGGTATTATTTCTTTCTTATTCATGAAGAGAACTTCTGTTATTCCATTCTTTATTATTCTGTTGGAATAACCTATTATGCAAAGTACCACATACATGGTGAAATTCTTCTGTTATTCCATTCTTTATTTTTATGTTGGAATAACTTTGTTTTATGCAAAAGTATGCAAAATCTAGTATACATGGTGAAATTCTTTTATTATTCCGTTTATTATTATTACGCCGGAATATCACATTTTGTGCGTTCGCCGGACTGGTTCCATTAATTATTATTACATTGGAATAACTTTTATGCATGCGATCTATCGCATGCATGGTGATTTCGTTGTTATTCCATTCTTTATTATTACGCCGAAATATCCTATTTGTGCGTTTACGTGGGACTGGTTCCATTATTTATTATTACATTGGAATAACCTATCTATCATGCGATTACATCGCATGCATGGTGATTTCGTTGTTATTCCATTCTTTATTATTACGTCGGAATATCCATACGTGCATTTACGCCGGACTTGGTTCCATTATTTATTCTTCTATCGTAATATCGTATGCGTGCGTTACGCCGGACACGGTTCCATTATTTTTATTACATTGGGAATAACATGTCGTGTAGTCTCGCACGCGTGGTGAATCATACGTTATTCCATTCTTTATTATTCATTGGAATAACACATACATGTGGATTACCACATGCATGGTGAATGATCCTTTGTATTCATTCTTTATTAAATTATGGAAATGATCTGTATACGTGGATTACCGCATAGCGGGTGAAAATCCATTTTTAGTTTCATATATTCTGTTATACTCAGTTGGTTAAAGTTTTGGCTTCTATACTCCATAAAATTAGTTGAATATCCTTGATATTTGTGCTTCATCCAGTATCTTTTCATGGAAATATTCTTCTGAGCATTCTTGAATTTTACTCCACAAAGAAGTATCATGTTGACAATTTGGATGTTATTAATTTCTAGATAAATTAATTCTTGAACTTGTTTTATTAAATTATTATGTCATTGTCATCATCCTCATGCTTATATTATAATGATAGTCATCTTTGGCTTACGTGCATAGATGGACTTAGTATGATTATGACTAGGGATCATTCGGTATAATCATGACCTGTAATGTTATAAATGATATGGTAAAATTCCTCGATTGGTCATGTAATGCATCGATGGGACGATTTTAGTATGATTATGACTAGGGATTGTTCGGTATAGTTATGACCATTGATGATTTAATGAATATCCTTGGCCCATAGTACAGGAATGATTAGATGATGTGTTTTATTTATTAAGCTGAGTCTCAGCGATAAAAATTGATGAAAACATTTTATATCATAGAAGATAGTATTTTTTATTCTCTACTTGACTCTTCTAATGGATTGCTTGTTCCGCTGCAGTTGAACTTGATGTCTATTGTATTTTATCAGTTTAACATTGTTGAAGACTATTGATAATTTATTCTGTATTATCATAGTCATAATATTTCTTACTGGGCTAGTTGAGCTCACCCTTTCTTTCACTGTTCTCTTCAGGAAATGAGAATATAGCTGGGATGAGTCGGGGAACAGAGTGATAGTCCAAATGATAGCATTATTATTCTGTTAAATAGTGTGACAATAAATGTATTGAGGACTCCATTGAGTGTGGATATTGTCTAGATGACAATATTCTTATTAAAACTCTCAGTTTATGTATTGTCGTATATTACACGACGGTTGTATAATTAAGTTTGTATTTGTATTCTGTATCATATATTTGGCGACTCAAGACGGGTGATGTATACCTATTTTGGGGGCATCACTGTAAATAATGTGAATCAATAGTTCAATCATGTGAATCAATAGTTATTATCATGTGAAAATACGAATTATAGTATAGTACCTCCAATTTTAACTTAGTCATGCAAGTATTATCAATCTTACACCAACTCCCCTAATAGTATATGAATGTGTATCAATAGTAGACACATGTGAACAAATAGTTATAATCATCTGAATCAGTAGCAATTAATTGCTCATTTATCCGTTTAATTACCTGATTGGTCAATACAACTTCCAGACATCAATTAATATCGAAATAAATGTCAATTTCCACTAACACTAATAATCCCAACACAATAGAAGTATTTTTATCAAAAAATTTATTTTTGAAATTTTAAAGTTTGACTTTTTTCGAAAAAGTCAATCGTTGACTTTTTGGTTAAAAAGTCAACCCCGGTAAATTTTGTGTTTATAGTCTATTTTTACTAATTTCATCGCTCCGGACTCAAATATCACATCCGCGTCTCCAAATTCAACTCTGAACTCAAATTCAATTTTTAATAACATTTATTCATTATTATAATAATTCACAATATTTAACAACCAGGTCGTTCCTACGAAAGAGGGGGCTTTCCAATAAGGATTTCTCCTTATTGGCACGCAATTAGGTGACCAAACCTCTCCTTGACAGAACTTCTAGATATTGTCAATATTGCAAATAATAATATGAATAACTTTATCGTCTCAATTATTGATTTAACAATATATCATATTATGCAGATGATACTGGACAATAATTGAATTAACAATATGAGAGATATGATGCAGCAATTACTGTAGCAATAATTGAGTATAACTGAGTGACTTCTTATGTATGCATCAATAATTAATACCGTGTGCTACTATGCAACCATGCGTATTATTGTACTTTTACTACTGGGTAGTTCAACAGTTTTTACGGTAACACTTTCGCCGTTATTTTTATAAAAAGATAATTCTGTCGTTTTCTAACTACGACGATACTTCTGTTGTGGTTTCCACCAATGATTTTGCCATCGTACGGATATTCCCCGACAAAAAGAATATTCCCTGACCAAACGAATATAATATAACAACTTGTATACTTTGCAAAATTTTCACATATCACCCTTAACTTTAACCTTTTATAATTTTAACCATTTAATAAATAGAATAATTATAAGAAAATTGAATACTTTCATTTCATAAAATTTGGGGTCTCACAACTCCTCCATGAAATGGAACGATGAGTGTCAAAAAGCCTTCCTTACAATCAAAGAGCAGTTGGTTAACGCTTCTATTTTGGTACCTCCCAGGGATGATGTTCCTCTGTTCATGTACCTGTCCATTAATGACAATGCTATAAGCTGCATGCTGGGGCAAAAAGATGATAGAGGCCAAGAACGAGCTATCTATTACCTCAGCAAAAGATCAGCAGCAGTGAACACAAGTACACTCTGATTGAGAAGACTTGTTATGTTTTAGCATGGGCTTCCATGAGGTTACAACATTACCTCCATAGTCACACAACCCATCTCATATCCCGCGTGGATCCTCTCAAGTATGTGTTCAGTAAGCCCATACTTAATTATCGGTACCATCCGGATGGCGGTTGATCCTCTGACAATTGACATCGTCTACGTGATGCAAAAGTCTATCAAAGGTCAAAGAATTGCGGATTAATTGAACACCGCACCTGTAGGGGATTACAAACCCTTGGAAACATATTTCCCCGATGAAGGGGTAATGGCAGTTTAACAACACCAATAGTATAATGCATGCCACACATGGAAAATGTATTTCGATGGAGTTGTTAACACAGAAGGTTCTAGAGCTGGAGTAGTTCTAGTATCCGGTACGGGGGAGCAGTATCCCGTCATCGTCAAATTGCAGTTTGTCAGCACCAACTACACAGCTGAGTATGAAGGTTGTATCATGGGGCTAAAACTTGTCCGTTCAATGGGCATCAAGCGATTAACTGTCTTTAGGGATTCAGAGTTGGTAATTAAACAATCCACAGGAATCTATCAAACCAAAGAATAACATTTGCTGCCTTACCATCGGCAAGTTTTATAGATGGCTTTGGAGTTCGAAGAAATCTCCTTTCTACACATTCCTCATAATAAGAATGATTTTGCGGATGCACTAGCAACGTTGGCCTCCTTGATTCACATACCTGATAACGAAAACATGCCAAGCATCACATTTGCCCTGCAAAAGGCCCTAGCTTATGGGAACTATGTTGGAGAAGTATTAGATGAGCTACCTCCCATTCATAACCCTTGGTATCAACATATCAAGGAGTATCTGCAAGATGGATCTACACCCGCTGAGGCGAGCTTAACTAAAAAGAGGCGGATCCATCGACTTGGTTTACAATTCTACCTGAGCGGAGATGCACTCTACAAAAGAGATACAGGATTAGGTCTCCTCATATGTCTGGACAAAGACCAAGCTCAGAGGCTCATGGATGAGATCCATGGTGGAGTATGTGGCCTACACATGAGCGGACCCCTACTTGTCAAAAAAATCCTCAGAACAAGGCATTATTGGCTTACGCTCAAAGCTGACTGTGATGATCACGTCAAGAAGTGCTATCAATGCCAAATTCATGGGAATGATATCCATGCCCCTCCAAAGAAACTCCACAATATGAGTTCACCATGGCCCTTCTCAATGTAGGGAATGGACGTGATCAGGCCCATCGAGCCCAAAGCCAGTAATGGACATCGATTCATATTCACTATGATCGACTACTTCACCAAATGGGTAGAAGCAGCCTCCTTCCCCAAGGTTACCAAAGAAGTCATCATTACTTTCATCATAAACAATATCATCTATCAATATGGGCAACCAGAGGTCATTGTGTCAGACAATGCTAAGAACCTCAACAACAAAATAATGGAGGAGTTATGCAGTAAATTCTACATCAAACACCTTAACTCCGTCATCTACCATCCAAAGATGAATGATGCTATTGAAGCGGCTAATAAAAATATCAAGAAGATCATGCAGAAAATGTCCGCTAATCACGAAGGATGGCCTGACCTCTTGCCTCTAACTTTATTAGCCTACAGAACTTCAATGCATACTTCCACTGGGGCAACACCCTACTCATTAGTCTATGGGATGGAAGCAGTGCTCCCCATAGAGGTGGAAATGGAATCCCTCAGAGTGTTGATGGATGCTCAGTTGGATGAAGATCAATGGGTACAAGACAGGTATCACCAATTGTCTCTAATAGACGAAAGGCGAACCGCGGCTATCTTCCATGGTCAGTTATATCAGCAAAGGATCGCAAGATCCTACAACAAGAAAGTCCGGCTACGGCAATTTAAACAACATGACTTGGTTTTGAAGAAGATCATTGACAACCAAGATCAATCTAAAGAAAAATTTGCTCCTAACTGGGAAGGCTCGTTTGTTGTAAAAGAGGTATTAACGGGAGGCACTCTCGGACTACAGGAACTGGATTGTGATGATTTTCCACAGCTTATCAACTCGGACACCGTGAAACGGTACTATGCCTGAAGTTATCATCAAGCAAACATCCTGGTTTTTGATCATCAAATCACCAGTCATTCCAATTTTCTAACCCTTTTTACATACTCTTCTACCCCTTAGGGAAACATACACTTTAAACCAGTAGCCTGGTTTCAACTCATTTCAATCTTTTCACACAATTTCGATTATCCCCCCAGGGATTGAACCTTTCACACTTGCAGTTTATCCTAAATACGGGATTAAACTTTTCTACGCTTGCAGATTATCCTGAAGACGGGATCAAACTTTTTCTACACCTGCAGTTTGTCCCAATCATGGGATCAAATGTGATGCCCCCAAATTCAGACCTCCATTTGGTCACTCGAATTTGGTTCATCACGTTCTCATGGTAAAATCATAATAGCTAAAATAACACATTCACAACGGAAAATCTAATTTAGAATAATATAGAATGATTTATTATAAGTATTCCCCCAAGTCTCACAACCTACAGTGCTTAAAAGATTACATAATAAAATTGAATAAGGACTTATTACATAACCCTACTTAAGCTTAAACATAGTCTTAGTATAACATAATAGATTTTAA